>CM060969.1:48992715-49650215 GCA_030765045.1 Tenodera sinensis
GTAAGTAGGGGAAGTATTGTATTCCACCCAAAAATTCGATGTCGAGATTTCACCGGAAATATGTTTTGAGACCCCCTGAATCCAAAAAAAATGCATTTTTAGAAAAAAGTCCGTGTGTGTGTGTGTGTGTGTGTCAGTGTGACTGTGGACAGCGTAACTCAAAAACGAAAAGTAGCTTAAAAACCAAAGTTGGTATTTAAGTTTAATGTCTTTCAAGGATGCGACACGAAGATTTGGAAGAAAATAGCCCCACCCTAAACTACCCTTTACATGGAAAATTTTGATTTTCTTAAAAATGGCTCTAACGATTTTGATTAAAATGTCATATGTTCGAGATATGTTTATGACAAATGAAATGTATATCTTGAATTTTCTGGCTATAGCCCCTGTGGTCGTATTTACTCTGGACGACTTTTGCATAACTGGATAGAGATTGACCAAATCATACTATACAAAAAATGTAGATCTTGCTAATATACACAATGTATGTCCAAATAAATTTGCTTGTAGGGTGAACCATTTCGGAGATATTCCTTGTTATGTGGGTGAGTTTCGGAAAACTTAGAACTTTTATAAAATTGATCATCGTTGTTCATTTTTTATATGTTAAGTGTGCAAAGACAACAGAATCTCAAAGCTTTAAAACATTTGACTATCGCAAAAAGCCTACTGTATTCTAACATTCCCCTTGCACCTACAAGTAAATAAGCAATAAGATAATTTGTACAAATGTTTATCTTAATTAACACGAAGAAGATATAGGAATAAGGGTTTGTAAAAATTGTTAGTACAAGAGTGAGATAGTCATGTGAGTCCAACACATCAGATTTTTTTATATGTTAAGTGTGCAAAGAGAACGGAATCTCAAAGCTTTAAAACATTTGACTATCGCAAAAAGCCTACTGTATTCTAACATTCCCCTTGCACCTACAAGGAAATAAGCAATAAGATAATTTGTATAAATGTTTATCTTAACTAACACGAAGAAGATATAGGATTAAGAGTTTGTAAGAGTGGTTTGTACAAGAGTAGAGAAAGTCATGTGAGTGTAACACATTAGATTTTTCCCATTGTAACCGAGAAAAATGGTTGTTTGTATGTATGTACTCGTAATATAAGCGCTTGACCGATCACTACCAAATTAGGCACCTATGTATTCTTTCATGGAGAAGGCTTTTATGCTATCCATTTTACTACACAACGTAACATTCACATAGTTTTCGCTACTCACTTTTCAATTGCAATTCAATCCATGTCTAATCGCCCTTCAACATACAATTCGTATAATTCATTGAATGGGCCATCACCGTTATATGAATTATAATAGAAATGCAACGTATTACATTCGCACGCTTTTCTCTACTCAATTTTCTTATACAAAACACGATCAGATTTTTTCCTCTATTCGCGCTTTAACGTACAGTTTTCTATGATTGAACTAAAAATTCAACGTAATGCATTCAAGCGATTTTCTCTGCACACTTTCCTTTTGCATGCATATGCATATCTCCTCTACTCCACTTTAACATACAATTTAAGCAATCTATACATGCAATATGGATATTGATATGTATGAAGTTGATAAAGAAGCCTTTCTCTACTTGATTTTCTTCCTGTGGTATATGTGGTTGTTCAACAGTGCTTTTGCATGGTTTTCCTGATGTTTGTACTTATTTATTTTGTGTACTTCATAGTGCCCAACCTATGTCTAAAAGCTGTAGGGATAAAATTCTGAAACCACGGGCAACGACGAGTATTTCAGCTAGTGTTTACCTTTATAAAATCATGAACGCATAGATATTGCATGACTCATGTTTGTGAGAGGAATTCCAGAAATGCCATGAAGCAATGTTGCTTGGATTTAATTGTTTGAGTCTTATCTTTTCGGAAGATTAAGATTTAACGGTTTTCGTTGCACGTTTTTACTATAAAACCGAGTTATACATTCTCAGCACAAAAAAATGCAAGTAGATTTTGGTGTATAAATAAAATCTAGCGAATACTTGTGAGCTGCAGCAGATAAAGTCGAGAATCGGGCATAGCACGTGGTTTGGTATAAATAAAAATGTCTGCTCTTCGTTGAGCTGTTTCAGCCAGCACTGAGCTTTAACCTGGCGACCTTCACCATGCCACGTCAGCTGAGTAAACAAACAACTAGTTTTTGTGAGGAGGTGATTTAAATACATATCTGCTGCATTTAAATAGCCATATACATATTCATGTTGACACACTCTCGTTTAATGAACCTAATAGAGATACAGTCTTTAAATAATATAAATATAACTAAAGGTTTGGCAAATGCAATGGAATTGAGATCCATCTGACATTCAGCAGATAACGTGACTCCTCTTTCCAAATTCCGTCCTTGATTTCCTTAATTTGATAGAATTAACAACTTATCAGCTGATGTATTGGAAGTAGATAGTTTGTGAGATGGTTTTGCACCATTATATGTATTGATGTTATTTACACCTATATAATATATCAATAAATAATGCCAAGATTTTGTAATGACTTAAAGCCATACTGGGTGAAAGAGTTTCATTTGGTTGAAAGATAAATTTAGGCTCGGTTTTATAACAAACTTTTCAGTTATAATCTTGTTTTGATTTGTAGGAGTATTCTACTCTACGTATGTGTGTATTTTTGTACGTCGCTTTGGATAGGTTTTCGGAGAGTAATGAGAGCTGATCACTTTGACCTCATGCACATTCTGTTTAGCGTTATCGTATCCAGATGAAAACACCTTTGGATCATTTCAACATTGTTAAAAGGTCCATTTCGTGTTTCATTTGCCTCTGGAAGAAAATGCTGCGGAAGCTAGTCTACATTTTCTCATTTAGTACAGTATAATAAACTTGTTTATATCTGCTCACTTCCTGCCTGCAACCATTGAGGAGCAAATATTGCTATCTCCTTCCACTACCTCAGCTTCAATTACACCTGCCACTCTGTAAACCTCACATCCCGTCATTACAGTGGTTAACAGGGCAGGTACACGTATGACACACCTCGGGCTGTCCTCAGCCTTCCAACATGCCTCTACCTCACCTCACATCCTAGTTCCTACGTATTGTAGATATTTTTAGTTTCTCATCCATTTGGTAAGTAGAGGAATTATTGCATTCCATCCAAAAAATTCGATACCGAGATTTCGTCAGAAATACACCTCAATGAAAAATGTGTATGTGTGTGTGTCTGTGTGTGCATGTATGCGTGCGTGGGTGCGTGTATGTATGTATGTATATCAACAGCATAACGCAAAGAAATTACTCCAATACCAAATTTCGTATTTTATAGTTTATTGTCCTCCGAGAATGCGACACTATGAGTTTGATTAAAATCTGATGCCATCTGAAATGCCACATGTAAGATATTTGCATGACAATTAAAATGTATACCTATATTATAAAGTATACCTACACTTTTGGGAGTAGTCTGTGAGGTTCTCTTCATTCTGAATGACATTTTTATAACTGGTAAACTGTAAGCGATGGGCAAAATCTTACTACAAAAATCTGTTGAACATACGATTTACATCAATATTTTTCTTTTGGGGGAGGGATTAGGATGGGAAAATGAAATAGAAATTGAGATTTCTCCGACTTTCAACACATGATCATCCCCTTTCTAAATTTAAACCCTGATTTCCTTAATTTGGTGGGATTAAGAGCCTGTAACTTAACAAATAATATAGGTACGAAAGTACATTATTTTTATTTGTATTTTTGAATAATATATTGAATCCCCCCTGCAACTAGGCGATTGAAATTTATTTAGGATATTACCTGGGTCAGAAATTATATACTCATATAATCTCTTTAATATGCATGCATTTATGCAGTGAAAACTTCCAAAATATGCACACAAATATGCCCATATAAAATATTCAAATATTATTATTAAGACAAAAAATCAAGAATTAAGTCAATTTTTAAGAAATCTGAAAAGTAAAACATTGCATAACCAAACGAATAATTTAACTTGGCTAAATTTATCATGTATGTCAAAGGGTCAGAATATATTTTCCTTATATAAGAAATAATTAAAACAGTATGAGTACTAACATTTAGTTCTCCTCTGCCTCAACTTCTTTTTTGTTGCAGTTTACTATCACCAAATGTTTTACATTTTCCATTGCTAGCCGCCTCGTGTTGCTCCGTAAGATATCCTTATAGTGGGATAAACTTCTCTCCATCTCACAGGAATATAGAGATGCATACACAAGAGCTGCTATTTGATTGAGTGGCTTTTCACTAGGCTTTTGGGAACATTTCCCTGTTAAGATTTCTTCAATCTCACACATTTATTCGTATCCTGGGTTTTTTTAAACAATACTACATGATTTTTCCTTCACTACATTGCCCATGGTTCCAGGTACTGAATTCAATTTAGAGATTGTGGTTTTGAATGCACTGGGACAACTTTTGGAATCAAATGTATTCACTACATTCCTGACTGTTTCCAAACGTTCGGTGTAACAGAGAACTGCACATAAGCATCTTTCCCAACGCGCTATAATAAGTTCTGGTGGAATTGGACATTCAGTGCGTTTACTTTGAAAGCTTGTTTTCTATAGGGTGCTTTAACAAATACTTTCTTTACAGAAGATGCCAGCTTATCTCCAAGTGGGAAGTTTGCACGATGTTTCTGCAACCCGATGTAAACCAAGTGCAAGACAAGTCAAATATATCATATTTGAAAATATAACTTTCAGAGCAGTGCCAATTTTTATCATGTAACTCGCAGCATCAGTTACAAAGAGTAACACCCTCGTACCGAATACCATCAGGCTGTAGAAAGTTCAACGAATCAATAAAAAATTTGGATATGGAAGAGCTATTTGTAGCACCAAGTTGTCTACCTTAAGGAGAAATTGGGTGGTTGGTTCATTTTAATTGAGAGACCCAATAATAAAATTTGCAATAAACCGACCTTCACTGTCTTGCATTTCGTCGACTGACACCACAAAATTACCTCCAATCTGTTCTCTAATATTTTTAATTGGAGAACGTTACACTTCTTCACATAACTTTTGCGAAGAGTAGACTGGTCTGGCACTATACACTTAGTATACTGCTGGATTAAATTTCTGAGTGTGGAATTGGCGAGTTTCCACAATGGAACGTCAGCCGCTAAAAATGCGCCACACAAATCAAAGGAGAACTGTGAAAAATTAGTCTGAAAATTCACTTAACAGTTTTGGAACAGGGGCACTTTTTGTGGATTTAAGTTTGATATTATCTTTGTGCTTATTAGTATTCAAATGTTGAAGTATTAGAAAACGTTTTTCACAACTAACCTGTAACCTACCTTTGTCACTCACTTTTACTTTCGGCATGATTCTATGAAAACAAAAACTTTATACTTATACTTTAAAAGTCTCAACTCACAAAAGAGGAAACGAGGAATTATTGTGATTTGTGAACCTGCTATCAAATTTAGGAAGTGAATTTCTAAAACAAACTATAAAGTTATACTTGAATATTTTTAAATTCATTCCTTTAGTACGATACAATTTATTATAAATCAAGTAAAATTAAACAATTAAGTTAAAACTAAATTAATATTATATTATGTTTACAAACAACAGTTGAACATAATTGCGAGAATCCCTTAACACCCACCTTCATTTGTACTGCTAGAATGGCGAAACAAACCAGATAAGGCGGAGATTTCCCGATATGACGCCGCTAAATGCGTTTCAGGCTTGAGTTGCAAGTTTCTATCAGTGTTGCCAAGTTTCAAGACCGATTCATGTTTGTATGTGCAGCAAATTCACAACAAATACATAAACATTTTAAATTTTCTATGTGAAACAAGCAAATATGCAGTATAATTTGAAAAATACAGAAACATTATACATATAAACAAAACGTGTAAAATATGCCATAATATACACATTAAACCCTTATTTAAATTGTTAGAAATTTAGTGATTCACTCACATGCCAATTGAGCATACTTTCTGGCTACAGAGAGAAAATATGCATTTTCATATAATTCCTGTCCCTAGTTATTACAGTCAGCAATTCCAATATTTATGTTACATGAATTAAAGCTATACTGGACGAAAGAATTTCATTTTAGGGTCAATGTTATAGAAAGTTCTTTAGTTATAATTCGGTTTTGTTTTGTACAAGCATTGTGCTTTACATACGTATGCACCTTAGCAGATTGCTTTGACTTTTGTTATCAGTAGGGCTAGGAAGTTCATGCATTTGCATGTTTTTTCATAGGGGTTAAAAATGTATGCTTTTACATTATGTGCACGAATTATGGAATTTTCAGTTATTTGGACATGATTTTATGGTGCATATAACTGCATATTTTATTGATTTTGATCAATTCATATTATTTCAATATTATAGCCCCTATATTGCATATTTTAATGATTTTTATGGTTTTTTTATTATTTTTTTCCATCTGGATAATATTTTTCATATTGGTAGTATTGCACATGATGAAGCAACTTGCGAGGTGGTGAGAACCAATGCTGAGTCATGTTGTCATGCAGTGAATCCCCGATTTCCATTCTTTCGTTAAATGTATGTGCGTAGAGAATAATTAGTGCATTGTCTGAGAGGTTTATATTAACAAACATAAAGTGCAGGTCAACGTTTTGAGCGGCACAATTATAGCAACACTTGCCTGCCCACCAGTAGCTGTGTCGTAGTCTTGAAAGGTAACATGTTGTGTAACATGTTTGGTTCCCACCAAATTAAATTAGGCGAATAGAATATTAAAAAGTCAAAAATAAAACCAACTTCGAGTGCTAGATTAATGGATTTACAGAAAGAGTTTTCGGGTGATTTAATATTTATAGATAATAGGGTACTGTTTTGTGGAGCATGTGAGAAAAATGTTGAAAAGATTTCAAATAGTTCAGCATATAAACACAGCAAAACATAAGGAGAATTTAATCAGAAAACTCACAAAGTACCTGTTTTAAAACAGTTAGTAGTGTTTAGGAAGTAGGGTTACTGAATTTTCCTATGACTTGTGCCAAGCACTTTTAGCTGCTGATATTCCCTTGTTCAAAATTAATAATTCGACATTTAAAAACTTTCTTGGCAAATGCACTCGACAAATGTACCTGAAGAAAGTACACTGCGTAAGACTTATGTAGCACATTGTTACAATAACGTATTGTCAAATATACAAAATGATTTAGCGGTTCAGTTTGTATGGTTGTCTGTTGATGAAATCCCTGATTTTGAGCGCCATTCTATTGCGAATATAATCGTGGGTGCTTTAAATAATGAACAAAAGACTGCCGTTTATCTTCTTAATGTGTGCGAATTGTCGGCTACTGACAAACCCAGTTTGTGATTGACTCTTTGAAATTGCTATGGGCATGTGGAATCAAATATGACCGGTTGCTTTTATGTTACCTTATATGGTAAAATCAGCACAAACTCTGAAAGGTATTTTTCCTAACTTGATTCATATAACTTGTTTTACACACTCTCTTCATCGCATTTCTGAGACAATTCGTGATTCTTTCCCATTGGTAGATAGATTTGTGTCCAGTACAAAGAGAATTTTTGTCAAATCTCCTAAAAGGGTTAAGTTGTTTAGATCAACAGCACCTAATATACGACTTCCACCTGCACCAGTGTTAACTCGATGGGGAACATGGGTCGATGCAGTTTTCTATTATGCTAAGCACATAGAAATAGTCGAAGGGGTTGTTAATTCATTGGATTCGCACGATGCTTCATCAATAGAAACTGTGCAAAATATTCTGTCAGGCACTGGGTTAAAGGAGGATCTTAGTTTCATATCTGCCCATGTTTCTTTCTTACCAACAGCCATAACGGCATTGGAAGCTGTAGGATCTCCTTTGCACGAATCACTTACTGTCTTTGAAAAAACATGTGATCTTAGTTTGGTTCCTGGTAGCATAGGACAAAAGGGAAAGAGAAAGTGAATTATGTAATTTCAAAAAATTCTGGTTATAAACAGATGTGCGATATTCGAGACATCCTCGAAAGAAAACCATCTGTCACACCAAGAGACTTGACTCTCTCTGTGAAGCAGTCAATATCATTTAAATATGCTCTGATAACATCTTGTGACGTGGAGAGAAGCTTTTCACGTTACAAAAGTGTTTTGCGAGACAACAGACGATGTTTTACAGTTGAAAATTTGTGCAAAGTGTTGGTTGTGAACTGCAATTTAGCAGTTAATACTAGCAGAGGGACCACTTCTGCCTCAACCTTTGAGGAATAAGGTAACTTTATTTATTATTTATACTAACTCGTCTTGTCTACTGCAAAGGGACATTAATTGTTTTAGTTAAATAGTGCATATTTCTTGGTATATTTTCAAGTTTTTAAGAGCATATTTGCATGCATATTTCACTGTTTTTTAGGGCATGAACTTCCGAGCCCTAGTCATTTTACTTGAAAAATAACCAAACACATTCATAATTATTTGGCGTATATCATCTCTTTCTAGCTTCCCCCTCCATAACTACAAATATTTATGGAAAATATTAATAAATAATGCAATAATAGCTCACAGATTCCACACAGTTACACACACGACTTATTTCGAACTAATGCTAGTGCTACTCCTTATACTATCTTCTGTGTCAGGCCTGACCCGAGAATACGCTGAATAGATGAACACCTTTTGTTTGTCTTACACGATGAAAGAAAGAAGTTACAGCCTTTTGGTTTATTTTAAAAACTTTCTCCAACCCTCCTTAACATTTGTTCTCGCTTGGTCCCTGATGTAAACTCAATAACAAAAAAGTTTCACACTGCGTAACTTTTGCAGTGCACAGACATAAAATTTTCTGAAAACATTTAATTTAAAAAATTGTAACACTTAACTGAGTAAACATAGAGAATTCAAAGTAGGCAGGTAGTAGCACTATAGTTTACTCTAGCCAAGAACAAAATATAGACGCATTCTAGCAGTTAGTTTGTTAGTGCGGGATGAGCATAGAAACAGCTAATATCGGACTTCTATTAAAAAAACGTTTTCTGAAGAAATATGGGCCTATAGAAATGTATAATGACTCTAAAAAGGATATAACCTGATAGAGAAAAAAATTCTGCGTAGGATGTGTTCAAACCTGAAATTTATAACAACTCAATATTTACACCACGCTATTAGGGACCTGGCAACAGCGTGAGGGTAGAAAAGGACGAGGCTAATGGCAACTTGTATGTGCTAGATAGAGACAGATATATCCCATTTAACTCCATACTGTCATCTAAGGATGAGACAAGGTATAGAAGCAAGCAAAGCGTGTTTTGATTTACATAGTTTCCCGAGCAATATCTCAGAGTCCAAGTCAGCAAGCTTTAGCTCGCGAGGAAATTGAGGAGAAAAGTTTTATACACACGAAACCGAGCTTTTGCTTGGAATTAGTGAGAAATGGGTTAGTGCTTGCTTTTATTTATACCAGGCACGGCGTACTCTTGAGCTTTGGCCGCGCCATAGCCGAGTGGTTAGACCATTCGCTTCTCACCAAAGCGGCCCGTGTTCGAACCCAGGCAACCGCATGTGGGATTCGTGCTGGACGAAGCGGCGCTGGGGCGGGTTTCCTCCGGGTTCTCCGGTTTCCCCCGCTATCTCATTCCATCGGTGCTCCATCTTCATTCCATGTATCATCAGTGTCACAGCTTGCGGTACCGTAGTAGTAAAAGCGGGCGTTAAACACTACACACAAAAAAAAAAAAAAAAAAAAAAAAAAAAAAAAAAAAAAAAAAAAAAAAAAAAAAAAACTCTTGAGCTTGAGCGACCCTCATGTTTTGCTTGCTAAACATCCAGTTACCAGTACAAGGCCATGAGCGGGCTGTGCTCAGAGAGTACCTGATTTATACCATGCATTGTTTTTGTCGCAACCTCCCATTTTCTTATCTAGATAAAAACTCACAATAAAGCAAAGTACAACTTAAGTAAATAAATGTGTAATAAATAAATAAAAATAAAGCTTAGGCTTTATCTTATCTAACGCACGCAAATACTTGTAGATCGCATTGGAATGTGTCCTTGACTGAGACGGAATCTCATGTTGTCAGCAATGTCAGTATGATTGTGACAGCCACTCAGACAACACAGGAAAATGTAAAAACAGAAAATTAGATCTCTAATGTTGAGGAAGAGGTCCCTCTTGCAGCAAGAAGTCTCATCTCTGCCTATATATCTCCAACTAGTAGAACGAAAATCAATTAGAAAATATTTTAAAGCTCTTGGAGAAGCCTTAAGATAGTTGCTTACAGGAGCGTAGTGTCAGTGGATGTGGCTGATGTGTTTGCATACCCTGTCAGTTCTCCTTGTTAGCTTTTTTCTAATATCTATAAAGTAATGCAATTGGCGTAATGCTTGGTGAAGAGTATGTATTGAACAACAATCTGCTATGAATTAGTATTATTAGCGTATCGCACCAAACGGCTTGTGGTAGTGCTTGCCTCACACCAGTCACGTCAAACGATATGCGCATGCAGTGGATGTAACTCAGAGAAGTGCATCTCGCTTATTAATGTTAAGAAGGTTTCAAGATTACCTATTTTATTTGGCAGTGAAGGTTAATTTCGTATTTTTAACTTTTGTAGTATCAGAGTACAACAAGCAGCATTTTCAGCAATAATGTGTATAAACGTATAAGAGAAAAATGTGATGTGTTGCACTCTCATGACTTTCTCTACTCTTGTTCTAGCCATTCTTACAAACTCTTAATCCTCTATCTTCTTCGTGTTTGTTGAGATAGACACTTGTACAAATTATCTTATTGCTTATTTCCTTGTAGATGGAAGGGGAATATTAGAATACAGTAGGCTTTGAGTGATAGTCAAATCTTTTAAAGCTTTGAGATTCCGTTCTCTTAGCACGCTTAACATATAAAAAAATGAACAACGATATTCCATTTCACGAAAGTTTTTCGAAACTGTCACAAATAACAAGGAATATCTCCGAAGTGCTTCACTCTAAAAAATTTATTCAGACATAAATTGTGTGTTTTAGCGAGATCTACATTTGTGTGCAGTAAGATTTTGTCTATCTCTTATGGTTTACGAGTTAATTCAAAAGTGGTCCAGAGTAAATAGGACTACATAGGCTATAGCCAGAAAATTCAAAATATACATTTCATTTGTCATACAAATATCTTAAACATATGACATTTTAATCAAAATTGTTAGAGCCATTTTCAAGAAAATGAAATTTTTCGAAAAATGTTCCATATAAAGCAGGCATGTCAAACAGCACTCGCCAAGTGTGAAAATATTCCCCTATTTTCCCTCTCTTCAAATCGGAGAACGAGAAAAACAAAGCGAAAACCGGTTCCACTAGCGCGTGCTACTGCAGTTAAGGAGGGGTGGACTCCTCTCTTCACACCCTCGGAGTGATGTTTGACATGCCTGATATAAAGAGTAGTTTAGGGTGGGGATATTTTCTTCAAAATCTTCGTGTCGCATCAAATACCAACTTTGGTTTTTAACCGACTTCTCGTTTTTGAGTTACGCTGTGCACAGACTGACTGGCATGCTGACACACACACACACACACACACACACACGCGCGCGCGCGCGGATCTTTTTCTAAAAATGCATTTTTTTTTTTTTTTTTTTTTTTTTTTTGATTCAGGAGGTCTCAAAACATGTATTTCCGGTGAAATCTCGACATCGGATTTTTGGGTGGAATACAACACTTCCTCTACTTACCAGTAGAGAAAGTAAAAATACACCAGGAAACCGAGGGCAGGGTATGCACATTGCTCGTGTGCATCGACGTGGTTCATTATTGTTAGCAACAACAAAATAAGCTTTTCTTCCATGTTTCTCTAAAAGAACGCACATTGTTAACCTTTTGCGAGAAGTGCGCCATTTCTGTACGTTCTACGGATGCATAGCCGCGTACCTACGGAACTATAGCAGTTTTTAAATAACCAAATATAAGGATCACTTTTCAATATTAAGGATAGTTTGAGAAAGGTGAATGTTCTTAAAAATATTCAACTGGCATACTTAAGCTGTGTCTGAATGAATTAGTCTTCTTCTTCTTCTTCTTCTTCTTCTTCTTCTTCTTCTTCTTCTTCTCTAGTACAAGGATTAGGCTTCAAGCCCATTCCGGCTGCACATTAGATCTGTCCATTGTTTCCTAGGTCGTCCCGGGTCTCTTCTTCCCTTCGGTCTATAATTCAGAATTTGTTTTGGAAAATGGTTTGAATCCATTCGGTATAGATGTTGAGTCCACTGTTCTTTATGTTCACATATTTTCTCTTCAATTGAGTTTAATTCATTTCGTATGTCTTCGTTTCTGAATCTATCTTATCTGGTACAACCTTTAACAGATATAAGGAATTTGATTTCCGCAGCTTGCAGTTTTTTATATCTTTTCTTTTCAATGTCCAAGTCTCAGAACCATTGAGTGGAACCGGCAATGTGGTCACTTTATAAAACTTTTTATGTGTCTCTCTTTCGTTGTCTTTCCCCTTAAAGTTCTATTTACTGCGCCGCATATTTATTGGAATAGCTAGTTTACTCATACAGTCGCTAGAAGTGACTTCTGCTTCTAAATATTTAAAATTTGTTACCTGTTCTATTGGAGTGTTATCCAAAATTATTTTTGTTCTAACACTATATTTTCCATGAAAGGCCATTGCTTTTGTTTTTTGTGTAGAGATATTAAAATTGTACACCTTGCTAACTTTCTGCAGTTCGTAAACTGCTTTTTGTAGTTCATTCTCAGTAGCATATATTAAAACTTGATCTTCTGCAAACAGCGTCATCTCTATAGTAAAATTAGCAGCAATCTCTATTCCTCCCGTCGTCTTCTGATACCATTCTCTAAGAATGTCGTCTATATATATATTGATACTTGTATTCTTATATAGACTGTTTAGGGTAACCTTTTTTATCCATAATGTTCCACAACATTTCTCTATTCACTCGGTCAAAAGCCTTTTCGTAATCTATAAATTCTATATGAATCTCCATGTTAAATTCTCTTCTCCTTTCTATTATTTGTTTCACTGTAAAGATAGCGTCAGTACAGGAGCGGCCTATTGGGAATCCATTCTGTTCTTCTGTTATCAATAGTTCTAGAATATTTCTTAATCTTCTATTTAGGATTCTAGAGTATAACTTGTAGCCCGTATTCAGAAGACTTATTCCTCTGTAATTAAGGCAATTCCTTCCATCTTCCTTTTTAAACATTGATATTACCCTGGCTCTCAGCCATGTCTTTGGTATCTGGCAGGTTTCCCAACACATATTTTTAAAATTTAGTAATCTAATATTGAATGTTTGTCCGCCATATTGCAAAAGCTATGCATTTATCCCATCTTCTCCTGTTGCTTTTCGATTTTTCATTTCTTTTAATGAATCTACCAACTCTTTCATTGTAATGTCACCTATATCACCATCTCTTGCTCTTCTTTATCTTCTTTCTTCTCTCGGTCATCATACCAAAGTTGTTTATAATGTTTTATCCATTCTTCTTCCATAATTAACGCAAGTAAGCTAAATCTCTTTCTTGGCAACTTAAATGTTTTAACGGCTTGTATGCTACTGCCTACCGTGTATATCATGCTGAACTGTACTCATTAATCTATCCCAGGATGCTTGTTGTGCCTTTCTAATTAATCTTTTTGTTTCATTTCTAATAACTTTATAATTATCGTTTGCTTCTTCTGTTTGTTGTAACATATTTTTATATGCTTTCTTCTTATCTTGGATTGCATTTTTAATATCCTCATTCCATATCTTTAATGCGTGTCTTTGTCGATACTTTCTTTTGTATCAAGAACCTCCAATCCTGATTTTCTTTGTGCTTTATTATACTTTACATTCTTCATCAACATTCTTACTTATTGGTATTGCTTGTAGATAAGTTGTTAGCCTATTCTGGTATAATGTTTTTGAACTATCCTCCTGCAGTAGGTATATTTTTAGAACTTCATTTTTCTTTGGAGTAGAAGATGTTCTTTTCCATCTTGTTAGGAGGTCTATTTTTGCTAAAACTAAATAATGGTCCGAGGATATGTCACTTCCTCTAAATACCCTAACATCTTTAACCAGAGCAGAAAGTTTTTTATTTACTATTACATAATCAATTAGTGATCTATAGCCTCTAGCATAGTAAGTGTATTTATGAATGTCTTTCTTCTTCAAGTAAGTATTAATTATTTTTAACTCGGTTTATGTACCGAACTGCCTCAGTTGATTTCCATTGTTATTACATGTGTTTTCTCCAAAGCAGCTAATTATATTTTTATAGGCATATTACCAACTCTAGCATAAAGATTCTCTGTTATAATTAAATAGTCATTTTTACATATCAAATTTGTTTGTCGCTGCAATTCTTCGTAGAATATTTCAGTTTCTTCTCTCTTTCCTTCCTCTGGGGCATATACACCTAATACCGTAATATATCCTCTTGCTACTTTAAATCTTACTATAATGATTCTATCATTTACCCAAGTGTACTTATTTTTCCATTTTTTATCAACAATTATCACAACTCCACTTGTTGCTCTCTGTTCTTGAGGACTCCGCTATATATTAAGGTGTGATTCCCAATGTCTTGTGTTCCTTTAAGAGTCTTTTTAGTTTCTGTTAGAACAATAATATTAGCTTTTCTTTCTTCTGTTTCCTTAATAAGCTCTGTTTCTTTACACCCTAACCCTCTAACATTCCATGTTCCCATAATTAGTCTTTCTGAGATTCCTGCATCAGGATCCTTTTTCGCGCACGGTTGTCTTAGTGTTTGTCCATCCGGTTTATTCCTGTGAAACTTTCGAGTATTTGAAATTTGCTCCAGAGACATTACCAACACTTCGTGGAGTAAGATGGAAACAGGGCTGCTGTCTTATAGTCATCCATCACGGCCATCATTTGTATTAGCCCCATAGAAGGGTTGCCTCTTCCGCTCCAATTGAACCGTTAAGGATTTTCTCCTTGTTATTCCGGAGAAGGGTTTCCACATTTGTCCCCTGAGAAATGGGTGCCTCTTCCGCACTATATCCGTTGAGGTCTTCAGCCGCCACCCTGGGCACGGGACCCTAACCAGGTACTATCCCCCGGGCTACTCCCTGACATGGGGCTGTCCCTAAGAGAGTCCCTACTCGTTACCCTTGCATGAAATATTATTTATTCAAATTTTCGTTTTTGAGATACATATTCACAAATGTATAGATACGTGCTTTATTTATACTATTTATTACTTTCTCTACCACGTATAGTAAGTAGGGGCAGTATTGTAGTCGACCCAAAAATTCGACGTCAATATTTTACCGGAAATATATGTTTTGAGGCCCCCTGAACCACAAAAAAGGTTATACAGAAGGATCCTTGTGTGAGTGTGGGTCTGTCAACAGCATAATCAAAAAAGTCTGTTAAAAACGAAATAAACTCTAAAGTTTAATTTTTTAAGGATGCGCCGCGAACATTTTAAAGAACATTGCTCCACCCTAAATTATACTTTGCATAAAAATTGTTCGAACATTTTGATTTTTTCAAAAATGGCTCTAACGATTTTGATTAAAATGGCATGTGTTTAAGATACCTTTATGGCAAATTAAATGTATATTTTTAATTTTCTCGCTATAGACTAGGTAGTCCTGTTTATTCTTGGTGACTTTTACATAACTCATAAACTCCAAGATATGACCAAATCTTACTGTACAAAAAAATGTAGGTCTCGTTAAAACATTCAGTTTATGTCAAATGATCTTTTTTGTGAAGTGAACTATTTCAGAGATATTCTTGGTTATTTGTCTGAATTTTGCAGTACTTATTGCCCATTCTCAAATGGGAGGTCATGCAAAGAGAAGGGCATTTCAAAGTCACCACATAACGACCACTCTTAAAACATTTTACTATCGCTTAAAACCTTCTGTATTCCCCTTGCAAAAACAAGAAGATAAGCAATAAGATAATTTGTACAAATGTCATTCTCAATTAACATGAAGTAGATAGAGGAATAAGAGTTTTAATAATAGTTTGTATAAGAGAAGAGAGAGTGCAACGCATCAGATTTTTTATAAGAGAGCAATGAACTTTTAGATTGAAACTCAGAATAGAAAAGCAATAGCAGGAAGTGCTTAGAAGTTCTTGAAATTGAATTACTATGCATCTCAGAACACTAGTGTACAGTTTCCTCTCTCTGATAGGATCGAACCTTGACATGCTTCAGGCTTCAGCATGTGATGCCAGACACAGAGATCGCTCTTGCAGGCAAATAGTGCAGTCCCGAAGGACGGTGATTCACCATGCTTGTGTTTCGTTGATAGTTGCTGCTGCCGAAATCGCTCATTACATCATCTGCTCACGTGCAACACAAGCTACGACCTTGTCCACGTTGGAGATATCTCTCTGCACCCGCCTGACGTTTGATGATAGACCTCCCGCTATACTCAGCTGCATTTCTGGTTAACTGCGCTTGCAGGAGAATCATGAATATGGGTTCTTTATCGCACGTATGTGTGTAACATTTTGTAAACCCACTCAATTAGCTGCAAGTGAAAACAAAAGAATTAGGTATTTCAGAAGCATCTATCCATCCCTTGCACAAATCATAGTTCCACCTTGAGGGGAGCGAAAGAGGAGAGGGGGGAGGCACTTAATTTTTATAATTTAAACATTTTCTTTCGAGTTAAAATAAGTAAATTTATAAACTTCAGTTATACCAAACCTGGTATTTAAGTTTAATGTATTTCAAGGATGCGACAGAAGATTTTAAAGAAAATTCCTCCATCCTAAACTACCCTTTACATGGAAAATTTTTATATTCTTGAAAATTGCTCTAACAATTTTGATTAAAATGACATATGTTTGAGATATCTTTATGAAAAATGAAATGTATATCTTGAATTTTCCAGCTATAGCCCATGGAGTCCTATTTACTCTGGATGACTTTTGCATAACTGGTAAACCGTAAGAGGTAGACCAAATCTTACTGTACAAAAAATGTAGATGTTGCTAAAACACACAATTTATGTCCGAATACATTTTTTGTATAGTAGACCGTTTCGGAGATATTTTTCGATATTTGTGTATGTTTTAAAGAAGTTTACTTTTGTCAAATGGAACATCGCTGTTCGTTTTTATATGGTAAACGTGCAAAGAGAACGGAATTTCAAAGCTTTAAAAGAGTTGACTATCACTCAAAGCCTACTATATTGCTATATTCCCCTTACACCTACATGGAAATAAACAATAAGATAATTTCTGCAAATGTTTATCTCAACACGATAAAGATAGAGGAATAAGAGATTGTAAGAATGGTTAGTACAAGAGCAGATAAAGTCATGTGAGTGCAACACATCAGATTTTTCTTTGTATAGTCAGAGGATTCTTGCCAATCTCGAAATCAGAATTTTGGGTGGAATACAATAAGTACTCTAGTTACTTTGATAGTCAAAGTAAAAGAAAGATCGTACTCGTTACTTTCATATTACTTTCGGTGCCCACTATTGTTTGTTTTTATGTAGCTTCTATAGCTATTCTTTTATCTCTTATTTTTCTTTTTGTTATAAGATAAAGTTTGGAAAAATGGTAGTTAGATTTCACATTTAGTTATAGATACTAAAAGTATAGAAATAGTCAAATGTTTAAGAACTCTACGCTGCCGCCGACCTTAAAATTCCATGCAAGCACGGAAATAACTGAAAATCGATAGGACTTTGAAAAGTTGGCCAAGTATGCAATAATTCGAACCATTAATATCGGCTACCTCAGTAATGGTTACGCCGTAAAACAAGTTATTTGAAATATATTTACTTTAAAAATATCTACCTTTTAAGCAGTACGTTCTACTCGCTCTTCTATAAACTATTGTTACAAAAGTTTATTCTTGAAGCTACTTCATGTTTATCCGGATGAACTTATATAGGCAGGTAAATCGATTGTCAGATTTTTAACGAGCGCAGTCGATAACTGATGGCTTTGAAACTCCATGTTATTTGCATGACCAGGGAGAAAAGGACAACAACAATGATTTCCCACTTAAGAAAAGTAGATACCTATAAGTATTTAAATTTCAAACAAATATATAGGAATGTTTTGAAAATGATTTAACTTCATAATCGAGCGGGATAGCTCAGACGGTGGTGTCTTGTGGCTCGTATTCGGGAAGTCGTGGGTTCAATCCTCGCGACCGATCTTCCTGACCCGTGGGTTTTCTCGGAAGTTTCCCTAGGTTACCAGACGAATGCTGGGAAGGATTTCTATATCCTCCAAATTTCCTTTCCCTCCATTTCGTTACATTAATAATTTCATTTCACAACTCATGACGTTAGGTTTCTTTCAGGGTTGCAAGCGTTGGCGAGCGTCGCAGCGGCACAGCAGGGGGAACAAAGGCGCTCTGGAAATCTCTTTCCCCGGACTGAAAGGCGAGCCTACTAGTTTCTGGAACCCCCATGGGACGGTATAAGCCCGAGGGGTTAGGGGGGGCGTGGTTTCCGAGTCCAGCGTCCCCACCCTTGGGAGTACAATCCCGAAGGGGTAGTAGAGTAGAGGAACCGAGATGAGCCAGCCTCCACCGGGGTGCTTCTAACTGGGAAAATTTAGGGACCCTACCCTCTGCTCTGACGTGGCAACATTGCGGCCGCCCTTCGGACTCGTTCGCCTCACCCCTGCCTCCTGGGGGCATAGACACAAAATATCGCCTTTCGGTCGAGGTGCTAAGTCCTCCTCCGCACGCTGCCATTTAGTCATTAATACCTTAAAATTTTATCTCATATAAATTGTGTGCTTTAACGAGATGAACATCTTTTGAGCACTAAGATTATATCTTATCTCTTACGGATTACCTGTTAGATAAAAGTCATTCAGGAAAAAGAGGATTTCACAGACTATTCCCAAAACTTCAAGAGACACAATTAATTTCTTATGAAAACATCTTTAACACATAATATTTTAATCGAAGTTGTTAGAACCATTTTTGAGAAAATCAGAACTTCTGAAAACTTTTCCATGCAATGGGCAGTTTACAACGGGGGATTTTCTTGCTGAGCTTAAATACGAGGTTTGTTATTTAACCTACTTTTGGTTTTTGAATGCTGTTCTCTCTCTCTCTCTCTCTCTCTCTCTCTCTCTCTCTCTCTCTCTCTCTCTCTCTCTCTCTCTCTCACACACACACACACACACACACACACACACACAAACACACACCGGACCTTTTTCTAGAAATGCTCTTTTTTGTTTCAGGAGTAAATAGTAATGTTTTAGGGCGCACAACTGCTGGGGTTATTAACGATTTGTTTCAGGGGGCGTCAAAACATGTATTTCTGTAAAATATCAGTTGAAGAATTCTGGGGTAGAATACAGTGTCTTCTCTACCTACTAGACATGGCGGGAAAAGTAAAAACAAAACAAACCTCTGTATGATGAGGTAATTAACGCATACTTTTTGTGTAGATTTTATTTTCGCTGCCTTTAAATGACGACAAACTTGAACAGTTCGTGGAATAGCTATGATATTGGTTATCGATAGAGAACTTAATGTGGCTGTTACATATATTTCATTGTAATTAAGGAACGTTAGGGGTCTTCGACCTACTCCTACCTGCGTATTTGAAGTAGATTACAGAGATAATTATTAGCGTAGGGTCTGTGGTTCAAATCCCGGCTGTGGCATTGAGTTTTTTAGTTCCAGTTCTACCTTTCAGATTACAGAGAGTTAATGCCTTTGGATTAGATATAATTTATTTATATGACACGGGGAAAATGTGTTTGATGAAGGTGCATGCATGCTTGGCAGAGGGGAGTGGCGCTCCGTCCGGTGGTTGATGACATCACTGCCCCCACCCCATAGAGCTGTTGGTAGGAGAACAAGGAAAAAGTTGAGAGCTACAAACCTCGAGGATTACTCATGTGTTTGGCTAGTAGCTGAATGGAAGCGAAGTGAGCATCAATTGTTTGGATAGTGCCTCGCCGCGTAACGTGCTCTTGTTATTTACGTGTAGTAGCCGGCAGATGCCATGCTCTTGACGCAGTTGGGTGAGTCAGAAATTCTTTGCAGCTATTTGTTGTTGAATTCCACCAGTAATATCATATTTTAATATTTCGACCTTTTGCTCCTTGTAAGATTTCAAGGATGTTTTCTTGGTAGTTCCATAAATAGTCCAACTTTAGATTACTCAGAAGTCGTCCAACTATTATCCAGCTCCATCTAAACATAAGGTTTGGTAACGGTAAAATAAATCGTAAATAGAACTTTCAGCTGCGACCTGTTATATAAGTAGGTTAGTTATTGGTGACCCCCATACCTACCTTGACAAAGTAGGTGTCTATGTATTACTCGTGTAAATGCCAAAATTACGTAAAAAGGTAGGCATAGCTCCTGTTGAATGTTTGCTCAGATTTTAAGGATGCGACACGAAGATTTTGAAGAAAATTCCTCCACCCTAAACTAACCTATGCATGGAAAATTTTGATTTTCTCAAAAATGATCTAAATGCCATATGTTTAAGCTATTTTTATAAAAAATGAAATGTACATTTTGAATTTTCTGACTATAGCCATGTAGTTCTCTTTACTCTTGATGACTTGCATAACGGGTAAATCATAAGAGATAGATCAAATCTTGCTATATAAAAATGTAGATCTCGTTAAAACATAAAAGTTATGTCCGAATGTATTTTTTGTGCGATGAACCATTTCGGAGATATTCCTTGTTATTTGTGTTTTGCAATACTTAGGGAAGGTCGTTATTCACTCTTGGCCGTGCAAAGTGAACGGAATTTCAAATCCTTCATATTGCGACCAGCTTTAAAAGATGTTACTATCGTTCAGAGCCTACTTGCACCTACAAGAAAGTTAGCAATAAGATAATTTCTACAAAATTTTATCTCGACTAACAAGAAGCACATAGAGGAATAAGAGTCTGTAAGAATATTAGTACAAGAGTAGATAAGGTTATATGAGTGCAACATCAGATTTTTTCTTCAAATGCTCAGGTGTAGGTATATACTGAAGTTATCGGTTAGCATAAGTTTGACAAGTTAAAAGAATATTTCCATGTCGTCAAGTTCTATTGGGCTACATTTGAAGCACGTAATTGTATAGGATGGTTTCTTCAAGAAGCACCACGGTTTCATATGGAAAAGAATCTATTTTATTTATAAAGCAAAACTTTAAACATTGCACAATACCCTCTTTAACACTGCAGTATTTACCACTTAATTTCTTTCACACTTCAAGCATTCTCAAGTTTAATCTGAACCTCGCTGAGAGAGTGGGGGGGGGGGGGGGGGAGGAGAGGGGAGGATATTCGTGTAAACAAACCAGATATTTCGAGGTTTTTTTGGGGGGAGGAGGTATAACTTTGAAATCTGCCTTGATTACAGCTAAGTACCTTTATAAATACTCTACCCATTTCAAGGACTTTTTATTTTTTACCAACGTGTTTAAATGTTAATTTCAAAATTTATATTTTAGAAATACATGTGTTATATGCTCAATATATGTAAGATTGATATGAAGTGACATCAATTGTGAAGATGTCTAAAGTTGAAACTTTACATACAAGCAGGAAGAACATGAAACCTGCAAAACTTATTCCAAATCACAAGTAAAAATAAACTAATATGTACTTGTATAGAAATCCAATGTCTACTTATAAGTTTAAATGAATAACATTAGAATGAAACACATATTCGTTACTTATTTTTGTTTTCAAAGATGGACATTGAACATCCTTTCGTGGCTTTAGACCTACTGGAACCATAAACAATATACTTTATGACTGAGAATGGCTTGCACTTTCTTTGGCGACTAATTCTATTATTGATTCGAACTGTATGGGCTGTTGTAACCTAACCCTAAAACACTGAAAAGGTAACCAAATTAAATGCTTTATATAAACAAGTATTGAAAGACCATTGAGATGAATAAATTAAAACATCAACAAGCAGTATTGAAAATGTTATTATAGGAGTGAAAGTAATATCTTAATTTATCAGCATTAAATGAGGTATTTGCTTTTGTTAGTTTTGGAAAAAAAAAATATTGCTCTTTTGACGTTGACTATTTTATCTATCATGTACATGAGCAATGTGAGGGGCTGAGGATTTTTTTGAAAAACTTAGTGTGGAATCCTTGGAAGTTATTAAGTTTAAATACACACACACACACAGACACACACACACACACACACACACACACACACACACACACACACACACACACACACACACACACACACACACACACACACATGGACACCTGTTTCTAAAATGCTTTTATGGTTCAGAGGGCCTCAAAACATGCATCTCGATGTTTCGATGTTGAATTTTTAGAGCCTACCATTGGCAAATTATAAAGTAGAAATGAAAAGCAGGATAAATAATAAACGTTAGTATTTTAAGTTAGTATTTTCAGAAACTCTAGGATTTTTTTCAAAAAAAGGATTTTTAATTTCTTTTTTAAATGTACTACATAGGTTATTATATTATCATGAAGCTTGTTCTAAGGGTTACATCCATTGATGTTCCTCAGTTCATGAAAAAGTAATGTTTTTTATTTGCTTAGAATGGCTCTAACGGTTTATTAAAATCCAAACACTGAGATATCCGAATAACTTAATAACATGTGTATCTTGGATGTTCTATAAATACCTATGTATGTTTGTTCAACGGTAAAATCTCAATTTCCACAGAATCGAACAGTCAGGGCACTCATCGGCTTTCCAACTTTCAAATAAAGGAACTATTCTGCCTTTTTCTGTGGCGAAAGTTTACTGCGTATTTTATATTTGCCTTTTTTAAGGAACAGGTGAACATAGCTGCTTTAAGTTCGACAGTGTCATAAATGTGTCGAATTGGAAATGCAACCCGTTTCTGAAGTAAACATGGCCCAAATTAGTGTATCAGAAATGCCATAAATTTGTCAAGCTACGCTAAGGCCAGAATCAAAGACCGAAGTGGAAACTTCAACACCACCATACTGTGGTGTGAAGGCAAATGACGTCGGAGAGTGGTGGTACCTCTCATATGCAACTCCACCCTGACCTGCATCACACTGCATGTGTTTCGAGTTCCAGTGGATAACGAATTAAAACTAGGTCGAACGCGGCGTAGAAATCGAAGCCTTTCGCATACCGGCAATGCTTAGAAACTACCTTGCAGCTGGAATTTGTTTATTTACCGATTTCCTCTCAAAGAATATGGTTGTAAGGAATGTGTTTGGCATCAACAACTCCAGCGTTTTCTGAGAAACATTACGGATAGAGTTTCAACATATCAACAAGGCTCAAGTCTTTTAAAAACATACACTTGTGCTAGCTATGCTGGGATACTAAACTCAGGGATCCCTATTGCTGAAATCTCAATATCGAATTTTTGGGCGGAATGCATATGTACCTTCTCTAACCATTGTTTGCGTGCTAGAGAAAGTGGGGGCGGGGGGAGTTTATAATACCTATATACATCTAATAATTTTCACAAAATCAAATTGGAACTGCAAAATATTATGCATTATTGTCACTTGTTTCACAACAGATTGTTTGTTTGTTTAGACAAAGGCATTTCTGTTGGTGACTGGTTTATATATAGTATAGGTACTTCATATATCTTCGGTTAGTGATTTGGTAAGTAAAATCTGAACAAATTTTATTTAGATGATTAAGTGCTTCTATGGTAATAGTACTGATATTCTGATATCCACGAGGGTTCTCGTAGTTTTATATTTAGTCGCTCAGGCCACCAACAATAGAAATGCCTTTTTACTTTCTCTACCAGTATAGTAAGTAGGGAAGTATTGTATTCCACCCAAAAATTCGATATCGAATTTCACCGGAAATATGTTTTGAGGCCCTCTGAATAAAAAATAGCATTTTTAGCAAAAAGTCCGCGTCCCCGTCTGTGTGTGTGTGTGTGTGTGTGAGAGAGAGAGAGAGAGAGAGAGAGAGAGAGACAGAGAGAGAGAGACAGACAGACAGACAGAGACAGTGAGAGATACTGTCTATGGACAGCATAACTCAAAAGCGAAAAATCGGTTAAAAACCAAAGTTGGTATTTAAATTTAATATCTTTCAAGGATGCGACACGAAGATTTTGATGAAATTTCCTCCACCCCTAAACTACACTTTACATGGATAATTTTTCGAAACTTTTATTTCTCTGGACAAAATGGCTCCAACGATTTTGATTAAAATGCCATGTGTGTAAGATGTTTTTATGGCAAATGAAATATCTATTTTGAATTTTCTGTCTATAGCCCATGTAGTCTTGTTTATTCTGGATAAGTTTTGCATAACTAGTAAACCGTTACAGATAGACCAAATCTTACTCTACAAAAAATGTAGATCTCGTTAAAACACAATTTATGTCAAATGATCTTTCTTGTAAATTTTGGAGTGTGAGTTCTGCAATACTTATGCTTTACTCAAATGGAAGGTCGTTGTTCACTTTTTTCTCTCATGATCATGCAAAGAGAACGGAATCTGTCATCGTATGTGGTCACTCTTAAAACATTTGACTATCACTCAAAGCTCCCTTGCACCAACAAGAAAATTAGCAGCAAGATAATTTCACAAATGTTTCTCATTAATATGAAGATAGAGGAATAAGTGTTTGTAAGAATAGTTGGTGCTAGAGTAGAAAAAGTAATGTAAGTGCAACACATCAGATTTTTTTCTGAACAAATGAAACTCAGGACACTGGGGTATATGTCTGGCATATGCGAATTACACCCAACCAGTATACAGCCGGAGAGTTAATGCTACATTAAATCTAGATAAGTGCAAATTTAAAACGAGTCGTAAACTCTTTTAATTACTCCTTGTAATTAAATGCTTTGAAGGCCACCTTTTATAAGCGATATGCGACCATTACTTCGCAACCACGTGCACTCAAGAAACAAACGATTTGGCTAACTTTGGCGCTTATGGAATCATTAATTAGAATACTTTATTCCCATAAGCTAGTAGGTAGATTAGGACAGAGCTGGGCCACTTTTTTATGGGCAAGATGGCCGCCATGCGTAATCTAAGCATTACTAGGTAAGGTGGTAGGGGAAGCAGGACGTTGTAGGCGTTTGAGGCTGACTCTAGGGATAATGTTTAAGGCCTATAGCAGTGCATGTATGTTTATGAGCGTCCATGGCAGTTGAGTATGTCGTTCACTGTATCGATGCAAACCTCCTAACGCAAGAGATTTCTATCTTGATTGAATATGTTACCCCAACATGACACCTCGCCCCACATAGTGGCCCTAACCTAGCCTAAGCCCCATACTTCTACTCGTCTAACCTATCCTAACCTAACCTAGCTCCCACTCTTTTTTACTTTGAACTTTCATAAATTAACATAACCTAAGCCCCATACTTCTACTCGTCTAACCTAACCTATCCTAACCTAATCTAACCTAGCCTAAGCCCCATACTTCTACTCGTCTAACCTATCCTAACCCAATCTAACCTAGCCTAAGCCCCATACTTCTACTCGTCTAACCTAACCAAACACCTCATCTAATGATTTATTCTTCATCCCTTTTGCTCATCTAATCCCTACTCTTTTTACTATATGGTCTTTCATAATTTCACATAACCTAAGCATCATATTCTAACCTAACCTAACGTTACTTAAACTAAGGGAGCGCAAACCTTCCTATTTATTAACCTGACTTAACCTAACCTATCTCATCCCATTTTACACGAGCATTATATTCTTCTATAACCTATTCTGACCTTTGCAACATGCCGTTTCAAGCTTAGATATTTCACTTTCTTGGAGACGTTCCTCCAACAACTTTAGCTACCTTGAAGGTATTACACCCCCGACATGCGAACCCTAACGATTTCTTAACATTTCATGGTATGTTAGTGCTTTTTTAGGAGTTGGTAAGTATTTTAGCCATTTTTGCGGTATTCTAGAGATTTTCAGGAATTTTTTGCAGCTTCGTTGGTATTTTCTATGTTTTCACGTCGTTAGTATGGTTTAATGTTTTTAAGGAGTATATGGAGCCCTTTTTAGCGATTTGTTATGCTTTCATGACCAAATTCCATCCTTTTGTAAATGTATGATGTTCTCGTCTAGAGAATTGCTTACAGTCTTTCTAAGACTAACCTAACTTAACCACAAACCTCTTTGCAGACATTTCTTCAACGTTATTTAACATTATACAGGCTTCTTTTTCTCCTCCCTCCGGCTCTTTTCGTAAACTATCATTAGAAGACGTTGTAACCTTGTTATTCAAATAGCTATTGTATCCGTCTTTGTACACTGTTCCAGTATGCTATACATGCCAACTTCATTTAACGATTCTCTTGCATAATTCTGTAGGTTCTAATGGTAACACGTCAAACGTTGCACACATTCCTTCTAAGACTATCCTAACCTAACCTATCCCACCACCACCACCACCACCACCACCACTACCACCGCAACCTCCACCACCACCACCACCACCACCACCATCACCACCACCACCCTAACCTAACCCAACAAAAAAAACCATCATCACCAGCGACGCTATAACTTGCAAGACCACAAACATCTCCAGCACCAACACCTCCATCACCAACGCCACAATAACCTACATCATCATCATCACCAGCGTAACCATATCCTGCACCACCGTCATATTCTGCAGCTATTGTATATAGTATGTTTGACATTTTCTCCATATCTAACCCGAGGTAGTCCCACGTTCTTTTGGAGTATTATTTACAGCTTTAGTCTGCTTTGATTTCTCTCCCTCCTTTATAGGGCTTTTAAACTTCTACTAGATCTCCTAACCATTGATGTTGAAGTTCTTGTTACAGCTACCTTTGCCCTCTGTCACAGAATTGTATACAACTGTATGACTCTTTTGCTTGGTTCTGTATGTTCTGGAGGTAACATCTCGAACACTACATGCAGTTTTCTAAGTGTAACCCCACCTATTATGATGTAACCTGCTTATTAAGTGTTCTTTGCAGCTTTATTCAACTTTGTTTTCCTAACCCTTTATAGATTTTTAAACTTATCACTAAAATATGATCTATCCGCAGATGTTGAGGTACTTATAGCTCAATATTTTTAAGAGATATTCAGCAATACCTTTGATAGTATTTTAACACAATCTTCTGTTTATATAAAGTTAATGAGGGTATACTTACTTTAAGATAGTAGGGTATACGCCTCTCCTCTTTTATCTGGGCTGGAGACCAGCACTAGAGTTAAAGTCTAGTGGCAGAGTTAACGCCCCCTTTTATAATTTCTATTTTTTATTCTTCATTCTTCGACAAGCATCATGGGAAGCACGGAGAAGCCAGGTGAGGATTTTTTTTATTTTTTCTTCCTTCTTCGTCAGACATCATTGGAGGCGTGGAGGAGTCAGTTGATAAAATTTTCATTTTCTACAGGAGACGTAACGGAGAAAATAATTATCTTGAGATCTAAGTTGCATTCTCTTACGCATGGGTTGCGACGCTGTAATGCCCGTACGCATACGTTGATATTCCATCCTCTGCAATTACTCTCTTGTCATCATGAGGCGACAGAGCTATTTTATTAGATTCAACTGTAGAAACATTATGATTTTGGGATAGGATTAAGTTCATAGGGGTTCTT
This sequence comes from Tenodera sinensis, assembly GCA_030765045.1. Classification (NCBI taxonomy): domain Eukaryota; kingdom Metazoa; phylum Arthropoda; class Insecta; order Mantodea; family Mantidae; genus Tenodera; species Tenodera sinensis. The sequence continues at coordinate 49,020,231 of CM060969.1, forward strand.
ACGATTTTCAAGGTTTTAAGGCACTCCATGTAACTATCGAAGCTGATGTATTGCTTAATGGCGCTATGTTTTATGCCTTTGATCTTTTTTATCACAGAGCCATCAATATCGAGAGCATACATTTTAGGTCTGAGACCAACGAAACGGCGAATGATTTTACCACTTGCTTCATCTTTAAACTTTCCCAACACTTTCTTGTTTTGTGTAGAATAGCATATATGGTTAGCAGGGTAGTCCGCTGTGTCCAGATGTTCAAGCATGTGTAATTTATCCTGGTATATATCAGCTGTAGTCACTCGATGGATGAAGGAATCTGTATCCGTATACAACAGTTTAAGATTCTCAGCTCCATAATATGGAAGTAACACATCGTATTGATACGAATACATTAGTGTCTTGGAAATGTCTAGTACACTCATTCCAATGTATATAGGCTTGTTGAACACTATTTTACGAGAAGTCATATGAACAGCTGCAAGATTAGGACCGTATATGGTTCGATCGATAAATGTAGGCTTGGCTATTAGTTTTTCTAATGTTTTGCAGTTTGACACAAGACGTATATCCATACGATTACGAATATTTTCCATTGTTTTTCCAAACATCGCATTATTGAAAAGTTTGTACAAATCCTTCTCGAAATCGTTTCTTGCTTGCTGTCGTAGGCGATTATTAAATTCGACGTAAGGCTTTAACCAACAAGATTGACGGAATTTTAGTGCTCGATGAATTTTTGACAGTCGTAGACCATGACTAAGAGCCTGTTTCAAGGCCATGTAATGTACCACATACTTCTTTCGAGATCCAAGATGGGCAATTAGTTTCTTTGAAGAGGATTCACCCGGTTTCATACTCTCAGGCAGAAAGGGTAAATCATTATGAAGTTCATGCAGCTCTGCAGGATATTCCACGTCAACCTCCAAGATATATCCAAAGGAATCATCCCCATTCAACGAACCGAGATGTATATCCTCAGGAGAAACCCACGTAAATTCACCATAAGGAAGGGCGTGACACATACCCCAACCGTACTGGTTATTGGCGTCTTCGTACGTAATAAAATGAGAGGGTTTACGAGGATCATACTGCTCCATATAGATGTTGTTAGCCTCCGCATACCGGTGAGAAACCTGGCATAACCCTCCTCTTATACCAGATTCAACCATGAGTAGCTGATCGTAATCAAGAAGCAATTCCAACTCGATTCCAGTATACAGCAGCATAGCATCCCATGTAAGTCCCGGAGAGGTAAAATAATGTGCAGGATCCACTTTATGACTTTTCAGGGTTTGGTCTCTAAATTTCTCGAAGACATCTGCTATGAGAAGAACATCTGAAACTAAGTACAGATCACTATACTCGCCAAGGTTTAGGACCTTAAAGTGCTTCCACACGTTTAGAGCGTGATCATAGTCCTCACTGCTGATTACTTCGCTGTTTAATCTGTTGTAGAAGGAGTCCCTAGGAGGCAAACATGTATCGTTCAAGGCATCCCACGATGTTACGTAATCATAGGGAAACACCCCCTTACGTGTCATCAAACCAATATTCTCTGCTCCGAAGTACTTTGCTGTTTCAGGATACGTTTCAAGGTTCTTTGCAAGCTTCTCCAAGCTCGTACTGAGAAAGCGGAAAGTATCGACAAATCTGAGTTTAATATCCCCAACATACTTGGAGAATGATATATAACTTTCCTCTGAATTTGGTATAACCTCTATTCTTTCGCTAGTACACCCTAGCTGCTTAACAATGAAATGAGAGTCATACCCACTCAGGTTATGCATGAAGACAGGTATATAATTAGGTGTTTTACAAGCCAGGTTACATTTATTGTGTAAAGATCCTCTATACACCCCGGACACATGATCGTGATCGCGAACCTTCCACTTATCTTCTGTAAATTCACGTTCACACAGGTAGCATATTGTAGAAGCATCGAATGATTCTTGTTCTTCAGCTGTAAGATTAAGAGGTTTAGCAGATTTGTATACGTCGCTTATTTTATTTGCCAGATCCATCAGGCATCCCATAAACCTCTGTGCAGCGTCAGGCCCTCGGTAAACATATGGTTCAGTAGGAAGAGTTGTTTCTAGTTGTTCAACACTGGACGAAGGCTTCACATAAACACAAAAGCTCATGGGAGAATGACTTTGATAGGGAGTTGTGTAGGAGGTTTCAGGGTTAGAGGAGCAGGTATGGAGAGGGGTAAGAATGCATTCAAAATCGGCGTAGATAACATAAGGAAGTTTCAACATCCTCTCAACATTCTTGAATTTAACGATAGAGTTATCCTTTGTAGGCATAACGCATCTAGCAATACCATGTTGTCTACATATTTCTCGGTGCTCTTCTAATTTTTTCATTCCACTTTGCCCGTATCGGTCATCAAAATGGCTGAAACATCTTTTACATACATAAATTCGACCATCATGTTTGGTTTTCTGCTGACGAATAAGTCTTTCAAAATCCTTTATATAAGCATAGTGATATCTGTCAGTAGCATTACTCAACAGAAGGAGATCGCGATGATCATCTAATTCTTCATCAATCACCTTTATTGGAAACACTTCATGTTTATCATCCACTCCAAACACATTTATGGATATATTATTGAGTTTTTCAAATTTAGCGATTTCACCCAAGCTCGTAGGAAATGAGACTCATGAGAAATCGTATTTTTCTTGGAGATCCTTATACTTGCTAACACGCTGAGGTTTATTTCGAATGAACTTAGCCAGAACAGCGTACATAAAGCATTTCTCATCGTTGTAGTTCTGAGGGTTTATACAGGCTTTCTTCGCATCCAAAGATGACGGTAGAGGAATATAGCTGCTCCCTCGAAGAAGATTATACTTGTTAATACGTAGGCGAACGCCATCAACACTCAGAAGAGCCCAATTACTGCCTTTCAACTTACTTTCCTCCATTTCAACACGAAGTTTCTCGAATTTTTTTTCCAAGATGGCATCCAAGTCACTGTCTAAAAACACGGCATTATTACGCGTTTTGAAGGCTTTGTTAGTGATGTCCCCAACAGCATTCACAAACGTACATTCAGCCATAATGTTAATTTTCAAACTTTTATGAGCCCGCAGCTCCTTCTGAACAGCATGAATTATGCGCTGCTTCACCTGCTGCAAGTATGAATTTAGATCCTGACTTGCTGGACATTGGATGAAAAACGATTTCAGCCGATCCTGAAAAGCCGTTTCATAGTCTACAACATCATCTTCATCAGGAGACATTAACAATAATTTATGCTTAGTAGGTTCGAATTTGACTTTCTTAGCATCTAGAGCCCTATCACAGCGCCCTTCATGTACATCCCTTCGATTTTCAGTACCGTAAACATCACCACAATGTCTACACTCGAAAAACTCACCACATATCAGCTCATGCCTCTTCTTATGGTAGTCGCGTAGGAAACTCTTTTCACATTTGCTGCACCTATAATCTGGTATGGCAGTCAGAACCGATTCCATTACTCCACCATTCCACATCTTTATAATATGTAGTGCAACACTTGTAAATTATATAAGTCAATAAATGCTTACAGCACTTTCCACTGACTCGCCTTGACAACTTGTCAAAGCTATTGAACGGTAATTTCACTAAGAGAGCTGATGTGCTCGACTCTAAGGATAATTACTGAATACCTATCTAAGAACGAGCAATCTGTATTTATTCTGAAAGCATGCACCTCTCAGGAAACTATATAACTCAAAATCGCGCTTGTGGCGCCTTATAGCGGCTTCAATCAGTATTAAAACGTATATTCTGCTTATATGGGAGTAAATTATATATTAGTCACCAACTATCCGTATTTTTATTATTTATATCGTTTTTTACGTACTTTGAGACAAATCCAGCATCGAATTAAGACGCGAAACGACGGCTACGTATCTTTAAGTAACAAACACCTTTTAACGATATCGAATGACAGCGATAGAAGCACTTGAACATTATTTAAATGCTTAAAAAACCAATTTTTTCGCTATATTTCATTAAGTTCAGCATTAGAGTCCTATGACATCACACTCACGCATCGACGGAATGTCTGCTACCTCCAAACATGTTCCTACAAGTATAATGACGTCACGCAAGCACCATACAGAAGGCATAATTCAACGACAAATACATTAATTTTAACTATATATTCCCGCAAAGAAATAAACCTATTTGAAAGCGTCTTAACACGTTAACTTCAATGCATGTATATATAGAAACCTCTAATGTAACAATAAAAAGAAAAAAGTAATAAATAAGAAATCAAATAAAGGGAAAAGGAATTATTAACAGAAAACGCCCTTAGAAATGTGTTTATTCCTTATCTTTCATCATTCAACACATGTACACCCAACTAAATGATGTCACACAGTAGCGGCGACGTTCTGTCTACATTCCTTCAAAACAAGTTTAGACAGGAAAGTCTCCCCACCCTCGGATCCACGTAGCAGCATTATGAGAAGGCCAACAGTAACGTCCAAGCCATCAGAGCGAGTATATGGGGCGTGAACATCCGACAACGCTTTTCACCGTTTAAAGCTTATTTGCATCATTTCTTTCCAGGTACTCATCAATCATTGTACTACACACATCATTTAGATCACAATACTTAGCGTTGTATGCTATAATTTGTAATTTTCACGATTTTATACTCATTTAATGATTTAAATTCAACATTTCTAGCGTTCACCCTCTTCTTCTTCTTCTTCTTCTTCTTTTTCTTCTTCTTTTTCTTCGCCCATATTTTCACCTTAGTTCTTCTGTTCTCGTTCTCCCTCGTGATAGCAGAGAATATGTACGTAAATGATCGTTATTAGCTTAAATATTAAAGAAAATAACAACATTCTCCGTCAATTATATCTAAACAGCCTTTTCCGAGTTGTCCATGATTAAGGATTCTGGAATCAAGGTAGGCAATGTTTCTCTCAACAAGAGCATTCAGTAATTGATTTTGTAAATAATATCACTAATTTAAGCTTTATTTCGAGCCTCTAAGTCCGCTAGTTTGCAAGGTATTTAAATGGACCCTTAGAGATTCGCACTAGACCCGCAGTATAAAAATTACCAATTTATCCATAAATCAGGACTACAGTATTTAACTGAAGCGTTTAACTTTTTATTTCATAGCGCTATCTTTGTTTATTCACGAATAAATCGACTTTGAAGTAATTGCCCCCTCCCGGTAATCGAACTATGAGTCGTAGGGATAAAATTTTCTAATATATCACTTTATGCGTCAAGTTACCCTAATTTGTCTTTACATCACTATTCCAAGTGTAACAAATCGCGATATAGGTAAAAATTCAATAATTCTCCGCAAGGTAGGAATCGAACCCACGATACCTCAGCTCTAGCATGTTAGAAAATAATTGTCCTTAACGTGTATTACCATATAAAGTTTATTTCAGTCTTCTAGCTTAAGCGATTCTCGAGATAATTAAATTCATCAAATCAGGATTGGAGCCCAAGACTCCAGGATCCCGAGCATACCACAGAGGAAAGTCCATAACAATACCAATTTAATAAAATTTATTCGAAGTTTTTATCACTAATAGTTTAGGAATTATTCCAATAACAAAAGTATCGATTGCCCGGGAATCGATCCCTAGACCCACAACGACCTTCAAAATCAGATCAAAAGATGCGCCATTTTAATAGAACATAATCACCGTTTACCGCATTTCGATATCTCATTTAGTTTACGAGTAATCAGCGATCAAACGTAGTAGGGTACTTTTGCCGGTTTGAACACACTTTGCATATCAAAGGGTTGCCGCTAATTGATTACACGTGTTTAACACGTGTTTTTCACACCCCCCTTCCCTTTGTCGGTGAAAAGCCGACAAAGGGGCAACCCTCCTTATGTCAGATTACCATCGACAAGGGTTGACAGGTTAATTGCCCATGTTAACATGTGTTTAACATGTGGTCAATTATCGGGCGGCATTGACCTCAAAGGGTTAAGCCGGCTAAAGTACCCTACTACGTTTGATCGCTGATTACTCGTAAACTAAATGAGATATCGAAATGCGGTAAACGGTGATTATGTTCTATTAAAATGGCGCATCTTTTGATCTGATTTTGAAGGTCGTTGTGGGTCTAGGGATCGATTCCCGGGCAATCGATACTTTTGTTATTGGAATAATTCCTAAACTATTAGTGATAAAAACTTCGAATAAATTTTATTAAATTGGTATTGTTATGGACTTTCCTCTGTGGTATGCTCGGGATCCTGGAGTCTTGGGCTCCAATCCTGATTTGATGAATTTAATTATCTCGAGAATCGCTTAAGCTAGAAGACTGAAATAAACTTTATATGGTAATACACGTTAAGGACAATTATTTTCTAACATGCTAGAGCTGAGGTATCGTGGGTTCGATTCCTACCTTGCGGAGAATTATTGAATTTTTACCTATATCGCGATTTGTTACACTTGGAATAGTGATGTCAAGACAAATTAGGGTAACTTGACGCATAAAGTGATATATTAGAAAATTTTATCCCTACGACTCATAGTTCGATTACCGGGAGGGGGCAATTACTTCAAAGTCGATTTATTCGTGAATAAACAAAGATAGCGCTATGAAATAAAAAGTTAAACGCTTCAGTTAAATACTGTAGTCCTGATTTATGGATAAATTGGTAATTTTTATACTGCGGGTCTAGTGCGAATCTCTAAGGGTCCATTTAAATACCTTGCAAACTAGCGGACTTAGAGGCTCGAAATAAAGCTTAAATTAGTGATATTATTTACAAAATCAATTACTGAATGCTCTTGTTGAGAGAAACATTGCCTACCTTGATTCCAGAATCCTTAATCATGGACAACTCGGAAAAGGCTGTTTAGATATAATTGACGGAGAATGTTGTTATTTTCTTTAATATTTAAGCTAATAACGATCATTTACGTACATATTCTCTGCTATCACGAGGGAGAACGAGAACAGAAGAACTAAGGTGAAAATATGGGCGAAGAAAAAGAAGAAGAAAAAGAAGAAGAAGAAGAAGAAGAAGAGGGTGAACGCTAGAAATGTTGAATTTAAATCATTAAATGAGTATAAAATCGTGAAAATTACAAATTATAGCATACAACGCTAAGTATTGTGATCTAAATGATGTGTGTAGTACAATGATTGATGAGTACCTGGAAAGAAATGATGCAAATAAGCTTTAAACGGTGAAAAGCGTTGTCGGATGTTCACGCCCCATATACTCGCTCTGATGGCTTGGACGTTACTGTTGGCCTTCTCATAATGCTGCTACGTGGATCCGAGGGTGGGGAGACTTTCCTGTCTAAACTTGTTTTGAAGGAATGTAGACAGAACGTCGCCGCTACTGTGTGACATCATTTAGTTGGGTGTACATGTGTTGAATGATGAAAGATAAGGAATAAACACATTTCTAAGGGCGTTTTCTGTTAATAATTCCTTTTCCCTTTATTTGATTTCTTATTTATTACTTTTTTCTTTTTATTGTTACATTAGAGGTTTCTATATATACATGCATTGAAGTTAACGTGTTAAGACGCTTTCAAATAGGTTTATTTCTTTGCGGGAATATATAGTTAAAATTAATGTATTTGTCGTTGAATTATGCCTTCTGTATGGTGCTTGCGTGACGTCATTATACTTGTAGGAACATGTTTGGAGGTAGCAGACATTCCGTCGATGCGTGAGTGTGATGTCATAGGACTCTAATGCTGAACTTAATGAAATATAGCGAAAAAATTGGTTTTTTAAGCATTTAAATAATGTTCAAGTGCTTCTATCGCTGTCATTCGATATCGTTAAAAGGTGTTTGTTACTTAAAGATACGTAGCCGTCGTTTCGCGTCTTAATTCGATGCTGGATTTGTCTCAAAGTACGTAAAAAACGATATAAATAATAAAAATACGGATAGTTGGTGACTAATATATAATTTACTCCCATATAAGCAGAATATACGTTTTAATACTGATTGAAGCCGCTATAAGGCGCCACAAGCGCGATTTTGAGTTATATAGTTTCCTGAGAGGTGCATGCTTTCAGAATAAATACAGATTGCTCGTTCTTAGATAGGTATTCAGTAATTATCCTTAGAGTCGAGCACATCAGCTCTCTTAGTGAAATTACCGTTCAATAGCTTTGACAAGTTGTCAAGGCGAGTCAGTGGAAAGTGCTGTAAGCATTTATTGACTTATATAATTTACAAGTGTTGCACTACATATTATAAAGATGTGGAATGGTGGAGTAATGGAATCGGTTCTGACTGCCATACCAGATTATAGGTGCAGCAAATGTGAAAAGAGTTTCCTACGCGACTACCATAAGAAGAGGCATGAGCTGATATGTGGTGAGTTTTTCGAGTGTAGACATTGTGGTGATGTTTACGGTACTGAAAATCGAAGGGATGTACATGAAGGGCGCTGTGATAGGGCTCTAGATGCTAAGAAAGTCAAATTCGAACCTACTAAGCATAAATTATTGTTAATGTCTCCTGATGAAGATGATGTTGTAGACTATGAAACGGCTTTTCAGGATCGGCTGAAATCGTTTTTCATCCAATGTCCAGCAAGTCAGGATCTAAATTCATACTTGCAGCAGGTGAAGCAGCGCATAATTCATGCTGTTCAGAAGGAGCTGCGGGCTCATAAAAGTTTGAAAATTAACATTATGGCTGAATGTACGTTTGTGAATGCTGTTGGGGACATCACTAACAAAGCCTTCAAAACGCGTAATAATGCCGTGTTTTTAGACAGTGACTTGGATGCCATCTTGGAAAAAAAATTCGAGAAACTTCGTGTTGAAATGGAGGAAAGTAAGTTGAAAGGCAGTAATTGGGCTCTTCTGAGTGTTGATGGCGTTCGCCTACGTATTAACAAGTATAATCTTCTTCGAGGGAGCAGCTATATTCCTCTACCGTCATCTTTGGATGCGAAGAAAGCCTGTATAAACCCTCAGAACTACAACGATGAGAAATGCTTTATGTACGCTGTTCTGGCTAAGTTCATTCGAAATAAACCTCAGCGTGTTAGCAAGTATAAGGATCTCCAAGAAAAATACGATTTCTCATGAGTCTCATTTCCTACGAGCTTGGGTGAAATCGCTAAATTTGAAAAACTCAATAATATATCCATAAATGTGTTTGGAGTGGATGATAAACATGAAGTGTTTCCAATAAAGGTGATTGATGAAGAATTAGATGATCATCGCGATCTCCTTCTGTTGAGTAATGCTACTGACAGATATCACTATGCTTATATAAAGGATTTTGAAAGACTTATTCGTCAGCAGAAAACCAAACATGATGGTCGAATTTATGTATGTAAAAGATGTTTCAGCCATTTTGATGACCGATACGGGCAAAGTGGAATGAAAAAATTAGAAGAGCACCGAGAAATATGTAGACAACATGGTATTGCTAGATGCGTTATGCCTACAAAGGATAACTCTATCGTTAAATTCAAGAATGTTGAGAGGATGTTGAAACTTCCTTATGTTATCTACGCCGATTTTGAATGCATTCTTACCCCTCTCCATACCTGCTCCTCTAACCCTGAAACCTCCTACACAACTCCCTATCAAAGTCATTCTCCCATGAGCTTTTGTGTTTATGTGAAGCCTTCGTCCAGTGTTGAACAACTAGAAACAACTCTTCCTACTGAACCATATGTTTACCGAGGGCCTGACGCTGCACAGAGGTTTATGGGATGCCTGATGGATCTGGCAAATAAAATAAGCGACGTATACAAATCTGCTAAACCTCTTAATCTTACAGCTGAAGAACAAGAATCATTCGATGCTTCTACAATATGCTACCTGTGTGAACGTGAATTTACAGAAGATAAGTGGAAGGTTCGCGATCACGATCATGTGTCCGGGGTGTATAGAGGATCTTTACACAATAAATGTAACCTGGCTTGTAAAACACCTAATTATATACCTGTCTTCATGCATAACCTGAGTGGGTATGACTCTCATTTCATTGTTAAGCAGCTAGGGTGTACTAGCGAAAGAATAGAGGTTATACCAAATTCAGAGGAAAGTTATATATCATTCTCCAAGTATGTTGGGGATATTAAACTCAGATTTGTCGATACTTTCCGCTTTCTCAGTACGAGCTTGGAGAAGCTTGCAAAGAACCTTGAAACGTATCCTGAAACAGCAAAGTACTTCGGAGCAGAGAATATTGGTTTGATGACACGTAAGGGGGTGTTTCCCTATGATTACGTAACATCGTGGGATGCCTTGAACGATACATGTTTGCCTCCTAGGGACTCCTTCTACAACAGATTAAACAGCGAAGTAATCAGCAGTGAGGACTATGATCACGCTCTAAACGTGTGGAAGCACTTTAAGGTCCTAAACCTTGGCGAGTATAGTGATCTGTACTTAGTTTCAGATGTTCTTCTCATAGCAGATGTCTTCGAGAAATTTAGAGACCAAACCCTGAAAAGTCATAAAGTGGATCCTGCACATTATTTTACCTCTCCGGGACTTACATGGGATGCTATGCTGCTGTATACTGGAATCGAGTTGGAATTGCTTCTTGATTACGATCAGCTACTCATGGTTGAATCTGGTATAAGAGGAGGGTTATGCCAGGTTTCTCACCGGTATGCGGAGGCTAACAACATCTATATGGAGCAGTATGATCCTCGTAAACCCTCTCATTTTATTACGTACGAAGACGCCAATAACCAGTACGGTTGGGGTATGTGTCACGCCCTTCCTTATGGTGAATTTACGTGGGTTTCTCCTGAGGATATACATCTCGGTTCGTTGAATGGGGATGATTCCTTTGGATATATCTTGGAGGTTGACGTGGAATATCCTGCAGAGCTGCATGAACTTCATAATGATTTACCCTTTCTGCCTGAGAGTATGAAACCGGGTGAATCCTCTTCAAAGAAACTAATTGCCCATCTTGGATCTCGAAAGAAGTATGTGGTACATTACATGGCCTTGAAACAGGCTCTTAGTCATGGTCTACGACTGTCAAAAATTCATCGAGCACTAAAATTCCGTCAATCTTGTTGGTTAAAGCCTTACGTCGAATTTAATAATCGCCTACGACAGCAAGCAAGAAACGATTTCGAGAAGGATTTGTACAAACTTTTCAATAATGCGATGTTTGGAAAAACAATGGAAAATATTCGTAATCGTATGGATATACGTCTTGTGTCAAACTGCAAAACATTAGAAAAACTAATAGCCAAGCCTACATTTATCGATCGAACCATATACGGTCCTAATCTTGCAGCTGTTCATATGACTTCTCGTAAAATAGTGTTCAACAAGCCTATATACATTGGAATGAGTGTACTAGACATTTCCAAGACACTAATGTATTCGTATCAATACGATGTGTTACTTCCATATTATGGAGCTGAGAATCTTAAACTGTTGTATACGGATACAGATTCCTTCATCCATCGAGTGACTACAGCTGATATATACCAGGATAAATTACACATGCTTGAACATCTGGACACAGCGGACTACCCTGCTAACCATATATGCTATTCTACACAAAACAAGAAAGTGTTGGGAAAGTTTAAAGATGAAGCAAGTGGTAAAATCATTCGCCGTTTCGTTGGTCTCAGACCTAAAATGTATGCTCTCGATATTGATGGCTCTGTGATAAAAAAGATCAAAGGCATAAAACATAGCGCCATTAAGCAATACATCAGCTTCGATAGTTACATGGAGTGCCTTAAAACCTTGAAAATCGTAAGAACCCCTATGAACTTAATCCTATCCCAAAATCATAATGTTTCTACAGTTGAATCTAATAAAATAGCTCTGTCGCCTCATGATGACAAGAGAGTAATTGCAGAGGATGGAATATCAACGTATGCGTACGGGCATTACAGCGTCGCAACCCATGCGTAAGAGAATGCAACTTAGATCTCAAGATAATTATTTTCTCCGTTACGTCTCCTGTAGAAAATGAAAATTTTATCAACTGACTCCTCCACGCCTCCAATGATGTCTGACGAAGAAGGAAGAAAAAATAAAAAAAATCCTCACCTGGCTTCTCCGTGCTTCCCATGATGCTTGTCGAAGAATGAAGAATAAAAAATAGAAATTATAAAAGGGGGCGTTAACTCTGCCACTAGACTTTAACTCTAGTGCTGGTCTCCAGCCCAGATAAAAGAGGAGAGGCGTATACCCTACTATCTTAAAGTAAGTATACCCTCATTAACTTTATATAAACAGAAGATTGTGTTAAAATACTATCAAAGGTATTGCTGAATATCTCTTAAAAATATTGAGCTATAAGTACCTCAACATCTGCGGATAGATCATATTTTAGTGATAAGTTTAAAAATCTATAAAGGGTTAGGAAAACAAAGTTGAATAAAGCTGCAAAGAACACTTAATAAGCAGGTTACATCATAATAGGTGGGGTTACACTTAGAAAACTGCATGTAGTGTTCGAGATGTTACCTCCAGAACATACAGAACCAAGCAAAAGAGTCATACAGTTGTATACAATTCTGTGACAGAGGGCAAAGGTAGCTGTAACAAGAACTTCAACATCAATGGTTAGGAGATCTAGTAGAAGTTTAAAAGCCCTATAAAGGAGGGAGAGAAATCAAAGCAGACTAAAGCTGTAAATAATACTCCAAAAGAACGTGGGACTACCTCGGGTTAGATATGGAGAAAATGTCAAACATACTATATACAATAGCTGCAGAATATGACGGTGGTGCAGGATATGGTTACGCTGGTGATGATGATGATGTAGGTTATTGTGGCGTTGGTGATGGAGGTGTTGGTGCTGGAGATGTTTGTGGTCTTGCAAGTTATAGCGTCGCTGGTGATGATGGTTTTTTTTGTTGGGTTAGGTTAGGGTGGTGGTGGTGATGGTGGTGGTGGTGGTGGTGGTGGTGGAGGTTGCGGTGGTAGTGGTGGTGGTGGTGGTGGTGGTGGTGGGATAGGTTAGGTTAGGATAGTCTTAGAAGGAATGTGTGCAACGTTTGACGTGTTACCATTAGAACCTACAGAATTATGCAAGAGAATCGTTAAATGAAGTTGGCATGTATAGCATACTGGAACAGTGTACAAAGACGGATACAATAGCTATTTGAATAACAAGGTTACAACGTCTTCTAATGATAGTTTACGAAAAGAGCCGGAGGGAGGAGAAAAAGAAGCCTGTATAATGTTAAATAACGTTGAAGAAATGTCTGCAAAGAGGTTTGTGGTTAAGTTAGGTTAGTCTTAGAAAGACTGTAAGCAATTCTCTAGACGAGAACATCATACATTTACAAAAGGATGGAATTTGGTCATGAAAGCATAACAAATCGCTAAAAAGGGCTCCATATACTCCTTAAAAACATTAAACCATACTAACGACGTGAAAACATAGAAAATACCAACGAAGCTGCAAAAAATTCCTGAAAATCTCTAGAATACCGCAAAAATGGCTAAAATACTTACCAACTCCTAAAAAAGCACTAACATACCATGAAATGTTAAGAAATCGTTAGGGTTCGCATGTCGGGGGTGTAATACCTTCAAGGTAGCTAAAGTTGTTGGAGGAACGTCTCCAAGAAAGTGAAATATCTAAGCTTGAAACGGCATGTTGCAAAGGTCAGAATAGGTTATAGAAGAATATAATGCTCGTGTAAAATGGGATGAGATAGGTTAGGTTAAGTCAGGTTAATAAATAGGAAGGTTTGCGCTCCCTTAGTTTAAGTAACGTTAGGTTAGGTTAGAATATGATGCTTAGGTTATGTGAAATTATGAAAGACCATATAGTAAAAAGAGTAGGGATTAGATGAGCAAAAGGGATGAAGAATAAATCATTAGATGAGGTGTTTGGTTAGGTTAGACGAGTAGAAGTATGGGGCTTAGGCTAGGTTAGATTGGGTTAGGATAGGTTAGACGAGTAGAAGTATGGGGCTTAGGCTAGGTTAGATTAGGTTAGGATAGGTTAGGTTAGACGAGTAGAAGTATGGGGCTTAGGTTATGTTAATTTATGAAAGTTCAAAGTAAAAAAGAGTGGGAGCTAGGTTAGGTTAGGATAGGTTAGACGAGTAGAAGTATGGGGCTTAGGCTAGGTTAGGGCCACTATGTGGGGCGAGGTGTCATGTTGGGGTAACATATTCAATCAAGATAGAAATCTCTTGCGTTAGGAGGTTTGCATCGATACAGTGAACGACATACTCAACTGCCATGGACGCTCATAAACATACATGCACTGCTATAGGCCTTAAACATTATCCCTAGAGTCAGCCTCAAACGCCTACAACGTCCTGCTTCCCCTACCACCTTACCTAGTAATGCTTAGATTACGCATGGCGGCCATCTTGCCCATAAAAAAGTGGCCCAGCTCTGTCCTAATCTACCTACTTAAGCTGTAGCGTTTGTGGGACGTCGCCGCTTCAAATCTCGTGTAAAGTCCAATATCTGACTTTTTCTTCTTTATTTCTCTCAGTCGCCATGTAAACAGCAGATTGGATGTTCAATACAGACTCCAAAGTTTCACCTACATAAAATAGATAAAAAACCGATGGTAGAATAAAGGCAACAACGCAACTGAGGTCATCTGTCCGGCATATGCTTACTCAATTGAACCAACCTATAGAAAGTAACCAAAAAGTTAAAGCGACAATAAGTAATAATAACAGAAGTAGGGAAGTATTAGGATATTCGTCCCAAAATTTTGATGTGAGATTTCGCCGGAAATATATGTTTTGGGGCCCTCTGAATCCTAATAAAAGCTGTTTTCGAAAAAAGTCCGTGTGTGTGTGTGTGTATGTGAGAGAGAGAGAGAGAGAGAGAGAGAGAGAGAGAGAGAACAATATAACTCAAAAAACGAAAAGTGGGTTAAAACCATTTAAGTTTAATATCTTTCAAGGATGCAACACGAAGATTTTGTACAAAATTCCTGCACCCTAAACTACTGCTTACATGAAACATTTTTCTCAGAGATGACTCAAACGATTTTGATTAAAATGCCATATGTTTAAGATATTTTTGTGGCAAATAAAATGTATATTTTGAATTTTCTGGCTATAGCCTATGCAGTCCTGTTTACTTTTGATGACTAACATAACTGGTGAACCGTGAGAGATAGACTTTATCTTACTATACAAAAAATGTAGTTCTTGTTAAAACGCATAATTTATGTCAAATGATTTTTCTTCTGAAGCGAACAATCTTGGAGATATTCCCTGTTATTTGTGCGAGTCTTGCAAAGAGAACGGAATTTCAATGCTTCAAAACATTTGGCTATCGCTTAAAGCTATTGCATTCCCCTTGCACCTACAAGAAAATCAGCAATAACATAATTTCTACAAATGTTGATCTTGATTAACATGAAGATAGAGGGATAAGAATTTGTAAGAATACTTAGTACAAGGTAGAGAAAGTCATGTGAGCACATCAGAATTTTATAACTAGTTTCTTATACAACAAGCTTTCTGAAAACGCATGTCAGAAGAAAGCTGCAATTTGTTTCAATGCTAAAAGTTTATCTAAATGCACTTTTTTTAAAAAATCCGTTGTCACCGTGTCTTTCTTTTGCATTACTTGGTTCAAGAAATCCATTATGTCTAAGGAAGAATGACAGCAGCAGAAGATAAGCACGGACAGGGGAACATCATTAATCATTGGTATCGCAGAAAGCCTCTAGTCCACCACTGCAGAAGTATGTCACTAACCAAAGGTGAGAACTTCACAAAAGGTTACTTTCACCATTATATTTGCGACAACTTCGTCAAATGACTCTGAGCATTTAGTTAAAAATGAAAGCTGTCCGTTCGGTACGTTGCTTGAGTGAGTATTACGCTACTTATATAATAGGGAGAGCAAAAAACCTCCGAATGGGCTGCGCGGTGTTTCGCCTCTCCGCGTTCCAGGCGCTCGTTGCCGTCTGCCGCTGTCGTAGGAAGGCGTGGTTGAAAACCATACAACATTTTTAAAACAATTTTAAAGGCTTTATTTTAACTTCTTTATGAAAGGAGATGCTGAAACTGGTCACTGTCATTGTCCATACGTTTTTGACACCTCTTTAGGGAACTATCCATCACTCGCCGTAGTTCCGTTGAGAAATCTTAGCAAATTCCTGGCGGACATTTTGTTTTAATTCTTCCAGGGTTTGCCTTGTAAAATTGGTTTTAAGTTACCCCAGAGATAGAAATCGCGAGGGGTTAGGTCGGGGTACCGAGTAGGCCACAAATCTCTACTAATAATTCTGTCCTGAAACACATTTTAAATTACACATGCTTAGGCTTTCACGGCCGGCATTAATCGAATGGAAAGTAGCTTCCGGGCTTGTAGGCCGTGGTCCAATCGATGAATAAATGTCTGACGTTTCGACCAAGACTGCGTTGGGCATCTTCAGAGTGACTCCTGGATGTTTAACAACTAGACTGCGTTGGGCGAAACGTCAGATATTTATTCATCGACTGGACCACGGCCTACAAGCCCGGAAACTACTTTCTGTTAGACACTTCAAATTATTTTCATCTAAAGATTGGTCGTATGAGCTGTTGCAGAGTCTTGTTGAAAAAAAAAAGGCAAAATTACGCTCCCTGTATGTTAATTCTCTAAAAGGGGGTGGGGGAGGCAAAATTGTATTCACGTATGTAGGGTCAACTGTTAACTCGAACAAAATTAGCCTTATAACTCAGAACCTAATATTGTTCATTAAGTACCCCTTCATGACGAAACAATTGGTGTAGGGTGCGCCATTAGCGGAGAAAGGTATCTCAGAGCTACAGATTTCTATCCCTGGGGTAACTTAAAACATAGTGTACAGGAGAAACCCACACACCCTGGAAGAATTAAAACAAAATATCCGCCAGAAAATTCCCAGCATCTCTCAACGTGAAGTGCGACGAGTGATGGATAGTTCCTGAAGAGGTGCCAAAAATGTATGGTTTCATCCGCGTCTTCTTATGATAACGGCAGATGGCAACGAGCATCGGGAAGGCGGACAGGCAAGATCCCGCGCTGCCTGTCCGGAGGTTTTTTGCTCTCCCCGTATTTAACGTACTTGGTAAAACACTGTTTAATAACAGTCAGTAATAAACGTAAAATGTATCGTTAGGATTCTAAACTCAACTTTAGCATTAGCTTGGAAAATTGGATCAGAATTTTGAAAGTGCGAATCTTCGGTCTTTTCTGCATGTGCTACGATGACAAGACCGAACTGCATTAAATTTCTCATCTGGTTCATGTATCCGAGAAAATATCCGCGGT
This sequence comes from Tenodera sinensis, assembly GCA_030765045.1. Taxonomy (NCBI): domain Eukaryota; kingdom Metazoa; phylum Arthropoda; class Insecta; order Mantodea; family Mantidae; genus Tenodera; species Tenodera sinensis. The sequence goes on from CM060969.1 coordinate 49,037,436, forward strand.
GATCTCTATTGCACCGGTGTATCGAATCTAGACGACCTGGATCCTGCAGGTCTTTTTAATATCGGGTTTTTACTTAGTTTTACTGTTTAATTTATGATTATCTAACTGGCCTACACAAGACCAGTATGAAGGAACAATTAACAGGCATCAACATTACTTTCTTATATAATAATAATAATAATAATAATAATAATAATAATAATAATAATAATAATAATAATAATAATAATAATAATAATAATAATAATAATAATAATAATAATAATAATAATAATAATAATGATAATAATAATAATGATAATGATGATAATGATGATAATGATGATAATGATGATAATGATAATGATTATTATTATTATTATTATTATTATTATTATTATTATTATTATTATTATTATTATTATTATTATTATTATTATTATTATTATTATTATTATTATTATTATTATTATTATAACTTGGTGCGTGAAATGTATACATCTTTTGTTAAATTAGCGATGTTAGTTTACGATTCGTGAAACATTAGCCAACTTAAATAAAAGGAATTATTTGGCTTAGGTATCTTAATTTTATATTGTTCACTTTCTTTGACTTTGTGTGGCATTTGTTTCATAAGATTAAGGACATGCACGATTTCCCTGCGTCTTTAAAGCCAAATTTGCTATGTTTGTTTCATATAGTACTCTTCATTCTAAAATCGCGTGTTTTTGCGAATGATTTTAAACGTTTTTGTGTCTTTGTTTATGATTGTGGTAACGTGAATTCAGTAACAAGTTTCACAACACTAAACTAACACTGCGATACATTTGCGTTCGCTATTCGCCACTGTTTGGGCCATTGCTCAGCAGATGTTTGAGAAAGTTGGGCAGCTGCTACAGTAGGCTTTATCTCTAAGCGCACTATCCGTCACTGATTGTGTTATCATCTGGCGTGTCCTTGCTTTAAAATGTGTCTGAGCTAGGAGGTGGATTTGGCTGTAGCCTGAGGAAATTACTATAGTGCTTTTCAAATGGGAAGAGTTCTGATCTGCAGCCAACAAGATACGTTTACATACACAGCGTTGCAAGCTCATTACCTCCAATCTTCACATTTCTTGGCGCGCGTCAAGCCTCACTTAAGGGGAAAGCAATATGACAACACAGCAGGACTCCGATTGGTTACCGCTTTGGAGACGCTCAAGGACAAACTCCTTCCCATTTGAAAAGCACAGTACTTGGCAAAGCCATGAGGCGTATCGGAAAGAATGTGGAACTGCCCAACTGTTTATGTAAGCTTATAGCACAAACAAGCCGAGACAGGATATGCACACTCTTTTTGAGAGCAATCATATCCTCAGGACAGCAACGTCTCATATGTCTGCAGGCGCGAAAGATCATCTATTTGTATTTCATCACTGACTATACACCAAATTATTATTTCGCTGTTCTAATAAACAAGATAAGCGATTTTAGCGCTCGACAGCCAAGGTCAATACGTCTCAACGCTTTGCCAAGTATTATTATTATTATTATTATTATTATTATTATTATTATTATTATTATTATTATTATTATTATTATTATTATTATTATTATTATTATTATTATTATTATTATTGTTGTTGTTGTTGTTGTTCTTATTCTTCTTATTATTAGGACTGAGGGAAACCTAGAAGGAAAACCTCAATTAGGGAGGACGGCCTTGGCGGATTTGAACCGCAGACTCCATTCCGAGCCCAACGCGACCCAGCATTGTTTATAATTACTAATATTAGCTCACATGAAGTATTATCATTAACAAGGACAATTTCTTTTTGTAATTTTTATTATTTAGTTGGTTTACTAATTGTTCTTTTACCGGGCCTTGTGTAGCCTAGTTAGAAAAATCGGATGTGTTGCACCATTGCTTTCCCTACTCTTGTACTAACGTCCCTTATTCCTCCATCTTCATTTTAGTCGAGATAAACATTTGTAGAAATCATCTTAGTGTTGATTTTCTTGTAGGTGCAAGGCGAATATGGGAATACAGTAGGCTTTGAGCGACAGTAAAATCTTTTAAAGCAGGGGTGTCAAACAGCACTCACCAGGCGTGAAAAATTTTCCCCTATTTTCCCTCCCTCCGTGATGATCAAATCGGAAAACGGGAAAAACAAAGCGAAAACCGGTTCTACCAGCGCGTGCTACTGCAGTTAAGGAGGGGTGGACTCCCCTCTTCACACCCTCGGAGTGACGTTTGACATGCCTGTTTTAAAGCTTTGAAATACCGTTCTCTTTGCACGGCCAAGAGGCTAAAAATGAATAATGACCTTCCATTTGAGAAAAGTTTAAGTATTGCAAAACTCGTTCAAGTAACAGTACGTTTACTTTGGATGACTTCTCCAGAGCAAGCTTGCACTAAAGAGAATAATTGAATATAATATGGTATTTAACTTCTGCATAACTGGTAAACCATTCTACTATGAATAATTCATATTGTGAATATTCAATTATTGTGCTAACAGGCTACTGTTGCGTTTGCAATGAAATAAGTGTCTTTAGTAACAAGGAATATCTCCGAAACGGTTCACAAAAAATCCATTTGGACATTACTTGTGTGTTTTAACGAGATCTGCATTTTTGGTATAGCAAGTTTTGGTGTACTACTTCTTAAGGTTTATCAGTTATGCAAAAGTCAACAAGGACTACATAGGTTATAGCCAGAAAATTCAAAATATACATTTCTTAGTTAAATGAAAATATTTCAATTAAAATTGTTAGAACCAGTTTTGAGGAAAGCAAAATGTTCGAAAAATTGTCCTTGTAAAGGGTAGCTTAGGTTGGAGGAATGTCTGTCAGTCTGTGGACAGCATAACTCAAAAACGAAAAGCCGCCAAAAACCAAAGTTGGTATTAAGTTGAATATCTTTCAAGGATACGACACGACGTGTTTTTAAGAAAATGGCCATCATTGCATGATTATAAGTATCATTTAAGGTGCGATATCTTAAATAAATAACTTTATTTATATTAATCCTCTACAAAAATTAAAAAAAAAAATAAATAAATAAATAAATAAAAAATCAGAAATGCATGGATGGAACGCACAATTCTGAGATCAAAGTTTAAAGAAATTAATTTATTTGTTCTGGCAGTATAAATTCTTCTCTTCCTCTATCAGATGACACGTTACTAGATAAACGAGGCAATAAAGCTAAGTGTACTCTACAAAAATAAGACAGAAGTAATAATTAATCGGAGAAAAAAGTTATGAAAGAATAAAAACCTGGTGTATGCAGAATAAAGCTATCAATGGACAGCGCGCGCATCATTTCACTCATTCATTGTCCGATATGACCCACCAGGTTAAAGAATGTTAAGCTTAAAAAACTTAAATTTACAATTTATGTCAAATAACTTATTGAAGCATTACTACTGTGCTTTTCAAATGGGAAGGAGTTTGTCCTTGAGCGTCTCCAGACCGGTAACCAATTGGAGTCCTGCTGTATTGTCATATTGTTTTCCCCTTAAGTGGGGCTTGACGCGCGCCGAGAAATATGAAGAGTGGGGATAACGGGCTTGCAATGCTGTGCGTGTAAACGTATGTCATTGACTGAAGATCAGAACTCTTCCCATTTGAAAAGCACAGTAGCATTAGATGTTTTCGGTATTTTCCTTGTTGCATCTTTGAGTGTTTGCTATTTAAACTTGCGAAAACTAGACTATTTTAAAGAATCATCCCCTCGTGGGTTTATTAGTAACAGTTTGGAACAGTATTCTGTTTTGTTTCCGCATTGCGCATGTCACTGAACCTCGTAGCGAAGGAAATGGCTGGACTGATGGTGAAATGAACTGGGGCTTCCTGACATTTTATCTTAGGAGGGTAAACCCCTGAAAAAAATATGTAAACAGCTATTCCTGATCGAGATTTGAACTTCATGTCTCAGGACTGAGAGGCATATAGGGTTACCGGATTACGTTATGGAAATGTAGGGCATTATCGGTCAACGCAAAAATAGTGTAAATGTACAATTTAAATGCTATATATACTTATATTTCCTGAAATCCTTGAAACATAGCGTTAAGTGTGACCATGGACAGTCAGTTATACTTCTTTGAAGAAATTATCTTGCGTAAAACATTTAGCTTTTTTGAAATATAATCAAGAAATTCCATACAACTGAAGTTTTTAAATTTGTACTTCACTAAAACTTGCCAGTATGACATTTAATTCCCCAACCGATTCTGAAGATCCGTGGTTCAAATCCCGGCTATGGCATTGCATTTTTCAGTGATTAAAATGTAGAGCATGTCCGGGAATTTCCGGACGTCTGGTAACTCGAGGCACTATCAACATAACTGAAAGAGGTCATTTTAAATTGTATAATATAGTGGAAAACTGATAACCCGAGGCTGTGTATTCAGTCTCGGGTTTCCCAGTTTTGTTATGTCTGAAATCTACCACGTGACAGCAGCTTGTTTTGTTTTGCATTGCATTTGTTCGGAGAATCTCGTGCTGTCAGTGCAACTGATAAAAGGTTGGCGTGAAACCAGCAATATTTTACACAATATGATAACGGATGATTAATCACTCTTTAAAAAACAGAGAAAAAAGTAGCAGATTTTAAATAAAGCCATAGTACGTCAAACAGTTTGTGACAAAATGCACTTTCTTTCGCTAACAGTGCAAGTTGATTGAAATTTATGCCAGGTTTTCTTCAGTCTGGTAAATGCCGAGTAGGCCTGGAAGTTTCCTTCCTAAAATATCCTCTCCTGAATGTAATTTCATTGCATGCATCATCAGTGACCACGCCTGTGGTGCCGTATGAAGTAAGAACGGGCGTGTTTTGGCACAGATACTTCAGGACAGGAGTAAAAAATATTGGGGTTCTGCACAAAAAAGACAACAGAAAAGGAGACGGAAAGTTTTCGACAGAAAGTAATTTTGAGGTTTCTCAATATGAGTGGGCCCATTTTTTGATACTTTGCCAAATAAGCATATTAATTGTGCTCACTTAAGTGATTTAATGGAAAAGCTTCCTATTAGTTTGAGGATATTCAGCTTGATAGACCAGTTTTCTCATCAGAAGATACATGTTACTCTACTCCTTTTTTTTTAGGGTTGATAATGCAAAAAACCGCATGGGGTAGCTATGGGTTTGAAAGACATGGTTGGGAGGCAGTTTGAAGAAATTTCGCTACGATGGGGAATTTTTCTCAATAAAAATGAGATAAGATTAAAATTTAATACCAGCAATATTATAATTCCTTTAAAGTAGTTACAACAAACAAATATTTTGAAAAATTGATGTTTTACCCATCCTGCCGAAGCCCCGGGTATTTCTGTTAGTTTATGCGATTTCCGGTTATAGGGCATTACTAAAATGTGATCTGAAAGTGCTGTACTGCGGAAATTTAACCATTCGGTGAGAGTTGTTTGGATGTGAAATGTATTTAAGCTTGTTTCGTGTTGTATTTCTTTTAGTGCAAGCAACTGCGACATCTGCATGTAGGTTATGTTTCTACCATTATTTTTAGGAGAATTCTGTGTACTAAACATCTGGTCTCAAATAGGGATCCAGATTCAGGTTCCTGTGTACACACAGTAGAAATTGGCCTAGTCATAATGGTAGGTTTAGAAATTATTGCTTCTTAGTACATTTTTAAATACTAGATGCATTAGTTGCTGGGTTTAAATTATGGTAGTGGCAACATTTTTCTTTCTTTCTTTTTTCTTTTTTATTTTGGCGGGGATGGGGGTTACTCAATTCATTAAAAACTTTCGGAGCTTGCAGACTGATGATGCTTTTTACTTACCATGCTGCATAAAATTATTGTTGTTTGGATGCAATAATTTGGAATCCAATTATGTGCTTTATCTTCTTAATTGCAATGGTCAGATTGGTTTTCATGGTTTAAAGGTCATGGTTTCTTCGGAACCAATGGGAACTGTTATCAAGGTTTTTGCGTATCATAAGTTCATTATTTTTGTTATTGGTGGTTATTCATTAATATTATGTTCTAAGTGATGTTAACCCCAATATTGCAATTAATATTTCGCACTGTGAGCCAATAGGTCATTATTGATAATGTGCCTGAGGAAGTTAGTGATACTGGCACACCTTTCCTAACGTCAGTAGTTGCGTTGTTTCGAGTAGTGATAAAACATTGGCTATTTAGCAGAATGAAACGTAGATAGATCGTCAACTACAGGAATCATAGTTTACGACTAGGAAATCGTTTAGATTTGTATTAACTCGTTGCTGTGTTTGTTAATAGGATGGTTTTCTGCTTTCTAGTGGGGCAAAAATACCTTTATTTCATTGCAAACGCAACAGTAGCCTGTTAGCACAATTCATAGTAGAATCAGTAATAATGACAAACCAGCGTGGGAGTGTAAAATGTATTCAATAGATAAATTATTTAAAAACTTATGATAGTGTTTGCCATAAAAGATACATAATAAATTCAAATAAATAATATTTACAGGTTGCACTCCAGAGCAAGTTTGCACTTAGAGAATTTAGTAATTTAATATAATGTGGTATTTGAATGATTATTGAAGATTTCTATACTGTTCTGTCATGCCAAAAGGTGTTTATTAGAGTAAATGAATAAATGAGTTTGCCTACTGCAATGCTTATCATCATAATAGTGCCTATAATAATACCTGTTTTGAAGTTTTTACTGCCCATTTGTCTATTTTAAGTTTCTTAGTGCCTATTGATCCGAACTGTAGCATTATTTCTTCTCTGTTGTACAAATTATGAGAGGCTTTGTGATGAATGTGATTTTTCTGGGCTATCCTGAATTTAAACAGCCTTTTCTTGATGTCAAGCATGGATAAGTGATTTTTTTAAATATCAAAAATTGATCACATGGAGTATCACAAAATATTACTCGATTTTAAGTATTTACATTTTTTCTCGGAAAGTAGGTGTATAGGACCCAAAAATCAATGTTCTATTATCATGACCAATAAGCCGGGATAAAAATTGGACTAGGTGCGATAGTTGAGCATGTGTAGAAATTAGCAATTTCGGCATCATTGTTACAGCAAATGACACCACAGGTTATGGACGCTAATGATAGATTTGTAATTAAGGATTGGTTCGCCTGGAGGGCCCACATTTTACGATTTTTAGAAATTACGGTTCATAATATCCGTAGTAAATAATTATTACCAATGTTACAGCACTGCATACTTCGACAGTAAAACGAATGCATCTGAAATTTAGCGCAATGCGTACTCTACGAACTTTCTTTAAATAGTGCCAAAGAAGTATCTGCAGCAATAGTAATATGTCACTAAGCACACTGTTATTTGCTTACTTGAGGATGGACTTCAGTTTGGCTTTAGCACCATGCAAGGAAAAAAGCATTATGCAATTTAACCTGTAACTGTTTGTCAATGTTTACCCTATATTCACCGCAATAAAACAAATCGCTGCATAACTATTCGTGGTGCAATCTTGCTTCGCAAGCATGTGCTTGATGTGTACATATATACGTACATACACATGTGGTATACGCATATATGTATGTACACTGGGGCAATGCACATACACCATGTGCTCGTCCCGTTCCAGGAAGTCGTCCTTGTTGGCGTATCACATGACCTCATGGTTTCAGCCAATCGGCAACGAGCAGACGGCGGACGATTTTCCTGGTTCTCTTTCCCCACCCTTTCCCCTCAAGGTCATCCTTGCAAAAATAAAAGGAGCCGATATTCCAAGTAAACTGTGACGTAACTCGTTGTCATGACAACGGGGACGCCGTCACAGATAGAGAGCGTGTGCGAGGCGGGGAACACCCTCCTGAAATGAGTGTCAGCTGTGGTGGCAGGCGGAGAAAGTTGTGAATGTCCTGAAGCTTTGTATTTATGTGGGATATACGAAGTGATGAAGGTATCTTTTTCCCGCTTCTGTATTTGTTGTTATGCGTGCACTTGTAGCATTTGCTTGACTATTGCCTACTTTATGTATGTAGAATGTGTTATTTTATGTGCATATGCTCATTTGGCCCAAGTGTTGTAGGAAAATTAATGACAAAAGTCGATATGTGCAATAAATACCTTTCGATTCCACATTTACATTGAATATGTTAAAACACTTTGAAACGCTATGGAGTGCTTAGCATGACAAGCTGCACAAAGCCTTAACGGGAAGTTAAGGAATTGTGCTAAATTAAAAGTGAAAGTAACGGGAATGATTCTAAATGTTTTTTTTTTTTTTTTTTTTTTTTTTTTTTTTTACACTTTCTCTATTATGTATAGTAAGTACGGGAAGTATTCTATTGCTCACAAAAAATCGTTGTCGAAGTTTCACCGGAAATATGTCTTGAGGCCCCCTGAAAACAAAAGCATTTTTAGAAAAAGGTCCGCGCGCACGTGTCTGTGAACAGCATAACTAATAAACGAAAAGTCAGTTAAAAACCAAAACTGGTATTTAAGTTTAATATCTTTCGAGGATGCGAAACGAAAATTTTGAAGAAAATTCCTCCACCCTAAACTTTGAAACTTTTTAAAAAATTTTGATTTTCTCGAAAATGGCTCTAACGATTCTGATTAAAATGCCATATTTTTAAGCTATTTATATGGAAAATGAAATGTGTATTTTGTATTTTGAATTTTATGGCTATATCCCACATAGTCCTGTTTACTCTTGATGACTTGCATAGCTGGTAAACCAAATAGATAGACCAAATCTTACTGGACAAAAAGTAGATCTCGTTATTTATTTATTTATTTATTTATTTTTTTTTTTTTTTTTTTTTTTCTGTGGAGTGAACCATTTCGGAGATGTTGCTTGTTATTTGTGTGAGTTGTGCAATACCTTAAACTTCTCTGAAATGGAAGGTTGTTATTCACTTTTTATATCGTAGTAGTGTAAAGAGAACGAAATTTCAAAGCCTCCATATAGTGATTTAAAAGATTTGACTGTTGCTTAAAGCCTACTGTATTCCCATATTTCTCTTTCACCTGCAAGGGCATAAGCAATAAGCTACATTTCTGCAAGTGTTTATCTCAACTAACATGAAGATAGAGGAAACAAAGTTTGTAAGAGAAGAGTAGAGAAAGACAAGTGAGTGCAGCACATCAGATGTTTTTATTTCATGCTGATAGGTTCATACTATTCAACTAGACGGGGAAGAAGGGTTGACATTTAATGTCGACATTACTTAACGTGAAGGGGCGTAATATGACGTTAGAAAGTGCTGCTAAACTAAAGCTTCTATTTAGGATGCACTTACCTCAAAATAACGGAAATGACATGATTGGTACTTGTTTTTATTACTTAGTGCCTCACACTGATTGGTTCTTAATTACCGTGTGGCATTAAACATAACGAGAAGGGAATACCTAACTTCATATTACGTATGTTACGCCGATTGGTTTTGATTATCAGGCGACATCGAACTTTTAGTAACGGTAAGGAAAAGTTTGCCATTGTCAATCCTAAAAAATTACGTCGCGCTAAGTCACGTTAATTCAACCCTAAACAGCTCCATTTAATACAATAGTTAGATGGTTAGACTTTCACGTTACGTAACGTTAAGTCGACCCCAAAACCGGGATTACCAGAACAACATGACAATGCGACGTAACGTGAAAGTTTTAACACACTATGCCATTAAATTGTGTTATTTGGATCTGATATTAAAATACATATTTTGTATTGAATTTTGTTAACCATTTTTAGATGTTTGCTGTTGCTGCTTTGAATTGGTCAGTATTTTAAGCAATACCTATACTTTAAATTTTAGATGTTCTTTTGTTTCTCATAAGCTTGTGCAAAGAGTATCTAAATAAATATCAACACTAAATATATTGATCTTAAACAGTTGATTCCCACCTTCGCGTTCTGTATGCCCTACAACAGCTTGTCTATTAAAGGCATTTCTGGCCGAGATTTATAGGGATTCAGGAGTTTGGACAGACAAATCAGCTTTTGTATAAATAATTTTCAAAAGCTATTAAAATACATAAATGATAACGATTAAATGTTGTCTTCTGGCCGGGAGGGCTCGGGGCGCTGACCACGTCCCCTCTCCAGCACTGCACCCCACCAATGACGCCTGTAGTGGGCAGAGGTGGGGAACGCAGCGGCTGGGCGGTAGGCCTTGGCCCTTCATGGGCTGTCGCGCCGGGGTTAAAAGTTTAAGTGTTGTCTTGCCATTATTACACTTCAAATTGCTTTTAAAGAAATTCGTTTGTAAAATTGCACTTGATTGACGTTTTTAAAGTCATTAAATCACATTGACATAATGAACTAGTTAAACATTTGGAACTTACTGTGCTCAAAGTCAGTTTTACTTTCTCTGCTACATACAGAAAGTACGGGAAGTATTGTATTCAATCCAAAATTTCAGTATTGAGATTTCACCGGAAATACGTTTTGAGGCTCACTGAATAAAAAAAGCATTTTAGAAAAATGTGTGGGCGTGCGAACAGCATAACCAAAAAGTCGGTTGAACACCATGGTATTTAAGTTTAATATATATTGATGCGACACAACGATTCGTAAGAAAATTCCTCCACCCTAAACTACCCTTGACATGGAAAATTTTTCGAAAATTTTGATTTTCTCAAAAATGACTTATAATTTTTATTAAAATGCCATACGTTTAAGATATTTTTATGTCAAATGAAATGTATATTTTGAATTTTCTGGCTATAGCCTATGTAATCCTGTTTACTCTTGATGACTTGCATAACTGGTAAACTGTAAGAGATAGACAAAATCTTATTAATAAAAAATTATAGAAGTAGAAAGTATATTATAGAATAAAATTTCCAGGCCGTCATACAGTGACCAGCTTTAAAACATTTGACTATCGGTCAAAGCCTACTGTATTCCCACATTCCCCTTGCATCTGTAAGAAAATTAGCAATAAGATAATTTTATTTCTGCAAATGTTTATCTGGATTAACCTGAAGATTCAGGAATAAGAGTTTGTAAGAATAGTTAGTACAAGTTTACAGAAAGTCTGTGTGTACAACACATCAGATTTTTAAAAATATTTTAATGCAGTAAATGAACAGATCTTTGTCAGCTTTACTCCCAATATCTACAATGCTTTGTCATACTATAGGTGGAACATACTACTGTTCACCTTACAGATGTTATTATATTTTACACTTGTAAACACCATCCCATCTATAGAATAGATCTCCCATAATTTATTGCTCTGGAAAAATAATAACGAAGATTACATCCTTTCTCTTTTTGAGTATAATCTCCTGTATACTATGTATGTAAAGTTTGACTTGAACTGAGATTAATTCGGATTTCATTCTTGTTTTACTATTATTACTTTTGAGTACCTAAGTACTTGCATGCATGCATTGTTTACAAAGGAAAATTTGTTCCGTTTATTCATTAATGGTTGTATTTAAGTATGGCCCATGTGTATATGCTAATATTCTATACAGAACTTGCTGTATAGTTGCGGTGGTTTAACACGTCTCGAGGACCATTAAGGTGGAAGGTCGTTTCCATCACGCAAGTTTGGGACAGGGGTAGAAGACGTGTTTTGCATGCAGAAACGCTGAAAGTCCATTGATATTTGCCTCTTAAGCCCAGCACTGATTGGATAGAAGGAGTCAACCTCTCCCACTTTCCCATAACAACCAAGACAGAAGGGCGAGTACCTGCATCTCTTTTCAACACATCTCTTTCTTTAAGCACGAGACAAGTTAAACCAAATATGGTATAGCAGGGTTATAGTTGGAACACAGTTCAAGCTGAATGCCTGTTGACATTAATTGTTGTGAACATAATTTCAGAATCCCATGTAAATATAGTATATGGAATACCTAGATATATTATATTGTGTATGCATTATATTTTATTTGTTATGTAATATAATTTTTCAGGGTAAGGGAATATTGTGGAGAAGTTTTTATGCAGACAAATCACCTCAACTGTGATTTAAACTCTTATATATTGGATTAGACAAATACCCTTGACAGCGCAGAGATTGGCTATAATAAATTAAGGGTTTACTACAAAAGAGAAACCAACTACTTTGTTACATTTGTAATTTTCTTATTTCAGATATCATGCCCTTGGATAGTGGATACATGGATAGTCCCTTCTCATATGCTCTAAGTGACATAGGAGAACCAAGTTATACAGTAAGTTATCAGCATGTTTTTGAGTCTTGTGCTATTAAATAAATCTGAAAAGATACTTTTGCCTGAATATTCTTTATTAACCAACATTGCGATTAAATGTTTATTATCAATGTTGGTAAAATAACCTGAAAAACATAATTGAGCACATAAAAATTTGTAGAATAAAAAATGGTTCCGCAGTAATATTACATTAAAACTAAATACCTTCAAAACCCAAAACATCCATCTTGTGCTTCCAAACTCGAAAATATTGGAAAGCAATATTCCAATTAATACAATACACCACACAGTATCGTAAAGATTTTAGGTATTTATGTAAATAAGAAAGATAGAATTAGTATATATTTTACTTGACTAGTCGACCCTCTTCTACAGAGAGCTTTCCATCTGGTCCTGTCCTTAACAGTTAATTTTGCTTGATGTATATATATATATATATATATATACATATAAATAATAAAAAGATTAGGCAGTCAACAAATATTAAGAAATATTAATGACTAAAACTTCACTTATCTTTTATAATTATGTATTAATTCCAATTCCAAACATATTTCACAAATCAATTCCTTGCATCATTAGTTTGTTTGTTTTGTCATCATTATGGTTGCTACATTATGTTTACTACAAAACTTGGTGCATCTCCCAGACGTGTATTGCACACTTGGCTGCCAGTCGCATAGCCTGTTTCCTGGTCACACATGCATGCACGTCAAATCAAATCTCAAATCACATGAATGATTACCAGGATAAATGCAAAACATGCCTTATCACAGTAGATGTTGGAGATGCCATCCATCTACAGCATCTTCTAAGAAAAGTTTTGTTCACACACATTAATTGAGCTTTCATTATAATGTTAATTTCTCTCCTGACATTTTGTTTTAATATTGTCTAGGTGCCTAAAAGATTTTCGAGATGACCATTCTAACCTTTCTGTTCCATAAGCACATGCCGTTTTACCTTTCTTTTTCTATCACGAATTGATCCCATCTCCCTGAATTTGTTTACAAGTAAACAAACGGTCTCTGTACTTGGAACATGCTCACTAGAAAATGTAGTTTCAAATTGCCTTTACAACTTCCCTAAAAGATGATGCATGCACATACGTATTGTACATACACACCTGTTTTATTGTATACTGCTATTAATTCATTTTGAAAACACTCGAGCAGAACTAAACACTTCTGAATAGTCCTAATGGTTTTCATGTGCGAACAGCACAGAAGCCTACCTAACATAAGTAAGACTGATGAACATGAATAACATTAGGAGGATTTAGAAATGTTGTTGTTGTTGTAGTGTTTAACGCCCGCTTTTACTACTACGGCACCGCAGGCGGTGACACTGATGATACATGAAGATGGAGCACCGGTGGAATGAAATGGCGGGGGAAACCGGAGTACCCGGAGAAAACCCGCCCTGACGCCGCTTCGTCCACCACGAATACCACATGCGGGTCCCTGGGATCGAACCCGGGCCGCCTAGGTGGTAGGCGAGCGCGCTAACCGCTCGGCCACGGCGCCGCCGATTTAGAAATGCCCAAAATGCTCATTTTTTAAATTTTCATCCTGATATCCACAAAATTCATCCTCTTTTCCTTGCATTATTGACAAATTGGTGAAATTCCAACAGTTGGTTCTTTGTACCCGTCTGGCATGTCTTGATCCCCATACACAGTCAATACCTCTTCTTAAATCTCAAACTCCATGATGATTAATCCAGTAAAGTCGATGATTCCTTTGCTAGTGTATATTGATATCTAATTTTTTTTTTTTTTGTAGAAACTGAGAGTCCCACTTGTATATTCTCTAAAATTCAAGTATGGTGTTCTGCTTCAAGTTTTGGCCATTTAATAGTTCCATTTCTCATGACTTGCATTGTTTAAAACATCTTCCTAATTCTGCCAAGTTCTTATTTTTTCTATTGGAGTTGGCCTGAAATGCTTTTTAGCTTTCATGCTCTTTAGCATATGCAATCACTTGCAGCTTACATGCAATACTATAGCAATGCCATTCTTCAGCCATAGTTTGCAAATAAAACCACAATATAGGTGTGACACAAGTGGATCTCCACACTAAACACAACAATAACTGACACTTGAACAAATGACATAAAAATCGTTAATGACAGCGTGTGTGCATCCACTGACCTCTATACAACTGGAATGCTCAAAATTTGCAAGGAAGCTAACAATAAACTGTTTCAAGCCAAAACAGAGATTTTGAAGAAATGGAGCTTATAGGTCCTACCTTAACTTGCTACTAGTGCATGAGACATATCCAGTTCTTGGGGCTAGTTTTGAAGGAAAAAGAGTGCATCTTATGTGCCAGCAAATTTCTTTATTTATTTACTTACAGTAGTTACTTAGAATGCAGTTAGTACTTATGCATTAGTATTAGTTTGATTCAAATTATATTAACCTATAACTGTCGCAAAATTTGATGCCAGATGGCTCAAAACTAAATTCAAAACTAGTCTTGTCATACCTTGTGTTGCATAGTCAAACATGCTGTGAAATCGTGCTGTAAAGCCAAATATCATTTGCACCCACAAAATGCACAACAGGAGTAATAGTCCACTATCAGCTGCCATTAAATTTTGCAGCTACCATAGTACTTATCATAAAATGAAAGTAATGTGTAATGATTATTGACTGGATAATGTATATTTATGGTTTTTTTAAATTGTTTTTATTGCTTATCTTTTTTTTTCTTTTCTTTTTTTGAATTAATAAGCATAGAATGCTGGCATTCAGGTGACATTGAAATAAAGGACTTTGAAATTCTAAGGGAACCAAATTGTTATGTGAATGTTTTGTGTTAAGAGAAATATTCTTTGTATAAGAAGCAAATCAGAAAGCAGTATTTTGGTGCAAAGAATAAAATGAGTAAATGGTTTTACTTCAAACCTATAGAGTATGCAGTATTATGATTTCTACATTATGACACCTCATTTAATGTGGTAAATGGCCAATCATCAAAAGTTTGGGAAGCATATCTGAATATAATTTCTGTATGGCAGGGCATTAATAAACTTAAAAAGAACAAAGTAATTAATCCTTAGATTATGAAAATAAGTAAATATTAGTTTTTTAGTTTGTGTAGTAAATATTTACTACTTTATGTATATTGCATGTAAATTACCTATGTGTAAAACATGAACCGGTAATTTACATGCCCTAATTATAGCACCATTCCAAAATAAAGCAGTTTTTCTCCTTACTTCTACTAAGTGTTTAACGTTAAACTGTTACTTCTACAGAGTTTTATTTTTCAATGTTTCAGAAATTGGAAGACAACTACTATGATTCTGACATTTGGAGACTCCCTGTGTTTGGAAATGTGGGAAACACAGCCTCGGTGAAGAGCACTGTATTTAGCACAGGTAAGCAAATTTATAAATTTACCTTTTGATGAATGTCAAGTTTATTCAGAGCTAAAATTATTATGAGTTTTTTCATGCTCAGAAATAAGTCCACCTCGTGGACTTCATTCAGAGAGAAAAATAATCCTAATGAGAGAAATCTGCAAGGAAGACTTAAATGTAATAGACTTGCGGTTACTTTTGTTTTCAAGTGCCTGCATAGGATATTAAATGTAACTGAGCTACTCCCAGGGGAGTGATGCATCAATGAAAATGAACTTTCATTTTTTGTTCACCATAGCAAAGAAAGGAAAAAATAAACAAGCTGTGATCTGTGACAAAAGTGTTGTATATTGAAGCATAAATAAAGGCTTCTTTTTCTGAAAAGTTGCAGATTAGTTACTTTGAATGCTCTTTCACATCTTTGGATGATTTCTTCATCCTCCTCTAGCTGAAGGATAGTATCTTTTTTAGGTCTTTCTCAATTAAGCCTAACACCGATCTGGTGGAATGAAAGAACATCCAACTATCAGAATTGCTACCATATTTTTGCATAATCAACTTATTCAGGAGAATCAATTACGAACCACTTTCCCATCATAGCAATGAGTATGGTATTTTGGTGCCCACCACCTCATCTGCAAAACACATAACCACTGTTTTCTCTTCAGACTCAGGTTCATTATTGTGATGATAGACATAAGAAGAAATTATGCTTGCACTTTTTATGAAGTCACTTTCACATCATGTGTAGCAGGCAACATTTTCCTTTGTCAAATTGGGAAGTCACGGAAAGCGCTGATTGGTTGAAAGGGATTTGCCTGCCTTTGAAACTATAAATGTCAATACAGGTGCTGGATTTGGCAGATATTGATACTCAGCCTCATTTTTTACTACGTATTTTAATAAGATTTGTCGGGTTTTGTTCTCATATCATGGCTGCTTTGAATTTCTTGAAGTAAAATCTATCAGAAGCAATGTATAACTCAATTTAGTCAAAAAATGGATTTGGCAGCTTTTGATACTGGGCCCTCATTTATTTATTCCGATTAATATATACTTTCTTGTAATCATGAAATAGTCAATTAAATTCCATGTGTGTGTTGGTCTGGGTGGCTCAGTTGGTTAGATGCTCGCCTACTGATCCTACTGATCCCAAAGTCGCTGGTTCAAATCCACCCCAAATCGATGGTTTTTAAGTGTGCTTAAAAACGACAGCTCCATGTCAGATTTATTGGCATGTAAAAGAACTCCTGCAGGACAAAATTCTGGTGCACTGGTAATGCTGGTGTGATCCTGGCAATTGACAGCATTGTTAAACAACAAAATAATTTAATTTAAATTCCGTGTGAATTTTGATTTATGCTAGATAAATCAAAGCCACTACTGACATTTCTTTAAATAAATTTGTTTATTTTATAGTAGGTACATATTACGAGAAACAGGTCAAAGGCTGTATTTTTCTTTTTTTCAAGAGGAGTTTATATTTTATAATTACGAACAGAAAGAAAGTTAAGCAGTTCATTGTATAGCTATGGACTGAGAATCATGGCATACATCTACTTAAAATACTGATCCATAAAAGCATAGCAGAGTATGTTGAATTGGTTTTCAAATTGATTTCTCTTGGTTTTTACTTTGATTGTCAGGCAACCTTATTTTAGAGAGCATGGTGTTCTGATCGTGTCACTCTTCTTGCAGTTGAAACCACAACCTCAGCAGACCACTGGAGAGAGATTCCGGTGTACCAGTGGAGCTCTCATGACACCGTGTCCTGGGTAATGAGTGTGCTAAAGGAAAACAACATAAAGGATGTAAATGGAATCTTAGCAAATTTTATCATCGACGGTGCATCAATCATCAACATGACTGAAGAAGATTTTCTCTCTCTAGCCCAACAGTATGGAAGAATCCTGTTTGAGGCACTCAAAATGAAGCTATTTGAAGATTCCCTCTGTAAGTTAAAAAAAAAACTAGTATAATGACACAGTAAACTGAAATTTCAACATTCATTTAAAATGGCAAGAGAAGGAAAGATCACTTTTGTGTTGGAGAAGTCGCAGCTCCAGGTCGAGAAGGCTGTATTACTGGCCGGGAGGACTCGGGGAAGGGGGGGGGGGGGTGCTGACCACGTCCTACCCTCCAGTACTGCACCCCACCAATGACGCCTGTAGTGGGCAAGTTGGGGGATGCAGCAGCTGGGTGGCAAGCCTTGGCCCTTTATGGGCTGTTGCGCTAGGGGTTTTATAACACTTTTATGAGCCATTAAGGAGTCTTTGTGTTGTGTATTTGCAGATTTATTTATTGTTATTGTTGTTTGTGTCTGTTGTATCTCATATGTTCTTATAATGTGGTTTCTAAATTTCTGTTAGTTTTACATACATAAATCTGGTCACATCCTGGGAACTTATTTGATAAATTTCTGCTTTTTTGTTCTGAAGTAAGGACATATTAGTAATGTAGCACTGCAAATAGTGAGGTATGTGGACAAGTTTTAACTTGGCACTTTTTATAGTATACTTGTCTAGTGGAAAATCATTGGGTTTCTTTCCTTGAAATGGTCAGCCGCTTTTAAAGCCCTATTGTGTATTTCCTAATTACTGTATGAGGGTACACAGGCATCCCATAAAAGACAGATGGCTTCGAAAGAGATGGTAAATATTACTTTGTTTTTCTAATAAGCAAGTGTCAAGTTACATCTCGTCCAGTATAATAGAGACAAGTGTCTTCAAAATATATTCTTTAAGTTCACTTTCAAGTAGTTAAGCTTCAGTCATAGGATTAATGTTGAGGCAGCTGATGCGATCCAGTGCCTTACTATGCTGAGAGAAGGTAAAAATTAAAGCTGCTTCCACAACTATTTTGTAAATTCTTTATATTGTTTGCAGTGCCACCTTTCACCTCAGCAAAAAATGAAGAAGAAGAAGAACAAAGGCATTTGCTAGACATATCTCCACCAAGAATACCCATGGATACTCACCACTATCCAGGTAAGGACTAAACATTTTGATAGTAAATGACCCTGGGCTTCTAGATCTGAATCTTCTCTATGTGCATTTCTTTAAAATAAGAGTTAGTAATGAATACCAAAATAGCAGCAACAACAGTAGTTCTGATAGTAGTAGACATGTGCCTAAGTGCTGATTTAAACATCGAATCCTTTAAAAAAATATATTCTAATGTGTTGCACTCACATGACTTTCTCTAATCACTCTTGCACAAACTATTAATGCTTAAATGATTATCCTTCTGTCTACTTCATGTTAATCAAGAATTTGCAGAATTTTTATAGGTACAATGGGAATAGGGGAATATAGTAGACTTTAAATGATAGTCCAATCTTTTTAGAGCAGAGTTACTGTGTAATGACTGAAATTCTGTACTCTTTCCATGGACAACAGAGGGACACACACACACACACATATGCACACGCACTCACACACAAATAGCAACTTTCCATTTAAGAAAAGTATTGGTATTTTAAATAGCAAACTAATAAGAAGAGATATCTCAGAAATGCTTAATGTATTTCACATAAATTGTATGCTTTATGAGATCTACATTTTCTGTATAGTAAGATTTTGTCCATCTCTTATGGTTGACCACTTACGCAAAAGTCATTCAGAATAAAAGGACTTCAGAGGCTATAACCAAAAAATAGCACGTATATCTTTCATTAGCCTTGGAAAAAATCTTCAGCATACCATATTTTAATCCAAGTCATTGGCCAGTTTTGAGAAAATCAAAATGTTCAAAACTTTTCCAAAAGGGTTGGGGTTTGAAATGGGAAGGATTTTCTTGAAAATATTTGTCACACCCTCTGAAGATGTTGAGTTTGAATACCATGTTTTGTTTTTAACCAACTTTTTGTTTTTGAGTAATGCTATTTTAGACGCTCACATACATACATACATACCTTTCTCTAAAAATACTTCTTTTGGGGAGGCCTGGAAACATATATTTGTGATGAAATCTCGAGACATCAATTTGTGGGTGGAATGCCATACTTCCTACTTACTATATGTAGTAGAGAAAATAAATAAAAAAGAAAGAATTCTAACTCTCTATTCCCTCTTCTACAAATCATTTGTACAAAAATCGTCTGGTTATGTCCCTGCAGTGAGGGATAAAACATTGGGGTTTAAAAACCAATGAAGCATGGCATCACAATTTGGATGTTTGTAAAGTACATTTTGTATCAGATATAATGACATTTTGCTAAATTTAAAAAGTAGGTTATGAAAGTCAATAATATGACTATATTCAGTAAAAAAATGTTTCTGGTTCCAGACAGCCCAGATATGAAGCCCAAAGGTTCGCCAACTCCAAGACGACAGAAGCCTGGTCGCCCAAGGAAAGAAAGTTCCCGAGATAAAAGAAATAAGGGTGAGCATTAATTGTTAAAGTCTGAATAATTGCTGTATTTCTCTTAATTTCCATAAAAGTGTTACTTGGCGACATGTGGTCTGCTTTGCTTGCAATTTATGAGAGCTTTATCTTCTTAGAATTTTTGTGCGCAATAGCCTTGTTTCAAAACAATGAGAATAAAGAAATATCTGGGCTTGTGGGGCATGGTCTAGCAGAAAATCTCCTTCCAGTTGTTTAGTTCAAGCTGCGTCGAACATCCTCAGTGGTGTGACTATAGGACTCTTTAAGTCTCAGTGATGACAAGCCCGAATAATCATTTTCTATTTAATGACACCAGCCTTGAAATCTTACGCAATTTGATTAATTAGGATAATTGCTTATAAAAGGCATTACACTTAATAAGAACACATGTTGTCAGGATTATCAACTTGTACATTATACATTAAAAATAAAAGCACTACAAACAGTGAAGTTTTCTTCAGCTGAATTTGAAATGAGTCGCACAATCTTTACGCAAACTTTCACTTCCTAAGTTTTCAAAATTGAAGGATTTTTGATGCTATTTCAGTTTTAAAAACTTAGCAGTTGAAGGTTTGTATAAAGATTGTGTGACTCTTTCATATTTGACATGTATATATGTACATAATATTCACTTCAGTTCACATGTTTGTGAGTGATTACAAAGCCATTTTCATTACTGGCCTGAAAAGTACACCAGACAGTTTTAAGTGTAACTTCAGCACTGTCTTTGAGACGAGCTGCTGTTGAGGAGAAAATTGGTTATTAACTAATTTTGTTTTTATATTTCTTGCAGAAAATAAAAAGCTTTGGGAGTTCCTGATAGACCTACTTCATAATGAAAAGTATTGCCCAAGCTTAATCTGCTGGGAGGATTATAATAATGGTGTATTCAAGTTTAAATGCAGTGAGACAGTAGCAAAGCTTTGGGGAAGTAGGAAGGACAATGACAAGATGACATATGAGAAGCTCAGTAGAGCCATGAGGTGAGTTTTCTGGTTATTTCTTTAGCTTCAATGAGAATCACTGAAAAAAGAAAAAGAATTTCCATACCAAATTGCATTTGTGTTTTCACTAATTCCACAATGCCGAATAACAACAAGAATGAAGTGCGGAAAAGAATAAGGTGTATAAATGTTGTAGAGTTGTAATACTTAATTCATTGGTTTTATTTGGAGAAAAAAAGGAAAATGAAATTATTCAACATATTTTATTATGTTTACAATCGCCCACAAATGTTTTGTCTGATGTAATGGTGTGCATTTAAACAAAATGTGTCATGGAAAAGGTAGAACGAGACTGCAAAATTCAATGTCATAGCTGGGATTTAAACCATGGATCTTTCGGGCTCTGTGTGGACGCTCATAATTACTGAGCCACCTCATACTGAATTAAATTCTCCAACTTAGTCATACTGTTCCCGGTAAACCACACAAAGAGATCTTGAATTCATATGAGATAACATACCTTAATGGTGGAGTTACCAGAGTCTGGAAATTCCTGGACATGACCTACATTTTCACAAATAAGCAGTGATTGTTAGATCATGAACTGGAAACTGGGAAAACAGAAATGAATAATTGGTTACTAGTTGCAACTACAACTTGCTATGGTAATGTGGCTATACCAGCTACAGTCAAAGAGCATACTCATACGTTAATAACATTGAACGAGAGATTGGCAACGCAGCATTTGCATCCAAGACAAAAGGTTGGTGTTCTGTAGAGGCAAAGGGATGCTTTACTCTCTCTTCCAATTGCATTTTCAATGAGGGACTGGATATTTACAGTCTGTCATCTAAGAAACAAAACTTTACAAGATTCTGCTAATATTTCAGATATTAAAGGCTTCTTTGCTCAGTCCACATAGTCAACATACCATGTTAGTGCTGAGGAGGCAACACTTGCATTTTACGTTGTTCATCACCGGGCATCATACAAATCCATGGAAATAATATCATCATATGTTGGAGATACCGTAACAGGTTTAGGAATAGAAAAGGAATTATGGTGTTCGGAGCTGACAGTACAAACACAAACTTGGTGGCATAAGTCGACCACTCTAACCACTGATAACATGCCAACACAAATGAAATTCTCCAACTCGTATTTTTCCCAGTATTTGAGATCTCCTTGTGAGGTATTAGAACAACAAACTGCAATAAAGAAAAGTAAACAATTCAGCTGTAGGGAAAGCTTACCTTATATCAATTCAATAAACATATACTCAATGGAAAGTTAAATAAAATCTGTTCACTGAAAGAGTAATTTTAGAAAGAACATATTGTAATGTTGTTCCTTGTGTAATAAGGGTTGAATTTGTTTGCTTATATACAGGTACTACTACAAGAGTGAAGTGTTGTTGCCAGTATTAGGGAAGAGGCTGGTGTACAAGTTTGGACCCACGGCAAGAGGCTGGAGGACGGACAATCCTATTATAAGTTAAAGGTGTACTGTGGTCAATGAACTCAGTGGTGAATACAACACAGCAAAAGGAACTTGTGGTGGTGTGTTAAAGAAAATCTTCATTTATTTTTCATAAAAGAATGAAGTTACTATTCTAAGTCAAAAAGTTGATGCCAAATATCACCTCACTACAGTGGCATTATATCTATGGGTTGTTACTGTCATGCTACAGCTCCAGTTCTTACCTTGACTATAAGAATTAAAAAATGAGGTTCTAAAGAGACCATGCGAGGGGTTACGTACAAAGGGAACTAGAAAGAACAAAGTGTAATAGTGCTACTTCGTGTACCGGAGAACAAAAGCTATGTTGTCAGAGTGATCTAGACATTCCTATTTCCAGCATAAAATTATGGGGTAAAATTTAATTCTTCACATTCAGAAACTTGCAGGTTTGTTAATGCCTGAAGTCTTTCTGCAATGTTGTATGACAGCATAAAATTATTACATTGTATGCCTTAGAGCACGGCAAGGTATGCAATAAGTTGCTGAAACGTTGCTCTCTTTGTAAATTATATCAGCACTAGACCAAAGGTATTGTCATTAGCTCAGATAATTTATGAACTTAAACACCATTTTAATGCCAAAACTCAAGTGGTCTGAGTTGGAAGCTCATATCCTGGCATTAAAAAGGTTGAAGGTGAATCTGTACAGCTTTTATATAACTTTTTGTAATTGATAATTGCTGGCAGTACTTACACAATGTGTGAGTGTAAAGTAACAATGAAAGTGAAAGTCTTTCTGCACATTCCGAAGAAGTAAATTAATGAAATCACCAATAAAAGTTTATGGGCAATGAGGTTAACACAAGTTAATTGAGGATCAGTTAAGTTTACACTATACCTCACTTGTAAAAATTGGACATGTTCCAGGAAATTTTGCTCCCATTTTCAGCTTTCAGCTTACTCGGTTATAAGCAGAAAATGGGAATGAAGTTTCCTGAAAAATGACCAGTAATTCAAGTGTGGCACTGTTATACACACTAGCAATTGAATGTGACATCTAAAATAAGTACATATATTATTTATAAGACTTACGAATGTTATATTTTTTGACACTGAAACTCTTGAGGGTTAACTTGTAAAACGTGATAAAGAGAATAAAAAGTAAAGCATTTGCCTACTCTTACTGCTGAATGGTTTATCTCGTAGAAAACTGTGCTGTTTGGGAGCATTAGGTATTTATGTACAATGGGAGGAATAAAGATGGAAAATCATGGAAATTAATGTTGCAGAAAAAGTTGAGATATAGTGTACTAATACAAACGTAAACACTCATTTCTTCAATACTAAAGCATTGAACAGTTTAATTTCTTGAACACTAGGGTTTGGCAAGCATCTACATTTTGCTACATCTAAATGTCAGCAGCCAATGTAGCTTCAGAAACAGTTTACAAAAACAGTAGAGCCTCAATTATCCGAGGTAAACAGGACCAACAGTTCCTTGGATAACACAGACATTGTCAAAAATTGAAAGGGAAATGTATGGTAAACTGGTGATATGAATTAAAATGTGGTCAAAGATGTGAAAAAAAGCATCTACTGTATTATCAACTGAAAAAGTGACATACTAACAAATAAAAATAAAATAAAAATACAAAACGAAATACATGCATACAGTATGTACAGCCATGGAAAAAATGATCGAGTATATTAGAAGAGCAGAATATTTCGAAGTCCCATGTTGTACTGCAGCGCGGTTTACACAAGTTGATATATGCAACATGCAGTCTGAGTATAACCGCTTGGCCATGGTGTTATCCTATACATATTCCAGTTAAAAAAAAGTTATTTCATCAAGAAGCCCATAAATGTTTTCTATTTAATGGAACTCGCTCGCTTCTTTGCTGCAATTCCGTGCAATTTTCATAGCAGTAGAAGATCTGTTGAAGTTGTCTCTGACTATTGCTCTAGGTACTTGGTCTTTTCTGTCACTTTGCATCCTTCTCTGTGGCTGATTTTTCTCATTCTCCATTTCAGTGTCTTCAATGTTACCCTCCCGCCGCTGCATTTCTTTGTGCAGTGTTTCCATTTTTACACTATATATGAAGTACAGAGAGATTGAAATACATGGGAACCGCTGTGCAGTGTTTTTCCACTGTGGAGATGGAAACACAATAACAGCAGCTGATGTCTCTGCTCTGCTCACCATCAGTGTTGAGCTGAATCAATATTGTGCAGCTGCACGTACAACAATCCATAAACTTTACAATAAATGTCAGTCCACAGGAAGTGTTCAGGCTCAGAAACCTAAAAGACGGCATATGGTTCTTACCGAAGAAACATTAGACGACATTGGTCATTGTTTGGAGAATTCCCCCCGTCTTTCACAACAGGCAGGCTTTCTTATAGCTCTTTGCAAAGAGCTACTAAATTGCTGAAGTTAAAACCATATAAAATAACTGTGGCACATGCTCTTCAACCAGGTGATCCTGTAATTAGGTGCACATTTTGTGAGTGGACACTCATAGTGTATGCAATGGCGAAATTGACCCACATTTAATATTTTTCACAGATGAGGCTTGGTTCCACTTTCATGGATATGTGTGTACACAAAATAATCGTTATTGGAGCTCTGGACCTCTGCTTCCTGACAGGCTTCTGACCCTAGGCATTGGCTTATAAGTCCTAGGGGGTGTAAGTCCTACATAAGGGGAGGATAATCAGGGAAAGAAAGTAAAGCCTTTAAAATTAGTTTTAAAAATGTATGGTTTTATCCGCACTGTTCTATGACAGCGGCAGTCAGTGACAAGCGCAGAGGATCTGTACAGACAAAACACAGCGCAGCCTGTTCAGAGTCTTTCGAATCACCCATTATTTTGTGTAGCACATTTCGTGAAATGGGACCTCAGTTAATACGGAACTTGGTTACTCAGATAACTGCAGCTCTACTGTATTAGTATTATTTTCTTTTCTTTAATTGTTTGCAAGGATTCCAAATTTCTGTTAATTCCTTAGTAGTTAGCCATGAGCTATTTATTGAGTATGAAAACATAAACTGTACAATGAAATGTCTTAAACTCCAACAACTTTGAACTATTTATAACTCTTTTAGAGATAAAAATGTTTCTTTTAGAAGACAACAGCAACAAGAAATTTGATGCACTAAACCATTCAGAGTGTAGTCATTAAAACCTTTGAGGAAATGATTACAAAGCAAACGTTTTACTGCTTTCAGATGCATTTACAGAGTTTCATAATGAATACATATGTATATAAATTGTTTTGTTTAGCATTTCAGAGATTTATTTTTAATAAATGCTTTTACTTCATTGAATGTTTCCGAAACATAACATTTTTCACCATGTGAACAATAATCATCTCGGGTACAGATGACTGAAGCCAAACCAGATAACTGGATACTGTGAACTTGAGGAATGACAGACTAAATTATGGAATATGTTAAAAATAGATTAGGTGATGTGACAAGTAACAGCTTCAGTAATACAGAATGGCATTTGGACTAGGTCCATTTGACATGATTGCTAGTACTTATGTAGTAATACTAGAGCATCCAATAGGGCTGTTCTTTCTCAAGATAAATGACAGTTTGCATTTATAGTTATAGGCATTCATATTTAAAGTATTTTGAGTTTAGAGTGATTTACAGGGATCTTGGGTCACATAGTTTACTCCCTACTACCAGACCTTAAGGCATAGTTCTGAATGAGAGGTTAAATTTCATAATACTTTGTATGTAAAACTTAATGTGTTTGTGGTTTAGCCCATAATGGGTTGGATACCAGCTTTAGGTGTGGTTTCCTGAGTATGTTCTTGGTATGAATTTAAGGAGGACTATCTTGGGTAATTGCCCTCCAAGTAATGTTAATTTGCTACGAGTAGTTGCACGATTTTAATTATGGTAATTAGTTGATCTTTCACACTAGCTGTGTGTGGGACAAAGATTGGAGAGATAGAATCAGACTGAAAAATTCAATGTCATAGCTGGCATATGAACCACAGATTTTCTGATCTCTGTCTAATTTTTATTTATAATTCATTTTGTGCAGCATAAAATATGGGGTAGCAATCCACATAACATTTGCTTTGTTTTAATGTGTGTCTGTTGCGTGATAGAACAAAGCAAAATTACCAGCTGTTCAGGGATCACTATAAAACAATTTACTCTGCTGAACATTCTAAATTTCATGTCATTGTTAACTTAATTGCTAGACGAGAGAAGTTTTACTATACTGAGTGCCAATCAAGAAGGGGATTGACAGTTCCTAACCACATGGTGGAAATGTTTAAATGAACGGAAGGGAATGAATGCATTATTGTGTTCACCATAACAACAAAAAGAACCAATTAGAGCTAAGACGTTTCCAGAGCAACGGTGATGTGAAACCAGTATTGCTGGTATTTAACATATGATTAGCATGTGCCTGACGAGCAATTTAGCAGTAACATAAACTGTGCATCTTATCTTCTGTTTTTGCTGCAATATAAAAAATGCCCTCTTGTAGTGCCAGCATGCAATGCTTACATCAGTTAGAGACTGTCTGTGTGCTGACAAGTTTGTTTGCATCATTCTATTTATGTGATTATTTGCCTTGAATTTATGTGTGTTTGAGTCTGTATTTGTGCATATGTTGTGAGCATTTGCAATTTGTCTTATACTTTTAATGAATACTTAACTATGTCCAAAAATATTGACAAAGATAGCTCAACAAAACGAAACCTGTGTGTACTCGCGAAGCAAATAAAATTATATTGGGTAAAGGTACATATCCTATTTAAAGGATTATGCAGTCAATGATAGTGCTGCAGAACAGGGTCACAAAATACATAGTTTGGCTTCTCCTTTGTCAGTTTAACCCAATTGAATTAATTTGGACCGAAGTAAAGAGTCATGTTAGATGAAACAACAAAGATTTCACAGTGTCGTCTATAATAAAGTTACAGAAGAGGCTCTAATAGTAGCTAAAGCTGAAAAGTGTGAAAAAGTGGTTACTCATACAAAGGGTGTAATAAGTGCAACATGGGAAAGTAAAGGAGTTTTGGAAGAAAGGGTAGAACAGCTTGTCATTTTCATGGAGAATTCCAACAATAACACCATGATGCAACCGTTCAGATATAGGTGGCATATATCCCATTACAATATTTCACAGGTATGTCTCTTTTGTTAATGTAAATCTTTACGTTGATATATACTTGCACGTTCTATCATGTGTGTGTAGATTCACTATTTTGTTACTGTCTTCGTATATGAATATAAATTATACCTACTCAACATTCTTGGCACAATCCAATTGTCTTTGTACACATAATGCTAACACTCTTCCATGTGGTCACGATAGCGACAATGGCACCTCTCTCTCACTGCTGTCAATCCCTTTCTTAATTGGCACCGATTATAGTTTGTTTCAGGAAATTAGTAACGGTATTAAACAACAGATCATTTAAAACGAAATAATGTATTCCTAGTAATTGCAAATAGAAACATTAGCATTGAAGCTGCAATGTAGTTGCATTTATGGATGAAATAATAATATTGCCTCCTTACAGTCACGTAAACCCATGAATGCAGATGCAATTTTACAAGATAAATTTTGACTAAGAAGTTATGCTCGCCAGTAAATAGCACAAGTGAAATGGCAAGCAAGAACATAGTCACGGAATGTGAAAGTATAAGTGTTAAATTATAGAAAATGAATTGATATTAGGCACTCATATTGCTCTGCTTACTAAATTACTGGAAGGATATATTTCAAGCATCTATTGCACCCATTCTCAGCTGCTGGTCGAGAGTGCTTTTCTTATGCCTGCCTACACTGGCATATTACGCTCTCCAGGTAAATTCCTAGATTCCATCAGTGATCCTTGATCTTGTTCGGTCCACCAAAGATTTGATAGGATCTAGGTATATTGTCTTCATATGGAGTCCCAGTTGGCATCACAGAGCAGAGTGCACCCCAGACCAGACCTTCCAAGGGAAAAATCCCCATGCTGGTATCAGGGATTGAACCCAGACCTCCATGCAAGAGGCAAGTGCATGCCACTCCACTATGGAGTTGATCATGAAAGTGTTTAAAGTAGATTCATTTTTCATAATTTATTTGCTTCATTGTGCAAGTTCAAACCCATTTAAATTAAAGACCTATAAGGGTAAGTTGTGGGTGTGTGGTATTTGAGTGACAGGAAAATAACCATGTGATTAATTTCCACCTCATTAAGCGAAATGAGTTGTGCTTTGACAAAATTATGATTTAGTTATGCATAAATTAATGTGCCTTCATTAAGTCCCAGTTATGTTAAAGGAAAATGCAATGATTGGTTAAAGTGGTCATAACCAACAATGAGGAAAGTTTTATATCTGAGATTTTCATTCCTTAGCAGCAACATAGTGGAAAAAAATGTTTTGTATAATGTTCCTACATAACAAAGGAATTTGCAGCACATGATGCCATGTTTAAATACTTCTAGGAAAGAAAAAATATTTAAAACTTAAGATATTTTCTATAAGGATTATGAGTAAGCATCATGTGTTTCTGGATTTGTCCTTTGAATGCTCATTTGTTTCAAAACATTTAACAAGAAGTCTTTCAGTTTTGGTGAGAGGTAAAGTTTGGTTAGAATGTTAATATGTTGTCAAGGAATGTGTACAGTAAGAATATAGATGTGCAAAGAGGTGCTGAAGCTGAAATATATTTCTCACTCAAGAAACAAGTTCAGCTTTTAGCATTATGCATTTTGTGTTGCTGTGATAATAAAATAAGTTATCTTAACACTAGGTGTCTAAATAGAGGTATATACTTAATATGTTAAATGTTCCTTATTAAACATTTCAAAGTTGTGATGATTCCATAAGATAAAATAATACATGCTTTAAACAGAACTTTGTGAATATTAGTTGTCATTTATTTCTTACCTACTGGTTTCATTTTAACTATGTGGAAATGGTTTATAATAAGCGGTATGTATAACATTCAGTCACAATTTTATACCATGAACATCAACAATAATCATAATTAGCTATTAACATGATTTGAGTTCTTTCATTCCCCTCCTCCATTCCTTTAAGCTTTTACAGCAGGACCTCTGAGAGCTTAAAATTGCACTGGGTGTAGTGCAAGATGCAGAGGTTACTTGCTCTGTGCATCTTTGCAACTTGGGTAAACTTGATTTAAAGTGTATGCTGCAGAGCGAACAATCAAGAAAGCCTATGTTGATAGTTTGCTTTTCAGTGAAATACACCTGTGTGATACAATTACCTAGTAATGGAGCAACCTGCTCCAAAGAAAACAAAGAATGCTGAAGGTCCATTTAAATCAGAGTGGAAACTTTCTTATTTTTGTATAAAGTTGTGACAACAAAGCCAAGTACCTCATCTGCAACACAATAATCGCATAAGTGAGGAAATCATCCATTGAAAGACTGCATGAAGAAATATGAGGAAATTGTAGGGAATGCAAGAGAGGAAGAATTAGAGGTTGCTACATTCTCGGAGAAGAGTATTCTTTATCCAAAAATGAGGTTTGTACCAGTGGTTTCTAGGCCATTAAAACAAAAGACCAGACTTGGTATTATAAACTAAATTAACCACTTTAACGCTGCATATTGCACATTAAACATGCAGTGAGGAAGAAACAGCACTGAAAGTGAAGAAGAGTGAGACAGCAAAATGAGTGAGAAAGAGAAGGATAATGAAAGAACGAGTGGAAGTTCACACCCAGGTCAGCTTTTCATAGTTGCACTTTGTACCTTGCACTGTGCAATGCATTGGTGCATACATCCCGAGAGATCCCGCTTTGAACATGACTTGGGAATTACTATTATTTTTATTTGCTTTCAAATTATAAAATAAAATATTGAAGTCTTAAGTACTATAAAAAAAAACCCTAGTGCAACAGCTCACGAAAGGCCAAGGCTTGCCACCCAGCCGCTGCGTCCCCCATCTCTGCCCTCTACAGCTGCATTGGTGGGCTTCAGTGCTGGAGGGTGGGACGTGGTCAGTGTCCCGAGTCCTGCTGGCCAGTTGTACGACCAAGTACTATAAAATGTGTCAAATTATAAATTTAGAAGCTAGGAACAGTGATGGAACAGGGAAATTTATATGTGCTTGATTTTGTGACACTAACTGCACTTGTTTGATAATTAAGTCATGCTTTGAGAGCTAGTGCTCTTAAGTAGCTTCTAAGTAAATGAAGCTAGTGTCATAAAGTCAACTTCATGTAAACTTGTTATTATTAGGGCTAGAAAGTTCATGCATTTGGATGTTTTTTCATAGGGGTTAAAAACGTATGTTTTTACATTATGTGCACGAATTAAGGAATTTTAAGCTATTTGGACCTGATTTTATGGTGCATATAACTGCATATTTTCTTGATTTTGATAAATGCATATTATTTCAATACTATAGCCTCTATATACCATATTTTAATGATTTTTATGGGTTTTTTTTTCCCACCTGGATAATATTTTTCATATTGGTAGTGTTGCATATGATGATGTAACTCGCCACGTGGCGAGAAGCAATGCTGAGTCATGTTGTTATGTAGTGAATCCCCTGTTTCCATCCTTTCATTATATGCTTGTGCGTAGAGAATAATCAGTGTGTTATCTGAGAGGTTTATATTAACAAAGATAAAGTCAATGTTTTGAGCAGCAAGATTATAGCAACGCTTGCCTCTGCGTGGTCTTCAAACATAACAGTGTTGTGAACCAGTTCCCTCCAAATTAAATTAGGCGTATAAAATGTAAAAAGCTCTTCAAATGCCGAAAATAAAACCAACTTAGAGTGCTAGATTAATTAATTTACAGAAAGAGTTTTCGGGTGATTTAATATCTACAGATAATAGGGCACTGTTTTGTGGAGCATGTGACAAAAATGTAGGGAGTGAGAAAAGATTTCAAATAGTTGAGCACATAAACAATTTAATCAGAAAACTCGCAAACACATATACTGTTCTAAAACAATTAGTAAAGTGTTTAGGAAGTAGGGTTACTGAATTTTCCTATGACTTGTGCCAAGCATTTTTAGCTGCTGATATTCCCTTGTTCAAAATTAATAATGCGATATTTAAAAACTTTCTTGCCAACTGTACTCAAGAACATGTGCCTGAAGAAAGTACATTGCGTAAGACTTATGTAGGGCATTGTTACAATAACGTATTGTCAAATATACAAAATTTAGCGGATCAGTTTGTGTGGTTGTCTGTTGAGGAAACCTCTGATTCTGAACGCCGTTCTATTGCTAATATAATCGTGGGTGCCTTAAATAATGAACAAAAGACTACAGCTTATCTCCTTAATATGCGCAAATTGTCGGCCCCTGACAATGTAACTGCGACACAGTTTGTGATGGACTCTTTGAAATTACAATGCCCATGTGGAATCGAATACAACTGGTTGCTTTTATTTGTTACCTTATATGGTAAAATCAGGAAAAACTCTGAAAGGTCTTCTTTCCTCTTCTACATGGTTTAGGCTATGCAGCCCGTTCGGCAAAGTCATCAGTGGAGTCCATCTTCTGCGAGGTCGGCCAACATCTCGTGCTCCTCTTGGGTTATATAGAAAGGTCCTCTTAGGTATCTTTTCTTCACTCATCCTCATTAAATGTTCTGTCCATTTCTTGTTATTTGTTTTGATTTTGTCTTCTAATTTATAAATATTTAGTTCTTCTCTTATTGACTCATTTCTTATTCTATCTGCTCTTGTGCATCCTTTTACATTCCGCAGAAATAACATTTCCGCTGCCTGTATCCTACTACTATCCTTTGCTTTTATTATCCAACTTTCACTTCCATATAACAAAGAAGGAACAGCCAATGTTTTATACAATTTAAGATAGAGTCTTTTCTTGTTTTCCGACCTAAAGTTCTTTTAATGGTTCCACATATAGCCGGAAATTTGTATATTTTGTTTTCTATGTCTTTATCTTCTTTGTATGTAATATCGCACCCCAAATACTTAAAGTGTGTTTACTTGTTCCACTATTTTACTTTCCAAAACAATTTTAGTTCTTATTCCATATTTACCTATAAATGCCATTGTTTTTTATTTATTTACTGATATTTTGCAGTTATATCTATTGGCCACCACTTGGAACTTATAAGCTAACTCTGTAAGGTATTTTTCCTAACTTAATTCATATAACTTGTTGGGCACACGCTCTTCATCGAATTTCTGAGACAATATGCGATTCTTTCCCACTGATAGATTTGTGTCCAATACAAAGAGAATTTTTGTTAAATCTCCTAAAAGAGTTAAGTTGTTTAGTTCAACAGCATGTACATAATATCCGACTTCCTCCTGCACCGGTGTTAACTTGATGGGGAACATGGGTCGATGCAGTTTTATATTATGCTGACCACATAGAAATAATCGAAGAGGTTGTTAAAACATTGGACTCAAACGATGCTTCATCAATACAAACTGCACAAAATATTCTGTCAGGCACTGGGTTAAAGAAGGATCTTAGTTTCATATCTGCCCATTTTTCTTTCTTATCTACAGCCATAACGGCATTGGAAGCTGTAGGATTTCCTTTGCATGAATCACTTACTGTGCTTGAAAAAGCAATATGTGATCTAAGTTCAGTTCCTGGTAGCATAGGACAAAAAGTGAAAGAGAAAGTGAATTATGTAATTTAAAAAAATTCCGGTTATAAACAGATGTGAGATATTCGAGACATCCTCGAAAGAAAACCATCTGTCGCACCAAGAGAGTTGACTCTCTCTGTGAAACAGTTAACATCGTTTAAATATGCCTCTATAACATCTTGTGACGTGTAAAGAAGTTTTTCACGTTACAAAAGTGTTTTGCCAGACAATAGACGATGTTTTACTGTTGAAAATTTGTGTAGTTGTGGACTGCAAATTAGCAGTTAATACTAGCAGTGGAACCACTTCTGCTTCAACCTCTAAGGAATAAGGTAACTTTACTATTTACACTAACTTGTCTACTGCAAAGGGACATGAACTGTTATAATGAAATAGTGCATATTTCTTGGCATATTTTGAAGTTTTTAAGAGCATATTTGCATGCATATTTCAGTGTCTTTTAGGGCATGAACTTCCAAGCCCTAGTTATTGTACATGTTTCAGTTTTTCAGTTTCAGTTTTATTCTGCCATTTGCAACATTTTTACAAAGCATCGTCAAGTTTATAAAAAATAGAAAACATATTTACATTATCTATTAATCATGTAATTTTACGCAAGTTAGGAACATATATGCATGTTATTGATTAGGTAAGTAATTTTAAGTACAAAGCTGAGCAGATATAGATACCTAGAATTAATTAAATACCTAAAATTAATTTAACACAAATTTCAGAAGATTAATGTTTTAAAACCAGGTTACAGCTCAAGATTTTGTTTCATTTTGTATTCTTCGATTGAGTAGAAAGCATTTTTAATCAGGTAAGTCTTTATTGTATTAATTTTCTTCACTTCTTCATGTAGTTCTTTGATTGGGTGAGGTAAATGATTGTATAGGTCTTTTGCAACACTTTCAATACTTTTGGAAGTTAATGATCCCCTTAGCCTATTTCTAAAGTAGTTCTGTTTTGTTCTCGTGTTATGCCCATGCATATTCCTATTTTTTTCTTCAGTGTGATTTCTTATTGCGTGCTTAAGACATTCAAATATATATAAGCACGGTACTGTGAGGATTTTTAGTTTTTTAAAGCTGGTTTTACATGATTGTTCCCTTTGCAGTTTTTCCATTATTCAAATTGCTTTTTTCTGTAACCTACATATTCTCAGTATATTTTTCTTACCCGCTGCTCCCCATAAAATAATCCCATAATTTAGGTATGAATGTACAAATGCATAATAAACCTTTAGTATACTATCTTTATCCATAATTTGTGTTATCTGTTTCAATACGTATATGCCCTTATTGATTTTGTTACTAACCTTTTCTATATGTTTGTGCCATTTTAAGCTATTATCTATGACTATTCCTAAAAAATTTGTCTGTGTAACTTGGGAGATATTTTTATTTTGTATTGCTAATGTGATGTTACTTTGCGCCTTATTACTAATTGTAACTTGCATCCATTCGGTTTTGTTTGCATTAAGTGCCATTCCTAATGTCTCTAAGTAAGTTCTAATTAGTTCTAATAAAGAGTTTGATTTATCTTGTACTTCTGCTTCTGTCTTACCTGTTATCACTATTGTTGTGTCATCAGCGTACCCAATGGCCAAACCTCCTGCATCCTGTATTATTTTAAATAAGTGATTTATGTACAGGATGAATAGATATGGTCCCAGTTTTGAACCCTGAGGTACTCCATGTGTTATGCTTTTAAATGTTGATTTAATTTTTTTCAGTTGTTCCCCATTATTATGAATTACTTCAACACACTGCTCCCTATTTTGCAAGTATGAACTTAACCATTCTAGCGGTATGCCTCTTATCCCAAAGTTTTCCAATTGTGACAATAGATGTTTAATGTTAACACACTCGAAAGCTTTTGATAGGTCAAGAAAAAATTGCCAGAACTATCTCCTTTCTGTCTAAAGCCTGAACAATTTTATCATTTCCTAAGCTAACTGCATGTATTGTTGATTTCTTTCTTTGGAAGCCGAACTGATTTGGTGATATGATATTAAATTTGTTACAGTAGTTCTGAAGTTGTTCAAGGAAAAGGCCTTCCATGATTTTAGAGAATCCTGAGCAAATCTGTGATCCTGAGCAAAGAGATATAGGACGATAGTTTTCAATCAATTCTTTGGAACCTTTCTGTTTGTACACTGGCCTAACTACTACCTGTTTTAGTTTACTTGGGAAGGTTCCTACATTAAAGCTTTCATTTATTATATGTGTCAAAGTGTCCACTATTTCATATTTGCAGTATTTTATCATTTGGTTTGAATATTCATCTAGGCCGCTAGATCTTTTACATTTCAGTGTATTTATTTGTTTAATGACATCTGCTTGTGTGATTTCTCTTAATATCATTGAGTTGCAAACTGAGCTTTTATTTATTTTGTGGTCTCTTGTCTTAATTCCCATCTTTGCTACAACGTTTATATAATATTCATTAAAGGCATTACTTATGATCGCTGGGTCTAGAGTTAGGCAGTCATCCTTCACAATTTTCAAATTCTGAACCCATTTAGAGAGGTTTTCTTTATGTACGGTTTGAATGATATTCCACGTTTCCTTAATTTTATTTTCAGCATTTAAAAGCAATGTTTTGTTGTGAAGCTTCTTTGCTTCGTTTATCACTGCATGTAGTGTGATTTTGTAGTTTTTAATGTAACTGTATGAGTTTTCATCTAATTTAGTGGCTGTTAGACTGTTTAAGAATTCCATTCTCTTTTTTGATTTTTCTATTCCTTTGGTGGACCAATTACAATTTTTTTTGTTTCTTATATACTACTATTCGAGCTGATACAGACTGCTCTAAGCATGACCTTAAGGTATTCATAAAGTGCTTGAATTTCTCATTTATGTTTGTTGTTTTAAATACATTACTGAAGGCCACCTGTTTAAGGTTAGCCCTCAATACTTC
Organism: Tenodera sinensis; assembly: GCA_030765045.1. Taxonomy (NCBI): domain Eukaryota; kingdom Metazoa; phylum Arthropoda; class Insecta; order Mantodea; family Mantidae; genus Tenodera; species Tenodera sinensis. The sequence goes on from CM060969.1 coordinate 49,073,207, forward strand.
TAATGTAGTTTTATTTACAATTCTTTTGACTTCCTTTAGTGTTTTAATTTGTTCTACTTTTATGTTTGCAGACTTACCCTCTATTAATTGACCAAAATGGTCGCTAAGCCCATTTTTTATTACTGCTATATTTAGGTCTTCAGACTTTATGTTAGTATATGCATGATCAATAAGCGTTGTTGTATATTGTGTTACTCTAGTTGGGCCAGTTTTTAGAATAGTTGGGTTACTCATGGGCGTCGCGAAGGGGGGGGTAAGGGAGGGCCGCGGCCCCCCCTTGGAAATTAATGAATTTAATGTGCTGACTATTAAACTATTATTTTAATTTTTATGTAAAGAACAATTTCTGTTTAGCGCAAATTTATACGGTTATCCGCAACAAATACTATAACTTTTGACAACAAAATAATGAATTAATATTATCTGATTGCAAAATTCTAACATTTGGCCCCCCCCTGGAAAAAAGTCTGCCGACGTTCATGGGGTTACTCCTTACAAGCAATTCTGATAACAGTTTTTCCTGTTTACTTTCTGTAAGCAAGTCTATATTTATGTCTCCTACAATAATAATTTTATTATTTTTGGTAATAGTATTTAAGCATAATTCTAATAATTTTAGAAATTTGTCTTTATCCGCATTTGGTGGACTATAGACACCTAGTATGACAGGATTTACCTTTTGAAGGGTAATTTTAATAGCTGACAATTCACAGCATCTTTCCTCACAGTATTGTTTACAGTCAACTTTTTTAAATTTCAGACCTTCTTTTGCATATATCACTACCCCACCACTTTTATATTTTTCTCTACAATAACTAGAGGCTAAGGTATAATTTTCATATTGGTTTGCATTTATTTCCGTATCTTTTAGCCCATGTTCTGAGAAAACAATTATATTTGGCTGTAGATCAAGAATTAGCAGTTCAATAGCTGCTCTTTTATTAGCAATATACTGTATATTTTGATGAAATATCCTAACGTTAGTTTTTTTCACCCCCATTTACTTTCCCTAACCATGAACGTCGGCAGACTTTTTTCCAAGGGGGGGGGGGGGGCCAAATGTTAGAATTTTGCAATCAGATAATATTAATTCATTATTTTGTTGTCAAAAGTTATAGTATTTGTTGCAGATAACCATATAAATTTGCGCTAAATAGAAATTGTTCTTTACATAAAAATTAAAATAATAGTTTAATAGTCAGCACATTAAGTTCATTAATTTCCAAGGGGGGGCCGCGGCCCTCCCTTGCCCCCCCTTCGCGACGCCCATGTCCCTAACTTACTTTCATTATTTTGTAATTTAGAGACCTTGTTTACCGGTAGACAATCATTTACCTCACCTGCCTGTTTTTCTGCTTTCCTTGTGTTTCCGTTTTCCACTGGAACATTTTTAACCCTGACCTCTGGACCTTGCTGGATTGTAGTGGAACAGCCATGATGCTTCCTGTTTAGTGTGTCTGCCGTTTCCTTAGTTTTGATGTCATCCACCTCGTACCTTGCTAGTTTCCCCAGATTTGTGAGGCTATTATATCACACAATAGTTTCCCAAAATCATAGGAACCTCGGCGGTTGAGATGTACTCCGTCTATACCAAAGGCTTGATTCCGAAGCCAGAAGTTGCCGTCCACGAAGACACAGTGCCATTTTTCACATAGCCAATTTAGTTCGCGATTAATGCGTTGTATTTTCTTGTTTGTTGTATCCCGTCTGCGTAGCACGCCACTCACAATTACCTTTGTCTTTGGTGCAATGGTTCTGACGGCGTTTGTAAGATCCATTGTTTCGCCCATGATTTCTTCCGCGTAAACACTTTTCTTGATGTCGTTTGAGCCCACGTGAAGTAGAACAACTTTCGTGTCGTTTTTCACTAAATCACACTGTTCTATTTTGTGTTTAAGTTCACCGATTTTAATTTCTGGGAAGCAGTTTACTCTGTGTCCCTGCTGCTTACTCAGTTCTCCAGAGAATTTTAGCAAAGAGTCCCCTAAAAGTACAACTTTGTTGGGTTTTCGATACTCTTTCTCCTTGTGTGATTTTGCACTCACAACCCTCCGCCATCATGTCCATTTCTGGCACTTCACTCAACAGGTGGAATTTATTTGTGCTCGTAAAGTCTGCTCCAGCACCACGTTCTAAGTGCATTTTATTTTGATTGCCTCCATTCACACACTGAGTATCGTCGCCTTTGTTTGCTTCGCACCTGTACAAACTCCTCTTCATGTTCTAGTTTCGACTTTAGCGAGCTATTTTCAGTCTCAATGTCATGATTTTTCTCTTTCAGTTCTATTATTTCCCTCGTTAAGTTCTCATTTTGGGATTCGCTGTTCTTTAGTGCCAGTCGAGCTGCTTGCAGATCCTTGCTCAATAGTTCGATTACCAGTTGCAGCGATGCCACCACTTCTGTTTCGTTGCGCTTCCTTTGTCTTTCTCCCGATATGGCGTTTCTTGTTTGTTCGTATTTCTCATCTTCACAGTTTGCTCCGATCTTGCCTCCATTTCTCGATATTCCTTTATACATGAGGAACAAATGAATGATTATTTGCTTAGCACTTCAGCAAAGTATAAACCAAGTATTCAAACTAATAACAATGGATATCTATGAAAAATTATTTTGTGATACAGTGTATGTTTCACAAGATTAACCCTTCCCGGGCGAAATGCGCATATATTCGCGACGCATGGTTACGCGTCAGTTTCGCACAAATTCTTTTTATACGTTCGCGTAAGCTATCGTAGCTGGCCTTTACTTCACGATAATGGTCAACAGTTTCTCTAGTTACCTTGGGCCAACAGACGTCATTAGATGAATTTAAGCGCGCGTCTGTGCTTAGGTTTGTGTTTTGTTAGTCACTACAGAATAATACGTCATGTGCGGGTAATTTTCTGTGTTGTTTTTCATTATTTTGCTCGTTTTGGTTTGATTTGGAGCATGACGCGTAAGAGACTGTATGGGGAGGATGAAATAAGGGTTTGTATAGAATCTGTGCTCAATGAAACAGATGAAAGTGACTTTAGTGCGTGGGAAAGTGATGAAAACAAAAGTCCTGCAAGTGCGAGCAACAGTGACCTATGTAGCAGCAGGTGTTAGGAAAGAAACAATATATTTTTGTGAAACATGTGATCTGAAACCCTATTTACATCCCGATAACTGCTTGGGAGTAACCATACACAAAAAGACTTCAGTGTCACCCAATAAGATGTCTAGGAACTGATGATGCACTCTGCTCTGTAGATATGGCAAAGTTTCAGTTGTTTTGGTACTTATGCCACTTTTCATTTAAATAAGTGTAGCCTCAAAAGAAAATACCTCTAATAAAAAGCAATGTTATGACTTAATGAACATTTATGTGCTTGGTTATACGTTTTCAACAATTTAGTACACAAAATAGTATCATATGTGCCTTATTTTGAATAATATTCATGTTTTAAAATACTTGAGAAAACTAGGAAAATAATTACGCCCGGGAAGGGTTAATATTTTTACTCTCTCTACTTTGTATTCCACCCAAAACTTTGATGTCGATATTTCACCGCAAATGTGTTTTGAGACCCCTGAATTAAAAAAAGTAGCATTTGTTTGAGGGGTATGCAGATAAGAATGAAACACCCCAGTCAGCTAATTTTGCCTCAATGGGATAAGTTCAACCCTGGTGCCATGACATTCCAAGGAGGGTAGTCTTGGATTTCATGGTAGATTTCATGGTGGAAGCTGCAGATAATAGTGTTGGGAAGTTAGCAATTACTTGCACCAAATCTATCTTTAACAAGCTATGAACTAATTCTGCACTATATAAATTATTACTAAGCTGCAGACTTTAAAAAGCTAAAGCACTAGGTATTCAGAATTATAAAATAGGCACTAATGATATCCTTACCACAAAAAATTGTGACCGTGCCATAGCATTTACATACTAAGAATATCATTCATTAACCTCATTATGGCAGTGAAAAACTAAATATTATTTTTAAGTTTGTAAAGAGAATTGATGTATGTTGGAATGTTCTTATTTTGGCAGAAACTCCACCAAACATGGAATGATCGAACGATACTTCAGGGATCTAAACTCAGCTGGTAAACAAGTGGCAGTACAATTTTCAACCAGTAAGGTTTGTGCACAAAATTTCTTAAGTACATATTATCTTGCTTCCTCCAAGACATGTTTGCTTTCGCTGCACAACTTCTCATAGAATTCCTTTTTATCGTAGGGTAATTTGGGCAAGAAAGTTTGTGCTGCAGTATCAGGCTGTTTATTGTCCTTTATGTGCCTGGTAGTGAGGCCTTGACAATGACCAAAACCATGGAAGAAAACTACTAATATTTGAAAGGAAAATACTTGAAAAAATATGTAAAGAAATTAAAGTGAATGAAATATGGCAAAACAGGTATAATAAAGAATTATAAAACATATATAAAGATATTAACGTTGTACAAGAAACTGAGATAATGTGGTTAACATGAGCAGAACATGTTCACAGGATGGAAGATAAATCCCAAAGAAAGTTTTAAATTGGAAATTCTACAGCACAAGACCTAAAGGGAGACCAAAAAATCCATAGGGGGATGCTGTAAGAAGAGATGGCTTACAGATACTGGGAGTCTGAATCTAGAGGCAGAAAGCAGAAGATAGAGAATAATGGAGGCAAAAATTGAGGGAGGCGAGACGAGACGAGATGAGGGAGTCAAGACCTAAACATAACATAGAGCGAATATTAAAAGTTTGAGTTTTTTATTTTGAGTCACTTATTTACACACACCTTCACTAATAACTGCTTTTTTAAGCGGAAACGTTTTCAGGACCATTCGATCCCATCTTCAGCCTGAGACAGAATATTGACTAATAGAAGATTGTCCATGTAAATATTTATGTGAGAGTGTGTAAATTTCTAATTCTTTTAATTTGGGTGTATCAGGGACTTATTTCTTTTGATAATACTCAAAATAGACAATGTCTTCTCAACTGTTTGAGTTCGACCAATGAGAACTGTTGCGCGGATGAATACATAAGAATGGCGGTGTTGCGTCATAGGACGCTCAGAAACTATTTTCATTAGCGTCTGTGACTTCAAAGTGTAAGGACGTATAATTGTTGATGGCGTGTGAATATGTGAATTACACCAAAACTTTTAAACAGCATGGACGCTATCCAATTTTAACAGTTATTAACTAGCCGAAACTGTAACGAGAAGTGTAAATAACTAATAAATGTGTTTGTAATAAAAGTACGTTGGTTTATGCATTCCATTCTACGACCACATCCCCTGCAGAAAAGAGTGGCGTCTGCTCTAACAAACTTTCCACCTTCTAGCAAAAACAGTGCTCCATTTGCTGCTAAATTCACGCTAATATATGTGTAAAGAATCTTTTAATAAAACCCCGCCACAAATGGCTTGCCCAACGTGGAGCGCGAATTTAGAATGGAATGCAAAATTACAAAGCGTGGACGCTATGGAGAAAGACGCCATTAGACCATCGTCTGATATCAACAAAACATCGATACACGGAGAATCAACGTGGGAAAAACACCGGAGATCATCTGGCGAAGCCAACTACCCAGGAGACGTAAATAACCGGACGAAGAATCAGCAGAAAAGAAAGTAGGATCAAAATTTTTTGTGTCTTTATTTTATTTTCATTTGTTAATGCTGCTTAGAAGTGGCAAAATAACAAGACTTTCAACATTAAGTGAATTAGATAAAGGAATTAAAATGTCGCGAAAAGAGATAGAAACAGGAGTGGGGGAAGGGGCAGATAGGCCTAGTTGTCAGGAAGGGTTAGAAAGCGAACAGGTGGAAATAAGCAAAGACCAAAGGTTAATGATGATGATGTTTGAAAGACTAGAACAGAAACTGGAACAAAACAAGGTAGAATTAGGTCAGAAAATGGAACAAAATAACATAGAATTGAAACAGGATATAGAACAAAGTTTAGGTCAGAAAATGGAACAAAATAATGCAGAATTAAAACATGACATAGAACAAAGTTTAAGTCAGAGTATAGGTCAGAAAATAGAGGGAGTGAGAGAGGACTTGGAAAATAATAAAAAAGAATTAGGTCAGAAAATGGAGGAAGTGAGAAAAGACTTAGAACAGCAAATGGAATTAGGTAGACAGAACCTAGAACAGAAAATAGAATTAGGAAGACAGGAGTGTAAAGAAAATATGAAAGTAATGGAAACTAATTTAAAATTAGTTCACAAAAACTTAAATGAAACAAAGGAAGCCTTAGAAGCTAGGATAGAAATTGTAGGAGATAGGATGGGAAAGATAGAATCAGAGATGAAAGAGAATAAAATTGTGTTAGAAGAAGAAATTGCTAGATGTAGGGATGAAATAACAGAATGTAATACAAGTGTAGACTGTAAGATAACAAATGTAAAAGCAGAAATAACTGAGGAATTAAGGAAAGAGATTGAGGTAGTAAAGAAAGACATTATTAATGAAACTGTAGAACAAATTGTAATTCCTAAAATTAAGACAATGAATGATGTGATGCTTTCACAACAGGATGCTATAAATGATATGAAACAAAGCCACTTAGAAATAAAGAATGATTTAAAATCAATTTGTGAAGAAATGAAAAAAGGGAAAGAAAATTTGGCTAATGTAAATGATGTTGTGAAGGCATTACAAAGACATGATGATTTAGATGTAAGTAATGTACAAGATGAGAGTTATTTGAGTAATGTACAAAATGTTGACTCACCATACAGAGAAAGAGGTTCACAACCAAACAATGACACAACACATAACACATGTTACACCAACAGCATATTACATGAAATCACACCACCTACATTTGACGAGGAGAAGGGAGACGATCCAAAACTCTTTGTTAAAGAGATGGAAGAATACTTTAGAGTGAAAAGGATACCAAACGAGCTTAGAATGATGATAGTTAAGAAAAGCTTGAAAAACAAGGCATTAGAATGGCTCAGGTTAACACTAGCTGGTCACGAGTCTTATAGCTCATTCAGAAATTTATTCCTATCAAGATATTGGGGCCCAGCTAAACAAAACCAAACTAGGGTAGAGCTAGCGACAGGTAGGTACGATCCAACCAAAGGGTTGTCGCTAGTGGATTACTTTATGAAAGTGGCCAACAAAGGAAAGCTATTAGACCCCAACTTGTCGGAGGCAGAACTAATTGCCAGTATAACAAGACATTTCCCAGACACAGTGAGAACAGGATTAATTGTTGCGAGGCCAGTAGATTTCGCAGATATGATAGAACTGCTGACAGCCTTCGAGACACAAAATGGTCGGCCTAATGAGCAAAGACATAGGAACGGTCACCCAAACTCACCCATCCTAAACCGAAACGTGACTACGAACAACCAGAGCGAAGGAGAACATAGAAATACTAGGAGTACCCATGAAAGGGGGAGAGGGGCACACCATTTCCCACAACCGCATAATCATGGCGAGAGGATGGAGAACACAAGACAGCGGTACCACGACACGATACCGAGGGGTGAATCGAGGTACAGAACGCACAGGTATGATCGTGGAAGACCAGGAGAACGTACTCATCAAGTGAATCATATACGATTCTGTAGGGAATACATGAATAGCCATAGGCCGTCGTACAATAGGGGTTCACGTCAAAGGGGCAGAAACCAAGGGAACATCGACAACGTAAGACAACAGGAACAGAATGAAAATATGCCGGATAGGACCGATACTGCACAGAACACAGAGACGACGATCACCTCCAACGTCCAGGAAAACTAAATACAAGTCGACTTTGTGTCCCGGAAGTTGACCTGTGTGGCAGTAGGGGCAACATTGACCGATGCAATGTAGGTACCTTGAGAAGACAGGCGAGTGAAAGAAAGGAGATAACCAATCCACCAATGATTAGGCTGAAGGTATGGGGTATCGAATTGCCAGCGATGATTGATACAGGAGCCAGTACATCAGTATGTGACGAACAGCTGTTCCAGGAACTGATAACTAAAAGGAATGCTGAATTCTTGCCTGTGTGTGGAGTATATTGCAGCACAGCAATTGGCAAGAAGAAGGAACATGTTAAATACCAGGTAAGGCTGGTAATTGAAATCGGAAGTTGGAAGTTCGATTTTATTGCCCTAGTAATACCTAGACTAACAGCTACCCTAATCATTGGCAGTGATTTGCTTAACCTTTGGAGGTCGGTAATTAACTATGACCTACATGAATTTATCATTAAGGAAGGAGCCTCAGAATGCACTGCGAAGTTCCTGGAGGAAGAAACATGCCAGGAGGAACCAGACCAGACAGGGATCCATCCGGATGAACAATTCTTTGTGGAGAACATCAATGTCCACGAGAATAGGTTGGTAGACCTAAGGGTAAATAAGAAGAAAACAGGTTGGACGAGCGATGAAGAAACTAACGTTTGCAGCCATTGGATCTGCACGGAAGACGAGTATGTTGCCTGGGACAACTACCAACCTGAACCACTACCAACAGATGGAGAAGAATCGATGCTACAGCTAATCGATGAGAAGGTCTGGGGGGCACATGGCATCTCTGAAGAGGAAAGAAGCCAACTTAGGAAAATACTGGTTAAAAACAGGAAAGTTTTCGATAAAAAGCCAGGTACGTGTAACAAGTACGTACATACTTTCACAGTAACAGATATAACCCCCTATTCACACAAATCCAGGCCCATCCCCAACTCCATTAGGGAGGAAGCTGACAGAGTAATCCAGAAAATGTTAGCGGACGGAATAATTGAGCCGTCGGACTCATGTTATGTGAATCCAGTAGTATGGGTCCATAAGAAAGGGGGAAAATTGAGGATGACCATCGACGCAAGGAAAATAAATACACATACCTTGCCGGATCACTACAGGCCTGAGGGGGTAGACCAACTAATATCGAAATTGAAGGGAGGTCAACATTTCACTAGTCTTGACTTGACAGCATCATTCTGGCAAATTCCTCTTCATCCAGATGTCAGGAAATATACCTGTTTCTTACACAAGGGAAAGGTATACCAATTTTCAAAATGTGCCTTTGGACTATCGACCAGTAGCAGTGCACTACTGAGGGCTCTAGACAAAGTTTTTGGAGATACCATCGAGACTTTTGTGACGCAATATGTAGACGACTTTCTAATATACAGTGAGAATCCCGAGTCGCACTTACATCACATAGATTATGTATTATCCAGGTTCCAGGAAAGCAACATGACCCTAAATTTAGAAAAGTGTGAGTTTTTCGTTAAAGAGGCTGAATTTCTGGGCCACATCATAACACCTGATGGTATACAACCTAATCCGGAGAGGGTCAAGGCCATAGAGCATATACCACCCCCACGTAACTTAAAACAGTTAAGGTTTCTGGGCATTTTACAGTACCAGTCGAAATTCGTGGTCAACTACGCTAAGGAATTGGTACCCCTTAGAGCACTGTTGAAAAAAGATACTAAGTGGGAATGGAATGCTGAACACCAGGTGGCCTTTGAGTATATCAAAGAACTTTTCAAGCACAGTATTCTCCTGGAACGACCGGATCCGAATTCACCTTTTCTGGTATACACTGATGCTAGTGCGCACTCATATGGAGCAATATTAGCACAAGAAGATGCAGATGGCAACAAACATGTGATTGCCACAGCTTCTAGATTTTTAAACAAAATAGAAGCCAATGCCTGCATAACCGAACTGGAAATAGGTGCAATCCATTTTGCGTTGCAAAAGTTCAGACAATATATATATCTCTATAAAATAATTATATATACAGATCACGTAAGCCTGTCCTTCATTCAAAAATGCAAGCTGACCAACTCCAAAATCTCAAGGTACATACATGAGATCATGTCATACGACATAGAGGTCAAACATATCCCGGGGAAGGAGAACATCTTCAGTGACTTATTGTCAAGATTGAGGTCGGAGAGTCACATACCCGAGACGATATACAGTCCGCACCATGAGATCAAAATTATGCAGATAAGTAGCAAAGAAAGCAACGAGATCTTGCAAGACTTCAAGAACATAGCAAAGCTACAACAAGAAGACCCTGAATTGAAGAGGCTATTCGACAAGGCTCCAGACATAATACCAAGATTGGATGCCAAGATAGGCAAATTTAGGAACATCCTATTTAAATTGCATGGTCGCGACGTAAGGAAATGGAAAATGATGGTACCAAATTCCTTACAGGACAGGGTCATTTTAGCATTCCACCACTCGATGCTTCACTCCGGTACTGAGAGGACAATGCTTGCCATCGAGGAGGTATTGTACATTAAACATCTTGGCAAGAAGGTCAGGAAGTTAATTTCCTCATGTGACCTATGCCAAAAGGCCAAGCCAATTAATGTAAAGTACGATGTCATCCCACAATCCATCGTGAGGAACGAGAAAAATGCATTGGTGTGTATTGACGAGCATGGAGAGCTGCCAAGGGGTAAAGATGGAAACAGATACATCTTTGTCATGTTTGATGTTTTTACAAAATTCACCAAAATATACCCCATTAAGAACATCAAAAGCAGAACATGCCTAGATAAAATCGTCAAGGACTACATCCCAAAATATGGGAGAATAAAATGTATTTTATCGGACAATGCGACCATGCATAAGAGCAAGTTGTTTCAGAACACCTTAGAAACATTAGGAGTAAAATTGTACTATTCCTCAGCATATTATCCCCAGGGAAACCCGACTGAGAGAATCATGAGGGATATTAGTATTTATTTTCGTTTACTCTGCCACAGAGACCACACTTCCTGGACGGAAAAATGCGGATATATAGAGGAGGTGATTAACCATTCGGTGAACCCCACGACCAAGTTCGCACCTATCGAGCTAATGACCAACACGAAACCAAGAAAATTAGCAATTGACATTGACACTACCATGGCTGCCCAAAGAGAATTATCAGAGAAAGAAAAATGTCAATTGGCATTCAGAAGATTACAGCAGAAGGCTGAAAAAGGGAGGAACAAGGTGAAGAGATTCGTCAGGAAATGGTCCCCACAAATTGGAGAAAAGATGCTCTTAAAAAGCCACAAAGCATCTAAGGCATCTGAAAAAAGATCCGGAAAGATGGAGCTATTGTATACTGGACCACTGGTCATAACAAAACAGCTGGGTGACCACACGTATGAGCTACAGAATACAAATGGCAAGTTGGTAGGAAGATACCACAAAAATAAATTGAAGCCATACAAAGAAAGAACCAAATAGCCTTTGTCAACAAATGTGTAAGGCAGGAGTAGTGGAGATGAAAGAAAGATAACAATTTTTAATGGGTTACTTATAGGAAATTACGTTCAGATTAGGATTACAACAAGGAAGAAAATCAACATAGTCATTGGCTATATCTACCACAAAGAGCATTGTCAACAAAGACAGATGAGGACACTGATTGTCATTAAATAAATGAATCATAGCGACGGAAGATAATATGTTTTTGACATAAGGATGTCAGGGACAAAAGTAAAAATGAATCAATTATGATGAAAAAGATATAATATTTCGACACAAAGATGTCGAGAGTAAATTGAGAAGAAAAATAATACAATTACAGAATAATTGTAAGTATAGAAGTTTTCTCTTATAAAAATAAGAGACAAAGAAATGACAATTAGTGAAGTGAGGAAAACCATAACCAGAAAAACAATGCCCATGAATTAAGATGAATATAGCCAATGATAAGCTCGAAGAAATGTTGAACCAAACAACAATGAATAATAACCCAATCAAGAAAATTAGTACCATTAGTAACATCAGAGTTTAAGAACCGACTCAATAACCTGCCTATACATAAGCTTATAAGACAAAGAAGGCAAAGAACTGAATAAAATATTGCCATAAACATGATCATAATCATTAGCTCAAAATTTGTATCCTGTTTTTCTCTCCTCATAGCAAAGAATACAAGTCAAAAAACCACATGAAACACTTAAATTGTATTTGTGTCAATGTCAAATGTACAATAACTGAGTATGTGTTGTATAATAACTGAATATGTATTGTATGATAACTGGATATATTGTACAATAACTGAATATGTTGAGTAATAACTAAATGCTTTATGCCAAAACTGAATGTGTATTGTGTAATAACTAAATATGTATTGCATAATAACAGAACATATGTAATGTGATAGCAGGATATATTGTACAATAACTGAATATGTTGAGTAATAACTAAATGCTTTATGCCAAAACTGAATGTGTATTGTGTAATAACTAAATATGTATTGCATAATAACAGAACATATGTAATGTGATAGCAGGATATATTGTACAATAACTGAATATGTATTGTGTAATAATTGGACATATTGTGTAATAACAAAATGTGTTGTACAATAACTGGATATGTATTGTATAATAACCAAATGCATTGTGTAGTAACCGAATATGTGAAACTTATAAAGACATGTTGTATTATGTCAAAACAAAGGACAAAGACAAACAGTAAAGAAGACTGTAAAAAAAAAAAAAAAAAAAAAAAAAATATATTGTACAAAGTGATTGAATCATAGAAGTAGGGAGAAGTATTGTATTGTGTTTCAAGATTGTAAATAAGGTGACAATTTGAAAAACAAAACAAGGGGCATATGAGACAGAATATTGACTAATAGAAGATTGTCCATGTAAATATTTATGTGAGAGTGTGTAAATTTCTAATTCTTTTAATTTGGGTGTATCAGGGACTTATTTCTTTTGATAATACTCAAAATAGACAATGTCTTCTCAACTGTTTGAGTTCGACCAATGAGAACTGTTGCGCGGATGAATACATAAGAATGGCGGTGTTGCGTCATAGGACGCTCAGAAACTATTTTCATTAGCGTCTGTGACTTCAAAGTGTAAGGACGTATAATTGTTGATGGCGTGTGAATATGTGAATTACACCAAAACTTTTAAACAGCATGGACGCTATCCAATTTTAACAGTTATTAACTAGCCGAAACTGTAACGAGAAGTGTAAATAACTAATAAATGTGTTTGTAATAAAAGTACGTTGGTTTATGCATTCCATTCTACGACCACATCCCCTGCAGAAAAGAGTGGCGTCTGCTCTAACAAACTTTCCACCTTCTAGCAAAAACAGTGCTCCATTTGCTGCTAAATTCACGCTAATATATGTGTAAAGAATCTTTTAATAAAACCCCGCCACAAGCCGTTGGATGACATAGAGCACTATTTATGTAGACTGCAATGTATTACACAAATTAGACAAAAATGCAATGGATCCAAAATTATTCTGAATTTTCTTAACTTGTTTGCAACATGCTTGGGATATACACTTCTCGAACTGATGAGAAGTAAGGATCACTGACAATCCATTGTTTGAAAATAATGCTCCAGATGACCACACAAACACCATCAAGGTTTATGCTCTGGTGTCAGTAAAACATAACATACCAAATTATCAATATTAGTTCTCACTGCTCTGTGCTGGCTAAAAATAAACACAATTTATTCATTCATAAAAAAAGCAGCAAAATAGTTAATAAATTAAAGTATAATAATACAAATGTTTAGTCAATGTTTAGGCATTCATAAGCAAAGAGGCATTTCTAGTGTCATAGACAATTAAACTAAATCCCTAGTGCAACAGCCCATGAAGGGCCAAGGCTTGCCATCCAGCCACTGTGTCTGTTACCTCTGCCGACCACAGGCATCATTGGTGGGGTGCAGTATTGGAGGGCGGGATGTGGTCAGCACCCCAAGCCCTCCCGGCCAGATATACGGCCTTCTCGACCTGGGGCCACTCCTTCTCCATCAAGTAGCTGGTCAATTAGTCCCCCCCGGAACATAATGAGGCTGAGTGCACGCCGTGCCAGACCTCCCAGAGGAGATAAAATCCTGATGCTGGTACCAGGGATCGAACCCGGGTCTTCCACACCAGAGGTAAGTGTGCTACCAACTGTGCTACGGAGGGAGGTTGTCATAGGCAATTATAGATATAAAAGAATTTGCATACAATACAGAGACCCAAAAACATCAGAACCACTGCACAGTATTTTTCCACTGTGCAAATTGAAACACAATAACAGCAGCTGATGTACAGAAGGTCATGCAGATGACTTGCTTTTCTCTGCTCTGAAAGTGCAGTATTGAGCTGATGCTGATATTGTGTGACTGAATTATTACCAGTGTGCTACATTATTTTGTCCTGTACTTGGTCACAGAGTGTATTAATATTTATTTAATATTTGATATTTATTTTGTTCTAATCTTATACATTTGAGCTATCCTTGAATTGGGCCCTAGCCCTTTTATCTTGGACAGCTCTTTGCAACACATACAATTGTATTTATCACTGGACGTGTTTAAAACATTGTCATATTATTCAAACAATTGCATTGATCTGTTCTTTATTTCTAGTCTTTCTCTTCCATTTCTATTTATATTAAATCCCTTTTTTTTTAACTCCCCCTGTACCCTATTTCACGTACACTTCCTTGGTTTCACTTTAACGAACGTGTAGTTCAACTGACTTAACCTAGCTTCCCTCCTTCTTTAACTCCTAACTAACAGCTTCAAAACCATTTGCTCTGTCTCGTCACACGGCGAGGTGTACCTGTTGCTTGTTTGTTCTTTTCTTTCCACACATGATAGCTACCTTTCTGATCTCCTCCCTTTACATGACCATACTTAACACCCGTTTCTTTGTCTTCCCGCTTACACACATCCACTACTATGTCATCTTTTTCGCTCGTATTTTTTCTAATTTTCTTCGGAATTGCCCCCTTACCCTCGCTATTCCATACCCTCATAAACTCACTTATTAATTCACTCCATTCAAGCTTTTCTTCTTCCTTCTTTTTTTTCTTCTTCTTCTCTTCCTCCTTCCCATCACTTCCTATCTCAGCTAAAGCTTCACTCAAGGTCGTTTCTCCCACCCGTGCTGTACTGCACCACACAAATGTTGCTGGTACATTTTGAAGAGTTTGCATTTCCTGATCGTTCACCTCCTCAGTTGGTATTGTATTCTGTTGATCCAAGCTCTTTGTGTCAATTTTATTTTCCTGACTCATTGTCTTCTTTTTGTCCACCTCATCGTTTTTTTGCTTTGATGTCCCTTCTGTCATTTTTCCATTGATCCATAGCTGCAAATTTCTAATGTATGCCACTTTTCCTTGCTTATGTGCCGATCTTCTTTGTTCTATTAACCTTCTCAGTATTTCTCTTTGCTTATAGAAGTGTATTATGGCTCACCATTTGTTTTCTACTGCACAGCGTGTATTTACTTATGATTCATATATGTTGTTGTTAGCTAATGCTGGATTTCTGACAATGAAGTCATTAATCCTCTTGCTCTCCAATATTTTTCACAATGATATTGAAGAGAGCAATAGCAGTAATAGTAACCGTTTTTTAGAGAGCATCATATTTTTATGTTTTGGTGGTCACATCGCTCTCTCACAACCCCCAGAATGTCTGGAGGACCACACCTGTCATTGGTTTACGGGTCTCACCGACCTGACCGGGAGAGTTATCAAAATAAATTCACCGACCATATCCTCTGATTACCAATCAGAGGACGTATTACATGCCATGACAGGTCAGCATGTTGGGGTTAAGATTTTATAGAGAAATTAGAGAAATGGAGAGGTTGGAAATAATGGTCATTGCGATCCAGGCCTCCCATGTGTTTGGTATAATCAAGCACACAGAGCGGCTTTTCTACATCTTTTCTTGATCCTCCCTTCAAAATTGTTGTAGTTTTCTAAGTAGAAGTATCATGAAATGTAGAGATCACTGAGAACCCTTTTGTCCTTCCATCCCATAACCAACATATTGCCATTCCAGTAAGAACTGATTTCACCACATTTTAGTTTTTTCAAAACCCCTTCACAGGTTTTGGTTTGCCTACCCTACCAGCAATTATAATGCCTGTGGTGTGGCATTCATGCCTGTCTAACTCCTGTGCAAATCTATACTACTATAATAGCGATCTGTAAATAAATGATAGCCATTAACTCCAAAAGCACAAAGTCCAAGGCGATCTATCAGAGACAGTACAATTCTCGTACTGAATTACTTTTCAGGATACGATAAATTACAAATTTGCCCTGTGTACTTTCCATAGTAAGGAATAAGACTGTGAATATAGCCATTATCGCTATCTGCCAAAACAAAAATCCTGATACCCCATTTTGTGGGTTTTTTTAGGGTTGTACGTTTTAAAATTTATTTTACCCTTGAATCCCACAGTTGATTCATCTATGGCAATATTTTTGCCTGGTAAAAAGTGTTCTTGAATTTTTTTTTACAGAAATTCAATTACACCATGAATCTTTTTGGTTCTTCCAAGGGATGGAGCAGTGATATTCTGTGAATCATCCCCTACATGTAGCATTCAAAAAATCTGCAAAAATCTATCCTGAGGCATAACATCACGGAAAAAGTTTATTTGAGTTGTCCTATCAGTGGACCAGTAATCCTTTGGTTCCAGAAGTGAAACAAGCCCCATGTTCAATATTATCCCCAAAAACCCTTTCATTTCTACTACAGACACATCAGCCCAAGTTTTCCAAATAGAGCGTGGGGATAGTTGTAACTTGGCAATTTTTTCTCTCACGTATCTATTTGTTTCCTTAGCAATTTGAGATATTAGCTCATCAGTAAGAAATAAACTAAAGTATTCAATTGGCTCATCATCAAAGGCAAGATTCAGTTTTGGACCTACATTCTAGGAAAAGGTATATTCTTTGGGCTTCTGGTCAGTTTTGCCTATCAATTTCCATGTATCAGAACACGCAACATTTGCAGCACTTGTGTAGCTTTCATTCTCACTTACGGACTCCTCAGCACCGGATAGTTCCACATCATTCTCCTCTTCAAATTCATTGCCCACATCGTCATCACTCACTGCATCCAACTCAGATTGAATCATTAACCTTAATTTTTCCACATCTTCATCGCACAACACATCAAACTTTTGTTTCCTAATCCCAGAAGGACCTGGTTTATACATGCTCGAAGTCATTGCAAAATACTGTGCATCCCCGACAGAAACATTTCCTCTGTACGTTGAAATAGTTAAAAGAATTTCCGTACAGATGGCAGTATAGGCTGGGTAAAGCTTCCACAAACACTATGATGCCTGTAACATGCTGCCAGAAGCGTTACTTCTTGTAACTAAGACGAGAAAATGTGAAGAGCTTTGCTGTTGACCATATGCAGACATACGACTGTACAGGCATTACTGTCATGTCGATCATATATCGACATACGACCACAAAGGGTTAATTCAATAATAAACATAATCCAGAAAGGAAAGTAAAAGTACTTAAACTCAAAATTTTACTAAAATGCACACAGTTCAATTTAGTTGTTTGAGCATTAGTTGTTAAGACCATGTGCAAATATTGTGAATGTACGTGGCCTTTATTTTGGAGTGGTTGTTTGGGACCTAGTAGAGTTTGGAAGTGAAATGGTCAGATCTACTTCTGAAAAGTAATAGAAGGTGCATCCAGAAACTAAGTGCTGTTCGTGTCCAGATATGGCATGAGTAGTCAAAGACACGAACGATGCGCAGCAGTTGAGAAGTGGTGTATGGGAATAATCCAGTGCAGTTTCACTCTTTTGATAACAGTAGTTATTGCACAACACTAGGAGAAAATGGGTGCACTGATATTGTCTCCTACCTAATGTGAGCTTCATAAAGTTATTAGACTTCTGCACTCTCAGAAGCATTCTCCAGCAGAGATCTACCACCAATTTGTACCATGTGTATGACATTATAGTGACAGACGATGATGCAGATAATACAATGAAGATCAAACAAATGTGCACAACCATGCCTGGGGATGCCAAAAGTAATGGAAAGTAAGTAGCAAGCAGAAGTAGCAGTTTGCAGAACTGACACTTTACAATTTCAGAAAACTGGTCAATTTCCCCAGATGTCTCACTGACTGGTGCACCATGGCGTGCTTTTTGAAAAGTGTGCTCAAGATAGGGCCACAGGAGCTGACAGATTAATACATAAATAAACGTATGGCCACAGCATTGACATTCCTCCAGTGGCACGTAAAGTAAGGTGACGAGTGTCTTGAACATGCTGTCACTGGGGATGAAACATGGGTGTCAAATGCCACACCAGAAACAATGGGTCCATGCAATGGCAGCATAGTAGATCACCTGCGAAGACCCTAAATTCAAGCAGACATCTGCCAAAAAAATCATGTGCAGTCTTCTGAGATCTATGCAGTGTCAAACTTCACAAAATCTGAGGAGAGCAATTCAGAACAAGAGACATGTAATACTGAAAACAGGCATTACGTTTTTGTACAATCTCATAAAGCTCATACCCATGAGCATCGGCAGACTTTTTTCCAGGGGGGGCACATGTTGGAAGTTTGCAATCAGATATTATTAATTCATCATTTTATTGTCGAAATTTATATTTGTTGCAGTTAACCGTATTGATTTGTGCTAAATAACAATTGTCCTAAATTAAAATAATAGTTTAATAGTCAATAATTGATTGCACATTAAGTTCAGCAACTTCCAAGGGGGGGCCGCAGCCCCCTTTGCCCCCCCGTTTGCGACGCCCATGCTCATACCACATGGGATCTGTTGCTTCAGTTTAGATAGATTTTTTATTATCCACCATACAGCCCCAACCTCAGGTCAAGTGACTTGCATCTCATGAAACACTTTCTGGCAGGAAAATGTCTTCAGGATAGCACTGAAGTACAGATGGTAGTGACCTTATGTTTCCAGACATTTGTGGCAGACTCGTATCACATGCACATACAAACGATGCACTGGTACGATAAATGCCTTAATAATGGTGGTGACTGTTGAGATGTAGCCAGTGAATTTCTATAAACATTGCAATAAATATTTCTTATCTATTGATGCTTTTTATTATCTTTCTCGGCCATTGAGTCTTAGTTTCTAGAGAACCTCATTTTTTCCAACTTCAGTGTACTAGAGCTGGGTTGCAAGAATGCACTTATAGGTTTTGTTAGCACTAAAGTGTTCATTTACCTTTGAAATGAGTTGCAAGAGCGATCTACAATGCTATTGAATTGAATATCACTATAGGTCTGGAGCAGTTTTCTTTAAAAATGATTCTTCTTTAAATATTCAGACGTCTTTTCTCGCCTCAATGCAAGATCTCTATATATGCCTCAGCAATCAGTAGGTAGAGCGATGAGAACTCTTTCCTTATCTCGGGTCATAATTATGGAATAAAGCATCCACTGAACTCCATTTAAATTTGTGTTAAGTTATTTATTTGCATCTCTGTAAACATAACAATTACCAAGTCGTTATATTATTACAATACTTTCTTTACTATTTCATACTGTTTGTAAGTCCGGATTTATATATTTTCCAATTTCCCAGAGCACTGCTGAGAAAGTCTAACTTCCTTGAACACATCTGTCCAAGAGCGTTTGGAAAATTATCTTATACGTTACTATGGCAACATCATTCGGCTATGGTCCTCTGTAACAATGCCTTCTTATGACTTTGTTATGATTTCATATTTCACATATAATACTTTATTTTATAATTATCTTGGTGATTTATACATTGCCACAAGAAGTAAATATTTAATGCAAGCCATTCCTGAAGGTCCAACAGCTACTAAGTTATCATTTACAGTACCAGCAACATACTAACTGATACAGTAGTTTTACAAGAAATTATAAAAATTCAACTGATAAGAACATGTAGTAACACAGGCAAAGGCATAAGAGAAAAAAGGTAAATAATTATTATTTATTTATGCTAACAAGCCCATTGCTGGTGTTTTTAAACACACAAGGCATGTGTGGGCAATGTTTAAGAGGTGAAATCAGGACTGAAAAATTCAATGTCATAGCCAGGATCCGAACCACGGATCCTCCGCTTATCGAGCGGCCGCTTCAACCTCCAAGCCACCATGGCCAACCCGCCTGCACGACATCAAATTTGCCAGCCGATTCGTACCGGCTAAGGCATTCAATTTTTCAGTCCTGATTCCACCTCTTAAACATTGCCCACACACGGCTTGTGTGTTTAAAAACACCAGCAGTAGGCTTGTTGGCATAAATAAATAATAATTACCATCTAAAGATTACTTAAACCCGGGACATAAAGTACTTACAATTGTAAGTTGCCCTTGGCGTATTTGTCTCTGATGTGAGATCCCCTTGTGGTCTAACCAGGAAAAAGTATGACTCAGCTGACGAATCCAATGTTGCACTGGCAAGTTGGTCATGGCATCTCAGTGGCCAAAGCACCCGCTCGACAAGTGGAAGATCCATGATTCAACTCCCAGCCATAACATTGAATTTTTCAGTCCTGATTCCACCTCTTAAGGTAAATAATATTTCACTTAAAGATATTCCTAGGTCAATGAAGGTTTACAACTACTAAAACTACACAAGTTTCAGTATGTTTCACGATAAAAGAGAAAATAAAATCACATAACATTGTATTTCACAAAACATACAGCAATAATGGTGGCGCAAGTGGTGATGACGAAATATGGAGTATGACAACATGTGGTCGCATAAATTCCTTTACCTTTAATCATAGGGTAAAAATATAAAAGATATATTAATGCACATTATGAAATACTTGATTCACTTGCTACACTTTCCCACTTTTCTTGCTTAACTGCTACCATTTGCTGTCGCTTTATCAGTATTCACATGCTAGGCCATGCAACACATAATTTTCCTTTACCCCACTTAACATGGCTTAGCGGAGGAAAGTGAACATCTATTTTGTAGAAGTGTACTGGAAATGGACCGGTGGGGTAGGTTTGCAGTTGAATACACCTTAAAATGCTTTTCCTTGAATATATTTAATTGATAATGAATTACAAGTTAACTAAAAGATTCAACTAATTAAGAAACATTGACTTGATATATATTTTATAATAATGTGATGTGAAGTATGAACAAAATAGGAATGTATAAAAGAATTAAAGAACAATATTCAAAACTGGGCAAACAATTACAAAACTCCTAAAAAATGACCTATTCCATTAGAGTATACTGCGGGCAGTGGAGATAGCTCACCAAACCACATTGGTGTAAACAAAGCTAACCCACTTGACCCTTTCGTCTTTGGATATCAGTCTTTCATAGAAAAGGTTCACTTGGGCCTTTCAGGCTCGTACACCAAACATGATCAAATATCACATTGACCCTAACCTGAAATGTCCCTAAAACCAGAATAAACATTTATATACATAAAATGAAAAACATAGTTGAATATCCTCACTCAAATGTCTGTGGTGTGCTAGGGAAATGGAATCCTTTCCTTAAACTTCGGCGCCGTAAATGCCTTACAAAGCTTTTCTCCACGGACGGTCCAGTAAATTCTAGAAGCGGAGCAAATAGATGGTTTCGATGGGGGCCGTCGTGTAGTTCCTTGCTGAGTATTCCGGGGACAAAGCGTGTGCTTGGAATAGCACGCTTCTCGATGTGGCGACGGTGAACCGGGGCAGCTACTACGCCGGAAACTGATGACTGCATGAGGTCATTGCCTCTCAATAAGCAATATGATGAACTATGAGCCTAATATGTCTGACGGTAAATGTTGCAGAAAATAACTCTGACGGTGAGCACCTCTGCTCCGTAGTTACAGCTATTTAGAACTGAAGTTACTCGGCGAATATTTCCCACAAACTGATGTTGTCGAACATAGTTACTACGGCCGACTCGGCCCGATGAAGACTCGAAGAAATACTGCGGCCAGCTTAGCCCGATGAAGACTCGAAGAAATACTGCGGCTAGCTCGGCCAGGTGAAGACTCGAAGAAATACTGCGGCCAGCTCGGCCCGATGATGACTCGAGGAAATACTGCGGCCAGCTCGACCCGATGATGACTCGAGGAAATACTGCGACCAGGTCGGCCCGATGACCACTGAAGAAATCTTTTTTTCCTGAGTGGAGGAAAAAATCATTTATGGAGTTCCACTGTACTGGGAGGCACAGTGGGGACTGTGAGCTTCACCCGAAGGTACTACACACTAAAAAACCTCCACCGGGGAGAATTCGAGGAAGGATATCCGGCAGTACCGCGAATCGCACCTGCGGATTCAAAGGCGAATATGTGTTGGCTGGTCGTGTGGCCGTCGCCGTGTGAAATTGGGTGGCAGGACGTAAACATGACCGAGGCCCTGTCTACGCCCTGACGAAGTCATGGTGTGGGATTGGTTAAGGATTAAGGTTCGTTTCCGGATGTAAACACCGTCGCGGTGAGTTACATCCTGAAACATGAGGACATAGAATTAATTTTGAGAGACTTAAACTTAGTGAGCAGCATTCTTTGTGTCTTTAATCTGACCTCCAATAGGGGAGGGCGTCTTATTGAATTGTACTAATGAGCGCATGTGTATGCGTCAGTCAATGTACACTAGTATATATAGAATATATAGAAATAGATTAGTGATTAGTTTCGCAAATAGTTGCGTTAGTCAATAGTATCCTACTTTAGTTTTTTGTATTGTCTGCGCTATAGCTGCGTCTTATTATTTTAGTGCTTAAGTTTTACACAATTTGTTTGGGCTTATATCTATACTGATTTTGTTTTGTGAATCATGACCAGAAGTTCTTAGCTAGTGTCAATATTATTGGGGGGTTGCGTCCCCCTTGGGCCGCCTTGACTCGGTGCAAGGACTGCTAGACTGCCAACGTCAAGTCGTGCCTCAAGTCATGGGTAATAATGTTGCTTCTATGGAAGTCTTATGAGTGCTTCGAGATATTCTTGAATGTCAATTTCGGGATCCCCAGGCTGAAGGTTCTGTCGAATAACGACAGCTTTCTTTTGTGTTTGTTGTGCATTATTTCGTAGTTGAATTTTTTCCCCTATACTAAAGTTATTCTGTGGTGATATAATTTATTTTTTAACAAGGGGTGACATGAGGTCCGGTACCGCCGAAGCAAACCGGATGATTGTGGGTGCATATTATAATGGGTGGTGCATGGAGGCAGGTCTAATATCATGGCGGATGCCCTGACATTGACCTGCAACTTGGGGCATTTGTGTGTGGCATTGGGGGACCAATGGGAAATCTGGGGACTGTGATGACGTCGTATATCTGGTTGACTCTAGTCTCTATTGCTGTGGTGTCTTGGATTTTCTGTGTGTTGCGGTAGATGGTCTCAGTGTGTTGGCGTAGTCGGGCGAGTTCTTCGCTTGTTTTGGTGAGAATCTGTATGAGCTCCGTGAGGTGTGTCTGGATTGCTGCTAGGGCGTTGGTTGTGGCGTGGTCATGGCGCTGTAGGAGCTCAGTGACGTTGGTGTTGTTTGCCGGCGTGTTGTAGTGTTCTGTGATAGCTTCCAGCCGAGAGCCAATGTTCAGAACCTCTGAGTGGAGGCCTTGAACCGCGTCTCGAAGGATGCTATCGGCGACGACGGGTGCTGGGACTGCTACGGTCTGTGGCGATCTGACTGTGACTGTGGCGACTGGTGATGTTCCTGTAGTGGTTGGGGTCGCACGTGTGTACGGCCGTGGAGCTGCGGTGTAAGGTGCTGTCGTTTGTGCAGGCCGTGTTGCTGCATTGCGAGGCGCTGGTGTGTGTGTATGTCCGTGCCGGGGATACAGTGGGCACTGTGCTTGTCCCGTGAAGTGGCCAAAGCCACTGCAGGAGACACAGTACGTCTGTGTAGATCGTGTGATGTGCAGTCGCTGGTGAGGTTCTGGGCGCCACAGTAGTGGCACCGAGGAGCGGCGGTGCAGTGGGTGTCTTCGTGTCCATAGGCACAACAGCGGCGGCAGGGTACTTGGCGTTCCGCTCGGCTCGGCTCACCTCAGCGCGCAAGCACCGCCCTAACAGGGGCAGGCCCGTGCATAAGGCAGCTTCGCGGTCGCGTGAATCGGCGAAGACTAGTCGCATGAGGCTGGATGGCCCTCTGCGAGTGATGATACGCGTGGCCTTCATTGCTGAGGTCCACTCGTGCTGTGCGGCGGTGAGAATGTAACGCGTTGGCAGGTCTCTGGAAACTCCGTAGATAACCACACTGAGGCCCGATTGGGCCACAGGGGGCGCTGACTGCGATGGTGAGGTAGTCGAAGCATTGCTACTGTAAGCAGGCGAGATGCCGGAGTTGTCCGCTAGCCTGGAAGTGATCGGCGGTGGATCCGTAGCACAGACCGGGAGCGGCGCTGCCACCACCGCATCCACAGTACTGCTGCTAGATGCGTCAGGAGTTGCTGTTGAGATCTCTGTTGGTTGGTCGGCCTGTGTGCTTGAGGCGCTGGTATCGGCTGTAGTTGCTGGAACTTTGCCGGCAGGAACCGGTGCTGTGCTGCGAGGTTTCTTCTTGGGCATGGCGAAGAACCAGTTCTGACGAGCTCTCAGGTAGGTCCTACCTGCTCCGTTGCCAGGTGCAGACTCCCCCCTATTTTTTTTTTTTTTTTTTTTTTTTTTGAAAGGGGAGACAGTAGAAGAGTTGGAAGAGAAAGAGTGGCTTATTTCGCCAGGGTAGGAAGAAGGGAAAGGGAACAAGTTTTACGTCTTTATTAAATTGTCCTATGAGGGTTTTGCGCAGTCCCGCATAAGCACCTGCGGTAATGACGGTGAGTGGTGCGCTGCCTTCGAGGGAAGGGAGCGACTAGCGGGGCATTACTGGGCTACACCCATGGCTAGGCCCTGAGTGTAGCACGCAGTGATTCATCGATGCTCTTGGCTAGCGGGGTTTTGTTGTAGTGGTGGGAAATGAAGCTGCATACCGGCGACTAGTCTGGGATGGTGGAAGAGGCAAATGGTAGTTCACCGAAGAAGACCGTCGAAAATGTGGCGCAAAGTAAATCTCAAGTAAATCTCCTTTACCTCCTTGGGTGTGAGGTGGACATTTGTTTGGCATCCAACCTCGTGGCTGGTGGGTGTGGTCCGGTACTCGATCCGTGTTAACTTGCGCTGGCAGGATTCGAGAATGTCCGTGTTTTCAAGTGCTGCCGCTCGGAGCTCGTGGAGAAGCCTTGCTGCAGCGTTGAAGCCGGTTGTGTGGTGTATCAGCTGGCGGGTGATGGCGGCCAACTTCTTGCTGGTTGCCCGCCGTGAAGTCTTGATGGTGGTCCTGAGGTTCCTGAGTGTGTCGTCGGTTGCAGTGTTGTTGAGCTGTGAGATGGTGTTGGCGGCGGTGTCGATGAATGTGGTGACGGCGGTGGTAAGTTGGTGGAGGACGTCTTCTATTTTGCCCAGTCGTTGGTCGAGGTTCTCTATCTCCTTACTGGCATTTGGGTGTGCGCATGAATGGAGTAACGAGGCAGATGTGTTACTCATGCGCTCTGCTATTAAGTAAATTTAAAGTGGTATAAATAAGTTTATTTGTATAGTGATTTATATAGAAGGCAAGATTATTGAAGTAGTAATCTGTGAGTATTTGAATAATTGCTATGAGAGAAGTAGTTTAAAAGTTATTGGTAGTTATAGATATCAAGTAACTGTATCATATAGCATAGCATTAGTGCATGTGCACCTGCAGTCAGCTGTGTGCTGCTGCATTGACCTTCACCGCACGCGCTGTTAAGCGGAAGTGCTGTACACTCGCGGCGCGCAGAAAACCAGTGTTTCTTGTTATATTTTATATTTCAATAAATATTTGTGGTATGGATGGAAGATTTAAAAGCCAGGATTAGTTTGCAAAGGGCTTCACCTAGAAGCGATGATAAGGGGCAAAAGGAAATAAAATTGGGAGGTGAAAAAGAAGAAAGGAGGAAAGAAGAGAAAGAGAAGAAGAAAGAAGATAAGAAGAATAAGGATGCAGGGATTATGGAAGTAAATAAAGAGGAGAAGAAGAAAGAAGAAAAAGAATTAAGTGAAAAGAGAAAGGAAGAAGTAAAAGTTAATAAAATGGAGAATAGTAATGTACAAGATAAAGGTGGGGTGGAGGAAGAAATCAATAATGATTGTCTTGGAATGATGAAGTATGAAGATTATTGTAATGAAGCCAATTCCATATTGACTAATGATACAAGAATGGGAAGTAGATTAAAGGAAAGAGTTTTATTTCTTTTACAGGAAATGAGAAAAGAATTCTTTAAAGTAAATATTGAGAAAGGTAAAGCGGTAACGGAGGCCAAAGTGTGGAAAGAGGCGAAAGCAATAAAGCAAGAAACATCAAAAAGTTTTGCACATGTAGCAGCTACTCCAGTAATAACAGGAAAACAACAACAAGTAAGGAGGGCATTGGAGAAGAAAAAACATGTTGTTTTTATCTCATCAAAAACAAATATGGATATCAAAGAATTACAAGCAACAGTTACCAAGAATCTAAATCCAGCAAAAAATAAAATAAAAATTAGTAGTTGCAGACCAGTAGGAAATAACGTAATTTTAGAGATGGAAACAAAAGAGGACGTGGATAAAGTGATTAATAGTAAAGATTTATTGGAAAAAAATTTGAAAATTGAGGAGCCGAAGAAGAGAGATCCGCAAATCATTATGTACAATGTTTTGACAGGAGTTTCAAATGAGGAGTTGAAGGAAAATCTGTATCATCAGAATTTTGAGGATCGTATGACGAAAGAAGAGTTTGGTAAACAATTTTTGTTGAAATTTAAAACAGGACCAAGAAATAGAGCTACAGTGCATCATGTTGCTGCAGTCTCAGCAAAATTATGGAAACAAATTGTGGAAATGGAAAGAGTATATATTGGTTTTCAAGCAGTTAGTGTAAAGAATTATGTTTCTGTACCACAGTGCTTGAATTGTTATAATTATGGACATGTGGCAAAAACATGCAGAGAGGAAAGGAAAACGTGTGGAAATTGTGGAGAATATGATCACCAGAGGAAGGATTGTCAAAAGTCAGCGCAAAATATTTGTGTTCCCTGCACAAGAAGAAAGAAGACCTGTGGAGGAAAAGGAAATTGTTCAACATACAATATGATGTTGGAAAGAATAATTTCTAGAATTGATTATGGATAATAAAGCTTCAAAGTATCCCTTAGCAGTAAAAAAGAACAGAAATACTCCATGTAGGATAAGGAGAAATATTAAAAGAGTAATAGAATATAAAAAAAGAAAAGATAATTTAAGTGATAAAAATTGTAAAGTAGAAGAAGAGATAGAAATAGAAAAAAGTGTACTAAATAAGAATGTTAGGGAGAATTATAAAGAGGAAGAATTGAGAAATATAATATGTGTCGAGGCTATAGTACATAATGAACCAAAACAAAGTAGGTTAAATAATATAGATAATAAAGAAAAGATAAATCAAAGGATTCCGAAATTTATAAATTTTGAGAAAAAAGAAGTTCTAATACATCAAGATGTAATAGAATATGATAATATATGTATAGAGCATGAGGAAAAAGAGAATGTAAATTTAGTAGTTGAACAAGGAAGTGAGAAAAGTAAGGAAAAGAAAAGTGAAAATGAAAATGTTAAGGAAATTTATCAAAATTTTGAGCTAATGTTAAAATTAAGTAGACTTGAAGAACCTAAAACATTGATGGCAGCCTTAAGACTTGTTGTGCGAAAATTATATGAAAATGGAGATAAAATTACTTTTACGATCCCAAATGCCATAGATAAAATGGAATTAAGAACAAAAAATTTACCAACCAATGCAGAGGATCTAAAAGATTTATTAGAGAAAGCTTTTGAAAGAAGAGGAGAAATTTTGGACTTGGAAGAACTGTATAATGATTTCGTATTATGCTATGGAAGGGTGGTATTTGATTCGTCAGCAAATTGGCCTTATTGCTACGTGCAGACCAGACATCCGGGGACAATTAGAAAAATGAAACAAGTAAAAGAAAAGCCAAAGGAAATTATAATTATTAATAAACAGACTGATACAGTATTTAAACCAAAACCAATATCCTGTAAAATAAATACTAAAAAAATTCCGAGCAGAATTAATAAATCAGATAATGTGATAGGATCTTGTATATCGGCCATTAATACAAGTAATAAGATAAACTTAAATCAGAAGAATAAAGTAACTCAAGTGAGGAAACCCATAACAAAACGAAAATTTTTTAACCATAATATGGCAAAGGAAGTGGATGAAAATAGACAAAATTTTGCTAAATTAAGAACAAATGTTTTTAGCGGACTAAGTTTTAAAAATTTATCATGGAAATAAATTTGAGAATAGCTCAGATAAATGGGCAAAGAAGCAAATTAGTTATGGGGGAAATTAGAAAATTAATAGAAGAATTAAAATTGGATATAATCTGCATTCAGGAACCGTATGTTGTACATTCTAATATTCCTTTTATGCCCTTGAGATCAAGACAAATATTATCTTCGAAAAATGCAATGGCAGCAATAGTAATTATTAATGAAAGTTTGGAAATAGTAAATATAGCACAGTTTTTGGATACGCATGTAAATTGTATTGAAATTATAAGCAGGCAAGGTAGTTTTATATTAGCAAACTATTATTTTCAATATAGTTGGGACATTGAACCTTTTTTAAATAAATTGCAAAATATTCAAAATAAATTTAGAGATAAAGAAATTATACATGTTTGCGATTGCAATGCAAAGTCTACATGGTGGTATAGTAAAAATCCCGACGAAAGAGGAGAGAAATTCGAAGAAATTATTTCGGAATTGAATTTATATGTAATGAATAAATCTGGAAATCCTCCAACATTTCAAAATAGAGCAGGGGCGGAGGAAAATATAGATATTACTTTAGCTTTTAGCAATGCGGAGAAAAAAATCATTAATTGGAGGGTCACACAAGGTCAAACAACAAGTGATCATAATTTGATTTATTTTGACTTTCTGCTGGAGAAGAAGATACTTCAAGAAGATGTAGAAATAAGATATAATTTTAAAAGGGCAAATTGGGAACAAATGAGGCAAGAATTTAAAAAATTAGAATTACAATATACGGGATTATCAGTTGATTTTGATGCAAGAAACCTAACAGAAGCTATTAATCTAGCGGTATCAAGATCTGTTCCGAAATTAAAGATTTTTAATACTAAAGAGAAAATCTGGACAAATAAGTTACAGAAGCAAAGGTCAATAACCAGGAAATTGAGAAGAATTTATCAAAAATCGAACATATATATGGAAAGAGAAGAAAATTTGAGGAAATATAGGGAAGCCAAAAATAAATATAAATTATTATTAGAAGATACAAGAAAACAATACTGGGAGAAATTTGTTGAGCAAAACTTAAAAACGGATATCTGGGGACAACCATATAAAATCATCATGGATAAAATCAAGAAACCGGAAATATTAACAACTTTAGATAAAGGAAATGGACAAATGACAGAAAGTGGGGAAGAATCGGTAAAATTATTGTTACATACGTTACTGCCAGATGATAATCAGGAAGAGGATAATGATATTCATGTGGCAAGAAGAAATCAGATGAATTCGCGGTATAAAGGAAGTGTTGTTTATCCATTTGATTTGATGGAAATAAAATTAATTCTTGAAAAATTGAAAAAGAAAAAGGCACCTGGTCCAGATGGTATTATAAATGAAGTCTTATATAATCTACGGGAAGAAATAATTTTATTTTTGTATTTTTTATTTAATGACTGTTTAGTAAGAGGAAGATTTCCAAATATTTGGAAGGAAGCCAAAGTTGTGATCTTAAGTAAAGGAGCAGATAAAGATAGAACACAACCAAAATCTTTTAGACCAGTATGCTTGTTAAATTCTTTAGGCAAAATATTTGAACAATTAATTTATAAAAGGATGATGGAATTTAGAATAATGATAGGGATGAATATGAAACAATTTGGATTCAGGAAAGGATATTCAACTGAGGATGCTATTTTAAAAGTACAAGATATTGTGTTAAAAAGCTCAAAAAATTATGTAATTGGAATATCTGTGGATATATCTGGTGCTTTTGATAATTTATGGTGGCCGTATTTTTTTGGCATCTTAAGAGAGAAGGAATATCCAGGTACCATATATAATTTATTAAAAGATTATTGTCTAAATAGAGAAGCATACATTGGAGGCTCAAATTACGACATTAGGAAGCAAATTACTAAAGGCTGTCCTCAGGGTTCTATTTTGGGGCCCCTTTTTTGGGATATTTTGTCAGAAAGTCTCTTGGAACAATTGGAAAATGATGGAAATGTTTTAGATATAATTGCGTATGCTGATGATATTGTGATAATGGTGGATGGGCAAAGCAGAAGGGAATTGGAAATTAAAGCGAAGGAAGTTACTGCAAAATTATCAAATTGGTGTGAAATAACCAAATTAAAAATTGCACCAAATAAATCAAATTATTTGCTCTTAAAAGGAAACTTAAAAAGGGATCCAACAATAAAAATTAATAATCAAAATATTCGAAGAGTAAAAGAAGTAAGATATTTGGGGATAATGTTGGATGAAAAATTTAATTTCAGAAAACATACAGATTATATTAGGCAGAAATCTGAGAAAATAATGTTAAAATTGGCAAGAATTACAAAATTAAATTTTGTACTTCCCTTACAGACCATACAAATTTATCACAATACAATCTTTGCCTCAATTATTACTTATGCTGCAGCAGTTTGGGCGGAAAGAATGGATAATGTGCAAATTAAAATGCTGCTAAGAAGAACCCAAAGAAAGATCTTATTAAGGCTAACAGGAGCAGTAAATACAACACCCACAATGGCACTGTTAGTCTCTACAGCAATATGGCCCATTGATCTATTGGTAAAATTAAAGGGAGCAAAATTCTGGCTAAAGAAAGGAAATTTAGAAAAAGTTTATAAAATTAGTGGTGTAAGAACAGATAAAATTTGGGAAGTAAAAAATGCTTTGAAAAATAAATGGCAAAATGAATGGTCGGAATGTGCTGTAGGTAGAAGAGTTTATGGATTTTTCCAGAATATTAGAGAAAGATTAAAATTAAATTTCATTCAACCAACAAAAGGATTCATTCATTATATAACTGGACATGGACCATATAAAACATATTGGAAAAAAATAAAAAAAACGAATTCTGATATATGTAATATCTGTCAAGTACAAGATAACCCGGAGCATGCGATCTTTGAATGCGAAAGGTATGAAACTATGAATGTAGAAGAAAGGCATCAATTAGGAGGATATTATATAAATGATATAATTAGAAATCCAAATTTAATTGAAAAACTACAGTTTTTAACCAATTATGTTAGTAAAAAAGCTTGGGAAACTGAAAACATCGAGGTAGAATGGATTGAAAATGAACAAATTGAAATAGATGAGATAAGAAGATCTTCTAGATTACGAGACAGGCAGAGAAGAGGAAACGTAGCACTGTTGCAGGAGGAGGAGTCCAGCCAGGGGAAGATGTAAATGAACTTATTTATACAAATGTAAATAAATTTTTAATATATAGTGCTGGTTACCAGTATTGGTATTTTGTTTTTTTAACCAGTTGTCCAGTCGCTGGAAACCAGTGGCATAGAGTTATAAGATAGCTGGAAGTTTTTAGGTTTATTTAAATTAATGTTTTCTTTTTTAGAATAGTGTAGATGTCTTAGTTATTTTCTTGTTAGTAGAATTAGATTTGCTGGAAACCAGTAACTTTAGGAAATTTTATGTTTTTGTTGTAGTTTTCTTTTGTTTTGTAGTTAGAAATTCTGAAACATATATTATAATGATGATTGTATATTAATAATTTTGGTTAAATAAATAGAAAATTTGAATAAATGCCCCGGTATAGTTGTCAAGGTGCCGGGGTATAATATTCAGATTTTATTTTATTTTATTTTATTTTATTTATTTTTTTTATCTCCTTACTGGACAGTTGTGAGGCGGTGGCTGCGGCGTAGGTCGATGTCGTCCCTGGTGTTGTTGCTGCTGGTGTCTGTGGTTGATGCGGCGGCGGTGGTGGTCCTGGCTGTGGTGGTGTGGCGTTGAGTGCGTGCGGCCTCGGGTATGAAGGGCAGCAAGCCTGCCCGGTGTAGTGGTCCCTCCTACCGCAGTACCTCATTCGACGTGTGAGGTCATGCTGCTGGCAGGAGGACGTCAGGGCTGCTGCACCGCAGTAGTGGCATTTGGGTAGTGCCACGCAGGTGGTCTCGTCGTGCCCGTAGATGCAGCATCGACGGCAAGGCCGGTGCCATTCAGTCCGGCTACATTCGATGCGAATGTGCCGGCCGAAGAGGGTGAGTCCTGCGGTGATGGTGGCGGTGTAGTGCTCCCTGTCGCGGAAGACAAGGCACACGAGGGGAGTAATGCCACTGCTTCCCCTGATGCGGCTGGCGGAGACGAGTGAGCACCATCTTCGTTGGCCTTCCTGCAGCAGTATCTGCGGGTGCAGGTGTCGGTGCACTCCAACGGCTACGGCGCCGAAGCGACCTTACCGAGAGGGTGCTGCAGGAGACTCGGCGGTGGCGGCGGGAGAGGCTCCTAGATCTGCCCCTGCCGAGAGCGGCCGGCCGACCACAGAACACCTAGTAGTAAGAACGGAAACTACGTGTTAAATCTTTGTCAACAAAACAGCGCTCCAAGTGCGGCGAGCTGGAACTAAAGTATGAAAAATCGCGCTCCCGAATACTCACGTTGCCGGTGCCGGTAGCTCAGTAGCGTTCTGTGCTCAGTATTTTTCATACCTGCCTACATGTCAGTCGTCTCAGCTGATTGTGTGTCCCTGCCACGTTGCTACCGCTGACGCGTGAAGTTTAACACATGAGCCTCTATAGTGGTGATTACAGTTTTTAAGGGTGCTGCATATTAAAGCTCACGCAAGTTAACTTTTATGTGCTTTAATAAATTCGGCACTGTTAAAAACTGTAATCACAACTATGGAGGCTCACATATTAAACTTTATGCGTCAGGGGTAGAAATATGGCATTAGGACACACAATCAGCTGAAATTGACAGGTAAAGCAAGTATAATAAGTATTTTTTTATAATTTGTTATAATTATTACAAATTATAATTATATATATTGTAATTATTAATAATTTATTTTATAATTCCTTTTTATTGAAATTGCCCAAACCTATACCTCAATAGCTTTTATAACATTGGGTTCTGAAATGGCTCCAGGTTCATGTGAGTAGTTCTCTTAATAGATAGATCAAAGATTTTTATGCCATTGTGCATAATTTTATCTCCAATTCTGAGGCTTGCAGGAATTATTCATTTTCTAGTTTAATGAACTCCTCAAAGTTCTGTAAACATGCAACAATGTGATACTAGGATATGGCATTGGACAGGAAAATTGGAACAACACTATTTTCACAGTTATTATTTGCTTTTATTGTTATCTTTTAATAGAATAACATGAGAAATTCAAAGTATATCAAAGAAACTTTAACACAATATTATGTACAAAACAGCAGCTATTGCTCAAGCATGTTAAATGATTTACATAACATGAATAACAACTTTCAATTGATTACAAAGAAACTTAACACATTCTGTATAACATTGAGTATTGATTAAGCCCTCATAGTGATGCAAACAAATTATTTTCACAGTTGTTACTACCTACTTTTATTATCTTTTAATAGAATAACATGAGAAATTCAAAGTATAACAAAGAAACTTTCAACACAATAAGACTTTTAACACAATATTATGTACAAAACAAATTATTTTCACAGTTGTTACTACCTACTTTTATTATCTTTTAATAGAATAACATGAGAAATTCAAAGTATAACAAAGAAACTTTTAACACAATATTATGTACAATATAGCAGCTTGCTCAAGCATGTTAAATTATTTACATAACATGAATAACAACTTTCAATTGATTACAAAGAAACTTAACACATTCTGTATAACATTGAGTATTGACTAAGCCCTTACAGTGATGCAAATAACAATAACCTGTTTCTGTAAATCACACAGACACTCTGGCATAACATTCTGTATAACACCATAACTATTTATTACAAGGAAACTTCAGCATAACATTGACTATTGCTTAACCCATTCACATAATTTAACAACCAGGGACATGCATCTTTTTGGCATATGGAATTGTACGACGAGCTCAGCTCGCTATTCTGCATTGCTCCATAAAATTACCAACACAAAATAGTTCATACCTGATTTAAAATGATATTTGAAGCATTATGCCATTATAGCCCTCACAGCTAGGGAATTTAAATCTGTTTTCTTGGTTAGTTGCCAAGGCATCCAAACATGTGATTAGGTTGATCCTTATAGGGCCTGTATTACGATCTGTGGTTAAGGTTTCGGTTAACAGTTAACTTGAAGTTACACCCAGATGTCAGTATTACGACCTTCGGTTAAGGGCTAACTGAGAGTTATTTCTGGAGGTACACTAACCGCAACCTCAAGTAGGGGTTAGTGCGTTAACTTGGAGTTTACTCGTGTTTCACACACAAAAATGGCGTACTTCCTATCACAATTGTTATGTCCACAGCGACTCTGAAGTTGAAATGCTGGCTCATTATTTATGTAATACAAGAGCAAAGAGATTCAGAATGCGCCCAAGATAATTTCGAGGAGTGAACGTGGAAGAGTTCCAACAAATATACAGGCTATCAAAAGCTACGACATAAGGAAATAAGGCATCGAATAGAATTTACGACAGAATGGCAGTATTCAGCACGTATATAACATTATACCAGCATATTTGTATATTCCTGACATTCTTAAAATGAAATAAATTAAACTAACATAAATTGGAGGTATTTCTTGATGGGCATTAGGTTAGGGAAATATAATTCTAGAGCCCAGTAAGTGTAGTGGATTGACACAAACAATACGATGTTTTGTGCGATTTTCATTACATTGGCACCACGTTTTAACTAACGCAAATGTAATAAACGGAGCATGGCAAATTACACATTTTGCGAACAGAAAATACACGGAAAACTATACAATATGTAGGTACACAAGTTCAAAAACACGCGGAATAAGATCACTATCTTTAACTAACGTTGCATGTTTATTCATTGTGGGCAGAACGATTACATTTTAAATAGTAAACGTTGCATTTTATTCATTGTGGACACAACGATTTTGCGCTTCTTCAAAGTACTTCAAGGCTCTGAATGAATAGTGAATAAAACAGAAGCTATTTTTAGGTTATTCAATGTATACAAATCTTCCAACCATGACACATCTGTGATGTGGTTAACCTAAATGATTGCTTTACCCACAAGATAGCGTTGCAAACACAGCAAAAGCCTAGTGAAAAATGTTACCAACTGCTCTCAGGGCATCATAATGTTCAGGATAACAAACCTACAGTCAAATTGAGTTTGTAATATGAGGCCCGAGCCTAACCATCAGTTAGCGATAACTGAAAGGTAACAAACCGTGGCTAGTAACTGGAGATTGTAATACAGGCCCATAGTGATGCAAATAACAGTAACTTCTTACCGTAAATTACAGAGAAACTTTAGCATTCTGTTTAATATCATAACTGTAGCTCAAGCATAAACAATGTTTAGACATTAATGAGGTTAGTTGTGTAAGGAAAACACAAGTACTACCCGGCATTTGCCTTTTCAGATTGAGGGAAAACCCTTTGGGGAAAAAACCTCAACCAGGTAATGAAATATTAAACCAAAATGATAGATAGAAATACACTTGGTGATTATATGGTACACACTTCCCAATATGGGATATCTGGACAATAAATGATTGTCAACTTCACAGGTTTACATAAAAAGTAGTAACATTTCAATGGAATTATACCATACTTCTAAACAGATTCACAGCTACAGTGACTCCAGAAAGTACTGGTCTAAGAACATTAATGATGAAAAATTAACTATGTGTTAAATGGAACATAAGTATTGTTTCCATTATAGTGTAAGAAATGTTCATTCACAATAGCACTTCTAACATTGACCGACAAAGCCAAATGTACCATGTTTTAATGGGGTAATACAAAGCTAATTCACTTGCTTTTCTGCCCCCAAATAAGTATTGGTCTCGTTTAAAAACATGTGATGTATGATAGTGTGCACTACTCTCCAGGTGCACAAGGATATGGAATAGCATGTTTGGTAGTATGCAGCAGGCAATGCTGTAGTTCGAAAAGAAGGAAGAGGTTTGTGTATACTAAGGCACATAGAAATGACACCTAGGAATTTTGGCAAAACGTTCCCACTGTTGAGTGTCAATTTTGCATTTTCAAATCAAAAGGGCGAGTGACAAGTGTGACGTAAGAAGAATACTGAGGTAGATGACAGCTACTGTAAAGCATGTGGACAGTTCTCTGATGGTATGGGTTGGGATGAATGGTAATGGTGTAAGAGATTTGTATTTTGTTGACAGCGCAATGAGTCACAGAATCTATATTAACATTTTAAAGTCCCATCTTTTCCTCAAAGTGTGGAAAAATGAATCTTTGTGGAAATTACATTTTCAATAAGGACGACTCCAAGCACACAGCCTCAAATACCATGCTGTGGTTGTGGTACAACACTCCATGTTGGGTATAGATGCCATCTCAATCTGTGTGTAAATCAAATGGAGAATTTGTGTCAAAAACTGGAAGAAAATATGAGAAAACATGAAATATCCAAAAGGAATGACTTGAAAAGGGCCCTACTGACTGAACGGAATACATTTTCGACAGAAACAGAACTGCTAGTGAAATCAATGCCAAGGAGATTAGCCGAAGTTTTCAAGAGGGAAGGCGAGCCTACAAAGTATTGAAGTGAACAAAAATGCAAAAGAACTTTTGTTTTGTTATAGACCAATATTTCTCATACTTGGAAGCAAAACCTTTTCATTTCAGCTTAGTGTTTGTTTCGAACTGAAGAATGCTCATGTTTTGTATAGTTCATATTATGTATGTATATAAACATTCACAAAGTACAGTTGTCTGTGCTCATTGTTGTGTTTACTCCTTATTCTAGGACTTCAAACCTGAAATTTATGATCAGACCAACATTTCTTTTTTGGAGTCACTGTACGAGTACTTAGAGCCACAAAATTAGTTCAATAGTCTTAACTGCTAGTCAATCAAACATAAATATGATTTCAATACATATTACTACACACAAAACGTAGTTGGGGTTCATAAAAGTGTTAACTGCAGCATTTCAAGTAAACTATTTTATTATGTGTATCACTGTGTAATAGGCTTCTCAAATGATTAAGTATTTGAAATGCTGGAGAACAATATAAAAGTAATTGGCACATGCAGATATAAACAACAGTGAAATGCAGAGCAACTTTGAGTCCTAATTTGCGTGCTTCACCAAAATGCCAATTACGAATGAGAAATTCAATGGTATTATAGATTCTTAAACTTTTTAACCTTCTTATCATGACCAGCAGTGAATTTTCTTTTCTGGGCATCATCATGTTTCTTATCCCTAATATATTTGTAAATCAAAAAGGGTACACATCTCTTTACAATTATTGTGTGTATCGCATGTTTTTCACAAACAATTACATTATCTGGCATTTTAAAAATTGAAATAAAATGATCTTCCAGGGCACTAGTATGACCACAATTATTTAGAAAAGCATATAGCTGATCATGAATGCTTTGCAATAATAGCATCACACTCTCACTGGCATACGTTAGCCGAGGAGCTTCTGGGTCTCTCTCCTTAAACATAGTGAATAAATGAGTTTCCAAGATCTCTGGGGAAAATAAGCTGATTTTGCACTGCTCACAATCAGTGGTTGCATCCACTCCAACCCTTTTTAGGACGTATCCTGCCACATACGCCAATGCCTGTGTATCACTTGACAGATTGCATTCTGGAATACTGTAAATGTCTCTACCAACAGTTTCATTGTGACTTTCAGCACTCTCACTTTTACAATCTACGGCCTGACCAGGTGACAAAAGCTGTCTCAGGCTACTCAAAGCACTGCACCCATCATCTTCACAATTACTTGTCGTGATATTTCCTGAGGCCATTTTATTTAGTATGACAGTTTTCAAAGCAGCCTTGAACTGAAAACACGTAGGATTTGTGTTTCCAATACCATGCTGTCGAATGGAACAGAATAAATTCTCCAAGGGATCTTGATTGAATGCCCTGGTATTAAGATACTCAAAATCTTTACTTTTTACCTTATTCCACACAAACATAATAGATCTAATTGTGGTCTGCCATCCTTTTACGAAGCTAAAACTGCTTGTCCTATCCCTTCCTGTTGCCAGTTCTATTATCTTCCAATTTGCCATCTCCTTCAACATGTCATACCACATAGGAATGTGTGGTGTATCCTTTTGGAGAGCACATTTACACTCCTTATAATCATGCGCAATGGTTCCAGAACTGTTAAGGGAATCAAACAGCATATCTATCTTTCCCACAAACTCTGATGTATGTGCTGCTTCTTGGGGCAAATTCCCTGAACTAACATACGTGTTAATCAATCCTGCAACAGTGAGGCTCAGTTGTTTTGCTGCTACTTTTACCTTCATTTTTATGTAGCTGTCTGTGAAATTGAAGTACTCTTTGTGTAGTTTATGCAAAACTTTGAAGGAGTTCTGTTGATCATATTGAAATGTTTGCTCAATATGTTCAAATTTGGCCGCCTTATGTGGTTGAAATTCAATCTTATGGCCAATGAGTGCATTTCTGGTGCTTTTCAATAGATGTGGGACATCATACACAATAGCAATTGCTTCTCCATTTACTAAGAAATAGAAGTCTGACCCATCCTTATTTTCCTTACACAATGCTTTTAATGCCCCTTGATTTCCAGAACCCTGGTCACATACAGTACATACAATGTTTAACCCAATTTTCTGAATTTCACGTATTATATGGCAAAGCAGCACTTTCAAATGACTGCTGGATATTGCATTAGTCGTGAAGTAATATGCAATTACCTGTTTCCAGCCCTTACGCAACCCTCTTAACATGAATACTAAAGCATGGTTTGCCTGCTTTGAGGATCGACCCAAATGTCCTAAATCTTCATATCCACAAATAACCTGCTTGTTCTGCTCATAATGCAACCCCTTATCCAAAGATATTTCATCCAGCATCAAGCAACAGTACTTATTAGATTTCTTCATCTTCTTAACTTGTGATTGTAAGACCTTAAGCACAGCTGGATTAAGGCCTGGTTCAAAAGGTACCTTTGACAGCATATCTTTAAGAATCTTTGCTGATGGCAAGGAAAATTGGACACCCAAATATCTGTATAGACGTGGACTTCGCTTGTAAAGTGACAGAGCAAATAATTTGTCATCAATTGTCCACCTTCGGCCTTGAAGTGGTCTCTTGGCATTCCGCAACTGACTGTCTATGAAGGACACTGTTACCCTATTCAGTGTCTCTTCAACATCAGCAAATTTTCCTGCATCATAAAGCTTTTTCAACTTCATCACTTTCTCCCTTTTGTCATGCAATTCTTTTTTCAACCTTGACACCCTTGTCACTGTATTTCGGTGAATGCTATACATTCGCTGCTTTCGCGGAGACAAGTTTGATTTTGAAACCCCAGTACCCAAAATGCCTCTTCTACTGTTTGAAGTGGAAGGCACTGGATACATAGTGGAACATGAAGCCACGCCTTCATCATCATCATCACTGTCAGACAATTGTTCAACTGACCTAATGTGAGGCACAACGGCAAGCTCTAAATGTGTTATACCGCTTGAAGTGGAAGGCACTGGGGACATACTGGAAAATGAAGCCAAGCCTTCATCACCGTTATTTTCACGCACTTGCTCATCTGAGCTAATGGGAGGGACAACGGCAAGCTCTAAATGTTTAGGTACCACGCCAGGATTTAGCCTACACCTAGTAATGTTTACAAAGTCTTTCTGGAAAAAATGATTTTCACATACACGATAAGCATCACAATGTTCAGTGGATATTTCACATATTTCTTTCCATTGTTGCTTCAATCCAGGATCTTTGGGAAATCTAAAGAAGCGTAGGTTTGTGAATGTGGTTTCTGATCCCACACGGCGATAATATCTGCTCCAACACTGTGGGAACTTGCAGCGATAGTTGTACACTAGCTTCCTGTTCTTTACATCCTGTTAGAACAAACATACATGCCAAGCTACATCAAAGCAATGGAACCAGTAAATCATTTAAAATCTCGTCTCAAGGCACATCTAATTAACCACTGCTTTTATCTCATCGAGAATTATCTCCATTATAAGTATTAGCCATTAAGATTTGTACTGGAAATGTATGTTTGTATCTATGTAATATCATAGTTTGTCGTGCTAATTTTCACATGTCGCCAATTTACTAGCACTAGCTCAACAATATAAATGTTGTGTGAGGAATAAATAAACATTGATTAAAATGTTGAGGAATATTTATACCTGCAAGTGACGGAACATTGTCCTGCGATCCTTGACTGTCAAAATAGTAGATGTTCAGTTCGATCTACACAACTCACTATATGATCCTCTTGTCCACTCGCTGTTTCTGAAATTTAATCAAAATATTGTGGACAGAGTTAATGCACGATGTTAGGTACTAACTGCACAGCAGGAGAAACTGTATAAATAAAAATACAGAACTGCTCACAGTTTAAAACATTTGTTGTTGTTAGCTAATGCTGGATTTCTGACAATGAAGTCATTAATCCTCTTGCTCTCCAATATTTTTCACTACATAAATATTGAAGAGACTTAGCAGTAAACGTAACCGCTTTTTAGAGAGCACCATATTTTTATGTTTTGGCGGTCACATCGCTCTCTCTCAACCCCCAGAATGTCTGGAGGACCACACCTGTCGTTGGTTTACGGGTCTCACCGACCTAACCGGGAGAATTATCAATGAAGTACTGAAACAAATGAAATTGAAATAAGATTTCATTCCGTAAATGCCATTTCAACTACATTAAGTTGTACAGTATACCTCAACATGGTTTTAGAACTGTAGCTCTGAAGACAAAAGCCTATTGTAGTTGAAGTAGTTGCGGAATCAAATCTTTTTTCAATTTGAACTACATCATCTTTGTTAGCCTCTGTCCCTTCCTTTTCACCTCTATGTCTTGTCACTCTATGTATAATTTCTGTTTTAAAAGAGCATTTCTCAACATTTACACTGCAGTAAAAGAAGGCTGGAAACAGTGAAATATAATGCAAAGCAGTACCCCATACAAGTGAATGATATTAGGAATAAAAACTACCGTAGTTATGTCCAAGGGACCTTGTGCTCTTTAGTGATGCAATTGTTACCCTTGCTAAAGGTGGTTTAGTATCAGTGCATAACTGAAAGAAACCACGTTTGGAAATCAGAACACTAATTTCAAATAATTAAAAAAAT
Source organism: Tenodera sinensis (assembly GCA_030765045.1). Lineage (NCBI taxonomy): Eukaryota > Metazoa > Arthropoda > Insecta > Mantodea > Mantidae > Tenodera > Tenodera sinensis. The sequence goes on from CM060969.1 coordinate 49,114,252, forward strand.
AAAGAATACTTAAACAATGCATTAGTTATCCATTTTTACTGTCAAATAAATTATGCAGTAATCCTGAATCATACAAGAACACATACCTAAACAGAATAACTTGTGCCAGAATACATAACTGAAAATAATACCACAAACGTTGGTATTACAAAGGTCTAAACCTCGCACAATTTTAGCCATCTTTCCACAAAACTGACTGTGAACCCATCAAGAGAACTGTACATCTCAGCTAAATTGCCTTGAAAGTTTACAACACTTTTATGCAGTATTTTTGTAGCAAGATGGATAACGTACCTTCGGATTCTAAGGCTCCACTTCCTGAGTTCACCGCCAGGAACGCAGGCTCTGGCACCGGATCTGTAAACAAATTACAGTATTGCTACAAATACCTGCAACTGAATAACTTGTGCCAGAATACATAACTGGAAACAATATCACAAATTTTGGTATTACAAAGGTCTAAACCTCGCACAATTTTAGCCATCTTTCCACAAAACTGACTGTGAACCCCTCAAGAGAACTGTACATCTCAGCTAACTTACCTTGAAAGTTTACAACATTTTTATGCAGTATTTTTTTTAGCAAGATGGATAACATACCTTCAGAGTAAAGCCTCCACTTCCTGAATTCACCACCAGGAATACAGTCTCTGCGCTGTGGTACCGGATCTGTAAATAAATTTTGAAATTGTAACACCTTGAACTGCCGTAAGCTTGCATTCCTCTTATGCAATAATTTTGTTCCAAGATGGATTAAATTTCATGAAATATCAAACGACAACGAATATGCATAGGTTCTAGTACTGAGAAAGAAAAATCTACATTCAAGAAAATTTATGTCCTTCTGGTATGTTTATGCACGTTCCACACTAATAAGAATTATGGAGCAAGGACACAGATTAACAATACGCAAATTTATTTGAAAATGTGGGAAATAGCATGTAAAACGAAGAAAGCAACCGCATACCTATTTCCAGGGCCTCAGAAGTTCGCCGGAATACTTCGTCGAACGCAGAACAAACGCTCCTTTATATTTCGTCACCACTTCTCTTGAAAGCTTCAATCTGTGGTAAATTTCCTGAAAAAGAAGGGAAAAAAAGAACGCAAAATGGCACAAGAGAAAAGCTTAATATTAAGCTGAAGGCACTGTATAATTATATGAATATAAGTATAACTATATATAAACGATATTAATAATATAAACAACAAATGACAACACTAATAACAATTAATTATACAACTATCAGCTAATAATATACTAATTAGCAACTGACAATACTAATAATAACAATTAATTATATAACTATCAGCTAATAACAATAATATAGTTCGTTGCTTCCTCGTGGGAATAAACCAGCTAATAACTATATATAAACGATATTAATAATATCAACAACAAATGACAACACTAATAACAATTAATTATACAACTATCAGCTAATAATATACTAATTAGCAAATGACAATACTAATAATAACAATTAATTATATAACTATCAGCTAATAACAATAGTATAGTTCGTTGCTTCCTCGTGGGAATAAACCAGCTAATAATATACTAATTAACAAATGACAACACTAATAACAATTCACAATTAATTATACAACTATCAACTAATAATTATAAATAATAATTAATATGCTTCGTCTCGTTTATTCGTGGAATAAACCAATCGTTTCAACAGCACAACAGAACAAGAGTTGCAAGAACAGCTCCAATATGGCTGAGGACGTTTTCTCTTTTCGTTGAAAAGTTCAAAACTTGAATCAGCCAATCAGATTTTCGTACGCGTCGAGCAGTGCCACCAGCGCCACTCTGTGTTGTGCCGATAGAACTACTTGAGCTGGTGGATTCGTGTTTCCAGTTCGGCAATCCAAGTGGGACCCCTATGCGGCCGACTGGCTGGTCCTCTCGCTGCGGCACAGTGGGAAGGGGAGCGCTAGGCGCGCTGCTGGCTGACTCTGGTGTTGGCGGCCTCATCAGCTCGAGGGGCAGTACTCCCACTCGAGGCTGATTTTGGCGGCGAGCTGCGTCGATGTTTCTTCTTCCGGCCCATCCTCGCTCCACCGAGGCTCGACGACGCCCTAAATCTTTTTTTTTTTTTTTGTGGTGGGGAAAAAGGCTACTTACACCCTAACCGCATGCATACATGCGAGTGTAAGACTCCTACCCTGGCTTCGAACCCGGGCAGCCTACTCACTAAAAAACCCCACTGGAAGTCTTGAGGTCAAGGCCTCTATGCTGCAGTACCGCATAAAGCACCTGCGCATTCTGTGGTGAGAGATGGAAGCTGCCTGCCAGTGGCAGTAACAGCGAGTATTACTGATGTGCCGGAGGGCAAACATGACATAAGCCCTGAGTGCCCCCTGGTAGTAATTAATGGTGATGTGTTTGATAGTTGATGGTGTTCTTTTGGTGTTTCAGCCATTTGGCTTCGTGCCCTAAATCTTACGGCTCCCCGCCTTATATACTGGTTGGAAAGAGGGGAGGGGAGCGAAAGGCTGGCATGAGTCAACCTGCCGGCACTAAATTTACCTCCAAGCGCTTGGCGGAATCGATACATATCGCTAGTGACGGACATACCGTCACATAACTCAGTCAGCTCGCCAAATGAAAGTGAGATTTGCAGAAAGATTTCCAAGTCTTCCAGGCCATACAACAATCCATAAACTTTACAATAAATTTCAGGCCACAGGAAGGATTTAGGCTCGGAAATCTAAAAGACAGCATACAGTTCTTAACGAAGAAACATTAGATGACATTGGTCATCGTTTGGAGAATTCTCCCCAAAAAATTGCTTAGATGTCTTTCACAATAGGCAGATATTTCTTATGGCTCTTTGCAAAGAGCTACTAAATTGCTGAAGTTAAACCCATATAAAATAGCTGTGGCACACACTCTTCAACTAGGTGATCCTATAATTAGGTGTACATTTTGTGAGTGAACTCTCAATAGTGTATGCCAGGCATCCCCAACATACCACACGCTCAGGCGGAAGTAAAAGCCATCAAGCCCTGACCGTCTGGTTGCGGGCAAGAAATGGAGATGCTACAGTGGCAGAACTACAATTGTGTAAATTAACATACACGTTTACTGTCAATTACATAATAATGATAGTATTTTATACACTTTAATACTGATAACTAATATTATACAAAATAAAATCTTATTGGCAGGAAATTCAATTAACGAAACACAAACTCTCGTATCAAACTAATAAACTAAATAATGTAATGTGACCAGAACTTTCTTCTTGTTGGTACTATACAATTCAATGAAGTAAACAATATAAATAAGCAAAATAAAAGTCTATGAAAACTACTCTTTTTTAGGCATCCGACAATCGCCATGATTTTTGCAGTTGTCTGTTTTCTACCAGCTGTTCAATATGTGGGACTATTGTTTGCAAGCTCCCCAATCACAAACATGCTTTCAAGTGTTCATCAATTTATTGGCTTCTATGACATGACATTGTACACTTCATTATGGAAGACAGTGATTCACAAACATAGGTTGTCCCAAACATGCACCAAATTCTTCCTGCTAGATTTTGGAGTTTAGGAAATCTTTCGCGTTTTACAGAGGTGTAGAAATGGTTTATACTTTTTCTATTTTATATTTATCTTTTAACTCAATATCATTTTTCAAATCTATTACTTCCAACTGCAGTTCAACAGGACTATCAAGGATATCCACTGAAAATGATGTTGCAAATAACTTAAATTGTTTCTCAATTGGTGTAATGTCCTGGAATCTACGTTTGAATTCTTCTTGCAATTGTCGCAGTATGGTTATATATTCATCAAAGACCAAGGTTTCTACTCACTGGATCATTGAGGTTAGGGTCGAAAAATGTACCGTCTCCGCATTGCTAAACTGGTGCTCCCAAAGATGTAACTTTTGTTTAAATTCCTCTATGGTATAAAACAAGTCAGTGATAATGTGCTCTCTACCCTGAAGTGTGGTATTCAGTTCATTAGGGTTAAATCTACAAGAAAAGCCAAATTATTTACCCACAGCTTATCTTGGAGTTCTGGAACAGGTTTACCATGTATCCATAAAGAAAGCAATTTCATTACTGAGAGCGAAAAAACGTTGCAGAACGTTTCCTCGACTTAACCACCTTACCTCCGTGTGGTAAAGCAAATCCCCATACTCACTGTCAATATCAACAAGTAGTGGCTGGAGCTCTCTGTGATTAAGCTCTTTAGATCTGATGAAGTTAATTGTTTGCACAACATCCATTACATTGCTCAGACGAATGATTTTAGCACATAAATTTTCTTTGTGTAAAATACAATGCACCGGTATAAGTTCCATTTGTATGTTTAATTCTTTCCTTCTTTGTTGTGCCAATGCCACAGCATCCTGTTTCTTTCCACACGTAGCCAGTGCTCCGTCAGTAGCTAAAGACACCATTTTATGCCACGGAAGTTCAAACTGTTCCATTGTCCTTCGATACAACTGAGGATATCTGGTCCAGTTGTAGTATGCTTCATTGTCACAATATCTAATAACTGTTCCCTTATTTCAAGATCTTTATTCACGCCTCTGATGTAGATGACAAGTTGTGCAGTGTCGCTTATATCGTTACTCTCATCGATTGCAAGAGAAAATGCAATGAATATTTTAGTTGCCTCAGACAACTGACTCTGAATATCGTCTGCAAGGTGCTCCACATGATGTGTTATCGTGGAGGCAGATAATCTGACTGATTGATACCTGTGTAAATACTCTGGGCTCAATTCTTCAGCTGCATCAATTAAATATTGTTTTATCATCTCACCTTCACTGAAGGATCTCATGTTCCTGGCAATACGTAACACTATTTTGTAACTCACTCTAACGACACTAGCATGAGTATTTACATCTTCCTTGTTCATTTTACATTTCATATCTGCAACAACACATGTGCATTCAGTGTCTGTATTTATCATAATCGTGTGCGTGACATAGCAAGTAATGCTGTTGCAAATTATATTTAGTTAATTTGTTTAGAATTTTGTAAGATACTAAACATTTTGCCGTGTCATTTTCTTCCATTCACAGGTTTTTTTTCCCATTCTGCTCGAAACATCACAGGTGTGGACGACCGTCTTCCCAATGCGGATGTAACAGCCATTGTAAGTGGGATACCACAGTACTAATATGTAGCGTAACACCACCACTGCACTGATATACTGGACTGTGTAGCTGTGCAGCCCACAATGAGTGTAATGTTCAGCCCCATACACCCTCAAGCAACCTTGACTTGACTTGGGGATGCCTGGTGTATGCGATGGTGAAATTGACCCACATTTAATATTTTTCACTGACGAGGCTTGATTCCACCTTCATGGATATGTGTCTACACAAAAAACTTGTTATTGGAGCTCTTAGAAACCTAATATTATTCATGAAATACCCTTTCATGACAAAAAAAATTGTGTATGGTGCGCCATTAGTGGAGAAAGAGTTATAGGCCCAGTTTTTTCAAGTCAACAGTTGATGCCCATACATACGTGAATACAATTTTGTCCCTTATTTTAGGAAATTAACCAACAGGGAGCATGATTTTACCTTTTTTCAACAAGACTCTGCAACAGCTCACATAGGCCATCTTTCGATGAGAACAATGGAATGTGTGTTTCAAGGCAGAATTATTATGGAGATTTATGGCCCCCTTGGTCCCCTGACCTAGCCCCCTGCTATTTCTATCTCCAGGGTAACTTAAAGCATAAAGTGTACAAGACAAACCCACACACCCTGGAAGAATTAAAACAAAATATTTGTCAGGAAATTGCCAGCATTTCTCAACATAAACTGCGGCAAATGATGGACCTCTCCTAAAGAGGTGCCAAAACTGTATGGACAACAACAGTAGCCAGTTTCAGCATCCCCTTTAATAACATTGGTAAGTAAAGCCTTTAAAATTAGTTTTAAAAATGTTGTACGGTTTGATCCGCATTGTTCTATGACAGTGGCAGTCAGTGACAAACGCCAACCAGTTTGGAGTCTTTTGGATCACCTGTTACCTTAAACTGGATATATAACCTAAATGCCTGCATTTTCAGTATAAGGATCAAAAAAGACAAAGAGTCATAAATCTGCAGCTTACTTATTCACATAGTTATTTAGCTGCTCAGATAGCTAGTCACCCAATTGGAGTTGGAGGTGATCCATTCATGTCTATGTAATAGCTGAAAATAGTATAATATGATTTGAGGAACTGAGCATCACATAATACTACTACGCATAACAGTCCATGTCACTGTGGAGCCATCTCACTTCATTGTTCATCCTTTCTTTGTAACACCAGTGAGTCTAATGCTAGTCAAGGTTTTGAATGATGATCTACTCATGAAAGCATGCTGAAAGAAATATAACCTCCAACAGATTGGATTGCCTTAGGTAAGTTCACTAGTAGCTATAAAGGCCTGTTAACATTGAACATGTCAAGGAAATGTACAGTGTAGATGTGTGGTTGTAGACACTCCTGATTAACATGCTTATGTTGAGTGGCACTTGGTTTATTCAGAACAAAACGGGAGGCATTTCTGTAGCGCATAAATTGCTGCAACAAGCTGATCATTGTGGATGACATGTATATTAATGAAACACATAAACTCATACACAAACAATTATTTTATCTAAGGAAGTTGGGAATTTCCATAAATGAAGAAGAGTCAAACAAATGCTAGCTTTGCTAATACCAAGAAAATCAGAAAGTTATTGGGGAAAAAGAACAGACATCATGGTATTCATTACCACACAAAGACAAAAGAGTGATATTATATAAAGAATGGATGCCAGCCAATAGATGGATAATTAGACTTGAAGGTTTAACCAGCTCCGAATGGGAAGTCACTGAAATGACTCCTCTTAGAAGCATCACTGGCAGATCCCAAAATGATAACCACTGTAGATGCTGCCACAGTGAGTATGAGACCTTTGTACACATCTTGGATTCCAGTCCTTATGGTAAACTTCTACAAAATACTAGATACCATAAAATAAGAATAATGCTAACAGATGTGTAAGAGGCAAAGGTCTACAAGTTGTTGAAGAGGTTCATGGGACCAAGAAATGACACTAACAGATGCACTGATATAATTGTAATAAATTGTAATTCTTCTAAAGCAATATGTTCCAGCTGAGCTGCTCACCAGTGAGCAGTGGCATTCTCATTGCCTTGCATGATTAAGCCTGCAGCATACAACACATATTATCTGCTCTAGGGTAAGCTGTTTTCATGGTGCTGTGAATACAGGTGGAGACCTGTGATGGGGAATGAGTGGGATTGCCTGGCTGTGGAGTTGAGAATTAGGACATATTCATAAGGCAAGTTCAAAAAACAAGAAAAGAAAGAAAACTATGAAAAAAGAAAGGTGTTGAAAATAAAGTATAAAAGGGAAAATTAAGAAAATAAGTATGAAAAAGTATGAATAAGATGAAACAATGAATAGTAACATCTGTAACAGTTTATGCAAAACCATCACTTCCTTTTTGAAAAGCTATATGTTTCTGCCTGTCAATTTTCAGTCTAGCTATGAGTTTTTGCTGTGCTTCACCTTCCATATTTTCATACCGAGTTGAATATAGTGTTGTATAATGACACTGTACGTTCCATTTCCTAGTTGAATCTAGCACTTTTTGACACACAAGACACTGCTGGAGTCCATCCTTTTCGGTAAAGAGAAATTGTTCTCCCCATGATCTAATCAACGAACCTCCCCAGCTTGACATAGTGGTATTATATATTGTGGAGCTATGGGAGGGAATGCAACTTCATGACTGACAGGAAGCACATAGAGTTGTGCTATGACATAGCAGCTATGAACTTTGCCCAATGATGTATTGACCATCACCCTCTGGTGCCACTCCTCCAGCCGTGCTCCACGCAACCCTGCTGTACTCACGTGTACTCATACTCAAACTCATGGACTAGGAACAGCCTGTTCTAAAGCAACCTTTATTGAACCTGCTGTTCAAATCAAATCTTATGACAGTCAGCCTCAGGATGTTCGTGAAGATATGAAATACCTCAATGAGCCTACCATTCCTACCAGGAGTACTATCCCTGGGCTGTTTGCAATGTGACTGACGCTGTCGTCTTGTTCCCTCTCTCTGCTACCATCGTCCTGCTGCCATCTGCGCTCTGCATCCCTAACATCAGATGGCAGCAGGACGATGGTAGCAGAGAAAGGGAACAAGGCAATAGTGTCAGTCACCCAATGGTTGATGATGGGACCGAAAACGTTTCCAGTTTTCTAAAACAATTTAAGTGAAGGTGAGTATAAAAAACTTGACTCAAAATGACCTCAAACATCAGATTATAAAATTATTAGCTGTAATTGCAATTCTGGTCTAATACAGGGTGAACATAAAGTCTCAATCCATTTTTGAGAAAACAATATTATGTTCTAAAACATACTTATTGTAAACCATATGACATGGAAACACATAATCCATGGGAGTTTTCCCTTAGTCTCATTAGATATGACCACTTGCACTTCCACTTCCACTTCCACACAGGTTTCCCAGCGATGCACAGCTGCCTCAAACACTTTGGTCAGCATTGCAGGTGCGATGTTGTGCACTGTCTGCCTGATATGCTCCTTAAGAATAGCAATGGAGTTCATTTTAACTTTGTAGACTTGTGATTTCATGTATCCATAGGCAAAAAAGTCAAGAGGTGTCAGACCTGGAGAACATGCAGCCCACGTGTGGTATGAACCCCTATCAATCCATCAAAATGGGAATATTTCATCCAGGTACTCTTGAACAATCTCTGAAATCCAGAATCTTTCACACTTGGTGCACCCAACTGTCGACTTAACCTCCTGGTTCATGCTTGCGGACTTCTGATCACAGCATTGCTTACCTGCTGCACAGCTTCATCGGTCACCTGGGGTATACCTGCACGCTTCACGTCCTGCACAGTTGAAATTTCTGCAACAGTTGTCAGTTATTATTAGCCCTTGTAGGACTGGGGTTATGGAATTTCCATTCAAATTCCACTTGAACCTCCTGATATGTCAATCCCCTGAAATGAGCCAAAACTACAGCAATTTATTCTTCAATTAAGAGTACATTTCAGATCACCTGTAAAAGAAATCCATAATTAAGTGTTTTCTCAACAATGGATCGAGACTTTATGTTCAACTGTACTTTTCAGGACCAGTGAATAGGATGCAGTGAACATCTAAATCCTTTTCTAATTTCTTGGAACTTATTTAAAAATTATCCTTGTGGTGTTAGAATGAATCAGTTGTTGAATCTGAAATGTTTTCAAGGGTATTTGTCCTCATCATCAGCAGTTGGGTGACTGAAACATGTTCTTTCTTCTCTAATCTTTCTTCACTCCTGGCTGGGTTTGATCCTGCTGCCATCAACATGAGGAAAATTGCTGTTAAAATGCTTCTTTTTTTAAATTCTTCATGTAATGTTTTAATACTTCTACTTAACCCTGTAACTGTGTTTGAATCAGTAAGTAATGTGGGGAAATGAGATTTATCTTAAACTGAATTTCTTGGAACAGTAAGTTTTGCTTAAAGGTTTTTTTTTTTTTTTTACACAGTCAAAAAGCTGAGATAGTGATCATTCAAATGATTATTGAGATCAACTAGAAATGATTATTCATTTTCTTCAGTTAGTTCAATTATTGGGTTACCATGCATCTACATAAAGAGGACTATTTCCTACCTTAAGAGCATGTAAAAGTGATGAAAAAGTTTTTTCTCTGTTTACCCATCTTTTTTCGCTATGATGAGTAATTGCTGTACACACTCTGGTTGTTTTGGAGAAACAACTTAAATTCCCTGTATTCGAGGCCTCTAGATATGACATTGGGTGACTGACATTGGTCTGTCTGCCTGTCTGCCACAGTAGGGATTCTGGTACATCAGCCCATGGCTTATTGTGCATCAGACCCTGGAGGTAAAGATGATGTGAAAGTACCCTACAGACAGCCAGAACTCATCACTTATGAAATTGGTAGTTTATTAACGACTTCTATAAATCAAATCTTCTTTGGTTTATAATGCAATGCACAGATACAAAATCATGTGAAACATTCATTTATTTCAATTTGTTTTGAAGGCATGCTATTGCTCCTGCATTTTTTCATAAATTGTTGCTACTCTATTTAATAGACACCAAGTTCCCCCATGTAAAATAAAGCTCTCAGTTATACTATAGCAAAACAAACTGGATTTGTCATTTTGTCACAATACAATGGAGACTTTCAAAGTTGTACAGACTTGTAGTGGCGTGTTTCAGTGGCAGTATAGTCAACATTTGTTTCCTTACCTCAAGATCACTGTTTACACCTCTGTTAAAAAGTATAAGCTGGGAGGTGTCATTAATGTTGATACTGTGAACTATCGCCAGTGAATATGCCATAAATTTGCTTGTAACTGCATCTAACTGACCTTAAATGTTATCTGCAAGTTCTATTACTTGTTACATAACCACAGAAGAGTATAATAGATTGAAATAGTCTACTTTTTCCAGGTACACATATCGACTGTCTAAAGTAAACACTTCTTTACAAATTTGCTCTCTCTGAAAGGTCATGTGTTCTTGATCTGCAATCCTATCTTCAAGATGGGCAAAATAGCAGGTTCATTGTTCAAAGGCAAAATAAATAAGGTGTAAGTCTGAACTGCATGATTAAACTCGAGTGCCAAATGAACTTACAGTATGATAAAATGTACTGTACTTGTGTCCACAAAGTGTTACTTCGTAGCAGTTCCAGAAAAGCTGATCTTTCTTCCCCTTGGTATTTATCATATTAATTTGCAACCTTTACATATTCTGATGTCAGGCACAATGCAAAACAAAGGACGGTCAGGGCTAAGTCACTTCACACCACATACCAGACCGAAAAGGAAACAAAGGTGCCCAAAGTCAGGCTGCCTTGCACAATTTTTTTGTGTATACATGACTAATAACAATAGAGCAGCAGAACCAAAAGAGATTTTCTCCAGAGCCTTCGAGAAAGATCTGGCTACATCACTGCTAGCGTTTTGAAGTTCAGGTCCACATGACGTCATTCTCACTATATAAGGAGGCAAAGGAACAGCAGAGAGTTAGTTGTGCTTATAGATGTGAGTTGGTCAGTGTGTCAGTGAGTACGAGACAGCTATGCATCATGAAGTTTTAACGAGTGTCGAGTGATTGTATAGCTGGAGTTAGTGTCTGAGACAGAGAAAGTGAAGAAAAACAGTGAAAGGGCTGAGTCAAGGCTATAAGAAGAGCATTATTGTGAGTTAAAGTACTATGAAAGGCTGTAGACTGTGTTAATGTCAGTAAAAGAGAACTGTGCTTTTGTGCAAAAGTTTAGAAGAAAAATAATGTGCTACATCAAAATTGAGATGTCCATGGGTTTTACTGTACAAGATAATGGTGAGTGTGTGTGTTTTGTTTAAGGGCCCGTCGAGATAATGGTGTAAAGTGTTTAATCATCATTAGATGTTCAACCATATTTTGATAAAGCTCAGTCACAAAGAGTACCCCAAGCGTATAAAAAACAAGATAAGGCTATCCAAAAAACTATCAGAGAAACTAGTAAGCCAAAAGGTATACGAAATGATATTTTTATTCAGGATTTTAATGAAACAGAACTGGATTTAGCAATAGAACAATTACAGAACAAAAAATCTCCTGGACCTGACAAGATCCATCCAGAGTTTATTAAACACCTTGGCAGGAAAGGAAAAGAAATCCTACTTAAACTGTATAACACGTGTTGGAGAATGACTGTACCTTCCGACTGGAAAAAAGCCATTATCATCCCGATTTTAAAGAAAAACAAACCCTCAAACAATATTAATAGTTTCAGACCAATATCTTTGACCAGTGTTATTGCAAAAGTGATGGAAAGAATGGTGGCATCTAGACTTAACTGGTTCCTAGAATATTACAACTTAATTAATAGTTCACAGACCGGCTTCAGACAGAATCATAGTACAAGTGAAAATGTACTCCTACTAAGCCAAGACATCAAGGAAGCTTTCAATAGAAAGGAGGATACCTTGGCAGTATTCATTGATTTTAAATCAGCATATGACTCAGTCTGGAGAAATAAATTAGTTGAGAAGTTGCAATCAATAGGTGTGAAAAGTAACATGCTTAAGTGGATAACTCAGTTTATTTCACAAAGATTTTGTGCCACAAAATATAATACATACATTTCCAAATATAAACAAACACACCGAGGACTTCCACAAGGTGCTGTTCTGAGCACAACACTCTTTAACATATATATAAATGACCTTCCATCAATAATAAAAACTTTAGAAACCAAAATTGCTCTATTTGCTGACGATGTAGTCATTTGGACTTCAGGCTCTTCAAAAAAACCTGAATTAATTAAAGACAGAATAGAAACAGCCCTAAACAAAGTACATGAATGGAGCTCCAAAAACCTCATGACTATCAATGTGGAAAAAACAAATTATGAATTATTTACACTAAAATACAAACCAGTTAATATTAGCATAAATTATAATGGTAAACCACTCAAAGCAGTTGATGATGCCAAATACTTAGGCATCACTTTCGACAGAAAGCTAAGTTGGAAAAAACATATAACAAACATCTCAGAAAAGGTTGAAAAGAAATTGCAAATCCTGAAAAGGTTAGCTGGTGCTAAATGGGGCTGCTCAAGGAGAGTCCTTAACACAACATACAAAATGTATATTAAACCAAACCTCTTGTACTGTTCTGAAGCTTTAATAACAGCAGCAAATGCTAACATCAATAAACTTGAACAAATACAAAATCAGGCTCTTCGCCTAATCACTGGAGCAGTTAAATCCACACCTATTGATGCCATGCTTGCCTTAACACGGACCCCATCAATAACAACAAAAATAGAAGAACAAGCATTGCTCCAACACGAGAAAATGTTACGACTGCCAAACTCTAAATGGACAAAAGAGAACCTCCCCCCTTCAATCCTTAAAACTCATAGTAGTTTCCTAGAAAAGGTAACACAGATTAAATCCAAATTGAACATTCCTAACACCAGAGAAAATCTACTTATTAGAGAAAATCCATTGGAATTATTGCAACCTACCTTCAATTTGGAATTAATAGAGGAAATAAGTAAATCAGACACACCAAAAGAAATACAAAAACTTCTAGCTCTGGAAACAATCAATACTAGGTATCCCACAGAAGAATGGCTGCACATATATACTGATGGATCCTCGAAGGAAAACCTTACTGGAGCTGGAGTTACATGTTCACATTTTTCCTTTTATCATTCTGTTGGCAGAGACACAACAAATTATGATGGAGAAATAGAGGCTATATACATTGCTCTCCGACAATTATTAAATCTTCCCTTAAATAAATTTAACAAGGCAGTAATTTTTTCGGATTCTAAAGCTGCAATTCAGGGAGTATGTTCAAATACTACAAAGAAGTCAACAAAAATTAGAGAATGCTACAAAATGTTAACACAACTCCAAAAAGTTAATAAGACTGTTCATCTCCAATGGATTCCAGCACACTGTGGAGTCATGGGGAACGAAGCTGCAGACTCACTTGCAAAGAAAGCCACAACAATAACACAAAAGTCTAAATTCAATTTCTCATATTCCTCAATAAAACGCTTGATCATTAAAAATTTTTGTCATTCATACCTACAAGAAATAGAAACAAATGCCAAAGATAAAAAATGGATTACACTACTTTCCAATCCAGATATAATCCCCCAGAGACCAAGGAAAACAGCTGTTGCAGCCTTCCGACTATTGACAAATCATGACTGCTTGGCAAGTCATCTCTACAGAATAGGTATCTCAGCCTCACCGATATGTGTCCTGTGTAACGATCCAGCAGAAATGAATGAAGAACACTTGAAGACCTGTGAAGCATTAAGATCAGAAGAAACTACAGTTCAAAAGTATTGGAAAGCACGAATGCTAATGGCTTCATTGCCAGATGCAAGGCACTAGAAAACAACAACAACAACAACATATTTTGATAAAGTGACAAAATCAGTCAAATTGCTTTTCTATCATAAATTAATATTGTTTGACTGCAAACTTCCAATATGCACCCCCCCCCCCCCCTGAAAAAATCTGCCAATGCCCTAAGTAAATGCTGTAAATGAGATCTTGGCTCATGAGTCTGAACACTAGCTGCTGGAGTTTTCATGTGAGAAATTGTCACAACCTGTAGTTTCAGATTCTTCATCAGAAAATGATGTTACTCCACTGAATAATAGATAACAAAAAGGGTATGCATGTATGTGTTTATTCTATAACATGAAATATACAGGTGTCTCTAAAGTCTGGTAACACTTTTCTTCATTTATTACACAAAAATAACACAAAATACAGCTTTCATTTAGATGTCATATGAAAGAGGATCTCAAATGGTTTTAAAGCTAGAGATTTCTTTCAGGTTTAAAAGCCATGGTCTGCTGGAGTTTAGAGGACCAGACATTTTGTCCACACCTGCGGTGGACATCATCAGTGGCGTGGTTTGAGTCTTCTCGGCGAAGGTTCAGTTACAACAGAATCGTTTCAAGTTTTCTTTATTCCTAAGTTTTGGCCTGGTGCCGGTACAAGGGGCCCGGCTTACAGGCTATAAATTTAGATTTATTTAAAATTATTTTTATTTGCAAGGTTATAGTTTTGGGTTTTACCAAAAACCCATATGGTGACCATCTTTAGGTCACTGAGAATAGTTTTTGTTGGTCTTTTGGTGTCTGTTTCAATTGTTTTTTTTTTCTTTTCCTTATATACATATATACATCTATATACACACATACACACACGCGTTAACCCCCCCCCCCCACACACACACACACACCTTCACTGGGCACACCAGAAATATGCATCCCAGCTCGTGCACTGCACTATTTACACTTCACTTACAATATTTACAGTTTCCCGCTGTTTTCCTGCTCGAGCAATGTGCAGCTCCTGGGTGTTTTCAAGGCGAGGGCCTCTGCCGTAACATGTGTGTGGCCTAAGACCGAGGTTGCATGGACGCGCATTAGTTGGCGAGCCGTGCCGCGTCTAGAACATTTTTATTCTAGTATGTTTGTGGTGCTTCGGCTCGCCTTTGCCAATTTTGGTGATCACGTAGTTTTCGTGGTTCCTAATGCGTGTCCATGTTGCCGTTGCTCTTTTTGCTATTGCCTCTCGGATGGACGGGATCTGGGATTCGAGGTGAACAGTTTGGTTAGTGGTAAGGATTGGAGCAGAGAGGATTTTTCTAAGGGAGAGGTTTTGGAGGGTTTGAATTTATTTGAGGGCGGTTTTAGAGGCATTTTCCCAGGCCACGCATGCATACAGGACCACCGAGAGTATAAATGACCTATATAAAATCAGCTTGGATTTAAGTTGTAGCTGTTCGCTGCGGAAGATGGGAGCGCATAACTTTAACCGCTGTCTGCCTTTGTTGGCAGTATTTTTATGTGGGTGGACCACATCGTGCGGTCCATGGTGACGCCGAGGTATTTGACATGCTGGCAACAGTGCAGTACTTGACCACCTACTGTTAGGTCCATTGCCAAAGCGTGATGCCGCTTTGAACAATGCATCAGCTGGCATTTATTGGGGTTAATTTTGATTTTCCAATCATGGAGCCATGAGAGGAAGTTGTTTGTGTATCTTTGCATTTCTGCAAGGCCGAAACGAGGATTTTTGTGGTAGTTGTATATTGCAGTGTCGTGTGCATACATGGCAACCTTGCATCTGGCGTCCACTGGGAAATCATTTGTAAACAGTATGTACAGGAACGGTGACATGATTGCCCCTTGTGGGACGCCAGCCCACATCACTCTCTCCTGGGAGGAGGAGTAGCCCACTTGGACGTAGAAGTGTCGATATTCTTAGAAGTTGTGCAGCAGGTACAGATAATTTTGAAGTGCCAGGAAATTATGTTGCCGTTTGTAAATGAGGCCACCGGTCGAACACGACTTCTACGTCCAGAAATAATGCCAACGTTGAGGTCCCATTGTGAAATTGTTCTGTTACGTCATCAGTTAGTCTGAGAAGCTGTAATTCTGTGGAATGTCCTTTTCTAAAGCCAAATTGTGAATTAGAGAGTTCGTGTGTTCCCGAAACTTGTTTTTGAAGTTGAGAAAGGATAAGTTTTTCGAGCAATTTACCAATAGTAGACAAGAGACTAATAGCGCGGTCATTTTGCGGCTGTATGGTGCTTTTTCCTTGCTTTGGGAGCATGATGATCTTGGCTCGCTTCCAAGTAGAGGGGAAATAGCTGTGCTGCAAGCAGGTGTTAAATATCTTTGTCAGTTGCACCAGAGCTTTCTCGGGAGATGCTTAAGTTCTTCATTAGCCACTTATCTGGGCTTTCCCATTAAGCAATTTCCTAATGAGCTTGTAAACTTCCTGCGGTGTTATGATGGGTAGTTGTTATTCTTGCTTCTGCGCCACCCTGGTTTGTACCCATGTCTGGACCTCCTGTTCTATTTCACGGTTGGTCACTGGGTTTTTGGTGAATCTGTCTTGAAGACAGTCAGCGAAGACCTCGGCTTTCTCCTCTGCGGAGAAGTGCAGGCCGCCTTGAGTGTGGAGCACCTCAGTTGCGGAGTTGACGCTCGTGGAAACTTTGAAAGCCATTAGTAATTTCCACAAAGAAGAGTCCGAATGGCTGGTACTCAGCATTTTGTTTTTCCACTGTTCAATTTTGTTGATTTTAATTTGTTGCCGAATGACGTTGCGCAGCCATTTTGCTAGCTAGCACTTTATATTCAGGATGACTGGTGTACAGTCACAGTTTTGTCAAGCGTCGTCTCCGCGCAATGAGTTGCTCTACCTCGGGGTATGTGCAAAAACCGGGGGTTTTGTGGTATATGTGGTAGCATTTCTTTTGGCTGTGCGTAGCGAGGCAGTAACGTTTAACGAATGCAAGTTCTCGGATACTATCACTCACTAACAGTACTAGTATTCGCTAATCGAAATCTCTTGCATTCGAATGCAAGTTCACTAGCAAAATATTTTATTATATACAGGGTGTTTCAAAAATACGGGGCATAATTTCAGGCATGTATTTCCCACATGTAGACAATCAAATTACTTCATTATAACATGTGTCCGGAAATGCTTCATTTCCGAGTTATGGCCTTCACAACATTGAAATTCACTGGAACGTTTTTCTTTCCGCAGGTTGATGTCATTACAGAAGATGTTCAAAATGCCCACCTCCTGCTTGAATACAGACCTCACATCGATTTCTCATTGATCTGCGAACACGATCCCAAACTCCAGGAGTATTGAGTATGTCCTCACAACTTGCCACAATTCGATTCCGAAGGGATTCCAAATCCGGCACCGGAGACGAATAAACCAATGATTTTAAATGGCCCCACAAGTAGAAATCGAGAGGGTTCAGATCAGGTGAGCGTGGAGGCCAAGCAATTGGGCCACCTCTACCTATCCATCGATCAGGAAACCTTCGATCCAAGTACCGGTGAGCCGTAAGACTGAAGTGTTCTGAACCCTCTCGATTTCTACTTGTGGGGCCATTTAAAATCATTGGTTTATTCGTCTCCGGTGCCGGATTTGGAATCCCTTCGGAATCGAATTGTGGCAAGTTGTGAGGACATACGCAATACTCCTGGAGTTTGGGATCGTGTTCGCAGATCAATGAGACATCGATGTGAGGTCTGTATTCAAGCAGGAGGTGGACATTTTGAACATCTTCTGTAATGACAACAACCTGCGGAAAGAAAAACGTTCCAGTGAATTTCAATGTTGTGAAGGCCATAACTCGGAAATGAAGCATTTCCGGACACATGTTATAATGAAGTAATTTGATTGTCTACATGTGGGAAATACATGCCTGAAATTATGCCCCGTATTTTTGAAACACCCTGTATATATATATATATATATATATATATATGTGTGTGTGTGTGTGTGTAGTTACATTTCTCCGTGTAATATATGCCTTATGCATGTTAATAATTTTGTTTATTATTATTATTATTATTGTTATTATTATTATTATTATTATTATTATTATTATTATTATTATTATTATTATTATTATTATTATTATTATTATTATTATTATTATTATTATTATTATTATTATTATTATTATTATTATTTCTATTATTATTATTGTTCTTCTTCTTATTGTTATTATTAATATTATTATTATTATTATTATTATTATTATTATTATTATTATTATTATTATTATTATTATTATTATTATTGTGAAGTAAGGTATGACACTCTAATACATTATTTTCATTGTTAAACAGTAGTTTACATGCAGATACACCATTTTATGATATGCTGACTTGGAAATCAATAATGTCAGCGTTATAAATATGAATTTAGTGTCGAATTTATAACATTGACGTCCATACGTTCTAGTTAACTGATCCCGTAATATGCGTTCTGTTATTCCATGAACCGAGAATAAGCCGAGTGAAACATTCGAATTCAGCATTCAGAACATACGCAAACGAGAACCGAGAACAAGCCGAGAGTATTCGATAACAGCAGAGTAGTAATAAACAAACGAGAACCGAGTGAAGTATTCGATAACAGCAGAGTAGTAATTAACAAACGAGAACCGAGTGAAGTATTCGATAACAGCAGACTAGTAATTAACAAACGAGAACCGAGTGAAGTATTCGATAAGAGCAAAGTAGTATTTAACAAACGAGAACCGAGTGAAGTATTCGATAAGAGCAAAGTAGTAATTAACAAACGAGAACCGAGTGAAGTATTCGAATACAGTATTAGGATTCGAGAACATCTCGAGAACTTTCGAGAATCGAATACATCGACATTTTTCATTCGAATACTCCCATCACTAGCATTAGTGCTTCTTTTTTATGTTCAAGTATCGGATGCCAGGAGAGTTCAGTCGCAGCCGCCGCAGAGACATGGCAGGAAGAAGGAAGAAGAGAGTCACCGCAGCAGTTCAGCAACCCTCTGAAGAGCCTTCTGAGGAAACTGAAAACGCCAGCGTCGTCCCTGCCTCACAGCCAGCCTCCTCGCCAACTCCGCCATCATTGTCTACGCTGTCCGAGCGCGGTATCTCAGCCTGCTACACCACGCCGAAACCAACCACCTACCGCACACAGACGACACTACCAGAGGTTGTATACCGAACGCCCACACAGTCATCTTAACCTCACGAGACTGTAGAGCTACAGCGAATTGTGCGCGGAGTACATCGGCAGCTTGCGCGTTCTCTCCTTCTTAGCGCAGCCCGATGTCGTTGGCCTTCTCTTATGAAAGCGACGCGCATCGTCACAACCAGAGGACCGTCACCGCTGGTACGCCTTTAGTTCTGGGATGGGGCGGATTACCATGCTGCCTTGAGTGACGGGCTCCCTGCCCTTGAGCAGGTGCTCCCAGTTGAGGCTAGCCGAGGTGTCCGCCCTACTCCCTACCGACGCTGTTGCCAATACGGTCACACCGCCGACGCCTGCACCGACGCCCCACGCTGCTACTACTGTGGCGCTGGCACCATCAACACACTCTGCACCAGCTACGACCTGACACGTCGCCCCGTGTATTGTGCCACGTGCAATTGCACCGGCCACTTCACGGGCTAGGCGGCGTCCCCAGGAATCCACGCCGTCAGCCGCCTGCAGCTCACAAGCGGCCCTCACAACAACCAGTCTCCGACTCCCAGACCATCACCGTCACACACCAACAGCACATAAACACCAACCGTCAAACAAGACGCCGTAGACAACAGACTTTACACCGCCGTACTTCACAACACCGCGGCACTGCGGAAACTACAGGAAACACTACAGACTCTCACTGACCGGGTTGCAGCATGGGAGGAGCCCTGACTCGTGCTCTCGAGGACGTCCAGGACACCACCCATAACCTGCAAACAACGTTACCAGCCACAATTCACCAAGAGAACCGTAGCCTCCGTGACCACTTCAACAAGCAGCTGGAGGAAGTGATCATCTAAATAAATGACTCACGTATACACAACGTCCATAAGACGCTAGAAGAGATTCTACAAGACACACAACACAACAGCACTGGAGACTAGACTCAACCATATTGAGGACATTCTGACACTCCCCAGATTTCCCCTTCCTCCCATAGTTCCACACAAGTTCTCCCCAAATCGCAGGTCAGTGTCAGGGCATCCTCCATGATACTTGACCCGCCCAAGCCAATGACCTATCTTAACATGCACTCACAATCATCCGGTTTGCTTCAGCGGTACCGGACACCACACCACCCCTGTTCAAATAAATTGTCACTCCAGAAGTACTTTAATATAGTAAATAAATAATGATAAAAAAAAGTCAGGTTTTGTTCAATTTTAGAGTTTCTTCCTTCCTGTTAAAATTATTGGGGTGTTTGTAAATGTCTATGGCTTCACGTTGTAGTCTGGTGTGGTAGTATGGCATAAATGAAAGAACAGTAGTCTCCTTATAATGAATTATGTGTTCGCCGTCGGCCCATATTGCATGTTCAGTGACCACTGACTTGTCGGTATGTCCCAGCCGGCAGCATCTCTTGTGTTCTGTAAGTTGGGTGTTGACGCTGCATTGTAATTCTAGACTGTATGGGCAAAATTCCTGTAGACATAACTGCTTATTCACAAGAGACACATAATTCTCCCTATGGTGTTGATAAAATAAATTCCTCAGTACTTAAAAATATTACACCAAAATACACAATATATCAGTAATAAAGTAGACTTAATAGAAAGTATTTTGCAGCAACTAAATGCCCATATTATGGTTTTCTCAGAACATGGGCTAAAGATAGATGAACTAAAAATACATAGTTTTAGTAATTATAAACTAGTTTCCTCTTACTGCAGAGATTTGCATAAAAGTGGAGGAGTTGCAATTTATGCTAAGAGAGAGATTCAATGCAATCCAATGAGTCTATCAAATTTCTGCATAGAAATGGACTTTAAGTAGCAGGTATGAAATTAATCACTGAAATTGGGAATATAACAGTAGTGGGAATTTATAGATCACCCTAATCAAATGTAGAAAAATTCCTAATACAACTAGAATTGCTACTTAACAAACTACTTACTCATAAACAAAATCTTATTCTTGTAGGGGACTTTAATATAAATGTAGGGAACTATCCTTTTACTGATCTCTTAAAAAGCTTTAATCTACACGATACCACATCATCTTTGGGGCCAACTAGAATTGCAAGCCACTCAAGTACCACTTTGGAGTACATCATAACTAACCTAGAAGAAAATAAATATACAACAACTAACAATGAGTTTTATATCTCAGACCACACCTCGCAGATTATAAATATTTTTAACTGTCAACAAAAAATTCGTAAGAAATATTTTACTTCTGTAAGGGACACAAGCGAGAGCAAAATAGCTGAGCTAAATACAATGCTGTTAAAAGAAGACTGGATTAAAGTATATAGTGCAGAAAATGCAGAGAAAAAATGGAACCATTAATGTATTTTTGTATATTCAATATTCCATGTTTGTATTCCATAAGTCTAATTATGTGCCATGATGTACTTTTTATTCATGTATTAGCATTTGACAATGCTCCATGCTTGTATTACAAGTTTTATGAGCAATACATTTGAATTTGGGTGGTACCTATGTACACTACACTGCAGGAACACGGAATCTGGTAAACATCCACCGAAGCGAGTGGGTCCTTGGGATCTTTGGCTGACCGAAGCAAGGTATTAATCTGTTTGGTAGGTTTGAAGATAGTTTTGATGTTGTGGCGCTTGAATAGGCATCCTATTCTATCCGTGACAGTTTTGAAATAAGGCAGAAAAGCAGTGCCTTTGATGTTGGGTGGATCCTGTTCGAGGTTGGCAGGGTGAGGCCTAGGTGGCTGTATTGCTCTGCAAACTTCTTGGTCTGTGTAACCATTTGAATATAAAGTCTGTTCCAAATTATTATTTATTTATGCCAACAAACTTACTGTTGGTGTTTTTAAACACACAAGCCGTGTGTGGGCAAAGTTTGAGAGGTAGAACTGGAACTTAAAAATTCAATGCCACAAGCGGAAGGTCTGTGGTTCAAATCCCAGTTGTGGCATTGAATTTTTAAGTTCCAGTTCTACCTCTCTGTTCTAAATGTTGGAGTTCCTGTTGTAACGAGTTAGGCTCACAGATGCGGGCAGCACGGTCAGTGAGTGTCTTTATGATGGCATGCTTCTGCTTAGGATGATGGTTAGAATTTTTGTTCAGATATCGGTTGGTGTGAGTTTGTTTGCGGTAGACTGTATGTGCAAGAGTCCTGTCTGCTCTCTTGCTGACTAGAACATCTAAGAAGGCCAATTGTTCATCTTTTCCTTTCTCAATAGTGAACTGAATATGTGGATTGATGCTATAGGAAACCATCAAGAGCTGATTCCTCATGACTCCAAATGACGAAAGTGTCATCCACATAGCGATACCATACAGATGGTTTGTGAGTTGCAGAACTTAGGGCCTGGGACCCAAAGGACACCTTAAAGAAATTAGCAAGCACTGGGCTGAGTGGGCTGCCCATGGCAATCCCGTCAATCTGTTCGAAGAAAGCCTGGTTCCATTGGAAGTAAGTGGTGGTAAGCATGTGATGAAATAGTCCCATCCGGAAAGAGATTTTTCAGTAGTGTGATAGCATCATTTACGGGAACCATAGTGAAGAGAGATGACATCGAAGCTAACAAGGACATCTTGAGGTTGCAGTGTGATGGTCTGTAGTTTTGTGATGAAATGGTGCGAGTCCTTGATGTAGGTGTCCGTGGAGCCAATGTGTTCAAGTTTGTTTATTAACAAGTTTTGGCCTGGTGCCGGTACAGAGGGCCCAACTTACAGTCTTAAATTTACATTTATTTACATTTGAGCCAATGTGAGGTAGTAAATCAGATAAATACTTAGTAACAGCATAGGTAGAAGCCCCGCCTATTTAACACACACCTCCCGCTCAAGCCCAGCCAATCCCCTATGAGCGGCCCAGATATGAATACGGCACCTCCAGCTATAAACGATTCTGTCGTAACTGAACGTTCGCCGAGAAGACTCAGACCCCGCTACCGATGATGTCCACTGCAGGTTTGGACGAAGCGTCTGGACCTCTAAACTCCAGCAGACCATGGTTTTTAAGCCCGGAAGAAATCTCTAGCCTTATTCTAATTCAGACCGTGAAAGCTTCAAATGGTTTTGTTTGCAATGTCTGAGCTCACAATGCCTCGATATGGGAACCACGTATAACTCGGTATATGTCTACACAGTAATCAAATTCTTGCCATATTCTTTGTAGCATATCTTCTGATACAGTGGTAGCAGCTTCTGCAATCCGTACTTAAGTTCTTCAACATTTTGTGGTAAAGGTGGCACATACACACTAATTTCTATGTAGTCCCATAGGAAGAAGTCACAGGGAGTTAGATCCGGAGATCTGGGAGGCCACTTGTCAAAACAGTTATTTTTCCCTGCTCGTCCTATGCATCCTTGAGGTGCCTCATTGTAAGGAAATTACGAATGTCATTATGATAATGGGGTGGGGCCCCGTCTTGCTGGAACAAGAAATCATCAGAATCTTCTTTAACTATATACAAAAATATATATATATATATATATATATATATATATATATATATATATATATATATATATATATATATGTACTGTGGTGAATGTGGAAACTAAGAGCATTACCTGTAACATCAAAACAAAACCATTTGAGATCCTCCTTCATATGACATCTAAACGTA
This sequence comes from Tenodera sinensis, assembly GCA_030765045.1. NCBI lineage: Eukaryota > Metazoa > Arthropoda > Insecta > Mantodea > Mantidae > Tenodera > Tenodera sinensis. The sequence goes on from CM060969.1 coordinate 49,137,932, forward strand.
AGCTGTATCATGTGTTGCTTTTGTGTAATAAATCAAGAAAAGTGTTACCGAACTTTAGGGACACCCTGTATTGTGAATGCTTTCCCTTATTCAGGAAGGGATGATCCTAGGCTGCGTGACGAGCACGTTGGTGATTTTGTTATGAAGAACTGATGCAGCCTTACTTGAACAAGGGAAGAAATGTCACATGTGACAAGTTTTTCAGCTCCTTGGCTCTCTCTAAAACCTTGAAACAAAATTCTACAAGACTTGTGGGCACTATAAATTGACCTTGGAGAAAAATAACAGATATGAGACAACCATTCTTTATTATAAAAACAAATACCTCTCACAAATGGCCCCGGGAAATTAATGAATTTAATGTGCAGTCAATTGTTAAAACTAACAGTTTCTCTTAAGAAGGCAAAAGAAGTCATATAGCACAGTATTGTTGAAGAAGAATGATACCACATTGACAGTTTATTAGCAAGAATGTCCTGATTCTCAGCACAATTCATCCTTAGGTGAAAATTGAGGTTGGTTTGATAATGAAGCCAGATACAGTTGCTTTTATAATTGCTCTAAATATGGAGTGGATGTGGTCGACCAAATGGCTCAGAAGTGCTTAGTCAAAGCACAACTGTTAATGCCAGTAAAAGAGAACTGCATTGTTCATTCAGTTAAGAGGAAAATAAAGTGAGAAAAAAATAACTGGTCTGGACTTTTGTCATTTTATTACACTGGTGTCAGAAGTGGGATTTGTCGAACTGTTATTTTGTCACAGTATGCTTAAAAGTGACAGCCCCATATCAGTACATTTACTGGCATATAAAAGAACTCCTAAGGACACAATTCCAGCACACTGGCACCATTAATAGCATGCTGGCAATTCATAGTGTAGTTAACAAACACACATACTTTTTGTAACTTTCAGTCATACTTGGAACTTGGCAGAACAATTCCATCCAGTGTGTGTGCAGGACCACCTCTGTAGTGCAGTTGGTAATAAACTTGCCTCTGGCGTGGAGCACCTGGGTTCGATCCCGGTACCAGCATGGGGATTTTCCCCCATTGGGAGGTCTGGCACGGGATGCACTCAGCCTCATAAGTCCCGGGGGGACCAATTGAGGAGCTACTTGATGAAGTAGCGGCCCTAAGTTGCATAACTGGCCGGGAGGGCTTGGGGTACTGACCATGTCCCACCCTCCAGAACTGCACCTCACCAATGACACCTGTATTGGGCAGAAGTGGGGGATGCAGTGCCTGGGCGGCAAGCCTTGGCCCTTCATGGGCTGTTGCACTATGGAGGGGGGGAATATGTGCAGTGCTGTGCAAGTTACCACAACAGTTCTAATCAAAATGCAAAGAGGTTATATTTCTTTTCTTAAACACTCTCAAATTTTCTTCAAATGTTACAAATCTTTATTAAATCTGCAAAACTGTGAACAATTTAGGTCTGAATACAGTAATTATAAGCTTGCAAGGATGTAAAAGTCTTAGCAGCAAACGCAAATCTTTATTAAATCTGCAAAATTGTGAACAATTAAGGTATACCTCTTTAAGGGATTTAAAATGTATTTATTTTCTGAATTATTTACATTTGAGTTTTATGATCAGCAGAGCTGTAAAGATTTGAATGCATGAAAGTTCTGTATATTACTAATTAGTTTAATGTATTACACAGACCACTCCATTAAGGTTTAATAAAAAAGCACAATGAATCACTTCAGGCAGAAAGGTCTTCATATATTAAGATCTAAAATGATTGGGATTAAGTAAGGAACTTCAGCTAATTCACTTAATCATACATTTTCTCCAGGTTTTGGACTAACAACAAAATAGTGCTTTAATTATCTCAAAACTAGGAATTAAGGACTAAGAAACCTTTCTGCATGATACAACTAAGATAGTTTACTATTTTATTTATCTATGGTTACTAAAATACTGTACAGTCACACAATTATTTAGAATACATAAAAAACAAGCTACCAGAAAAGAGTCAATGGAAAACATTAAAAACTTTATAGTGGAAAAAATATCATGTAGTGCCAATTTTTATTAAGAACTTCATCTCTAAAAAGTATTTTTCAATATGAGCACCCTAAAAGTTCAGGGTCTGAAAAAGAAAACTTGGTCTCTTCTAATATCAACAATCTGTTTTGCTTATCTAAAACATAACATACCAAAGTAAAAATTAACAGCAAAAGGAATATTTTTTTTATTCTCCTCCTTAAACTGCATTGCAAACAGCGATGAATTATATTAACTTTCTGTTTTAAACAATTCACTATTACAAAGAGACATAGAGAGAGAGAGAGAGAGAGAGAGGGGGGGGGGGAGGAGGAATTCTATGGGTAGTATGAGTTTTGTGTAGCATTAACCCTTTCACTGCTACATTTCTACTCATGCAATCAGTGACCACTTGGTTGCTCCAACTTTGTATTGTTTATACTGAATGCCTTTAACATGACTGGAGACCACACATCTATATAACTTGCCTCATTTATGGCTGGTTCACAACCATAGATAATGGTACAGTAACAATAACTAGGACAAGACTTGAAATACATGTACTCAAATGGGAGTGTTCACAACCAACAGCAAGTAACTCGAGTTCCTGGAACAGAAGAGACGACTTGGCCAAGATTCACCTTTGGTGCTTTGACTTAAATGGCCACTAGAGCTCTCACTAGTCACAATTTTGAGAAGATCAAACTGGAAAGAATTTTATACAACAATAAAGAACAAATAATTTTAATAAATGCTAGGACACAAAAGGACTGATGCTTGCTGAGTTCTCAGAATCGGAAACATACAATATTCGGCATAGGGAAGTGACCCCATTGCCCAGTGGGAAACCACTACAAACAGCCTCCCGAGTATTGGTGAGAAAACCAAAACTTTTCGGGGTTGGGAGGAAATGCCCAATCCCTACCTCAAGAAGTGAGGATCTACCCGAGTACCCTGGGGATAAAACAGGTACCTTAATCATTGGGCTAATCCCCACCTTAAGTAAAGTTGGTTTTAAAAGGAAAATGTGAGCCTCAGACCAAGGTAAACCCCTGACACCACGTTAGTAGTAGATCAGGGAAGTTGTAGAAGGAAATACATAATAGCTTCGCATTTAGATCTTCAATTTAATGAAATTTGATGTTGGTTAACATGTTTTGATATTGGTTGAATTGGAGAGCAGGTTAAATTTTTTTCATTGGTCAAAAGAAATAAATGACATCCCAGTATGTAATATCCACTATCCATTCCCTTTGCTCTTAGTGGGCTATTGTGAACCAAAATGCTCATGCTATTTCCGTTGTCATCACTGCGTGGTTGTGAACCACTTTACATTCTTGTCAACAAGACTGTTATCTAAACTGAAGTTGAAATGGCTCCCACTGGCTTTCTGAAAATGGAGGTTGGGATAAACAGAATGTGCATTTACTGTGAGGATCACATCCTGCATGTAACACCCTATTGGCTTCCACACAGAAACAGTGGTTTAAATGAGACTAACAACACCTATATTAAATGTATATAAACAGATGTGTTTTGCTGTATAAATAACATTTAAAACTGTATACATATCCAAACTAAAAGTCAAAATATGCAGCTAAAGCCAAAATATAGATAATTTAGATGTCAGTGCATGCATCCCAGAATATAGTAGAATCTCGCTAACTCGACCTAATGTGGACTGAGAGTCTACTGAGTTCCCGAAATTCCTAGTTATACGGAATAAGGGGTCTGTTATTCACAATTTATAACATCATGCTGCAAAATACATAAATGTATGTTCTAGCACCATATAGGAAATGGAAAAGTATAACCCTTTGCCCAGTCTCTTTAATGCATCCAATTTAATTCCTATTGTGATGTTAACTTATCTTTTCTTCTTGTTCGATATTTTCATGGCACAAACACAACTCAACACAACACTACATCTGAAATCTGAGAAATGGTACTGTATCCAGAAATATGTAACTGAAAGTTTAGCTTACCACGTATGTACCAGGTAAAGCAACAAACCTTCAAACAAGTAATAGTGTAATTACAACAACACTGTTTTCAAACTTCTATGAAAGGAAGATACTTCAAACAAGTGTTTGTGCTATGTATTCACATTATATCAAGGTATAAATTTGTACAATCACCTTCCAAATAATATCAGAGAATTGTTTTTTTTTATGCCAACCAACTTACTGCTGGTGTTTTTAAACACACAAGCCATGTGGGAATTGAATTTAATGTCATATTGGCAAGTTGGCCATGGTAGCTCAGAGGTTATAGCAGCCATGCATGAAGCGGAAGACCCATGGTTCAAATCCCGGCTATGACATTGAATTTTTCTGTCCTGATTCTACCACTCAAATGTCAGAGAATTTCATCACAAAAAATTGAAGGCAGTCGTGAAAGATATTCTTTTAAGAACTTTACCATTCATTGTAAATGACTATATGAATATAGAACTCTAGCTTTTAAATCATATACTAATTCCTGTAAATAAGCCACAACTCTGCTTATCTATAAATTAATGCATGAATCATCACATTCAGTTAATTAATAGTATTGGACCATGGTTGCCTTTTTGAAGATACTGTTGTTTGTTTTATGGATTCTGATCATCTGAGGGATGCACTTTAGCTCAAATGGAAGCAATTATTATAGTACGTATTATTTATTTGACGAAACCATGAACTCATTATATTTCTTAAGGTGAATATGTTTTTTTGTTTTCAGAGATTAGTGATTAAAATGAACATCTGTACCTTTAGTAACAAATTTGTTTGTATAGCTTTGAGAATGAGTTGGAGTCAACTCGAAACTTGAGTCAGTTTTGCAACAAGAACTTGCAACATTACTAAGATAAGTGAAGTTTTTAGTTTCTAATTTGTTCTTACTTTAGAAAATTCTATTCTACAGAGAGACCAAAAAACATCCCAATCACTGCACAGTGTTTTTCTACTGTGCATGTGGAAACATAATGCAGCTGCTGTACACAAGGTCATGTGGTTGACTTGTTTTTCTCTGCTCTGAAAGTGCAGTACTGAGCTGACATGATAATGTGTGATTGAGTTATTACCAGTGTGCTTTATATTTTGTCCTTACTTAATCACAAAGTGTATTATTGTTTCAGCATTTGTTTTCTATTGCACAATGTATATTTATTTATGATTGGTAGGTGTTAACTCAATCAGCCCGCCAAGTGAAAGTGCAATTTGCAGAAAGATCTCCTGGTGATCTGTGATTCCTATCTTTGGGGTAACTTAAAGCATAAAGCATACAAGACAAACCTACACACATTGGAAGAATTAAAACAAAATATCCACCAGGAAACTGCCAATATTTCTCAATGTGAACTACGGCAAGTGATGGGACAGTTTCCTAAAGAGGTGCCAAAAGACAACAAAGGTGACCAGTTTCAGCATCTCCTTTAATAACATTGGTAAGTAAAGCCTATAAAAGTAGTTTTGAAAATGTTGTATGGTTTCATTCGTACTGTTCTATGACAGCGACAGTCGGCGATGAGTGCCGAGGACGTGTACAGGCAAAACTAGTGCAGTTGGTTCAGTCTTTTGGATCACCCATAATAAGAAGAGAGCTTGTGATTTTGTGACAATAGTCTGGCGGCAGCTTATGCTCTGACTAAATATCAAGGGAGAATGTGGTAGGTTGTATACATACACTAAAATGTACCTATACTGCTTATACAACATAGTGGATTATGTTATGGTTATTATCAAGTTTAACAATAAAAAAATTAATTGCAATAAAAATGTTGTCAATTTATATGGAATGTCAAGATATCAGGATTCTACTGTATATAAAAATCTCCTCATGAAGGCAGATGAAGCAATATACACTTGTATATGCAGCAGTGAAAGAATTAAAGTACTGGATAAATTAAATCTTCCATACTAAAACTTTTTGGACTATCAGCAAGCATTTTCATATTTAAAACTTCAAGGCACTTAAATAAGAAAGATAACCTTCAATAATACATTCTAGAGTAATGAGAAGGTAACTCATTACATGAGCCACTCCGCAGCACATTTTTAATTCCACACAGACTTTAACTTTGCCCATAGGAGATAACTAGTGACAATTTTATCTGGAAAAATCTCTTTAGCAACAGGAAGCCCCTACATCATTTTCAGTTTTGTTTGAACATATTACCTTCTAGAGCATGTTGTCTTCTGGACGCAAATCATTTTTACATAGTCAAAATATTATTTTATGTTTATTTTGTGAGCAAACTAAGAAATGCACTTTTTCTCAAATTTTAGAGTAATGGGAGATTTTCACTTTGCCATCTACATAATACTAACATTACATTTCAAAACTCCACTCATTTTTGGCTGCTTTTTTTCTTAAATCAAGGTTCTGCTCTGTATATTCAAATAATTTATTTCTTTTACATGAAGAAAAATTGATAGTAATATAAATGACTTGTAAATAGAAATGCTCTACACTTGCAACAGAAACAATGCAAAAATAAAGAATACAAATTATTTACTTAGCACACATAATTAATTAAAATAGAACTATTAAACAACAGGTCTACAAGGCTCATTCTTTTAATTCAATGTTTTTGGCCTGAAGTGCCGTATCTTCTAGCGATTAAAGCCATAACATTTATAAGCTCTTTTATTGTTTACAACAGTCTTTCAGCCTGGTATATTACAAATAGGAATTGAAATGTGGCTGTCTTTACTCCCAGAAAAGCTCTGGTTACATATCTTATCACAACCGCAAACTATTCTCTCCGTAGATTGTCAAGTCGAGCTTGGAGATCTGCATCAGCATCATTAACTGCTCCTGCCCCTCCACCTCCTCCAGCAGCTGCAGCCATCGCAGGTGACTTTCCTGCAGTTGATGCTAAGGAACCTGAGGCTTGTGGTAGACCAGACAACTGGTCTGTCAGCTGAAGACCCAATTCATCCAGAACTTGGGACACCACAGCATCACTGCAGCACATAAGAATATATATATTTTCTTAAAAATGATAAGACTTGTTATGGGCAGAATAAATAGTTCACAACAGAGTATATTCAGGTATTAGGATGCACTATATAGCTTTAATCATCAATCAGGGTACTGGTAGACAACCACCACATTGCCCAGAGACACCGAAGCTGGTAGTAACTGAATGAAGCCACTCTATGACCATCTGATGAACAGCACTAGATACTAGGAGGATGACCTCATATGCCATTACTGTCCAGTGAGAATTAAAGGGAAGGTTAAAGTAATCACTTATACGAGGGTCAGTACGAAGGTTTTGAAATCATTTTCATTGCTGCAGTTTCTCAAAGTACTTGCTACCACAGTGTATATACACTTTTGCATTTGCTGAAACCACTTTTGGAAGCACTCCTGCCACATGTTTTCTTTGATGGGTGCAAGCTTCCCTTTGTAGGTGGTAATAGCACCTGTACCCATCATTCCTCTGAGATCATGAGATGGTGAACAAACAGTACGTGTGTGTTGCTTGTAATAATTAATTCTTGTAACACAATCTCTTTAACTAACCTTAAAAAACATGAATGTTACAGACTTTTGGAAAGGACTGAAGACTAGGCTGGATGGCGGGGTGGGGGAGAAGAAACTTAGCGTTTAACCAAATAAGTTACCTTTCTTCTTCATCCTCTTCGTCTTCCATTGCATCATCTATGGCTTCATTCATCATTTCCTCTTTCATATCCATAATTTCAGATTGTTTCTCAAACTCCTGCAGGATCCTCTGAATTTGAGGTAAATTCAACTGCCTGTAACATAATTTGTGTTTCAACTACATGCAATTTTGATCAAGTAAGCATTATCGTTTACTTTGCCATTTAACACAAGTTCAAGTTACCTATTCATGTTCTGCATAGCTTTCGTCACACCTTTCATTGCTTCTGCCATTGCATTTTGTGAACGCAGTGTCTGAATCTTCAATGAAACGGCTTGAATATTTGCTTTCATTAGCATGAATTTTTTTACATATCTTCTGGTTCTGACGAGATCTTTAGCCATAATTTTAACAGCATCCTAAAAAGTAAGAGAAAGGTAGTAAATTTAAATTTACTTATGCATAACACAGGTTCAAATATTGTGGAAGTGAAGAGGTTGGCGCTCTTTTTATCATAGGCTGCTAATTCAAATGGGCTGCAAGGGACAACTTTAAACAATATAGCAGCTTTCAGCAATTTAAATCATATTCAAAAGGCACTATGTTGGTACATTTTGTTGTGCCAAGAGTTAGCAGCTAAATACAGGGTATAAATGAACAACACAGCACGAACTTTACTGGTAATAGTTCATAGATAATCAATTTGAGATAGGAAACCTATGGTCTAAGATTACAAATTACAGAACTGTGCCTTAAAATTGCTTGGGGGTATGCACGCCACTAATCATATCCACTGCAGCTTTAACATGTGACGAGAAAACAACTGTTAATGATGAATATGAAGATAACCCAAGAAAAAGAAATCCATGGGGTTGAAATCTGGTGAACAGGTTGGCCAGGCCCTGGTACGACTGGCTCTTCTGATCCAAAGGTTGGGAAAGACTCAATTTAGATACTCCCATACATTTATAACATAATGCACAGGACTACATCATGTTGGAAATGCAGTTGAGCGTGAATATCAAGCGGCAGTGCTTCTAAAAAAGATGGCAGTACATCCTTCAGAATGTTTTATAAGTGTTACCACGGAGTCGAGGAGGAAGAAGGTATGGCCCAATAACATGGTCAGAAATAATACCAGTCCATATGTCTACCATAAACTGCTGTTGCTGGCTCTTCTGAACAGTAGCATTGGAGTTTTGTATGCCCATATGTGATTATTCTTGTAGTTTAGAATTGGCCCATCCCTGGTAAATGTGCCTTCATCAGTGAACAATACCACTGAAAACTGTTCTGGTGGCTGCCTTAAGGCCAATTTGCAAAACTGCAAGTGTATATCACAATCCTCAGGAGTTAAGAGTTGCATCTTTTGTAGATGGAAGGGGTAGAGCAGCTCCTCATGCAAGACTTGCCATACACTTGTGTGGGTGATGCCTATTGTACATGCAATAGCAATGGTGCTGGTTGACAGTTCATCTTCCAGTAAATGCAGTACATTTTCTTCAAGCTCCGGAGTGTGATGGGTTCGTGTTGCACTGCAATCTGCTTTATTTGCCACCACAGAACCATGTTATCACAAATGCCAATCTACAGATTCAAAAGTAGTCCGATGTGGTTGCAGTCTATTGGGAAATCTGTGCAGCTATTGCAGAACAACCTCCTGCTTCGCCATACACTAGGTACATGTCAGCTAAATTGGCAAAAGTGTAATTTTGCTCCATGTCCCAGAGTACCCATTTAACTGCTTCAACATAAAGTTGGGTGGCTTGAGTAGGAAACAGTCACCACAAGGTGGCGTTAGTGTCTTCCAGACTTATTAAGGTCACCTACTAGCAGTATTTGTCATGCTAACACATAGGTACTCAGCGCCTCTTTTGGGGAGTCGTAGTACTTTGTGCTATTGGTAGGTTCAATGTTTCGTGAATTGTTTACAGCTGGTTAACTGTTAGATTGAAAATTGCTCTTATTCACATGGACAACTATAGCCAAATGACAGCTTCACACCAATGTCAATACATAAACCTCCTGTCCAAGTCATCAGATGTTCTCACATCTGAAGCAAAAGTAAACAATACCCTGTGCATTGCACATGAAGATGATAATTTGCTATTTTAAAGCATAAGCACAACATTGCTTTCAAGATGGAAAAGAAAGGAAAAAGAAGATTATCCATCTCCGGGTTTGAACTCGATTTTCCAGTTTATTAGGTCCACAGTCAGTCTGCATAATCATACGGCCAAAGCACACATTTTAGAGCTGCCTTGTGTTCCTTTAGCCATTCAACCTGCTATATATTGCAGTGGCATGGAGCCACGTGTTAAGTCCAAGATTTCAGCACTTTTGGAAATGCTACAGTTTAGAAATGCTTCTTCAGAGAGCTACAGGCTTTACTAAGCGCCCAATATGCACTATTTTATTTCCAATGGCTAGTATTTACATATTTCTTTCTGGCTATGATTTATTGATCACTATCTCTAAATACTTTGAATGTGTATAACTTGGTAGCTTTACGCCATAGACCACAGGTTTGCTATCTCAAATTAATTATCTATGAACCATCTATAACCAGTAAAATTAGTGTGGTGTTATTCATTTACACCTGTATAAAACAAATCAAATCAATCAAATCACAAATAATAAACAGCCTCAAAAATTGGTTTGGGCAACAACTTGACCATAAAAGGCAAAAGAGGAAGAGGTTAAAAGTAAAACATTTTAGAATGGCTGATATCAACTATTCAATTGGGGTTAATTACAGTATGCACATTTATATCTTTAAGGAGCCGATCTTTTAGACCAAAAATTAAATATCCTCAACCAGTGTGCCCCTTTACCTAAACTTAAAAAGGGATTTATCACCGACATTGGCAAAATTGTTAAAAGTGCTTTTATAGAAATTATTGGTATACCAGCTGTTTTAGAGTGCATGTGTGAGAGTAATTCTACAGTGAAATTAAGTAGTTCTGAGCAATAGTATTGTATAATAGTAAGTTCATTAACAGTTCCAAAGGTGGCAGAAGCAAAAATATGCTGTTTTATTCACAGTCAAGCCAGGAAAATGGAGTATAATGTGTACAAATACTTCATGAGGAAGATGGGAAACAGTTGCAACACAGCACCTTCCCTGTTACCCCTACATGCGCATTATCTGTCACTTACCGCCATCGTTCCTGACAGCTGCTCTACACTATATGAAATAAATAATTTTTTAACATAATCATGTGTCAGAAGGAAACTGGAGTGAAGAAAATGGAGTTAAAATTTAGCAACTTTGTAATAGAAGTTTATTACAGCTGATGTGTACCATATGTGGGACCCTCAGAGATCCTTTTAGCTTGCTGTTTAGCTGCAACTTCAATCACTTTCTAACAGTTTTGTACACACTTTTTGAATGCCCAGCAGTTCCTTCAGATGATACTTATCTCTAACTTTACTTAATTTCTTCCCAATTACACAAGCATCCTTACTCTGAACTTCATGTTTCACATACTATTAAGATTTACAACCAAGATGCTGCCACACTGAGGAAACTCCTTCTGGTTTACCCATCAGCTGATCCACAGCTGATGATGAGAACAAATAGTGTGGTTGGGTAAATGCTAGCTGTACCGTTTCAAAGGGCTGGACTGACAGTACTCTTGAAAGTACCGTACCACAAGAGGCCCTATATGAAAAGGTGGTCACTTTATTATTGGTAATGTTGGTAGGTCCCATGGTTTTGTTGATGACACCCCGCTGCTTTTCTGAGAGAGAGAGAGAGAGAGATGGGGGGGGAGACAGATTCAACTGTAACACAGCCACTCAGAATCACAATTGTGAAGTTGTAAGGGCACTGAATTCATATTAAGAACAAATTATTTTTGTTCTGAAAGTAGGCTAATATAGATTATGTCTGCATCTCTTTGTTGCTGTGAGATAAACTGGAACACTTGTTTATATGTTCCGAGTATTGAGGATTAAAGGGAAGGTATGCGAAATGGCTATCTGCTTATTGGCAACACTGCAGCTCTCCACGTGGAAAACCTAGCTGTTGCCAAGTATCTTCTTTTAAAAATCACACTGTAGCTATATATTTCTTCTGCCACTTTTGTTTATACTCATAAAGCAATAATTCTTAGCAACACTCTTTTCTCTTGAGAAGTACACCATTAATTTTTGCAAATTACTTTGCTGCTTTGAGTGGGCAGATGTTATACTCAAATAACGGCCAGTCTTACAATATTCTAGGTCTTGAACTATTTAACAACAATGACAATGTTGAATAACAACCACAACATTGTTAAATATTTTTTCGTTTTGCCTTGCAGTTTTATGTTCTTTAACTGAATGGTGAATTAATGGAATGATTAAGCGAATGAAATGGTTGAAATGATACTGAAATGGCAGGATCCTTAGAGCTTAGAGTTGTCTGACACATGCTAACCATCAAACTCAGGATCTCTTGAATGAGGCAGGCACGCAATGCCAACACCACAGCAGTTAACAATATTTACTCCTATTCAGCTATTCCACACTGTTTGGGGAAGGGAGTGAAACTTTTACTAAAGCAATGAACAATACTTTTAGATTCAGCCCAAATATTGAAGATAAATGGGACAAAGAAATAAGTGAGGAATCAGAAAATGTGACAGTAAGTTCTATAACATTATTTAAATCAGATATAATTCAAAGAACACAACAAAATATAAGTACTTTTGGAGGTTGAACAGTAAATGTACAACAGCAGAAAATACCTGCAGGATTTAGAAAAAAGCAATGTAAAGGTACTGTGAGCAATAAAGAATACATACCACACCAGCCTCAGCTATATTTAAATATATGAATATCCATCCCTTATGCTTACGAAAAGCTTATAGAAGTATATTTTACTCTCAATGTACTGTAAATTATACATACCATCTGACCCTCCTTGGCCATTTTTTTTATATCTGCTATTATCTTCTTCTCCTGTTGCTCCATTCGTGATCTTTCTCTGTCTAAATCTCTCATGGCTTTGTTCAATGCTCGCTGATTTTTGCGGAGCATTTCCTCTGGGGTCATCCGCTTTCCGAACAGCCATTCTAATGGCATTGTGATAACCTGAAAGTGATCATTCAAATGAAAAAATCAAACAGAAACTATAAACAGTTATAAATCATTCACAGATTCAGTGTGTGTATGTGGGTGTGTGTCTTTAATGCACATGAGTTTAATATGTTCAATAATTAGCTAAAACATAGTAACAACAATTTTGTGGGGTAAACCAGGAATTATGGCACAGTCTTCCATAAGTTCCTTCTATCGAGAATTTTCATTAGGTTCTACTGAATTATATTTTTGGTCAGATTTGTTTCTTATAATCCTTTTTATCAGCTCATAGGAAAATTTATTTATTGTTTTTTTGCTGAACTTTGGAACCCTGTTTTGCTAATATATCAGTCTTCTCATTCCATTAAGTCACAATGTGCAGCAATTTGATGAAGAACAACTTGATTATCAAGTTGTATCTGTTGAAACATGTTATGTATTTCTTTAATTTTTTGCGTCCTAGCACAATATGTTAACATTATTGTTTGAACACCAGCTCTTGAATCAGATAAAATTACAATGTTGTAACCAGATAAGTTTTGAAGGGCAGAATAAATAATTTCAATTTTAGTATCAAACTTTTTAGTATCTTTACCCTGATTTTTGTAAAAAGAGAGAAATTTACAAGTCCCACCAGCTCCAGCTCCTTTAATGTTGTTAGAAGCAGAGGCGTCTGTATAGATGTGAGTCCAATTCTTATACAGATAATTTGTATTAAGAGTTTCTAAAGTAAGGGTTTTAGCTTCCAGAGGAAATATATCTTTATAGTGTATTTTCCTATTTAAATTTAGACTGTAATTAACTGCAACAGAGTCCAATGTATTATTTTCCTATTTAAATTTAGACTGTAATTAACTGTAACAGTGTCCAATGTATTATTGTTATACAACAAAGTTTCTTTGTCTACAGGTATTTGGAAACGTTCCTTCAATTTTGTTACTTCATGCATGAATCCAGTTTGAGTATTCGCTTTGCTATGACTCTGATATTGTTTCCATTTCTCACAATTTGGAAGTCTCATTAGTTTTTTATAATATAACAAAGCCTGTTTTGTAAAGTTCCATTACAATTGGCTTATTATTAGTAACTTCTTGCAGTGCTACGATTGGAGTGGTTTTAATTGCTTGTTATTAAAACTAAGGCTTGATTTTATGATTATTCAAGGCATCATTGTTAGATGGAGATGATCTTATCTGATTTCACCTCAGTGTTTTAAAACTAGTTTAATATATGCATTGTGGGTTGTGTTTAATGTTGTTCTAGAACTATCCCATTTGGTTCCAGCAGGTAACTTTAATTTCAACTTTGGTTGTTTGTTCGTCTGTATACTCTATATGATTTTTCAAGATTAGTTTTTACTTTTATTGTATTCCACCCAAAAATTTGATGTCGAGATTTCACCGGAAATATATGTTTTGGGGCCCCCTGAATCCAAAAAAAAAAAGCATTTTTAGAAAAAGGTCTGTGTGTGTGCGTGTGTCTGTCTGTGGACAGCATAACTCAACAACGAAAAGTCGGTTAAAAACCAAAGTTGGTATTTAAGTTTAATGTCTTTCAATGATGCAACACGAAGATTTTAAAGAAAATAGCCCCACCCTAAACTACCCTTTACATGGAATATTTTGATTTTCTTGAAAATGGCTCTAACGATTTTGATTAAAATGTCATATGTTTGAGATATTTTTATGACAAATGAAATGTATATCTTGAATTTTCTGGCTATAGCCCCTGTAGTCGTATTTACTCTGGACGACTTTTGCATAACTGGTAAACTGTTAGAGATAGACCAAATCGTACTATACAAAAAATGTAGATCTTGCTAAAATACACAATTTATGTCTAAATAAATTTTCTTGTAGGGTGAACCATTTCGGAGATATTCCTTGTTATGTGTGTGAGTTTCGGAAAACTTAGAACTTTCATGAAATGGATCGTTGTTCATTTTTTTATATGTTAAGTGTGCAAAGACAACAGAATCTCAAAGCTTTAAAACATTTGACAGTCGCACAAAGCCCACTGTATTCTAACATTCCCCTTGCACCTACAAGGAAATAAGCAATAAGATAAGTTGTACAAATGTTTATCTTAACTAACACGAAGAAGATATTGGAATAAGAGTTTGTAAGAATGGTTAGTACAAGAGTAGAGAAAGTCATGTGAGTGCAACACATCAGATTTTTTTAATCAAAGTGCACATCTAAATATTTTGCTTTTGGCCTACAAGGGGTTGTTGAGCTATGGGTTATTTGAGAGGTAGAACTGGAACTTAAAAATTCAATGCCACAGCTGGGATTTGAACCACAGACCCTCCGCTTGCTAGGCGGGTACTCTAACATTAAGCTACTGTGACAACCTCCCAGAATGACATTTAATTCTCAAACCAGTTCATATTTTTCTGGTCTGTGGTTCAAATCCCAGCTGTGGCATTGAATTTTTAAGTTCCAGTTCTACCTCTTAAACACTGCCCACACACGGTTTGTGTGTTTAAAAACACCAACAGTAAGTTTGTTGGCATAAATAACTAATAATTACCATATGGGTTATTTGTTTATTTTGTTTCCTGTGGTTCATAATTTTTAAATTCCAATTTAATTTCAACTGTTTTTCTTTTCGATGAAAACAGCTGAAAGTTTGTTTTCTTGATGTTTACTGAGATCAAATTATCTTGGGATTATGTAAAGCTGTTTCTTTCAAAAGCTGTATTTTATTGCTTTTTTGTGAAGATCAAATAACCAAGTCACCAGCCAAATGTGCAGTTTTCACACCAGCACTTTCCAGTTACTTTTGTAAATCATTAATGTATACATTAGACAAGGAAGTACTTAACACAGCACCCTGCGGCACACCCAAGTAGGTTTGTTCATATCTGGTTGTTGCAGATCCATAGTTTGTAACATAATATCTTTGTATGATGAAATGACATATCCAAGTTAACAGGTTACCCTTAATACCCATTATTGTTATGTAAATGAGCACTAAACAAAGATGAGTATATGTTTTGTGTGGAGGCAAGAGAGCTTTAATGTGTAAAGCAATTAATAAAACTATATAATTTATATGTACATGAATAAGAGTGATTGGGATCTAACGAAAGGGCATTCTTGCTTACTTGACCTTAGACAGGATTACCAGATTGTTTTTATGGAAATGTAGGACACACTTCTTCTCCAGATTATCCTTCCCATATGTAGGACTTACACTCCCTAGGACTTACAAGCCAGTGTCTAGGGTCAGACACCTGTCGGGGAACACAGGAACCTATGGACCAGACAGAGTGAAGACCTGGAAGTGGGTGGTCAGCCAAGCACCAGGTATGAGAGTGAGGAAGAGGATGATATGAAATGCAGGCAAAATGGATGATTGCAAAAGTGATAATGGAGCAATTGGTGGAATGAGTGGCAGGGGAAACCGGAGCACCAGGAGAAAACCCGCCCTGATGCCGCTTTGTTCACCACAAATACCACATGTGGATCCCTAGAATCAAACCTGGGCCGCCTAGGCAAGCGTGCTAACTGCTCAGCCACGGGGCCGCCTGAAATGCAGGAGACAATGGTAAAAAATGTAGGACATTATCGGTCCATGCAAAAATAATGTAAAGTTACAATTTAAAAGCTATACCCACAAGCATTTACATTTATAATTTCTTCAAATTCTGAAACATATAATGTTAAAAGTGATCATCAATGATCAATCATACTTCTCTGAAGAATTAATCTTTCACAATTAATATGACTTTTAGTTTGGTGAATACGTTTTTACCCTCTGGCTGACTTATGCCACCAAAATTTGTGTTTGTGTTGTCAGCTCCAAATGCTGCAGTCCTATTTTATTTCTAACTCTACTCAAGTATGGTAATATTGTTTCCATGGATGTATATGATGCGTGGTGATGAACAACATGAAATGCAAGAGTTGCCACTGCAGTGCTAATACGATATGCTGATTGTGTGGCCTGAATAAAGAAACCTTCAATATCTGAAACAACGGCAGAAGTTGTGAAGTTTTGTGTCTTAGTTTACTTTTCACTTTCTTATTCTTTGATAGTCAAATTCAACTGGAACGGTGAGTAAAGCATTTCTTTGCCTCTATAGAATACCAAGCTTTTGCTTCAGAGTGCAAATGCTGAGTTGCCAATCTCTTGTTCAATGTTACTAATGCACAAGTATGCTCTTTGACTGTAGCCATGTTGACATAGCGAGTTATAGTTGCAGCTAATAACCAATTATTTCTTTCTATTTTTCCAGTTTCTAGTTCATTTTCTAACAATTACTGCTTTTTTCTGAAAACATAAGTAATGAGACATTTCAAAACTGCTGCAGATGCTGGACAAATGGTTAAAATGTAGGGCATGTCTGAGAATTTCCAGATGTCTGGTAATCCTAGCTTTAAATAACCCAGTACTTGCTCTATCCCCTATCTCCTTTGTTTATGCTGCTCACTGATGTCACAGTTGTTATCATGAGATAACACTACCACCCTCATGTGAATAACAAGTGATTTAGGACCCAAACACAAAGCATAGTAGAGGGATATTTCTTATAAAAAGAGGAGTGAAGCTGCAACTGTGAAGTGACAACAATGTGTGGCTGCAACATCAGTGTAGCTAAACTCCAATCATCCAGCACAGAGGAAGAAAAAAAACATAATTAAATAACAGGCAACACACATTAAACCGAAGAAAACTTATCATGCTAAACTGATTTCACTTCCCCTTAGGTTGGCACTTACATACTTCGCATGTGCAGTATCACCACCATGGGTGTTTTACTATCCTCAGTACTGTCCATAGCCATAACCAGGCTATAAGAAAAAGCTCCTGTAGATAGGTTACAGGATTCTGAACTGGTAACATAATCTCATTCATTTTACTCACTTTATTCACTTCATTTTCTCCAGCCAGGTAGGAAAGAGTGCCCAATAAAAATATTAAGAGGAAACACTAAAAGTTAATGCAATCTATAAACACTTATTGCTTTGTGTATTTAAAGTGCTTTACACACATTTAACATGTTCTTATCTTTCATAAATTAGGTCTTTGTTTATGGTGATGTTTGACACATGCCAGGCGCAGTGGCCCTACTCTTACTGGTGTCTGTATAGCTCCATTACATTCTTTAGTCATATTAGAATAGTGGATGGGTATGTTATTCTTGGTCTATGCAACTGATAGTGGTGTGATAATGTGTTCAACAACTCCAAGTGTTGCTGAACATGGGATCTAAAAAACAAAACAAAGAACGCAGGTGGTCTTAGCATTTTATTTTTCATTATTGCACGATGTTTTATGAAACAGTCTCATATGTGTGTTTGTTCCTTTTATCCCGTAAAAGTGTTTATATTGGAATTAAAACGCTATTAAACTCAAGAAAAGGGGACATTGAAGCTTATTGTTTAAAGTGCTTTTAAAACTGAGGTGTATTACCCTTGCACAGTCTTACAAATATATTCAAAACTGCTTTCTAAAATAACTGTTGATTTATTCTTCTCCACTAGTGTTCACAACATACACGAATTTGTGCACCACACCCTACGGTACTGTCTCTTCTTTTCATGGCATAGATTTCCATCATTTTGATTGCAGCTGCGTGATTTTACAACCACCTACCTTTCTATACGTTTTATTTCCAAAGTAAAATATTTAAATGTTGCAAATATGTGTATAAATCATAAAGCACTTCTAGTTCATATATTACAAGCTGTCTTTATTTACGGTGCAGACCTCATACTTTCAATATTTTCTAAATTTTTAAACTGTAAGCTCTCTAATTTATATATTTGTTGCGAAATCTAAAGGAAAATGAAAGATGTGAAAATTATTATAAATTATGTCAATGCTTTATAACCTATACACTCACCAGTTTTAAATTAAAACAATATTTAAAAGGACACTACAGGAGCACCTTTCCCCTCAAATTTTTCTTATAACACCAATTGTCATAAAACAAATCAAGAACAGAAATACATAATAACGTCTGGACCATTTGCTATTTACTTCTTATAGTAATCAAGAGATGCTATTCCTTAAATAATTATGAATCACGTCTATTAATTCCTTTGACAAGACGTGTAAGCAAATCACAATCACATGTAACCACAGATGAATAGAACGTTCCGCTTAGTTCCGCTTAGCTTCCTGGTAACCCGGCCCAGGCCGATGGTTTTTAAGTGTGCTTAAAAACGACAGCTCCATGTCAGTAGATTTACTGGCATGTAAAAGAACTCCTGCGGGACAAAATTCCGGCACACCGGCGACGCTGATGTGATCCTGGCAATTGACAGCGTCGTTAAACAAGAAAATAATTTTTTTTAATTTAGCTTCCTGGTGTTGTACACTCTCTGGAGCTACGTGCAAAACGTAAGTGACTGGTACTACAAATGAGTTGTAGAACACGGCCGAGACATAGTTTCCGGTAGAAGTTGGCCGAAATCCGGATTCCGGATAGGAAAGCTTAGGCAAGGCAAGAAAGCAATTAAGGTAGGATTAATTTTTCATTTATGAGAGGAAATTTTGTTAAATTCTGATCAAATTTCGTTATTTAGGATGGCCTATAATGGACCTTATAAATGGTCGCCTGGTTAGTCTCCCAGCATATGCTTGTCAGGAAACGTTTGACTCTCGACTTTTCGAAACAGTTAGTTTTAATGTTTTTGTCACATAATACCTCCCTTCTTAGTTCTTCCTTTATCAAAACATTCATTTCGATATCATATTTAACTAAACAGAGAAAGCATGCATTTGTTTTCAAGCCACATCTTAATTGACCTTGTAGCAGAAACACCCTATCCATGTTTTGTAAACTACATGTAAGTGGTAGTACAACCGGAAATAATTCCCAGCGTTTTGTGTTATGTAGTAGGGGCAATGTCATTTTAACTGTTACCCTTTGAAATAAAATACAAAATGTCAGTTTAGAACATTGGGTTTTAAAAAAGGTACGTTATAGCTTCCTGCCATAGGCATGCTATTATAAACGAAGTGGAACTTTCCATACGCCACTCTTGACTGCATGTAGCACTGTTTACCAACACATTAAAACCACGAACTCTTGTCAGTATGGTATGTCATTGATTTATGAACAATTTGGAAAACTTAGCAAAAAACAGAATATTAAATAGAGCCTTTGCATCCTTGATACCTCTTTTGTTAGATGGTTGAGTAATTAAAGTCTTCATATCAACTTAGCGTAAGACCTGTTTGCTATACCGTAATTACAACAAAAAATGTGCCGATATTAGTTAAGTGTGGAAGTATTTAAATATTTACCAAAGTAAATATTTACTAAAGTAAATATTTTAGCATTTACTATACACTAGCTGGGATAAGAAGTTTCAGATGTCCTAAACCATTTTTGATGGATAACTCTGCAGGAAGACCTAGATCTAACCTAAGCTATGTCTTCTTTAATTTCTCGTTAAAAGTGATGAAAAGCACAAATTGCTGGTTTGGGTTCCAGTTCCGTATGGTTAATAGTACTAAAGTTCAGTATGATGGTTACTAAAGCTTGAGAAAGACTTAGGTTAGTAATTTCAGGGTAGGTACATAGTAATCCTGAATTAATGAGGAATAGTTGGCAATCATTGGGTTTTAGCTACACTTATATGTTGGCTACACTTTCCTATTGCTTTGCACTAATGGCCTTTGGCTCTTCCTTCACTCCTCTGATTATAAAAAAAAGTCCCTCTGGTAAGATTTGTGGCTTAGGGCTGTAAGTATTTTGCTACACTTGTTAATTGTGCATGCACCCTGTAGTTATGCAATATGTGCATTACAGCTCATGAAAGTTGCATTAGTCATACAGAAGTTTAACTGCATCTAATTGACATTTATTGTTCAAAATATGTTATGTGAAGTGCTCATAAGTATTGTTCACATGCATTTTACCCTATTTATGCCATTTTTAAATAAAGAAATGATGTAAAACATGTAGTTGGTTAGGTGCTGAGCTATTGATCTCAAGGTTGTGGGTTCCAACCTGGCGCGGACCAAGTATGCTTTGTTCAGTGTCTTTTGAGACAGTGGAAGGGACAGATACAACCATCCACTACCTATCTCAAAAGTATATGCTTAAAAGTGACAGCCTCATATCAGTAGATTTTCTGGCATGTAAAAGAACTCCTACAGGATGAAGTTCTGGCTCACTGGCAACACTTATATGGTCCTGACATTTCACAGCATCGTTAACTAACAAAATTTACCTCAAGGACAGATGCGAGAGAGAAAAAAGAAGGGAAATTAGCAAGTGACAAGGTGTCAGAGAAGGAGAAGAAAGAAGCTATGATTGGTTACAATTCAACAGGGAAAGAAGATGACAATAGCAAAACGTAAAATTTAGCATACCACCAAGAATCAGTGAGTGGCCACTTAGGAGAAGATATAAGTGCAAATTACTCAATAGCCAAGGGGTAATTTCAAAGTTGTGTGGAAATAAAGTGGGTAAACAAGATGTGGGGTACTACCAGGTGGAATGGGAGAATAGTGAATGGAATGGAAGAAGGGCAAACAGAAAAGACCAGCATGTATTTGGAAAGATGAAAATTCACATAAGTGGGTGTCAGATAGTGAAAAAGTGTTAATATGTCGGAAACTGAAAAAAGAGGGGAAAGGGGTACCCTGCGCCATGTGTCAAGGAAGAACAAGTGACCAAGTTGTTGGTTGTTCAGGGTTGGCAGGAGTGATGGGAATAAAAGTTTAGGGATAAAGTCAAGTAGGTATTAAAGTTTAAGTGAGAAAAAGAAGTGCAAGTGACAAAGAGATAAGAAGAAAGTGAATCAGTGAAGTGTAGGAAGTGATCATGAAACATAGGAAAAAGAGGAGGAAAATAAATTTTAGAATGGAATGGGTGATTTAAAATAATAATGAACTTGGAGACATGAAAGTATAAGAGAATTTCGTGAAAATAAATCAAAAGACAAAAGTTAAAAGAATAAGAATAATTAACAGTAGTTAAAGAATAAACAGCATATGTCAAAAATTAATATGTAGAGAATTTCAGAGGGTTGTCCAATTATAGAGGGGCTAAGGCCCAAGTTCATGGACAGCCCAAGATGTATGCTCTAGCATTCAATTCAACTAACAAAATGTATATATTTCTTTTTACCCTATTATTGGCTGGCAAATAATAAAATGTTACACATGTTGAGAATCCTCAGAAGAGCAAGGTATCAGTAAGTATTAATGAGTCAAGATGCAAAAATGATGGATGTTATGCTTTTTAATAAAAACTTATTTGGAGTACACAGCTTGTGGTGGTCAGCCTGCCGGTCCAGCACAGTGTGAGTGAAAACCAGTAGAAGGAGGGCACTATTGAAAGTGTGTATTAAAGAGGTATACCCTTTAAGAATAAAGGAATCTGGAATCTACATAGTTATAGAACATAAGTATTGATAGTATTTTTATGATTGCTATAAAATGGATCCTTAAATGAAAAGAATGCTGGACATAGAATCTCAGCTGCTTCTTTTGAAAAGTTGTTTCCTAAGGACATCCAACATTTTTGCAGGTGGACTCTTCATGCCTGTGCAATGCTTATTGAATATTTGTGTTGATATATTTGGTATAGTGAACATGTGTGTAATATCAACTTTTATGTTGTATACTATGAGTTCTCATTAGGAACTGTATTGTCATTAAACAGCCTTTCTCCATAACAGGATATATTGATCTATGTGCCAATGCTTTGGGTGGTATTGATTTGTACATTTTGCATTCAGAGCACTGGAATGCTGAAGTTATATCAGAAAGGTGCAGGTGATGGTATTAATGCTCGAGTGCTCATGTTCACTTAAGTGATTAAACAACACTGATAACAGAATGGGAAATACATAGTTCTTTTTAATATCTACAATCAACCCAGGTTGACACTGTGTAACAGAACGTTATATGTTACAAATATGTTTTCTAAGGGTATTATCGAGGGAGGCGAATTCTAACTCATATTTGAAGCATAATTTTGTAGTCAGAGATGAACATATTGTCATAGAAAGTGTTTTAATTCCAGGAACTGCATGTTCGATCTTTAGCAGAATGTGGTGTTTGCAATTTAAAATTCTGAGTGAATCCATTGTTACAAGCTAGAAAAGCACACTGTATTATTTTCTTGTTTCAATTCTTAACACAAAGTGATAGTTACTGAAGAACAATGCTTCCAGTGTTGGCAGTCACAAAAACTTTGCAAGAAGTACAAATTTGAAGCAATTGGCAATGCTCCACATTAGTGTGACAACTTGAAGCAATAGAAATGTTCCAAGCTGCTGCGACTTTGGAGCAATAAGCTCCACATTGCTGATGCAATGATGACTTGCTTAGGGTGTCAGTGAAATTTATACAGCTTGTCTTAAAACGTCTAGACACTCCATATGCGCAAGCGAGGAGAAATGCAGAGAAGTGGTGGAGGAGCAAGTAACTAGAAGTTTGTCAGGATTTGCAGGCAGTCACATATACAGCACATGAACTTATAACTCTTGCGGCAGCTGGAAGACTGACCCCCACTCCCCTTTTATGCAAGTGGATTGCTCAGTGCTATTATGCATCTTTGATTCGGGAGTGGAGGAGTGTTAGGGCAGTTTTAGACAAACTGTATCTTCATGATTTCTTAAATACATCAATACTGGTTCCTTTTAGGCTGTAGCTCAACCATTGAGATTCCTATGACAGGGCATAGGAATGTGGGTTTTTCTAGAAATGATGACACAGATTCTTACTGTAAAGTGTTTTAATGAATGTTTGCAATAATTAAGATGAGGTGTTGCCAATGATAGAGGAAAAACTATCAAATAATTCACTAGCTAAATATAACTGGGACCGTATGTGAAGACCCAGAGGAATACACTTCACAATTGTATTGCAAATTGAGGCGGTTGGTTTTAATCCGCTCCATGTGACAAATGTACCTAGACACCCTGAAGAACAAGGAAAAAGTGAGAGCTCTCCACACTATAATCAGATGCTCCTATCTTCCCCTTTCTCCTCAACTCATTTGAATGCCCCACTCAGATGCTAATGCCAAGTTGCAAAATAATTTGTGCACTGTTCACTCTTGATTTTTATCCTAACTCTGTTTATAAAATGTTTGGAAATCTGCAAGGCTATCCTGGCTCTATGCTAGCTAATGCATCTGGCAAACTTGTTCTGCTCTATTCATTATGAGTAGCTAATTGCTCAGCGAATTCTAGGAATTGACTCACAAAATTCAATCCTTCGGTAATGACTTGCTTAACTATCTGATAACTACTAACTGATTTTCCTACCTGAAAACTTTACTTGCTCTAATGTTATATAGCATATTCCTCTGATATTCATATTTAAAGTTATTGTATTTGCTTGTTTTCTCTATTGCATCCTTTGGAAGGTGCTGAA
The DNA here is from genome assembly GCA_030765045.1 of Tenodera sinensis. Classification (NCBI taxonomy): domain Eukaryota; kingdom Metazoa; phylum Arthropoda; class Insecta; order Mantodea; family Mantidae; genus Tenodera; species Tenodera sinensis. Next base: position 49,161,942 of record CM060969.1, read on the forward strand.
CTTGTTTGGTATTTAACTGGCTTTTCATTTTTGAGTTGTGTTCACACACACACCTTCTTCTAAATGTGCTTTTTTGGATTCAGGGAGTCTCAAAACATATATTCCGGCGAAATCTTGATATAAAATATTCAGATGGAATACAGTACTTCCCCTTCTTACTATACATAGTGAAGAAAGTAAAGATGTGCAAGACATAAGGATCTGAAGTTAAGCCTAGCAAGTGAACATATAAGCAAAATAAAATTCTTCATGCTTTGCCTGTTAGGGTTACTAAGTCTTCTTTATATTCCTGGTCTAATGCTATTTCAAGTCAGTTTTCTTGAGTATCCTGGCCCATGTTGTTAGGACATTTCCTCTATAGTATTGTTCATTGTCATCTATTATTTTTTTAAATATTCTGTATAGTTCGTCATACTCATTTAAGATGGGTAAAATCTTGTTCTGTGCAACAAAGTGAACTATAATATATAATTTCCTTCTGAGTTTGTCCAATGGGTTTGAACGGCAGCACACTCCTTAAGATGTTCCCAGTCCATAACAGAGTTGCCGTTGCACAGCATGCAGTTTGGCAATGTTGTGAATCCCATATGGTGTAGATGTTCTGCTAGACAGTTGAGTTGGATTATTTTTCGAAAAGTGGTGACTATTTCACTTCGGGGTAGATTTGGTATTATTTTTTGTTTGATTATAATATTAATAAGAATATAAAGAGAGATTTCACTACAAAGCAGATTAAGTCGGCACAATGCTCTAATATCAACTTTTTTCTGAACAAGTGCCAATAAAATTGTTTATTCTTAATAATTGGACTCCTTTTTAAGTTCAGCAAGTTTTAAATGGAGTGGTTATATCAGATTGTGGTGAATGTATGAAATTAAAGGTTGGTTCACAACCTCTGGGTAGTGACAACAATAACCAGAACGAGAAAGTCGAAATACATGTACTCAAATGGGAGTGTTCACAACCAACAGGAAGCTTTGCCAGACTCTGGGAAGGGAAAAGAGGACTTGGTCGAGTTTTAAGTTTCTGTTCTCATTATCAGGCACAGCATGTTAGATTCATGTTATGTATGTTAGACTTTTTGCTGTAGGAATTATTCAAGGTGACCGTGCTTGTGAAACAGCCGCTAAAGCACTCTCTAGTCACAAGTTAGAAAAAAATATTATTGGTCAGTTATGAACAAATTAATTCCCAATGCACAAAATTGACTTTACTTACTATTAATAAGCTGATCGATAGTATATCCTGTCGTCATACTGGGCTGTTGTGAACCAAAATATTAAGTGCTGCCTTGTTTCCCATTGCTATTGTCACTATGGTTTCCGTTGGCAGGTAGTTGGGAACCAGCCTTAACGCTTAAATGATCTTAAACTATAAAAAGGGGCAGTTATCCATCATTTGTAGCTTCAGAATAAGAGAAAATCTATGAAAATTATATCTATGTAATTTGTCCCAAATGAGAATCTAGACCAGCCCAGCCCAACATTGTGCACATAAATTATTTTTGTGGTTTCATAAGCAAATTTTTGCTCCCAACAATTTCTAATACTAACTCAAATTTCAAAAGATAACTATTTGCTTCTGAATATTTTCCCAGTACACACTCATGAAGTATGTATGCTGTATTCATTACTGCCCTAACCAGTGTTTTCCAGTGGTAGAAATAATCATTAAAAAGTGGTTGTGATGGCACCTACACCTCCTTGGGCATGAGTTGAATGTGGCGAGCACATAAGAAAATTGGAAAGCACTGCTCTAGACCATTCAACAAGCACACACTTCAGAGGCGAGCAGTATTCATTTTAATCTTCAGAATGAATCCTTTAATTCAGTAATGTAGATTATATAGATAAGCAAAAGAAGTGTGAGCATTGGTCCCATGCACCAGCAATATTTGTGATGGCATAAGCCTTCAACACAACTTCTAATTTGTACTCTCCAAATGTTGTCCTTATGTATGGACTATATATTATATTGTGTTTTTGTACTCTGGAGTTGCATCATGTCCAAAATGAAGGCAATTAGTGATAATTATTTTAATATGTAAGCAACGTCAATACTGTCTGCCAAAGATAGTGGGCACATATGTTTTCAAGATCTCCTGTATTCTTAGTGTTAAAAATTGGTAAAATGATGGAGGAATCAGTTGCAGTTATTACATTTGCTGCACTAATCAGCAACTGACGGTCTTTGCTATATATCATCTTTGAATTCATGATGCAGCTTTAAAAGGAACTTTTAACTTTCTTTCTCTCTCCCATTAGTTATACTTAAAATGTAAAACTCTATAACATATTATGAGGGTGAAGTTATCCACCTGACAGATGGTGTTGGCAACCTCAAATAGGACATTTCTGAAGTAGGATCCTTTTAGATGGTATAGTGTGCATTTTCATACATGTTTTCATTTTTTTGGTATTATAGTGCTGCAATATGAGTAAGTTGGAAGTTTCTTACTAAAATGTTAACATTGAATGTCATACAATAAAATACTTAATATGAAATGCCAATCAAAATAAAAGTAGATCCAACTTTTGAAGCTTCTTTATTTTCTGCAGAGAAGAAATGTGCTGTGGAATTTAAATTTAGCTTTTCTTCCCTTTTTTTTGTGATAAATGTTGAGAACGTTAAGTTACCATTGCAACTTAAGAAAATTTTGCAAAAATCCACAATGCTGTGTTAAATAATATATGATTTGGGGTGTATGAGCTTTATATTGCAAAGATTACATTATTTTGTGTCCAGAACATTTTGCACAAGGATTTGCACAGCACAATGTCTGCCATGTTTTTAAGCTACTGATCAGAAGCACATCATCTCACAGTAGTGTTTGGACATGTTCAAATGCAACTTGACCCACTTTTTTGACATTACATAATTGTTGATGAATGGATTCACCACCATATTGCAAAGACAAAGCAGCCATCCCATTAATGGGTTGCAAGAGGGTGAAAACATGCCAAAGGAGACCAGGTGTGTTCCTTCAGCAGAAAGGGTGGTGATGGTATTCTGGAACGCACTGTCTGAAAAAGGTCAAAACTATCAATGAAGAGCGCTATGCAACTTTGTTGTAGCATTTGAAGAATGCAGTGAAGGCCACACATTTGCCTTTGTTACGATAGGAAGTTCTTTTCCAAGAAATGTAAACTTCATCACTTGCAATTGCAAAGTTGTATGACTTGCACTTTGAATTACTGCCAAATTCATCATGTTTACCACATTAAGCTCCCATTAACCTTTCCCACTTACCAAATCTGAAGAAATGGTTTGCTGAACAGAAATTTACCTCAGATGCGAAGATTTTCATACAAACTCTTTATTTTGCAGGGTTGGACACAATTTTTTTACTGAAGATATAAAGAAATTGGAGCATCATTGGTCTAACACAGACATAGGCTTAAAAGGTTAAGGAAATTTGGGTTAAAAATCTTGCATGTGGATGTATACGTTCATCCGTGTGTGTGTGTTTTCTGTTATGCTTCCAAAAATTAAAAATAAAATAAAGCAAAACAAACATGCCCATAATTTTGGCTAGATGGTCAAGCACTGCCAAGTTCAAATGGATAGCACATGCAGTAAGCTGGTTTTTGTTGTGTGGACAGAGTTCTTTGAATACACATTTCGTAGTGTGGTTCTCAGCTATTCCATAGGGTTTAGGTCTGGACTGTCTCCAGGCCAGTCATCCCAAGTAACACAATGCTCTCTTCAGAAGTACCATTGTTTGGCTGTATGAGCTGTTGCTCCATCTTGCATAAGAACAGCACTGTCTTAATTTGGGGAATGACCATTCTGAAAGTTTGATCATAGACAGGACCTCATAGACAGACCTCTCCCAATAATAATCGCCATTGACAGGTCTATTTGCCTCAATCACATGGAGTTCAGCTTTTACATAGCCACAGATGCTTCCAGCAACTATTATCTTTAATCCTTGCTTGTCTTTGAAATGGGAAAATTTTCTTTGATTTTTTTATTCAGATTCAAGGATTTTGTTTGCTGGGCTTTGAGTAAAGTTCTGCTGGAGATTTGTGCATAAACAAAATGTGCATTCTTTTGGTTTTTCCTTCAGGATTGACATCGAGAAACCATCAGACATTATTCTTTTGCAAAATGCCTGACGATCAACAATATTTTTCCAGATGACATACTGAACATAAGCATCCTTTGCTCAGGATTGTATACAAATGGTCTTTTACAGTCATCGTACCAATAATCTTCTGTCTTTGCTTGTAGTCATCTGAGAAATTCTGACATTTGGCAGCTGTCCGAGTACTGGCACCAATTTTATTCTTCACCATATGTCTTGATTTCCTTCTTAGTGTTCTAGTGAAGATTTTGTTGATCATCCAACTTGCTGTTACAAACATTATCATTGTCTCTATTAACCCAAAGTGTACAGCTTTCGGATCAACACCTAATGTTGGAGTAATTTTATTGTTATGCATTCCACTGGCATGGTGGCATGGACACCTTGAACTTAGAAGCGAATGTGTTCACATTTTGGTTTCATTTGTTAGAGACGACATCCTTTAAAAAGGAACAAATAACCACAGAGCAGTACATAGACAAAGTAACAATTTAAATAAGCTATATATAAATCCATTAAATTGAAAATTAAAATTTGATCACACTTGATCATTTTATCTCCCTAATTAAAATTTGGTAAAAGCATAAGCATAAGAATACCTAAACAATATTGAATTACAAATTTTCATTGACTTACTAAGTACCCCTGTGGACAAAACAAAATCAGTCCTGTCTGAATGCCAAATTCGTCTAAGTCCTACGCGGTACAGCACCATGATGGATCATATGGTTTAGTAATATTAAGATTTGGATCCTGTGACAACTTGCCGCTGCTGCCAAACAACTGAATCATGGATGGTATAACTGTTGTTGTTGTTGTAGTGTTTAACGCCCGCTTTTACTACTACGGCACCGCAGGTGGTGACACTGATGATACATGGAATGAAGATGGAGCACCGGTGGAATGAGATGGCGGGGGAAACCGGAGCACCCGGAGAAAACCCGCCCGGACGCCGCTTCGTCCACCACGAATACCACATGCGGGTCCCTGGGATCGAACCTGGGCCGCCTAGGTGGTAGGCGAGCGCGCTAACCTCTCGGCCACGGCGCCGCCATGGATGGTATAACTGCCATATAGGAATCAGATGAATTTCACGTTCCAGACATGACTAATTTTTTTGCCCACGGGTGTACATGTGTGTTGCATTTATGAAAATGTTCCACCTAGAAGTGCACCATCACACAACTTGCCAGCAGCAGAATGTGTTCACAATGATTCAGCAAAAAATACAAGTATAAAGTTCATACAGCCAGCACCATCTGTTGGTGTAAAGTGTTGCCACAGAGCATCAAACCATGGTAGCTTTGTTAAAAAGGAGGAACTATCAATCCTCCACTCTGTAATTAGGGAGTTTGTTGTATTATAAATCTTGCTTTAATTGTATACATACAAGTCTATTGTAATATTTGTAATTACTTAATGACTTATAAATTTTAATTTAATTGAACCAATTTAGAGGATGATTTTTTTTCCCCATTTATATGCTGTCTTAAAGATCTATGGTTATATTGGTACCTTTTCACCTTTGGAGCAACCGCGTAACAGTAGTGACATTCACCCGCTTTTACAGTGGTTTTAATCTTTTTGTTGGTATTACTTTGGGTTATTACATTAAATTCACACACTCCCATTCATACTTGCAGACCCTAGGAAAGCTGGGGAATAAACCTGTGTAAAGAAAAATTCTCACCCTGCAGCCGGGAATCGAACCCGGACCTCTCGATTTGAAGGTTAGCATGCTAACCACCAGACCACAGAGGGAGTCTAGAGAGTAGTTGGTGGTACTACTATTAAGGTTAGACTTAAGTTTTTTTAATTACTTTTAAAATAGTTTTTAAGATGCATTTTATTGGGGTTGACATTAGCAGTAAATATGATAGTGAAAAGAGCTTTTGGAACCTGGAACCTTAGTATGGAAAGACAATCCTGGCAGTATTTAAACCATGTACCTTCTGTTCAGGAGTTCATGCTCTAATGATCTTGACTACTTGTGTTGTACAAAGCTGGTTTTATTGATGACTAAAATAAATGAGAATGCATGTAGCCTCTGGTACCAAAGGTAACCACTGAAGGTAAAACTAGACTCCAAATAATGACCACCCATCACAGGAGAAAATACCTATGTTGATAGGGAGAAAAGTGCTTCTCTATAATCAGATAGAAACACAGGCTTGCTAGACTATAACAAAATCCAGAAAAATGATTGGCAGTGAAAGTAATGGGAGAGCAAAAAATCTCTGAACGGGCTGCACAGTGGTTTGCTTATTTGCATCCTTGGCACTCATTGCCGTCTGCTACTATCATAGAAAGGCACAGATGAAACTATACAACATAACTTCTTTTAAAGACTTTACTTAGCAACAGTTTGAAAGAAGATGCTGAAACTGGTTGCTGTCTTTTCCAGACATACAGTTTTGGCATCTCTAGGGAACTATCCATCACTCACCGTAGTTCATGTTGAAAAATGCCGGCAATTTCCTGGCAGATTTTTTAAAAATGTTTCCTGGGTGTATGGGTTTATCTTGTACACTTTGTTTTAAGTTACCCCAGAGATAGAAATTGCAGGGAGTTAGGTAGGGGGACTGAGGGGACCACAAACCTCTACTAATAACTCTGTCCTGAAACACACTTGGAATTGTTCTAATTGAAAGACTTTAAGCCGTTGCAGAGTCTTGTTGAAAAAAGACAAAATCATGCTCCCTGACTGTTAATTCTCTAAAGGGGAGGGGGGGAGATTTTTTATTCACATATGTATGGGTGTCAACTTTGACTTTAAAAAGTTGTCCCTATAACTCTGAACCTAATATTGTTCATGAAGTATTCCTTCATGACGAAAATTTTGGTGTACGGTGTGCCATTAGCAGAGAAAGGTATCTCAGAGCTCCAATAAGTGATTTCTATCTCTGGGGTAACTTAAAACATAAAGTGCACAAGACAAATCCACACACCCCGGAAGAATTGAAACAAAATATCTGCCAAGAAATTGCTAGCTTTTCTCAATGTGAACTGAGGCTAGTGATGGAAAGCTTCCTAAAGAGGTGCCAAAAAGTTAGTATGAACAACAGTGACTAGTCTCAGCATCTCTTTTCATAAATTGGTCAGTAAAACCTTTAAAAGTAGGTTTTAAAATGTTGTATGGTATCTTCTGCGGCTTTCTATTATGCCAAGAGGCAAAACACTGTGCAGCCTGTTTGGAGGTTTTTCACTCTCTCGGTAGAATGCAAGTGAGATGGTGTGTTCTGGTCAAAATAACTTTCCAGCACAGCAGCAACTATTGAACAACCCACACACTTTTAATTTTCTGCAGTGTAAAATTATTTTAGAGAGTAAAAATGAATTTCTGTACTGTTGTCATCAATGTGGAGTTTCTATTATTCTAATTATTCTAACTATTATTCCAATAATTGGGAAAAATCTCAAATGAAGGTCTTAGCTGTAGTTTAGAACCAATCATGTTCCAAAACAGTTTGCACCATGAGGTAAGGAGATATATTTATCCCAGGACTACTACTGTTTCTATAGAACATTCTTATATTTATGCTAAAGTGGAAATTGCAATCACTTGACAACTTGGTGAAAATAAAATGAGCCATTGGGTTTCATTGTATAAAATAAATGCTTAAATGTTTGATATTGTGCAGCAGTTAAATTTGAAGGATTACCTGGCAAAATGTGTTTTGAAGGTTTTATGCTTTGTAGAACTCTTGTTTACCTTTCTCATATTTGAAAATCTTTTCACAGGGAACAGATTGGGTTGATAGAGCATGGATACACCAAGGAAAAACAATGACTGCTACTTTTATTATTATTCAACATGTTTAAAAGTAAGTGATATATTCTAAACTGTATTATGTCAATAAAAAGGAATCGTTATAGTTCTTAGCATTTATTTTGAAATTATCAGGAGCAGTTGATTCCCTTAGTTATTATTCAACACAAATTATATATTTGAAAATAGAAAAGAATCTTAATTTTTTAAGTATTTATTTTGAAATCATCAGGAGCAGTTTATCCTCTTAAAATTAAATTGACTGGAATTTTTAGGGCGATGGCTGCATGTTTCGCCATGAACCATCTGCATTGGGCTGTGAAACAGTTTGTTCCTTCTGGCAGCAAGGAAAATGCCTCAATCAACATTGCAATTTTCGACATATGGAATTAAGAGTAAGTAATCATTAGTTGGTGATGCTGTAAAATGCAATTATTTTTAGACGCTACTTACAGGTCAATAATCAGGATATGTTAAAGGAACCATGGTTTCTATTCTCAACTGTTGACTAACTGATCATTGAATTCATACTTCTTATGTGATCACTTCTTGGGATATAAAAAGCATTTTTGTCTGCTTATTTATAAGTATGAACTTTTTTTCCCCACATCATTTATATGAGACATATTTTTAAATTAAATATAGATAATTATTTTTTAAAAAATAGCAGAACATTATTTTTCCAAATACCTATTTCTACACTTAGTTACCCCCTTATTTAGCCAGTTATAATGAGAAACCAGTTTTTGTAAGCTTTTGTCGCAGAATGATGCCGCCTGTGACAAAAACCATGTCTGCTCTTCTTTTTTAACATCATCGTGGTTGAAATTTTTTTCACCAAGGAAATTCTTCAGATGAAAGTGAGACAGAAACTGAAAATCCCTTGGTGCCAAATAGAACTGTAGGGAGCCTGGCCAAATTGTTCTCAACCAAATGGTGCGATCAGATCTTGAGTTTAGGCTGTGTGTGGCCAGGCATTGTTAATCATTATTTCCCGATAACTCTCGCCAGTTGGGGATGAATGCTTACTAACGTAACATTTCTCGTATTCAAAAAATGAATCATTGATCTGACTTTACTGTTGGTGGATTGTTCAACTGTTTTGATTATTAAGAAATACTCAAACAATGGAAAAAACAAAGTGACTGTCACTCATAGCTGTGTTTGGCTTCCTAGTGACATTGCACATGCTTAAAATCATGGTTGCAGCAGCAACATATTTAAAGGGTACTTACTTTAAAAACATGCCTCATATATCCCTTTAATAACTTTTTTACTTTCACTAAGTAGAGAAAGTATTGCATTACACCCAAAAATTTAATATTGAGATTTCATCAGAAATGTGTGCCATTTGAAAGGGGAGATGGGTGACTGAAATGAGTGAAAGTGTATTTTTTAAATAAAACACTAATTTATCTTAATATATTGCAGATAAGCTTCCAGAATTTCATATTCATATATGTAGTGTCTTATAATCTAATTATCTTTCATAAAAATTATATTCATGAAAAAGGTCTTGAAGAAAAATGCACATTATTTTACTAATAACATAGTGCTGCAATGTTTTAGAGCTTTGCATGAAAGTGGGTCAATTAGAGTGACTTTTTAATGCTCTTTACAACAATATAATCTGTTTTCTTCTAACACCCACCATTTTTATGTAATTCGTAGTTTCCTATTTTTAAACTATATATTGCAACAGATTGTAGAGTGATTCTACATGATGAATTGTGAGTAGATTGATAATTCATGAGTTGCAGCCGCCTGGTAAGTGGAAGGTCTTTGGTTCAAATCCCAGTTGTGGCATTGAATTTTAAGTTCCAGTTCTACCTCACACGGCTTGTGTGTTTAAAAACACCAACAGTAAGTTTGTTGGCATAAATAAATAATAATTGCCATCTGAAGGTTATTTAATCCTGGGACATAAAGTACTTACAATAGTAAGTCACCATTGGGGTAATTTGTCTCTGATGTGAGACTGCCTTTGTGGTTTACCAGGAGAAATACGAACTGGTTTGAGAATTTAATGCCATTCTGGCAGTTTGTCACAATAGCTCAATGGTTAGAGCAGCCGTCTGGTAAGCGAACAATCTGTGGTTTAAGTCCCAGTTGTGGCATTGAATTTTTAAGTTCCAGTTCTACCTCTCAAAATTCATGAGTTGTTTAGAAGTACACAAAAGCACTGAAAAAGTGTAGTGTCTCTGTAAGAGTTGGAATATGTTGAACTTAAATTGTGATTAGTCCAATGAGCAAATGAGTGCTATTTGATTTTGTTTATTGCATACATTTGTAAACAGTTTGCAGGTTACTAGTATGGTTGTAAATGTCTTGATTAATATATTTAAATGTGTTAATATCGCATAAATATGACAATTCTTTATAGCATTATTATAGTTTTCTCATACGTGACTTCACATTCTTCAACATAGGCCAGCAATTAGTAAAACTCACCTTTGTGGAATGATAGTTGTGTAACAGGCTTTAATATACCACTATATTCCTTTTTGACTGGATAATCTACGTTGTCATTGCCAGACAGGCCAGGATGTGCTGGTACCCGCTATAAAATTATTCTTTAATTTGGTGAGGTGAAATAGACTTGTCCAGCACTCGAGAATTCATTGATTTTTGGTGTTAAAGTAGACATTATAGTTAAAATAACTGCTCTTGAGTCAGAAAGAATCACTGCATTCTGGAATTGTGTAATTCTGCAAAGATTTTGAAGTGTTGTGCACCTCTCCATCAAAATTTGTGGTCCAAATCCAAGAGGTTTGTGGAAGGAGAAGAGATGACCTGTCACCCCAGCATCTGCTCCGTTTTGGTTTGGCAACAAAGAACTATCAGTAAAAATAGGAAGCCATTGTTCAGGGAATCTTGTGTGAATGGTTTCTAAAGCTAATGATTTCAATATATCATTTGAGGTGTCATCTTTTTTAACTTTCTGCATTAGGTCTGTATGGTATTCAATATTTGGAGTTTGTGTAGGGTTTATCTTTGGAATTAAATTTGCTTTGCTAGGAGGAAGGGTTAGGTGTTTTTTGAGATCATGTCATTTCAAAAGATGTTCATAGATACAACGAATAAGAAAATAGAAGAACTTCTAAATACAATAACCTTTGAATTAATTTACAAGATGGAAGATCCTCCAACATTTATACAAAGAAAATGTAGTTTTGAGAAAAACCAATTTAAAATGGAGGCATGGCAGTCAAATGGAGCACTGCACTATTAAACAACCATTCAAGGGTGTAAATAATATAACAACCATGTGTCATTCTGTTCAGCTAGAATTGTACGATTGTTGCAAGAATAAAAAAAATAAATGGATATTTTCAAATGCTTCAGTTGCTTCCCTTAACTGAAAATGCTGGAAAACAATTGCCAGATCTTCTGTGTAACCTACATGAAAATAGTACTTGTATTAACTTGATTGGAGGACCCTGCTTAGTGGATTGTCACTTGTTGAGACAAGGTGATTCTTCCAGTTATTCAAACCCATGCAGTGCATTGAAGCATGTCTCTGAAGCTGGAATGTCAATATGAATCACATACTGAGTTGCCTTTGCACCTTGCAATTAAAACTGGAAGGTGACGTTTTGGGTGTATTCTTGTGTTGCATTGCTTATGTCTTGTGAATTTCAGAGTGGATTTTGGCATGAGGGGTCTGATACTTCCCTTTTGATCTTTAATGCCAAGTTTGTTGCTATTCAACTTCTTGTTCTTGAGTTTTGTTCTCTCTGTCTGTCACCACAAACACTCTTCTTTTCTATAGTACCGCCACTGTATCTCTGGCTCTGACATTTAGTGCAACCGAGAGAGGCAGTGTTGCCAGCTCTTGCCCATGCTGTGTATACCTGTGCTATCTCTTTGTAAAATGCAAACAATTTTGAAGAATGACTAGCCATAACCTTACTACAGCAACTAATAACTATAAGAATGGCTATAACAAGGATAATGCAGTAAATCACACAAAAAAGCACCATCACATGGGCTAAAGCAAGCAGCTACTGACGACATGTGCTCCTCTTACAACAGAACTGGCAACATAGTAAAAAATGTAGTGCATCCACATGGGGAGAAAGCCTATGATTGGTGTTAGCAGACAACTTGTGCCCTTTGCTGCACTAGTCAACCCAGTTCTGCAAACCTTGCCTGTTTTCTTTTCTTTGACATTGTGTTTTGCCTATGGCAACAACAGTAAATTACATTTGTTAAAAACATTACAAGAAATCAAATTGCCAGTGTATCTATTGAAACAAATCAGAATAACTTCCTTTACTGCACAAATTCACAGCACTGATATTGCTAAAGGTGACCATTCTGATATAGAAGATTGAGATAGCCCGTAATATCCCTTGGGCAAGGGCCTCCTACCAAGGTAGGGCTAGCTCAGTGGTACCCACAGACTGAGCTAATACTTCCTTTACCTACCATAAATAATGAGAATATAAAATTCAAGTCATAAAATAGTAGTTTGAAAATACCTTATGTTAACAATAGCTTGGTACTGTTCCAGAATAGTTTTTGCTCCCATTTCTCACTGAACAGGAAGGGAAATCAGGATGAGAAAAGGGCTAAAATTCTCACTTTCAAGTGTGAGCATTCCTAATTGACAAGTTTTCTCTAAATGGGAAATCTGGTGCATTGAACAGAAACTTTCTCATTCATATAGTATCCTCGGTGATCAGCTCAGCAATGTCTTTGAAGGACTTGAAGCCTCAATAATGATGATGACTCTTAGTCCTTTAATGGGGCATTTGTTATCTCTTCTCAGTAAGAGAAAGCCCAAGTCAGCAGTGAGCAGTCAGTTGCATGTGTCAAACACAAGGTGATCTCTACCTTATTGTATACCAATTGGTCATTACAGCTAAAAGCTTGGAAGTACTCAAAAGATATTACTTGATTGATCGCCCATGAAACCATTCGCAAAGTCACTCAGGGAGGCTGTGACCTATAAAAGCAGCTTGAGCTGTATCCAATTGCAAGCTTGGAAAAAGAAAACTGAAAACAGTTTCCAGTAGATGCTAGTGATTCTGTTTTATTCCTCTCAACAAGAATGACGCTACAAATAGTAATCAGTTTGAGTTTTTTAAGTTTGACTAGATTGCATTTGGTTGGTTTTAAAAATATGACATTAAGATTTTCATTGCTATCAGTGTAGTAATTTGACACTCTTTCATGCTCCTATTCTGAATGAAAATTCCTGACTGATTGGGTCTTTTGCTTTCTCTTCTGGTTCTTGTTCCAGATTTACTGTGCGCCACCATCACAAACATATTCACAGTTATTAAACTGAGTATAGGGTTTCTGCATCTTGGTTGGTTTGAATGTCTACTTCCTGTTTTATTCCCATTCTTGTTTCTGTTTGAATCAATCAATTTATTCATCCAATTTATCTTACAGGAAGATGTTGTTGTTGTTGTTGTTGTTGTTTTCTAGTGCCTTGCATCTGGCAATGAAGCCATTAGCATTCGTGCTTTCCAATACTTTTGAACTGTAGTTTCTTCTGATCTTAATGCTTCACAGGTCTTCAAGTGTTCTTCATTCATTTCTGCTGGATCGTTACACAGGACACACATCGGTGAGGCTGAGATACCTATTCTGTAGAGATGACTTGCCAAGCAGTCATGATTTGTCAATAGTCGGAAGGCTGCAACAGCTGTTTTCCTTGGTCTCTGGGGGATTATATCTGGATTGGAAAGTAGTGTAATCCATTTTTTATCTTTGGCATTTGTTTCTATTTCTTGTAGGTATGAATGACAAAAATTTTTAATGATCAAGCGTTTTATTGAGGAATATGAGAAATTGAATTTAGACTTTTGTGTTATTGTTGTGGCTTTCTTTGCAAGTGAGTCTGCAGCTTCGTTCCCCATGACTCCACAGTGTGCTGGAATCCATTGGAGATGAACAGTCTTATTAACTTTTTGGAGTTGTGTTAACATTTTGTAGCATTCTCTAATTTTTGTTGACTTCTTTGTAGTATTTGAACATATTCCCTGAATTGCAGCTTTAGAATCCGAAAGAATTACTGCCTTGTTAAATTTATTTAAGGGAAGATTTAATAATTGTCGGAGAGCAATGTATATAGCCTCTATTTCTCCATCATAATTTGTTGTGTCTCTGCCAACAGAATGATAAAAGGAAAAATGTCAACATGTAACTCCAGCTCCAGTAAGGTTTTCCTTCGAGGATCCATCAGTATATATGTGCAGCCATTCTTCTGTGGGATACCTAGTATTGATTGTTTCCAGAGCTAGAAGTTTTTGTATTTCTTTTGGTGTGTCTGATTTACTTATTTCCTCTATTAATTCCAAATTGAAGGTAGGTTGCAATAATTCCAATGGATTTTCTCTAATAAGTAGATTTTCTCTAGTGTTAGGAATGTTCAATTTGGATTTAATCTGTGTTACCTTTTCTAGGAAACTACTATGAGTTTTAAGGATTGAAGGGGGGAGGTTCTCTTTTGTCCATTTAGAGTTTGGCAGTCGTAACATTTTCTCGTGTTGGAGCAATGCTTGTTCTTCTATTTTTGTTGTTATTGATGGGGTCCGTGTTAAGGCAAGCATGGCATCAATAGGTGTGGATTTAACTGCTCCAGTGATTAGGCGAAGAGCCTGATTTTGTATTTGTTCAAGTTTATTGATGTTAGCATTTGCTGCTGTTATTAAAGCTTCAGAACAGTACAAGAGGTTTGGTTTAATATACATTTTGTATGTTGTGTTAAGGACTCTCCTTGAGCAGCCCCATTTAGCACCAGCTAACCTTTTCAGGATTTGCAATTTCTTTTCAACCTTTTCTGAGATGTTTGTTATATGTTTTTTCCAACTTAGCTTTCTGTCGAAAGTGATGCCTAAGTATTTGGCATCATCAACTGCTTTGAGTGGTTTACCATTATAATTTATGCTAATATTAACTGGTTTGTATTTTAGTGTAAATAATTCATAATTTGTTTTTTCCACATTGATAGTCATGAGGTTTTTGGAGCTCCATTCATGTACTTTGTTTAGGGCTGTTTCTATTCTGTCTTTAATTAATTCAGGTTTTTTTGAAGAGCCTGAAGTCCAAATGACTACATCGTCAGCAAATAGAGCAATTTTGGTTTCTAAAGTTTTTATTATTGATGGAAGGTCATTTATATATATGTTAAAGAGTGTTGTGCTCAGAACAGCACCTTGTGGAAGTCCTCGGTGTGTTTGTTTATATTTGGAAATGTATGTATTATATTTTGTGGCACAAAATCTTTGTGAAATAAACTGAGTTATCCACTTAAGCATGTTACTTTTCACACCTATTGATTGCAACTTCTCAACTAATTTATTTCTCCAGACTGAGTCATATGCTGATTTAAAATCAATGAATACTGCCAAGGTATCCTCCTTTCTATTGAAAGCTTCCTTGATGTCTTGGCTTAGTAGGAGTACATTTTCACTTGTACTATGATTCTGTCTGAAGCCGGTCTGTGAACTATTAATTAAGTTGTAATATTCTAGGAACCAGTTAAGTCTAGATGCCACCATTCTTTCCATCACTTTTGCAATAACACTGGTCAAAGATATTGGTCTGAAACTATTAATATTGTTTGAGGGTTTGTTTTTCTTTAAAATCGGGATGATAATGGCTTTTTTCCAGTCGGAAGGTACAGTCATTCTCCAACACGTGTTATACAGTTTAAGTAGGATTTCTTTTCCTTTCCTGCCAAGGTGTTTAATAAACTCTGGATGGATCTTGTCAGGTCCAGGAGATTTTTTGTTCTGTAATTGTTCTATTGCTAAATCCAGTTCTGTTTCATTAAAATCCTGAATAAAAATATCATTTCGTATACCTTTTGGCTTACTAGTTTCTCTGATAGTTTTTTGGATAGCCTTATCTTGTTTTTTATACGCTTGGGGTATTCTTTGTGACTGAGCATAAAACTTGTTAAGGGATTCTGCTATTTCCCTATCTGTAGTTAAGCTTTTGTTATTATATTTTAATGGTTCAGTTGTATTTTTTGATAATTTTGTTTTATTAAGGAATTTGTATATTTTATTTCCATCTTTCCTATAGTCCATATGTTCTACAAAATTTGTGAAACTGGCCCTTTTTGCTGTAATTAATTCTTTCTTAAAAATGGCTGCTTTTCTTCTCCAGTTTTGTACATCTTCTGGACACTTGGTTCTTTCGGCTTTGACTCTTGCTATATTTCTTTCGTGTTTTAACTTAGATAAAGATGGAGACCAAAAGTAGCTATATTTCTTTAACTTTCCTTTGGGGATATGTGTTTTGGCTGCTGTCAATAATATTTCACAAATTTTTTTATTCATTTCATCTGTTGACTTGAACTCTGATTCTAACAGTATATTACACTTCCCTTCTATCTCATTTTGGAAACTGGACCAATCTGCTTTTTTAAAATTCCAAGAAGTTTTAACTTTTGGTTTGTTACTTTTATTTATTAGACCTCTTATGGAGTTTATGGTGATTCTGTGGCCTGAACCTGGGTCTTCTATTATTTCTCTTTTTGTATTGTCAATTATGTCAGATGACACCATCAGAAGGTCAGGATTTGTACCCGAACCATTATAATGAAGGTAAGTGGGTGGATCATTTGGATTAAATATTAATTCCATTGTTGACGAGTTTAATAGGTCTTCTATGACTCTTCCTGCTGAATTTATATCTCTGTAGCCCCACCTAGGGGAGTGTGCATTAAAATCACCTATTAAAATACTTTTGGGTTCTATGGGAATAGAATTTAGATCTAGTGTATTGTCTGGAGGATTGTAGATACTGTAAATTCTATAGTGGTAGTTACTTTTCCATACTTCAATTTTAACTATTTCTGATTTATCTTGTTCTTCCATTGTTTTTTGGATTTGGATAGTAGCTTTCATATTTCTTTTAATCCCTGTAAGAATGCCACTTGCTATTTGACGAGCCTTTGGAAGTATATGTGTAGTGTACTGATCCATTTCAAAGTATATTTCCTGTTCTTGTGATATATTGGCTTCTTGTACTGTGAAGACATCTATATCTTGGTCTTTTAATATTTTCATTAGCTCTTGTTTTTTAGGCTGGGACATGCCTCCTGCATTCCATTGTAGAATTCTTAAAGTATTGGAACAATGATGAAATTTGCCTAAAGATGTCCCCACCCGGAGATCCGATTGGGGGACAGTTTTAACTCCGGAATGTTTATCTTTAGGACTCATATTCATGTATGTGGCTTTCATGTAACTGTTTTCTTAACGGGCACCAGTTTTACAATGTGGCAGTTACATCACCCGACTTAAACCCCCATTTTGCAAGGGGGACCACACCTATCGTTGGTCAACGGGTCCATCGGACCTAGCCGGGAGGACTAAATAGATGATATTTAGATCCACCGACCTTCCCCTCATGTGCCTCTGAGGGACGCTGTTGTGCTGTGATAGGGCAGCACATATGTAAATGACATTTCCTCCATTTTAGATGAAACAGTTATACCGCTGTGATTCGGTAGGAAGATGTAGGATTTGTCATAATTCATGCTGTATGATGTATATACAATAAGAAGTGCATATACAATATGTAGTTAATTACAATAAATAGTACAATTCTTCCTAATTTTACAATAGTGAATTTCTTCTTCTAAAGTCAATCGTGGTCTGACTGCAAGTGATGTCACTGGTGAACTAGTTCTCTTCTGTCAGTTTTATCTCTCAATCACATGAAACAGAAAAAAAAGTCATTAGTTGAATGTTTAAGGCTACTATTATATAATTTCTCAAGACTTATCTATATAACTCATATATTCTTCCACTGAGTAGAACTGGTTGAGATTTAGAAATTTGTGAATTTCCTTTTTAAACCTAGTTTCTGATTTAATACTCTTTAGATGTTCAGGGAGTTGGTTATATATTTTTATGCCACTGTATTTAAATGATTTCTGGAAAAGTTTAGTTCTATGGGCCTTTATATAGTTCGTTTTTGTTCCTGGTGTTATGGGCATGTATATCTGTGTTCGTTGTTAATGCTACCCAAATTGCCTTTAACATGAATTAACATTTCTTTTATGTAGAGGCTTGGAAAAGTGAGTATGTTTAATAGCTTAAAATACTCTCTACAGCTTTCTCTAGGAGAGATACCCACTATGATTCTTTGCGCTCTCTTTTGTAATTTGAAAATTGAATCACTATAACTTAATTTCCCCATAGCTTTATTCCAGGCATCGGCAAACATGTACTCAATGAGGTATCAGTATGACGTCTCAACATGCAACCCGCAATGCACATGATGTAATGTAGAACAGGGGATGACATTGACCTTCGTTCAGAGTCAGTGCTGGACTCGCTTGCTACAGAGTACAATAAGGAATAGTACGCATACTTGAATCCAGCTATTTTGGTCTACGATACTTTAGGCAGGCCTAGATATTTGAGCAATATATTTCAATTCACTTCTACTTGCAATGTACCGTGTTAATCTAGTGATATATCACAAGTAGCCACTCTCAGTTTAGCACGCAAACTATCATCTGTTAATCGTGATACAAGATTTTTTGGGATTCAGTTTCTTTTCTTCTACACATTTATTAAATGCTTGAAATAATTCTGTCCCTGTTGTATGTTCCCTAAGTGGAATGACTTCAAGCATATATTCTTGTATCGAGAGGTTGTTAGTAACTCCACAAGTGAAATTACCAATTATGCTGTGTCAACGTTGTCAGTGCTTTCATTCAATGCGAGAGAAACGGCTATAAATGCATGGACCTCGGTTTGTAGTCTTTTTTCAGTTATTTCTGCTATTTTATGTATCCTTCTCTGTATGGTTCATGGTGATAATGCAATATTACTAAAAATATCATATTGTTCAGGGCAAATTATGTTGGCAGCTTTACTCTAACATTTTTTATGAAATCTCCATCACTAAAACACCTCAGTGACTGAGCAATCTCCAAAGCAACAGCATAGCTGGTGTGAAGTTGTCTATCAGTTATAATATTTGAATTAATATTAGTTGTATTATCTGAATATTTCTCTTTGAGCTGTTGCAGTTGGTTAGTCTAGTCTAGACCTGAAAAAAAAATGAAATGAATAAAGGACACCACGTCAGTGTTATGCTACTTTAAATCGTGGTGTAAATTTATGAATACATGCTTGTCTATAATTGTATGGTGATCTTATGACATGTATCATAATGCGGCTTGATGTTCTATTGATGAGTGCCCTTTTTAACTTTAGAGCACAACAAACACCTTATGTTCCTTACATGATGAGAGAAGAAATCATCAAAGTTCTATTCTAGATATCAATTTAAGACCAGGAATAATTAGATGCGCTCTAATTCTATGCATATACTAAGACTTAAGTTAAATAAACAATATTCTTCAAAGTTATAAATAAATAAATTTATTTTAATTTAATTTAAAAGAAGAGTTAATTAATAACACTGAACAACACTTACAAAATATTTTTCCGGGACGCATTTCGAAGGTTAACTTTCCTCCATTATTAACCGGACAACAACACTGTTTTCAAACTTCTATGAAAGGAAGATAGTTAAATAGGCTAACAAGTCTTCAGGAAGTTAAATAAAACTTACACGTGGTGGAACATGAACAGTTTAGAAAATGGCGAACGAGGTAAGTGTATTCAATGAAAACTTCGGATCAAAGAAGCAAGAAATTAAAATGTTCATAAAACTTAACGAGAAAAAGAGGAACACTTTTGCCAACATAAAATTTATTAAAAAATGAGTTGTTGTCCGGTTGATAATGGAGGAAAGTTAACCTTCGAAACGTGTCCCGGAAAAATATTTTGTAAGTGTTGTTCAGTGTTATTAATTAACTCACCTTTTAAATTAAATTAATTACAACAACACTGTTTTCAAACTTCTATGAAAGGAAGATAAAGAAATTTATCTTTTAAGTCTTAGTATTAAATTACACTTTGACAGACATGTTTAGAAGTGCAGGTAAATACGACAGGACAGTTCGCCTGTGATCGGTGTGTATGCAGTGCCAGTTAAGGCTGCAAGGGAGGGGGAGACAGAGTAAGCGCTGCCCCTGACACGTCATAGTTGCGAGGCCTGATTGAGTACATGTTTGCCAATGCCTGCTTTATTCCATATAATAGTAGTGGGTGAAAATAAGAGTAATAGGAGGTTTTTAGCACTCAACTAGAAACGTGAGACTAACTAGAAAAGGATAAAGTATACTGTACAGCTTGATTATTTAGACCTGACCCTGCTTAGCTGTATGCGCAGTAGTCATACTGGTCCACTGTCTTCTGGGAGGGGTCGGTAGTAGCCGGGCAACAAGTGTATGCACAATGCGGGTAACAAAAGCAGGTAAGGAGAATATTGCCAGCCTTTCTCCCCCACCCTAGACTACCTTCTCCTCCTCTGCGTTTCTGCAGGGTCAGGTCTAAATAATCAAGCTGTACTTAATTTCTTTGTCAATTTCTCCACATGCTTGTCCCACCTCAGATGTTGGTCAACCCACAGACCCAACAATTTTGCTTCAGCTTCTAGCTTTGTTATTTTTGATCCAAATTTGATGCTTGGCAACCCCTGGTGTTTTAGAGTTCTGTTGTGGAATTGTACAGCTACGGTTTTGTCTTCATTGATTATGAGTTTGTTAATTTTAAACCAGTTAGAAATTTTAATTATTGTGGATGATATATTATCTTCAAGTTTTTACTGTCCTTTCCACTAATGAGTATACTTGTGTCGTCAGCAAAGAGTATAATTTTTATGTCAGGTTCATCTTTTAAATGGATTGATAGATCATTGATGTAGATCAAAAATAGAAGGGGACCTGGGACTCATCCCTGGGGTACCCCAGAGGATACCTTTCTTTTTTCTGAAGTTTCTTTTTTCAGAGTCTTATTTTTTATATCTAAATAATCAATTTCTACTACTTGTTCCCTGTTTAAGATATGTAGTAAACCAATTGTAAGCTATGCCCCTTATTCCACAATTATAGTTTATTGAGCAAAATATCGTGATCTACCATATTGAATGCCCAGGTAATTGTGCACCTTGACTTTGTGCAGGAAAGGAAAATCCAAATGCTGTACATTAATTATGTAGTAAATAATTATAGTTCATTTATTAAATCTTGTAAAGGAGTTTATCATTTAGAATGTATTGATTTGAATTTTTGTAGAAAAACCGTAAGCTGATTCCGTGTTATTGGGAAAATCAGCCTGGAGGTTGTCGAAAACCCCACTGCTCTTTTCAGCATAAGAATCCAAGAGATCCACCTACAGTAGCTGAAATGGAGAAGGCTGCCAAGGAAAGTAAGTACATCTGGTATACATCTCCATTTCTTAATAATTTTATGGTCCATCATAGTTTAAGAGTAAAAGCTAATGCATAAACATTGTCTTTCCATGGTGTAGGATCTTCAATATTTCAGAAACTGGAATTGAAAATTTGAAACATTCATTTAACATCTGTTACTAAAACTTTCTGTATAATGCCAGGATTTTGATAAACTTACAGTAGCATAGCTTAAAGTGATGGGATGCAACAGGAAAGTATAACACATTATATTAAATGGAGCTATTTAGGATCAACTTAACGTGACGTAATGTAAGAGTTTGGCAATGCCAAACTTCTCTTTCACTTTGTGGCGGGGATTTATTAAAAAAAAGATGGTTAACACATATTAGCGTGAATATGGTAGCAAATGGAGCACTGTTTTTGCTAAATGGTGTAAAGTTTGCTGGAGCAGGTGCGATTCCTATCTGCAGGGGATGTGGTTGCGGAATGGAATGCATAAATCAACGTACTTTTGTTATAAACACATTTATTCGTTCATCTACACTTCTTTTCACAAAGCAATTAGTTAACCACTCTTAAAATTGGATAGCGTCCATGCCGGTTAAAAGTTTTTGTAATTCACATTTTCACACGCCATCAACAATTATACGTCTTTACACTTTGAAGTCATAGACGCTAATGAAAGTAGTTTTTGGCGTGGGTATAACGCAACACCGCCATTCTTTTGTATTCATCCGCGCAACAGTTCTCATTGGTCGAACTCAAACAATTGAGAAGACATTGTCTATTTTGAGTATTGAAAAAATTAGGTCCCTTATACATTCAAATTAAAAGAATTAAAAATTTACACACTCTTATAAAAATATTTACATGAACAATTTTCTATTAGTCAATATTCTGTCTCATATGCCCCTTGTTTTGTTTTTCAAGTTGTCACCTTATATACAATCTTGAAACACAACACAATACTTCTCCCTACTTCTATGATTCAATCACTTTGTACAATATATATATATTTTTTTCTTTACAGTCTTCTTCACTGTTTGTCTTTGTCCTTTGTTTTGACATGATACAACATGTCTTTATAAACTTCACATATTCGATTGCTACACAATGCATTCAATTATTATACAATACATATCCAGTTATTGTACAATATACCCAGTTATCATATCACATATGTTGTCATTATACAATACACTTTCAGTCATTATGCAGTACATATCCAGTTATTGTACAATATACCCAGTTATCATATCACATATGTTGTTATTATACAATACACTTTCAGTCATTATGCAGTACATATCCAGTTATTGTACAACACATTTGATTACTACACAACATGTCCAATTATCATACAATACATATTCAGTTATTGCACAATATATCCTGCTATCATAACACCTATGTGTTCTGTTTTAATGCAATACATATTCAGTTATTACACAATACACATTCAGTTTTTTTTTGCATAAAGCATTTAGTTATTACTCAACATATTCAGTTATTACACAATATATCCAGTTATCATACAATATATATTCAGTTATTGTACAATACATATTCAGTTTTTATACAACACAGACTCAGTTATTGTACATTTGACATTGACACAAATATAATTTAAGTGTTTCATGTGGTTTTTGACTTGTATTCTTTGCTATGAGGAGAGAAAAACAGGATACAAGTTCTGAGCTAATGATTATGATCTTATTTATGGCAATACTTTATTCAGTTCTTTGCCTTCTTTGTCTTATGAGCTTATGTATAGGCAGGTTATTGAGTCGGTTCTTAAACTCTGATGTTACATATGATACTAATTTTCTTAATTGGGTTATTTTTCATTGCTGTTTGGTTCAACATTTCTTCGAGCTTAGCATTGGCTATATTCATCTTAATTCATGGGCATTGTTTTTCTGGTTATAGTTTTCCTCATTTCACTAATTGTCATCTCTTTGTCTCTTATTTCTATAAGAGAAAACTTCTATACTTACAATTATTCTGTAATTGTATTATTTTTCTTCTCCATTTACCCTCGACATCTTTGTGTCGAAATATTATATCTTTTTCATCATAATCAATTCATTTTTATTTTTGTCCCTGACATCCTTATGTCAAAAACATATTATCTTCCGTCGCTATGATTCATTTATTTAATGACAATCAGTGTCCTCATCTGTCTTTGTTGACAATGCTCTTTGTGGTCGATATAGCCAATGACTATGTTGATTTTCTTCCTTGTTGTAATCCTATTTTGAATATAATTTTCTATAAGTAACCCATCAAAAATTGTTATCTTTCTTTCATCTCCACTACTCCTGCCTTACACATTTGTTGACAAAGGTTATTTGGCTCTTTCTTTGTATGGCTTCAATTTATTTTTGTGGTATCTTCCTACCAACTTGCCATTTGTATTCTGTAGCTCATATGTGTGGTCACCCAGCTGTTTTGTTATGACCAGTGGTTCCATCTTCCTCTTCGTGTAGCCATCATGGTGTCGATGTCAATTGTAAGTTGCCGAGATTTTGTTGTTTGTCATTCACTCGGTTGGGACGAACTTAGTTGTTGTAATTTCCCTGAGTGTTGGTGGTGGTTGTCTCTGTATTCTGTGTAGTATCTGCCCTATTTGGCACATCTTCTTCTACTTCCTGCTGTCTTGTGTTGTTAGTGTACCATTGGTCTCTGCCCCTTTGGCGTGAACCTCTGTCATATGACGGTCTGTGGTTGTTCGAGTGTTCCCTACTGAATCGTATGTGATTCACTTGATGGATATGGTCTCCTGGTCTTCCACGATCATATGTATATGTTTGGTGTCTCGTTTCACCCCTCGGTATTGTGTCGTGGTACCGCTGTCTTGTGTTCTCCATCCTCTCGCCATGATTATGTGGTTGTGGGAAATGGTGTGCCCCTCTCCCCCTTTCATGGGTACTCCTAGTATTTGTACGTTCTCCTTCGCTTTGGTTGTTCGTAGCCGTGTTTCGGTTTAGGATGGGTGAGTTTGGGTGACCGTTCCTATGTCTATGTTCATTAGGTCGACCATTTTGTGTTTCGAAGGCTGTCAGCAGTTCTATCATATCTGCAAAATCTACCGGCCTTGCAACAATTAATCCTGTTCTCACTGTGTCTGGGAAATGTCTCGTTATGCTGGCAATTAGTTCTGCCTCCGACAAGTTAGGGTCTAATAGCTTTCCTTTGTTGGCTACTTTCATGAAATAGTCGACTAATGACAATCCTTTGGCTGGATCGTATCTACCTGTCGCTAGCTCTACCCTAGTTTGGTTTTGTTTAGCTGGGCCCCAATATCTTGATAGGAATAAATTTCTGAATGAGCTATAAGACTCGTGACCAGCTAGTGTTAACCTGAGCCATTCTAATGCCTTGTTTTTTAAGCTTTTCTTTACTATCATCATCCTAAGCTCGTTTGGTATCCTTTTCACTTTAAAGTATTCCTCCATCTCTTTAACAAAGAGTTTTGGATCGTCTCCCTTCTCCTCGTCAAATGTAGGTGGTGTAATTTCATGCAATATGCTGTTGGTGTAACATGTGTTATGTGTTGTGTCATTGTTTGGTTGTGAACCCCTCTCTCTGTATGGTGAGTCAACATTTTGTACATTACTCAAGTAACTCTCATCTTGTACATTACTTACATCTAAATCATCTTGTCTTTGTAATGCCTTCACAACATCATTTACATTAGCCAAATTTTCTTTCCCTTTTTTCATTTCTTCACAAATTGATTTTAAATCATTCTTTATTTCTAAGTGGCTTTGTTTCATATTATTTATAGCATCCTGTTGTGAAAGCATCACATCATTCATTGTCTTAATTTTAGGAACTACTATTTGTTCTACAGTTTCATTAATAATGTCTTTCTTTACAACCTCAATCTCTTTCCTTAATTCCTCAGTTATTTCTGTTTTTACATTTGTTATCTTACAGTCTACACTTGTATTACATTCTGTTATTTCATCCCTACATCTAGCAATTTCTTCTTCCAACACTATTTTATTCTCTTTCATCTCTGATTCTATCTTTCCCATCCTATCTCCTACCATTTCTATCCTAGCTTCTAAGGCTTCCTTTGTTTCATTTAAGTTTTTGTGAACTAATTTTAAATTAGTTTCCATTACTTTCATATTTTCTTTACACTCCTGTCTTCCTAATTCTATTTTCTGTTCTAGGTTCTGTCTACCTAATTCCATTTTCTGTTCTAAGTCTTTTCTCACTTCCTCCATTTTCTGACCTATCTCTTCCTTATTCTGTTCCAGTTTCTGACCTAAACTTTGTTCTATATCCTGTTTCAATTCCATGTTATTTTGTTTCATTTTCTGACCTAAACTTTGTTCTATGTCCTGTTTTAATTCTGCATTATTTTGCTCCATTTTCTGACCTAATTCTACCTTGTTTTGTTCCAGTTTCTGACCTATTTCCTTCATATTCTGTTCTAGTCTTTCAAATATCATCATCATTAACCTTTGATCTTTGCTTATTTCCGCCTGTTCATCTTCTAATCCTTCCTGATAACTAGGCCTATCTGCCCCTTCCCCCACTCCTGTTTCTATCTCTTTTCGCGACATTATAATTCCTTTATCTAATTCACTTTTGGTTAAAAGTCCCACTACTTTTCCACTTCTAAGTATCATTAACTAATAGGAATAAGATAAAGATACAAAAATTTTGGATCCTACTTTTTTTTTTCTGCTGGTTCTTCGTCCGGTTATTTACGTCTCCTGGGTAGTTGGTTTCACTAGATGATCTCCGGTGTTTTTCCCCCGTTGATTCTCCGTGTATCGATGTTTTGTTGATATCAGACGATGGTCTAATGGCGTCTTTCTCCTTCACGATGAGATAGCGTTGTTTTGGTGTTAGCACTTCGCACTCTCAATTTTGCATTCCACTCCAAATTCGCGCTCCACGTTGGGCAAGCCATTTGTGGCGGGGATTTATTAAAAAAAAGATGGTTAACACATATTAGCGTGAATATGGTAGCAAATGGAGCACTGTTTTTGCTAAATGGTGTAAAGTTTGCTGGAGCAGGTGCGATTCCTATCTGCAGGGGATGTGGTTGCGGAATGGAATGCATAAATCAACGTACTTTTGTTATAAACACATTTATTCGTTCATCTACACTTCTTTTCACAAAGCAATTAGTTAACCACTCTTAAAATTGGATAGCGTCCATGCCGGTTAAAAGTTTTTGTAATTCACATTTTCACACGCCATCAACAATTATACGTCTTTACACTTTGAAGTCATAGACGCTAATGAAAGTAGTTTTTGGCGTGGGTATAACGCAACACCGCCATTCTTTTGTATTCATCCGCGCAACAGTTCTCATTGGTCGAACTCAAACAATTGAGAAGACATTGTCTATTTTGAGTATTGAAAAAATTAGGTCCCTTATACATTCAAATTAAAAGAATTAAAAATTTACACACTCTTATAAAAATATTTACATGAACAATTTTCTATTAGTCAATATTCTGTCTCAACGTTATGTCAAGTTTTGGTCAAGTGACTAATTTGAACCAGTCGGCGAGTAATACCATGCAGGGATAAATTGTGCTTCTCGGTGGAATTATTTGCATTAAAACTCTCTGTTTCTTTTATTTTGCTCCTAAAGTAGATTATCCATGCTTTATTCACCATTTAAAAATGTTTCTTACTTCACATTTTTATGTCTTTGTTTTTATTTTTGGAAAACATAACCTCTCATTAGAAAAAAAAGCTGTTTTGAGTGTCTGCCATGTCTGCTGAGTAAAAGAATAACCAATCAGCATCATATGCACTATGTTAAGTGCATCCTAATAGAACTTCCAGTTTCTTACTTCGTGTTACATCTCACCATGTTAAGTCACATTAAGTTCATCATAATCTCAGCATAAGTAGGCAACTCAGTTTGAATATTGTAAAAGATAGATGATGGCTATTCGGGTATAGACACTTTAATGTGTCAGGTTGCATATAGTGTTCATAACAGGAGCAAATAGGGTGTCCCTCTGACTACTAAACTATTCATTTGTTGAATAATTTTAAACCCATTCAAGATATTACGTCTGAAGCATATCTGATTTTGTTGTAAATGTCATGGACTAAAATATACTGGAAATGACCACCAGTTGTGTTCAGACAGGAATGAATTCTGTGCTTCAAGTGAATATAATAAATCATTTGTGATACAACTTCACTCATCTGATTTAACAAATAAATTTTAACCGTTTTTTAAATAACTTGCTTTTCCAATAGTTTTATTCATAAATTGATAAATGTATCCTATAATAAAGCTGAATTAATTAGAGAATATAAACACATTATCAACATTGCTTTGATTAGTGATTTGAATACAGACTTACGCATAAAAAGTTTGAGAAATTTAAAATTAGAAAGCTATTAAACATGTATCTACTCTTAAAAATAAGCAATTATACTTTTAAAGAACATGATATAATATCGGTTCCTCAGAATAAATACAACATAAAAAATTGCAAAGCTTTTTTTTTTTTAAAAAAAAAAAAGATCTCAAATAATAAACAGTCATCCGCTTATAAATTCAGCAGTTTAGATTGTGCGATGTTTACATTGGAAGAAACAAATGGAAACCAGAGTATAGGAACATTTTAGAAATATTAAATATAAACATACTGATAAATCAGCTGTGCAGTCTCTCTTGGTGATTGAATCATGAAATAACTCTAAAACTTAAATTATTAAACTATTTAAATAGACTCACATTGAATGGTATGGGAGAAACTATGTATTTTGAAGAATAGAGATTGCTTAGTGAATTTTGAAATACTGCCAATGGATTGTAAGCAAATTTGGTTTACTTCCAGTAGATGGCAATATATTAGTGAAAAATCTAGCACCTAGCAGAAGTAATCATAATGATATGTAAGCAGAAAGCAACATAGAAGCTGAAGATTTTTAATTGGGTGGTTGCAAAACATGTCCTTTTATATGTACATTTTAGGAACAAATAAGTGAAATTGTATCTCAAACTGTCATTGTATTATATTTGTGTTGCTTTACTATCAATAGTTCAGCTTGCGTGTGTTCTATGATATATATTTTCATGGCAGTAATAGTTCGTTGTTTGATGAGAAGGACTTTTCATTGGATGTTTCCAGAATTTTGGAACAATATTCCATACATTATTGTCTAGTGAGATTGAAATTTAGGTTTTTGAAGACTGAAGGTGTGAGCTCACTCTACCTAATTACTTTTTATGGAGTTAACACAGTAGAAAATTTAGCGCAACAATCATGAACAATAAATACTGTAAAAGCAAACTTCTCTGGAGAGTTTAGGGATAAATTGAGTATGATTTTTCTTTATTTTTTAGTGCTAAGTTATCACAATTACGAATATGACTAGGCATTGAGCCCAGGCTTTTCGCCAGTCACATCCAATTACATAGAATTTATAACTAGTTATTAAAAATACAAAATATCCATCATATTATACCAAATCATCTTAATTATTATCTGGCCTTAACCCTAGTTAGCTAGTCAGATCCTACTGAGGTCAAATTTAAATACCCACTACCATCTAACCTAAATCTAAGTTCCACATTTTTCTACTGACCATCTCCATTTCCTCCTAACCTTCCATAAAAACTCCCTTGATTTAGGTGTCTGCTTCAGGTCTTCTAAAATTTGTGTATTCCTAAATAACCATTTCCTACTTATTAAATCTTCTCTCCAAATGTTTGTGCCTTTACAGTGAAAGATAACATGAATTTCATCTTCCTCCTCCCCACAAATTGGGCACATTCCTGGAATAACTTCTCCTCTCATTCCCCTTAGTTTTGAAACTCCTAATCTGGACCCTTTCTCTTTCATTTTTTGAACAAGCTTACAAGTTTCTAAAGTAAGAACAAATTAGAAACTAAAAACTTCACTTATCTTAGTAATATTGCAAGTTCTTGGTGCAAAGCTGACTGAAGTTTCGAGTTGACTCCAACATTGAGAATGAGTTGGAGTCAGCTCGAAACTTTAGTCAGCTTTGCACCAAGAACTTGCAATATTACTAAGATAAGTGAAGTTTTTAGTTTATAATTTGTTCTTACTTTAGAATCTTACTTTAGTTATTGTTAATAACTTCAATTTCCTTAATTAATTAAGCTGACAAGTATTTCTCCTTTTCTGAGTCATCTTTAATTTCCCTATAGTATGGCACTCTACATTTCTCCTTCATCTGAGCAAATAGAATCTATCCATATCCTCCATTCTCATTTTCATTTCTCTCCAGAAAGCTCTTCCACACAGTCCAATTTTAACCCATAAATTTCCTAACTCATTTTTAACTGTTCCCTAATTTTCCTCAGCCAGCTATTGGGCATATATTCATATTTTGTTCTTGATATGTGAGGTATATTTTTACTATGTTATCCTATGGTATCTGGAAACTCTTGTGCTCGAAATAAATATTTCAGTACTCTCTCCATCAGTACTCCTCTCCACCTACCTTTCCTAACTCTATTAAAGCTGCTTCATTTGCTGTATTATTAGGAACTCCCAAAATTATTTTACAAAAGCTTCTTAATATTAAGTCCATTTTACTCCATCCCTCATATATTTCCCATATTTCCCCTCCTTGAATCCATTTAGTGATTTCACCACTTGCCATGCCTTCTCAGAGTACACGTTTTAAATATGATGTGGTTAGAGCAATTTCCAGACACTGCAGTGCTTTAAAACTTCACATGCATGCACCTCAAATCACTTATGTTTTTTTGTACAAAAAACACAAGATGACATCTCTCAATCTTTATGCTTTCTGAGCTTTTCTCACTAAATAATAGTCAGCTCTATGGATATAATCATGTGTTGTAAATTCTCTTGCACAATATTTACCACAATCTTGGTAATCCAATCCTTGATTACAGATCACCGATAGTTGTATGTGCACTAGCTGAAATTTACGTCTTTACCATATGACGTATGAATTACTAATGTAGAGGGTGTGGTATTTATTCTTCCGAGTTATAAAGCCATCAACTATTATTTCTCTTTCGTCTTTTATCATAACCTTCTCTGGTGTTAGCCATGGTTCCTTTTGCTAAATAACTTCAGATTTGGTAATAATGTTTACAAATATGATCACAATATTCACATAGGAAATTTATATATGTTCAATGTGGATATAAGTTGACAGGGTAGATGTTAGTGTGAATTTTCTTATCAATTCACTCATGCACACAATTTTTGTCACAACTTGTATAAACTAAGCAGTCCAGTATGGTGAGCTTTTGTGCAGATGTGGTGCTCAAAGCCATATATATTTGTTATTAGTGTAGCATTGCATAACAGTATTGATGTAGTGTACCTTCTGAAATATACACTACAGTACATTAAAAATCTGGGCTTTATAGAAGATTTTACTGTTCACAGCAAAGCAAAAATATAAGTATAATATAGTTTTCATGCTATTTCATGTTTATGCTTGTGAGAGTTTTAAGCTAGGCATTAAGAATAACAGAACAAGCTTTAGGTGTGGAGAACTGAAATTAGAATTACCTGCTCATAGATGAAGGAACAGCTGCAAATGGATGCGCGATAAAGAGTTTAAATTTCTGTGTTTGCATTCATCAAGGTTTAATCACGTCTAATGGCAGCTGAATCTGATTCCAGTAGATCCTGGGCTTGTTTACATTTATGTTTGTTCAATTAATTAATTTATTCATTGATGGGTGACATATACATTGATACGTTGTTTTGCATCAGCTACAGGTGAAGGTGTTGGAGCAGGCAAACCATTAGAAAGATCTGATTGGCCAAGGCGATCAGGTATGCTACTTTAATGCTGCATTTTAAAATACTTCTGATTTTATTTAAGGAAAAGATGAAACTCGTAAGGAATTATCTTAGAGAATAGAAATTGTTACTCAAAAGGGAACCTCAAGAGCACTTGAGTAAGCAAACAATAATAGTTGGAATAATTTGAATTAGTACCATTTGTCGGTAATCACCTCACTTTAAAGTTCAACCAGTATATTGATGTAAATGAAAATACAGAATTATGGTGTTTAACTTCATGCCATATATTTTTACACTATCTACTACGGGTGCCTTAGAAGATGCCTAGAAGTATATGTAATTTGATCATGTGGGTATAGTTGTGGACAGAATAAAAATAACTAGTGACTTCATTAACATAACTAAAAAGGACTTGATCAAGAATCAAGGAAAAACAACTTCCTAAAAGTATTAAAACCAGAAAGTTGAAGAGACAGTGAAATACAGGCCACAGGAGTTCAATGTATGTTGCCTTCTGTTTGTTAACCTGCAGCTGTTTCTGGACATTTCTGTAAAAAAGCAGCGCCTGTTTGGTTTTAGCAGGCATTTGGTAAGTTAAGAGATTTGGGAAAAAATCAAGTGAAGTTAAGCTAATTGTTGATATTTAAATGAAGAACTTGGAGGTATTTACAAGTATATCAACATCATGAGGACCACTCTTGAAAGTTTCTTATAGAGAGGGATTTTTATTGGTCTTTGCAATCTACCACTTAATGATTTTCAGAATTTAAAAGAGGAAGGTAATTGAAGATGAAACTTTGGATGGCCTGCAACATCAGCAGTAAAAATTATTGCAAAACTAGCTGTACCCTGCCACGCTTTGCTGTGGCACATTATGGTTGCATGGATGAGAAATGAGGAACAAAACAAAGCATACATTTCAGAAAAGTTTAATTTTGCAATACTTGTGGGTATACAATATTTTTTGTTTTTTCTTTGTTTACGTGGATATAAAGGCTATCTGGTTTGCCGACACGGAAACACGCAACATACAATTGTCCATGTGAGAAGCAATACGCACCTAAATATAAACCACACAATTCCAAAGATTGACCTTGAGCTTTATTGATTGTGATTGCAAATGCCAATCGAATTGGGAATTGTAACCTTTTAAATTTAAATGGTGTATCTGTCAGGATCATGGTAATTCGAGGAACGAGGTCTTCTTCGCTTTTGAAAGGCCTAGTTAATATTGTTGCTTCCACTGTGTTGTTCATCAGTTTCTTAACTGTGAGCCTCGTGACGTTACAGAGTTTTGGCTTATTAACATTACGCAACATGATAATTGGCACACCTATTTTCAATTTTAATGTTTGTGGTGGCATTCCTGGTAGATCAAGAGAGTTCAAAAACACTGATTGGTAATTAACTACTTCATCTGCTTCCACAACGGTGTCTATCGATTTATATGTAATTTCCTCACTTTGAATGCTGGACTGTATAACATTACTAAGTTGATAGATATCTTTATTCTTCACGGCAAGGACAGCTCGTTCACTGATCCAGTCATGGTTCCTATAATTAATTGGAATATTAGGAAATACTTCTTCGATAAGTTCTTCTTCCAACATTACTAAATTACAAAAATTATTAGGAAATGATATTCGTCTTGTCTCATCTATTGGCAGCTGTCCGTTTCAAACGTGTAGTAACTGTCGTGAGAATACCTCAGCTGATTTATTGTTTTGAAGTTGGACACACATTCGTAATCAGCTGTAATGTATGTACGTGTCGCCACAATGTTGAATATTTTATGCAAGCATTTATTTCGTCTGCTGGTGTCGATCAAGAAATTACAGGCAATGTTTGTCTAAAATCTCCTGCGAGCAATATCAATGCACTCCCAAATGGATGAACGTTTCCACGCAAATCTTGCAACGATCTATCCATAGCTTCAAGCAATTTTTTTATGTACCATCGTGCATTCATCCCAAAGAATGGCTTTACATTTTTGTAATACTTTTCCCATACCAGACACTTTGGAAATATTGCACATGGGAGTCACGATGGTTTCTATATTCAATGGCAACTTCAGAGCTGAATGAGCAGTCCTCCTACCTGGTAACAATGTCGCAGCTATTCCAGACGAAGCGAGAGCCAAGGCTCTGTCATTCTTTGATCGAACCGTTGCCAGAATCAATCTGCTTCCTGGTGCATCAGGTATGTAACTGATGCAAGAAATAGATAAAAACAACCTTTGAAGCGGATTGTATATAGTGTCAAAATTTGAGCTAAATCGATGCAGAACTTTTTGAGTTTTTGAAGCATACACAAACCAACATAACATTTTTATATATTACTATGAAAAATCCAAAAATAAAAGATGGCACTACCAAACATTCAAACAGTAATTCCTGAGTATCCTTGAAAAATGCCAGTTGCAACCTTCAGGTTGATTACAGGAGAAGATTGGCAAAACATTTGAACAGAATTGGGATATATTCTTCATCACCCTGTCCTCTATGTGAACTGCAAGAAGTTATGGACCAAGACCACCTTAAAATATGCCCAGCCACTTCTAGCGCTCTATCCATCAGTGAAAAATATTAGAGAGCAAGAGGATTAATGACTTCATTGCCACAAATCCGACCTTAGCCAAAAACTGTATTTAGTTTGAAATTCTGTGGTATCAAACTAAATATATATATATATACAAGGGGCATCTCAAAAGTTGTTGTTGTTGTTGTTTTCTAGTGCCTTGCATCTGGCAATGAAGCCATTAGCATTCGTGCTTTCCAATACTTTTGAACTGTAGTTTCTTCTGATCTTAATGCTTCACAGG
Source organism: Tenodera sinensis (assembly GCA_030765045.1). Lineage (NCBI taxonomy): Eukaryota > Metazoa > Arthropoda > Insecta > Mantodea > Mantidae > Tenodera > Tenodera sinensis. The sequence continues at coordinate 49,195,628 of CM060969.1, forward strand.
TCTTCAAGTGGTCTTCGTTCATTTCTGCTGGATCGTTACACAGGACACATATTGGTGAGGCTAAGATACCTATTCTGTAGAGATGACTTGCCAAACAGTCATGATTTGTCAATAGTCGGAAGGCTGCAACAGCTGTTTTCCTTGGTCTCTGGGGGATTATATCTGGATTGGAAAGTAGTGTAATCCATTTTTTATCTTTGGCATTTGTTTCTATTTCTTGTAGATATGAATGACAAAAATTTTTTATGATCAAGCGTTTTATTGAGGAATATGAGAAATTGAATTTAGAATTTTGTTTTATTGTTGTGCATCTCAAAAGTAAGTTGCACTATTTTTTAAAAAAGTAACAAAACGTTTAAATATTTTAAAAAGGGTATATTTTGAAAGCTACATTCAATACCTATTTTTCCATGTAATTTCCTTGAATCTCAATACATTTTTGATACCATGGTAACAGTTTTTTTAACACAATGTCGAACCACTCCCGCCAAACTGGATAGCCATCTTTACACTTCTTGTTTCAGTTCGTCATTTACGAAGTGCGTTCCCCCAAGATGTTGCTGCAGCTCTGGAAAAAGATGGTAATCAATCAGTGAAAGGTCAGGTGAATAAGATGGATGATCGAAACTGCTCAAACAGGGCTTGAGTTTCATGAGCAGTGTACAGGCGAGCGTTATAGTGGAACAGAAAAACTGTTCTTGTCAACTTTCCCCTACTTTTGTTTTGTATGGCTCTTCTGGGTTTTCTCAGCACCTCACAATAGCAAGCAGCTGTCATCGTGGTTCCACAGGGCAAGTAATCAATTAATAGTACTCCCTTCGAATCCCAGAATATTGTTGCCATGACCTTGCCAGTCGATGCAACAAGTTTTGCCTTTTTTGGTGTTGCCTCATCCTTTTATTTCCACACCATACTCTGTCTTTTGGATGCGGGTGTCCTGTGATGGATCCATGTTTCGTCCCCGGTCACTATTCTGTCAAATAAACCATCTCCCTCATCCTCAAAAAATTGCAAAAATTGCAATGCGGTGTCAACTCACTGCTCCTTGTGTTGTTCTGAAAGCATGTGAGGAACCCATCTTGCACACACTTTCGATAGACACAGATCCTCAGAAATAGTCCTGTGAAGTGATGCATGGGTTATTTCAATATAAGGAGGAACTTCAAACAAAACTGCATCAAGTGTAAGGTGCCGATCAGTGTCCATGACTTCACGAACCTCGTCAACAATATCTGGAGCATGGGAAGTTGAGGGTCAGTCGCTTCATTGCTCATCGTGTAATGTTCTCCCTTCAATGAACGATTGGTGCCGCCGAGAAACCATTTGTCCTCTCATTACATCTTTTCCACAAACACTGCAAACTCGCGATGAATTTCAGTTACACATTTATTTTTTTCCTTCAAAAAACGGATTACAACGGGAACCTTGTAATCGGTGGTAGGAACGAGTGGAGTCTCCATTGTTACTGCTGTGTTAATGTCCAACCAGTAAACCTAGGTGCCTAGGAATTTTACCTGCTATTACACCCATACCTATATTCCGTGGGACTTTTAGACTTTTCCCTCTTACCGCACGAATTTAAAAGAGCTTTACTTACTTTTGTGATGCCCCTGGTGTATATATTTTTTTTGGGGGGGGGGGGGGAAGAGGCCTAAATGGTTGTTACTAATTAGATACTGTGCTCATTATTAGATCAGCCTGAAGAAGATGGCTATGTTTACATCACCCTATAAAAGTTTTCTCCTACTGTCCCTTTCTAAGTTAAAAGGCCAGCTAACACAAATCATTAGTTAATGTAAAGCTATAAAATTTACAAGAAAATGCACATAACAAAATATATTTCTTTAAATGTCTTTCACCAAGTATTCTTTTTCTCAATGTGATGTCTTTTCATTAACATGGACCTTCGGTATCTGCATTACTGTACTTTCTGATATCTATTGTTTCTTTGGTTATGTCAACCTTTGTTCTGCTGAGTGTTTTGATTTTGGCAATAACCTTTATTCAACCCTCTTTCAACATTTGTATCGTTCATAAATGTGTATTTTCCTGCATACTTATGGGAATGGTTACATCTGTTATAGTCGCAAAATTTGTGCCTTAAATTGCTGTTGTGGTTTAAGTGTGGCCTGAAACCTTTGTGACTACTTGAATCTTGTGACCTCTTTCTACATAAATTATGGTTTTCGTGTGTTAGAGCATAGTAGCAATTTTGTTGATTTACCGCTAACCTCACTTCTGTTATCGCTTAACATAACTTCATTTTTGACTCCACACACAAATCAATTCCTTGGGACGTGTTGAAGTTCCGGTCCTGGAGATGAGGTCCTCAAATTTGGCTGTCTTCGGGATGAGATCCAGTCCAGATGTCCTTGCTATGTCTCCACAAATGACAATCTGTATCTCGCCCTTTTTATTTGGAAATTTTTTGTCTTCTTTTTATCCACTTTTTTGTGCCCCATGATTGGGTAGCCAAATGTAGCGGTTTTTATTGAGAAGCCCATTTTAGTAATGAGTCTTATCTTCAGGATGTTCATGGGTCAAGCAGATAAATAATTATTATATTTCCAATAAATATTCAATTTTCTGCTAATTAATTTTATTGTGATGATCTACTCCCATAATGGCACTGCTTACTGAAAACCATCCAATAATCCATGAGATTAATAAATAAGCTGTAACTCTATATGAAAAATTAATAAGACTATATCAGACAATTATTGGCAAAAATATCAAAACAAAGATAGAAACCTTAAAACTCAACAGGGCTTCATACAGAAAGCGAATAAATTACAAGACTAGTGTACTCCAAATCAAAAGCCTGAGCAACTCCTCATACCAGTTTCACCATTAAACGATATAGATATTAACTATTACTTAAACTTGATGGAACATGCACTTAAAAGTAACAGGATTTCCTCCGGATTAAAACAAATTTCTCTGGAAACAATCCACAGTTTGTATCCTGAAGCATTATGGCTACATATCTACACTGATGGTTCCAAATTGGATAATGAAGATGGAGCAAGAGCTGGAATATACTCAAAATTATTCAGCTATTATATAGCTGTGGGAAAAAAGTCAACTCATTTTGATGGAGAAATCTAGGCTATACAGGCAGCACTAACACATTTTATATACAGAATAACTTATTTGTATAATGCTGTTATTTTAAGTGATTCAACAACAGTTATTCAAGCTATTGCATTGAATAATTCTCCCTCTTCCTCTAATGTGTTAGGAATAAAAAAATGATAAAAATATTAATAAAACAAAACAAAAATATCCAGCTCCAATGGATACCTTCTCATTGTGAGATATATAGGAATGAAGTTGCAGATCTTCTTGCCAAAAAAGAAACCAAAATCTTGCAAAATCCAAGTCAAACCTTATTACTGTACCACTCAGCAAAAATTGCAATTAAAAGAAACTTACAAAAAGAAATGAAGCAGCATTATAAAACTCAAAATATTGTTAAATCTTGGGCAGCATTACTGCAGAACAAAAAGTTAATACCTAATTATCCAAGACATACGGCTGTTTACTGACAGGACCTTTTGGCTGCACACCTTCCTAAAATTGGTATCGTCAACTTCCCAAATTGTGTATTGTGTCAGGACATGAACTCCATAATGAACAAAAGTCATCTTTCCCATTGCATGGCTCTCAAGATCACTAACGGAACTATACTGGAAAGCAAGAAAGAAAATGGAATATATCCAAGCAACAGGGCATACTACTACTACTACTATGTTGTGATGAACTTGTAACAACATAAATGATTGATTTAGAAGTATATGAATCGACTTATAGTTTCACTTACATTTATTTTTGTCTGGATGCATTTCAAAGACTGGCATCTTCATTCTCAACAGTTGCTTGACTGGCAGTTAAGAATGAAGACACTGGTATTCGGAACATGTCCACACAAAAATAAATGTAAGTAAAGCTGCAAGTGTCTATAAGTCGACTCATATACTTCTAAAACATTTGAAAAGTCTCACTGTCTATATCACTTCATATATATTAAGTGGAACATAAATTATGTTCACTCTTTTACAAATATTGACGCTATTAGGTCCCGAAGCTACTCTATTCAAGACCTTCATGGTTTTGAATAAGTTAAATCCATACTTCTTTCATAAATATCGTAGAATATTTACAATGTAATCACATATGATGAATATCTATGTGTGGTATTCTATTAAGCGTGCGCAACACAATCCAGTGTTTTTGGATTGCCATTTAAATCTCTTTACATTTAGCAGCGCATATATGCATTCATTTTAATCAATGCACATATCATTAGTATCCTATTTGTTTAATTGTTTATTTCTCCTAGTTAAGGATATAGCAACTGCCGCTTATTGACTACCTATCGTTATCAGTTGTAACATATCGATCAAAGATTTATGATCGGCCTTGGGCATATTTCCTTTGATTTGAATAATTGTTAAATTGTTAAATAAATGTTCAATTCATTGGTTTATTACATTTAACAAAAGTGTGAATGTGTAATTCTACAGATATAGGAAACTCGAATAAACAAAGGTAAAACCATAAAGCTGATTTCATGCAGTGTGACTTGTTACACACATTCACATTTATGCATGATATATACCGTATTGCTATTGTATAATGGTCACCCCTTGATTTTAGACAAGCAATTGGGACTTTCGCATTTCACCACATAATTGTCGCATTAATATTTCAGGTGTTCACTATTGAGAAATAATGCGCTGCCAGTGCAATGTGTTAGGTTCATGCAAGAGATTAGTGAGTATGCAGCATATTGTAATACAGTAGAAACCTGCTAATCTGAATTAATTGGGGGTGTGGTCTGTTTGGATTATCCGAAAAATGAAAACAAATGTATATAAATTCAGCTATAGGATTAGCAGCTACAAGGTAACATAGTGTAGTGATATGAGGAAGAGAGGACGTTGAGATTACCACACACAACATAATAACAATGTATTCAACATAATGTCAATGTATTCTTCTGTCCTGTGGACATAGCTGATTGCATGCAATAGCAGTTGTACGTAGGTAGCTATTTTTCCTTATTTCCCTGGCAAAGAAAAAATTGAATTTGAATCAAAGACTGTAGTGACTGCACATGAAAGTGTGTTCATACAAATGACTGGACCACCTGGTGGCAGCACCCAATCACCCAAGGACCCACACACCCTCTTCCAGAGTTACACGTAAATGATCAGCAGGTATGGGTATGCAACACTCACTGCTGTACTGATTTAGATTAGGCTTACCTGCATCACAACTGATGTTGAAATTGATTACCTTCAGCCCCAACACATTCCCTATACCTGTGAAAACAATTCTCATTTACTTGCAAAACTTCATGCTGACTGATTTTGTGTATTTCTCTCGTGAAGTCCTTCAATTCTTGTAGTGTGTGAGGATTTGCTGTGTACACTTTATTCCTCAAGTTCCCCATAGATAAAATTGTATGGAAATAGATCAGGGGAACGAGTTGGCCACAATCCTCGACTAATTATTCTTTCACCATACACACTTAATTCATGCATAGAACTCACAGCAGTGTGTGCTGTAGCTGAATTATGCTGAAACCAACTACACAATCTTACATTTCTTCCTTGTAGAAAAAGTTATTTCAAATACAATTTACATAAACATGTAAACATGAGCCAACTGTTTTGTTGTAAAATATGGGGCTGATAATTCCACATGCACTTGGAGTGCACTAAGCCCCAGATTTTGCAACATCTTGAGAAACTTAATGAATAATATGAGGATTTTCAGTAAACCAGAATTGTTTTTGGAGATATAGGGAATGTGTTGGCATTGAAGGTCATTAATTTCACCATCTGTTGTGATGCAAGTAAGCCTAATGTAAGTTAGTACCGTAGTTACTGTTCCTAACCCAAGACTTGCCAGTCATTTATGTGTAACTCTAGCAGTGTCCTTGCCCGATTTAGTGCCACGGTGGGATGGTCTGGCCAAACTATGAACTAGCTTATTCAAATGACAATAGTACTCAGGATTTACAAAATAGCTTTATTGCTGAGGTATATGGAATCTAATAGAGAATGCTTTGAAAATATGTACTAGTCAGATCCCGTTTTCATTTTCTTTGTTTTGCTTTCCTGTTTTTTTAATTCTCAAGAGTTTAACCAAAACCTTAATAATACTCAGCTCATAGTAGAGAAACAAATTCCTGTATAATGAAGCGAATCCTTGGCTTAACATTGGCTTGGATATTCAGGATGAAACATTCTGAAGTATTAGAGAAATATCACTAAATGAAATTAATAGACATTCCAAGCAAGTTACTTGTAATATGAAGCTGTGTTTCATTGCATTCTGCCTAATATCCTGTATAAGTGAACAGCCAACCGTAAATTTACGATCAACTTAGGAAAATGCAATGGTGCCATATCATTTATTGTTTTGCTAATGGTGGACACAGTTCCATCAAGTTAAGAGACAACTGTATGAATATATTTGAAACAATTATATATTCCAAGAAATCTTTAAACAAAACCATCAGTTTGATTATGTTAAGTATTTTTCTTTTGTTATTTGATCTATTCTCAATTTGTGGAAATGATCATTATTGTCAACCTTGTTTTGATATTTCACTTATGTTCACATAATTGATTATTTTGTATCATATCAGGTTACAAAGTATAAAGTGACGTTATTTTCCTGGTATATCTGAAATAATCATAAAATTGTGCATTATACATGGCTTGTGACGTCATGATGGTTCTGACATTGTAAGAGGGTATTATTAAGGAAGACAATAGCCGAGTGGTATTGCTATGGTAACATATAAGACAACTTTCCAAATACTTTTGGATCAGTGTGTTTGCGTAAGATAGCAGCTATTTTTCAGCAATATATTGTATGATTTTGTACATGTGAAACTGCACAAATTTTCATAACATAACTTTAAAGATTTAATTGATGTAGTTCAGTGTCTGCTTCATTCCATAACCATGACGCGAGATAAAATGAAGAGCTCTCATTGCTCATCGATAATCGCCAAGAAATACACAAAGACTGCAACAAATGGCTTCGCAGGGTAAGGGAAGATAAGATGTGAAACATTTTAAATTAGAAGCATTTCAAAAAACTGCACCGTATTCCATAATTTAAATTTGTTGAAAATTGTCTACCGTAAAATTATCTACTAAAACCAATACACTATCCTTAACACATACCAGATTGGGGTATGACAAACAATATTTTTCCAAAACTAAAATATTCAGAACTAGTAAGTTTACAAGGTTTGATATTCTTATACTACTTTGTGGCAAATTTTGCTTACAGTGATGTGTAATAATATCTAGATAGTTAACTGAATGGTTATTGCATTAATGCTAAATAAGAAATCAAAGAAAAAATGCACTTTCTCTACTAAATATTAGCTTTTCAATCCATTTAATATCTTTGTGACATTATTCACTGTAATCATTCATGTACTTCATTAATGGCTTCTGCTGTGATTTTACATATTTTCAGTCTTAGGTTTTTCTAATCTTTATATTTTGGGTTGTAAGTAAAGTAATGTTTTTAATGTTGAATTAGCTGGCTCCAGTTATCTTACTGGCTTGGAATTAAAGCTCTAAAAGCATTCTTAATGTGACATAAGCCAATTTTCATGTATAATGTTTGACTAGAAAATATTTCTGGGCTATGATTTTAAATTGTCATTAACACCTAAACAATAAGATTGGCTTAGAAATACATTTGGCAAAGAAGCCACAACTTAGATAACAATTTATAATTGATACAGTGACTTCAAAAGAGATAAGTTTTTTCGTAAGGATGTTCAGGAACTGCTGTTACTGATAAAAATATGACATTGTGTGAGCTAGGCTTGAGGAAGATTTTGGGCGACATTGGGCATTGGTATGAGTCAAATCCAAAACGTTTTACATCAACAGTTAGACATTAGAAAACTTTGCTGTCTATATATTCCACATAAACGGATTCCCAATCCAAAACAACAATGCATTGATTGTTGCAGAAAAGCTCTGAAAAATTTACAAAGTGGTACTTCAAATTTAGCTTGGAATAAGTATCTTTATTGGTAATGAATCTTAGATTTATTATAATCCTACAAGTCTTACAAATTTGCAGTACTCTAAAATGGGTAATATTGCTACTGCAGTTTTAGAAGTTTTGCCAATTAGTACACAAATGTTGTTGTTGTTGTTTTCTAGTGCCTTGCATCTGGCAATGAAGCCATTAGCATTCGTGCTTTCCAATACTTTTGAACTGCAGTTTCTTCTGATCTTAATGCTTCACAGGTCTTCAAGTGGTCTTCGTTCATTTCTGCTGGATCGTTACACAGGACACATATTGGTGAGGCTGAGATACCTATTCTGTAGAGATGACTTGCTAAGCAGTCGTGATTTGTCAATAGTCGGAAGGCTGCAACCGCTGTTTTCCTTGGTCTCGGGGGGATTATATCTGGGTTGGAAAGTAGTGTAATCCATTTTTTATCTTTGGCATTTGTTTCTATTTCTTGTAAGTATGAATGAGAAAATTTTTTAATGATCAAGCGTTTTATTGAGGAATATGAGAAATTGAATTTAGACTTTTGTTTTATTGTTGTGCCTTTCTTTGCAAGTGAGTCTGCAGCTTCGTTCCCCATGACTCCACAGTGTGCTGGAATCCATTGGAGATAAACAGTCTTATTACCTTTTTGGAGTTGTGTTAACATTTTGTAGCATTCTCTAATTTTTGTTGACTTCTTTGTAGTATTTAAACATATTCCCTGAGTTGCAGCTTTAGAATCCGAAAGAATTACTGCCTTGTTAAATTTATTTAAGGGAAGATTTAATAATTGTCGGAGAGCAATGTGTATAGCCTCTATTTCTCCATCATAATTTGTTGTGTCTCTGCCAACAGAATGATAAAAGGAAAAATGTGAACATGTAACTCCAGCTCCAGTAAGGTTTTCCTTGGAGGATCCATCAGTATATATGTGCAGCCATTCTTTTGTGGGATATCTAGTATTGATTGTTTCCAGAGCTAGAAGTTTTTGTATTTCTTTTGGTGTGTCTGATTTACTTATTTCCTCTATTAATTCCAAATTGAAGGTAGGTAGCAATAATTCCAATGGATTTTCTCTTATAAGTAGATTTTCTCTGGTGTTAGGAATGTTCAATTTGGATTTAATCTGTGTTACCTTTTCTAGGAAACTACTATGAGTTTTAAGGATTGAAAGGGGGAGGTTCTCTTCTGTCCATTTAGAGCTTGGCAGTCGTAACATTTTCTCGTGTTGGAGCAATGCTTGTTCTTCTATTTTTGTTGTTATTGATGGGGTCCGTGTTAAGGCAAGCATGGCATCAATAGGTGTGGATTTAACTGCTCCAGTGATTAGGCGAAGAGCCTGATTTTGTATTTGTTCAAGTTTATTGATGTTAGCATTTGCTGCTGTTATTAAAGGTTCAGAACAGTACAAGAGGTTTGGTTTAACATACATTTTGTATGTTGTGTTAAGGACTCTCCTTGAGCAGCCCCATTTAGCACCAGCTAACCTTTTCAGGATTTGCAGTTTCTTTTCAACCTTTTCTGAGATGTTTGTTATATGTTTTTTCCAACTTAGCTTTCTGTCGAAAGTGATGCCTAAGTATTTGGCATCATCAACTGTTTTGAGTGGTTTACCATTATAATTTATGTTAATATTAACTGGTTTGTATTTTAGTGTAAATAATTCATAATTTGTTTTTTCCACATTGATAGTCATGAGGTTTTTGGAGCTCCATTCATGTACTTTGTTTAGGGCTGTTTCTATTCTGTCTTTAGTTAATTCAGGTTTTTTTGGAGAGCCTGAAGTCCAAATGACTACATCGTCAGCAAATAAAGCAATTTTGGTTTCTAAAGTTTTTATTTTTGATGGAAGGTCATTTATATATATATATATATATATATATATATATATATATATATATATATATATATATATATATATATATATATATATATATATGTTAAAGAGTGTTGTGCTCAGAACAGCACCTTGTGGAAGTCCTCGGTGTGTTTGTTTATATTTGGAAATGTATGTATTATATTTTGTGGCACAAAATCTTTGTGAAATAAACTGAGTTATCCATTTAAGCATGTTACTTTTCACACCTATTGATTGCAACTTCTCAATTAATTTGTTTCTCCAGACTGAGTCATATGCTGATTTAAAATCAATGAATACTGCTGAGGTATCCTCCTTTCTATTGAAAGCTTCCTTGATGTCTTGGCTTAGTAGGAGTACATTTTCACTTGTACTATGATTCTGTCTGAAGCCGGTCTGTGAACTATTAATTAAGTTGTAATATTCTAGGAACCAGTTAAGTCTAGATGCCACCATTCTTTCCATCACTTTTGCAATAACACTGGTCAAAGATATTGGTCTGAAACTATTAATACTGTTTGAAGGTTTGTTTTTCTTTAAAATCGGGATGATAATGGCTTTTTTCCAGTCGGAAGGTACAGTGATTCTCCAACACGTGTTATACAGTTTAAGTAGGATTTCTTTTCCTTTCCTGCGAAGGTGTTTAATAAACTCTGGGTGGGTCTTGTCAGGTCCTGGAGATTTTTTGTTCTGTAATTGTTCTATTGCTAAATCCAGTTCTGTTTTGTTAAAATCCTGAATAAAAATATCATTTCGTATACCTTTTGGCTTATTAGTTTCTCTGATAGTTTTTTGGATATCCTTATCTTGTTTTTTATACGCTTGGGGTATTCTTTGTGACTGAGCATAAAACTTGTTAAGGGATTCTGCTATTTCCCTATCTGTAGTTAAGCTTTTGTTATTATGTTTTAATGGTTCAGTTGTATTTTTTGATAATTTTGTTTTATTAAGGAATTTGTATATTTTATTTCCATCTTTCCTATAGTGCATATGTTCTACAAAATTTGTGAAACTGGTCCTCTTTGCTGTAATTAATTCTTTCTTAAAAATGGCTGCTTTTCTTCTCCAGTTTTGTACATCTTCTGGACACTTGGTTCTTTTGGCTTTGACTCTTGCTATATTTCTTTCATGTTTTAACTTAGATAAAGATGGAGACCAAAAGTAGCTATATTTCTTTAACTTTCCTTTGGGGATATGTGTTTTGGCTGCTGTCAATAATATTTCACAAAATTTTTTATTCATTTCATCTGTTGACTTGAACTCTGATTCTAACAGTATATTACACTTCCCTTTTATCTCATTTTGGAAACTGGACTAACCTGCTTTTTTAAAATTTCAAGATGTTTTAATTTTTGGTTTGTTACTTTTATTTATTAGACCTCTTATGGAGTTTATGGTGATTCTGTGGCCTGAACCTGGGTCTTCTATTATTTCTCTTTTTGTATTGTCAATTATGTCAGATGACACCATCAGAAGATCAGGATTTGTAGCTGAACCATTATAATGAAGGTAAGTGGGTGGATCATTTGGATTAAATATTAATTCCATTGTTGATGAGTTTAATAGGTCTTCTATGACTCTTCCTGCTGAATTTATATCTCTGTAGCCCCACCTAGGGGAGTGTGCATTAAAATCACCTATTAAAATACTTTTGGGTTCTATGGGAATAGAAGTTAGATCTAGTGTATTGTCTGCAGGATTGTAGATACTGTAAATTCTATAGTGGTAGTAACTTTTCCATACTTCAATTTTAACTATTTCTGATTTATCTTGTTCTTCCATTGTTTTTTGGATTTGGATAGTAGCTTTCATATTTCTCTTAATTCCTGTAAGAATACCACTTGCTATTTGACGAGCCTTTGGAAGCATTTTGCAAGGAGGACCACACCTATCGTTGGTCAACGGGTCCATCGGACCTAGCCGGGAGGACTAAATAGGTGGTATTTAGATCCACAGACCTTCCCCTCATGTGCCTCTGAGGGACGCTGTTGTGCTGTGATAGGCCAGCACATTAATATGTAAATGACATTTCCTCCATTTTAGATGAAACAGTTATACCGCTGTGATTCGGTCCCCAGAGCCTCATCTGTTAAAAGCAGGGTGCACCACGGGCAGGGTGAGGATGAGAATTGGGTAGGAGAGGCTATAGGAGGCGCATCACTACCCCTTACTACCCCGCAAGACAGAAGATAAGAGACCAAGAAGGGATTGATAAGGATACTCCATCAACATCAACCGCTTTCAAAAGCAAACGGTATTTCGGAAAGTGCAGAAACCGTGTTGAGGAAGCATTGCCGCAATCTCCACATAAAAGAAAAGAAATGATTCGTAAGTTAGCAGTGGAAGAGGGATTACATGTTGTAAAACCAAAGCATTCTGTCCCAGTATCAGGAAAACAACTATCAGAGGAACTTAAAAGTGCAATCATCAAGTTCTATCAGGATGATTCAATATCTTACCAAGCTCCTGGAAGAGATGATTTTATTGAAATCCATGTTCAGGGAGAAACAAAAGAAGTTCGCATTAGGTATCTAGTGGTAACATTAAAAGAAGCACATGCACTCTTTCTACAAGACCGAGTAGAAATGTCCGTGGGGTTGACAAAATTCGCTGAATTATGCCCTGCTCACGTGCGTCTTCAAAGTCAGATCCCACATGTGTGCACATGCATTATACATGAAAATACGAAGTTTCTTCTTAAAGCATTGTGTAAAAATCACGTACTCAGACTGAATTTCGTAAGTTCATAGCACAAGTGGTTTGTGATCAGAAATCGAGCAAATGTGTGCAGAGAGGATGCTCCCAAGTGCCCGGGATTGAGTGGAGCAGACATTTCGGATAAGCTTGCTAATTTTCCATGCGAATGGAAGCTGTGGAGTTCACGTAATGGAAGAATGGAAATAGAAGTTAAAAATGGGTCTGTAAAAGACTGCATTGAAGAACTGACCAATTGCCTGCCACGTTTGCTAAATCACGTTTATGTAAAAAGACAGCAATCTGAGGCCTTTAAGAAGGCTTGGGAAAATGTTGCAATTAGTGAAGCTGTGATACAGATCGACTTCTTTAAGAACTACACATGCAAGGAGCTGCCCACTGGAACAATACACAGATCTCAATATTTACTGCTGTTGCCTGGTATAGGAAAGAAGATATTGGTGAAATTTGGAAACAATCTTTTGCTTTGGTGTCTGATTATGTATCGCATGACAAATATGCAGTTGATATTTGCTTAAGGAATATATTTTCAGAAATATTGGATATTGTTCCAAATCTTGAACTTGTGAAAGTGTTTTCTGACGGAGCTGCTTGTCATTTTAAGCAGAAGTACACATTGAGCCATGTGACATATCTTTCCGAAGTATTTGGAATCCAAATTGAATGGCACTTCTTCGAATCCTATCACAGAAAGGGGGCAGTAGATGCGATTGGAGGACAAGTGAAGAGGATGGCATGGACAGCTGTGAAAGCAGGAAGCAGGATTCAGAGTGCTGAAGAATTTGTTAATACTGTTAGAAAGAAAACCAAAATATGTGTTCTTGAAGTTTCTCTGCCTGAAATTGAAGAAGCAAAAGAATTTCTCAACAAAAGATTTGAACGTACTTCACTTATGCCATCCACTCAGCGGGTCCATTATGTGAAAGTATTAAGTTTAAATGTTGTGGAATATGCTTTTCTTTCATGTGCGGAAAGTGTCAGAATGATGCACAACTTTCGGAAATAAAAACAGTGTATTGATATATGCGTGTACTACGGGGCTACTGCATCTAGCGTTCCTACACTGTGAGTCCAATCCAGTAACTAGTGTGTTACAGGTAAGTTCCGTGTGCTCTCATGTGTCGTCTTTGTTAATGGTTTTGAGTCAGCTTTTTATACTTGCAATGATGTAACTGTGATAAGAAATGAGAGCTGTCAACATCTGTTTATTCTGTTTATGTTGCATGACTTTAATGCTTCTCCAAAGGATATGATTCTTCTCAAAATTAATTTTTGCAAATGTCAGTCACGAACTCATGTTAGTTAGTCACGCTGACCTTTTGAATAAATATCTCCAGATGAGAATAACATGCCAAACCTTTTTTCAGGTCATTTGAAAGCTTAGAAGTTCCTCTCTCAAGTAATTTTTTCAGAACAAATCAAATAAGAAACCTTTCAGAGAAAACGGAGGACAAACATTTGAAGTTGGACCTGCAGTTGACAAAAATGTCAGTCACAAAAAGTTTAGCGCTCATTATTAAATAATTGTTTCACCTTTTAAGGTTTTTATATTTCCTATCACAACCGCCAATGTATTCTCTGTCATCGTATGTCGTTAAAATAACACTTTTACACCTATATTGACCATTAGACATTTTAGGAAGAAAATGTAGTGTAAATGTCAGTCACACGTGGAATTGCTCTAGTATAACTTTATCACAGAAGGTCACAGCTAGATGTGATAAAAGATGCTATATTACACTTAAAAGGTTCTGTATAAAGGTAGGCTCACACCTGGATGCACAAAGGCGAAGCGGGGTGCGCCGAACAGAACCAACTCTCTCACATCGGAAGCGAGATGTGCCGAAGAGTTGATGTGCCAAGGTCTGTCACTGTCAATCAACACAGTGGATCAATAATTTAATACCAATCATTTACAAAATTACTTTGGGCATTAATCTATTTTCTCCTTTCAATGGTATCTAAGATTTGTTAAACCATTGCAGCAAATATATGGGACAGAATTTTTGTCAGGATCGCCTACTTTGTTCTTCTATTCCTGTTTACCCTCCCCTTACGTAGGACTTATACCCCCTAGGACTCCCAAATCTGTGCCTAGGGTCAGAGGCCTGTCGGAGAACAGAGGAACCAATGGACCAGACAGAGTGAAGATCTGGAAGCAGGCAGTCAGCCAAGCACCAAGTATGAGGAAGATATGAAATGCAGGCGAAATCAATGAATGGAAAGTTGATGGTATAGCAGTTGGTGGAATGAGCGGCGGGGGAAACCAGAGAACCTGGAGAAAACCTGCCCAGATGCTGCTTCATCCATCACAAATACCACAAGCAGGTCTCTGCTATTTTGCACCTGAAATAAATATGGCAGGCCTTCTTAGTAAATTTGAGTTATATGTTGCTTTTGCAATGGGAACGCCACATTTCCACAAATGTAACAAAAGCTATCTGTGCTATTCAATTATGTGGCCATTTCAACTTTTACTATATTGAAATCTTCTCTCTGCACACAATTTTAAAAATGTATGCAAGAAAATACACAATATACAGGCATCCAAAACGACAAAAATGTACATCAAGTAAGTTATAAACCAAAGGCACAAATCATTGTCTGCTCAAGAAATTTCCACTTCAACTGAAATCAGTTTCTATTGTAATAAACAGTTCAACATTGTAAATCTGTCTCAACCTCCTTCCAGCGGGTTGGTCACATGGTTTCGTTATCTTCACAGCACATATCACTACCCACTATTCACAGAAAACTCAGTACTTAGCCATGGATTACATTTTCAAAACCAGACCACAGTGAACATTTCAATTGTTATTGTGATGCCGGCTATGGTGGACAACTAAGGATGGTTGGGGCTGGATTGGCCCAATTCCACTGGCAAAATGTGGGAAATGTGCAGGCCTGCCTTGTGCAACTTATGAACCAATGAAAACAATCAGAGCAGCAGAACCAAAGGGATTTTTCAGATTATTCAGGAAGTGTCTGGCAGCCGGCACATTTATAGAACTATTATTTATTTATGCCAACAAACGTGTGTGGGCTTGTGTGTTTAAAAACACCAACAGTAAGTTTGTTGGCATAAATAATAATCACCATCTGAAGGTTAATTAATCCCTGGACATAAAGTACTTAAATAGTAAGTCACCACTGGGGTAATTGTCTCTGATGTGAGACTGCCTTTGTGGTTTACTGTGAAAAATACGAACTGGTTTGAGAATTCAATGTCATTCTGGCAGGTTGTCACACTAGCTTAATGGTTAGAGCACCAGCCTAGTAAGCGGAGGGTCTGTGGTTCAAGTTCCAGCTGTGGCATTGAATTTTTAAGTTCCAGTTCTACCTCTCAAACATTTATAGAAGTTTAAGAAAGGTTTATCCTTTCTGTATAAGGAGGTAAAGCAATGAGCTGTGTGAGTGAATTACAGACAAGATTCAATTCTTAGTTTGAGCGTGTATCAGCTGCATGTGTCGTGAAGGAAGATAATGACGCACTTATGAGTGTTAAGTGATTGTGTTGTCTAAGTCAACTGTTTGAGAGACCGAAAGTGAAGAAAGACAGAAAGCAGTGAGTCAAGGTTATGAGAAGAAAACAGTTGTGTGGTGGAATATCACAGAAGACTGTAGACTATGTAACATCAGTAAAAGAGAATTGTGTATTTTTGCAAACGGAGGAAAATAAAGTAAGGGAAAAAATAACTGGACTTTTATCATTTTGTTACACTGGTGTCAGAAGTAGAATTTGTCAAATTGTCGTTTTGTTATGCTATATTCAAAATTAGGAGCACAAAATTGATATAAAATGGTCCCTTTTATTTCTCTAACTTTAGGTTGTTGTCCTGTTTAATTGGTTTTTAATAAATGATCACAGGATATAGCAAACTTAGTAAAACTCATTATGAACGTATCAGTATTTAAATAATGTAATTTGGACTCTCCTTTACTTTATGTCCTGCAAAAACTTTTTCAAGTTCCGACATCAGTTGTGGCGACTATGGCCAAGAGGTTAGACTGTTCGCCTACCACCTAGAATGGGTTCGATCCCAGGGACCCACATGTGGTGTTCATGGTGGACGAAGTGGCATCTGGGGCGTTTTCTCCAGTTTCCCCCACCACTCATTTCACCAATTGCTCAATCATCACCTTTCCAATCATCCATTTTGCCTGCATATCATTTATCCTCTTCCTCAGTATCATACCTGGTGCCTGGCTGACCTCCCGCTTCCAGGTCTTTACTCTGTCCATTCCATAGGCTCCTATGCTCCCCAACAGGCTCGACCCTAGACACTGGCTTGTAAGTCCTAGGGGGTGTAAGACCTTCATGAGGGGAGGATAATCAGAGGAAGACGAAGAAATCAGTTGCAACATTGCATTCTATAGGAAGTCACAAATTTAATATAATCCAAACATAAAAAAGTAATTTCCATATATCAGCCAGTTAATGATTGATTGTTCTAACACACAAACATTTTGTAGGTAAACTTTATAAGGTAGAATGAGACATGGTACTGTGGTAGCTCAGTGGTTAAAAGCAGCTGTGCAAAGAGCAGATGTTAAAAATCCCGATTATTCTCAACTAATCATAAAGACATTGGGACATTATACTTCATTTTTGGTTAGGGCACTGAATTTTTCATTTCTGATTCTGCTATATGAAAAAGGAGCTTTAAATAATCTCTAAACGGTGAAAAATGCATAATTTTGAGAGGTAGAATGAGAGCTGAAAAGTTCAATGCCATAGCCAGTATTTGAACCACAGATCTTCTGGTTCATGTGTGACTGTTCTAACCGCTAAGCTACTGTGGCCAACTTGCCAGCTTCCCCAACTGATCTGTATTTTTCCAGAAGACCACAGGGAGTCTCACATTGGAGTTAAGTATTCCAAGGGTGACTTGCAATCATAAATACTTTGTGGGTTTAAATAACCTTAGCTGCTAATTTTATTTTTGTATGCCAACCAACTTTCTGCTGATGTTTTTAAACACACAAACCATGTGTGGATAATGTTTGAGAAACAATAACAATGCATAAATTCATTTGAAATTAAACAAGTGAAAGCTAATCTACAAATATAAGAAACATTTTAGAGACTAGAAGCTTCACTTATAGTAGTATTTGCTGCAAATTCTTGAAATTAAAAGCAAAGTCCAAATATGCTCACTGAATACTTATAGCGTATGTGCCGATGTTGGTAGCAGAAAAGTTGCCTTGTTGCCAATGTTAAAAATACGAGGGGTAGTCATGAAGTTGTTATCACCTTGACAAAATGAAGCTGTGATCATGAAACTCGGTGATAGTATTAGACCTTCTCTCACCCTCCAACATGACACATTTTTCCCGATGGATGACTGGACGGAGCACTTGGTTGTAGAAGTTGGCATTTTGGCTGTTAAGGAAACGTTCCACCTCATAAAGCACCTTGTCACTCTGGAAATGCCTGCCACACAATGGTTTTCATCTGAGGAAAGAGGAACAAGTCACTGGGTGCCATAGCAGGGGAATGTGGGGTGGGGTGACACAAAATTTGATAGCCTAAAGAAGCAGCGTGCGTGACTGTGTCCTTTGCAGAATGAGCAGGGGCATTGTCGTGAAGCAGCTTCCCATGACGCTTCATCCTTATAGCCTCCTGTAAACTTGTCAGGAGATTTCGGTAGTATGCTCCTGTAATGGTATACCCCTTCTGAGCATAATGTCAGCACCACACCTTGGATGTCCCAAAAAATACTCATCACCACCTTACTCGGTGGTTGTGTCTGCCGCTTCATTCTTTGTCATGCAGACTAGTTTGACCACACTGAAAGCTTCCTCGCCACCTGCCACTGTGTCATGTGGTGGTACATTGTTGCCATACACTTCCACCAGCGTTGTTCCCCTTCAAACGCAGGAAATGGGTTACAGCACAATACTCCACTTTATCAATGGGCTGCACCATTTTGTTTTATGTTCTCTAGCGGCATGCTACGGTGATGTAGCATAGTAATTTAAATGTTTACCAGGACTTCAGACATGTACCTGCAAACTGACAAAAAATCAATTACATAACTTTATTTTTTCGAGGTGATAATTAAAACTTTGACTACCCCTTGTACACTAGTTAATAAATGAACTGTTTTCGCAGATCCAAAGTATTCTAAAGTATAACTATTGTCTAAACTGGGCTATGTTTTACTTACATATCTAAGCTACTGAAATAAACCACAGTGTATATCTCCCAGATGTCTTCAATCAGTTCTTGAAGCAGATTGGTTTTCCTCTTTTCACAGTCTTGCTACCCTGGTACTCTATCAAATGCACATCCATTTGAGTCAGTTTGATCTGCCCCTTAATAGGCAGTGCTGGAGAGATCGCCAGTGAGACTCAGTATTGTTTGTACGGTTGTTTGCTATTGGTTGCATGAAATGCAGGCTTTGGTTTACAGTTTGGTTTACAGCTAGGAGGGTTGAATGAAAAGGAATGCCTCCACCTTCGTTACTTCCATGGGAATATTTTAATAAATCAAACGTTGAAATAGTCCTTAGAATGTGCTCTTTAATTACCATTATTCACTTTTTCATATAGTCACCAGACAATTGGATACACTACTGCCAACGATGAACAAGTTTTCTTAGGCCGTCATGAAAGAAGTCAACACTCTGCATCAGAAACATAATGATGTCCCTTCAGATTTTCTTTCACTATCGGGAACAGTTGGGCGGTGCTAAATTTGGACTGTATGGAGGATGCCTTACTGGAGATGAGATCCAGTCTCTGAAGTTCTGCTGTGGTGGCATATGAAGTAGGTGGTCTGGCATTGTCATGCTGCAGGAGAACATTTTTCCTTTCACAATCTTGTTAACTGTAGTTTCAAAGTTCGCAGCATTATGATGTAACACTCTAAATTTATTGTTGCTCCATGTTCAGGAAATCAACATGGATAGTACCATCTGCATCCCAGAACACTCTTGCTATGGCTTTTCCAGCTGAGGGCTGTGTCTTGAATTTCTTTTCCTGAGGTGAGTCTTTGTGTTGACATTCCATAGAATGACTTTTCGTCTCTGGGTCGTAATGGTGTACCTGTGTTTCGTCTCCTGTCACAACTGAATGGAGAAAGGTATCACCTTCATTCTCGTAATGTGAGAGGGTTTCCTGGCCAAATTTCACTTCAGGCTCAGCAACCTGGGTACCCATCATGTACATATCCTCTGATAGCCAAGCAAAACAATAATGTCACCC
The DNA here is from genome assembly GCA_030765045.1 of Tenodera sinensis. Classification (NCBI taxonomy): domain Eukaryota; kingdom Metazoa; phylum Arthropoda; class Insecta; order Mantodea; family Mantidae; genus Tenodera; species Tenodera sinensis. The sequence goes on from CM060969.1 coordinate 49,215,459, forward strand.
ACATGTTCTTGTGAAATGTTGATTATGCTTGAAATTTCTCTCTGAAATTGATTCATCCTGAATCAATGTCAACCTTTGCTTGCGAAACTGGGTGGTTGCTGTCATAGAACGCCCAACTCTTTGTCACATGTCGGATGTTCTCACCTGAACATTTTTAAACTTATTCGCCCAACAATGCACAGTACTCATTGATACAATCACCATAAACAGCGTGCATTCTCTGATGAATCTCCTTTGGGGTGACACCTTCTGCTGCCAGGAATTCAATGACTGCATGTTGCTTAAATTGCATCGAGTTTGCACTTTAACAATGCAACCATTCAATGCTAAGTAAGGCTTCCTGCCAACTGGAAGTCTAGAGGAGAGTACTGAATAAGCCAGTACTTGTCGCATACCAATGCTGCCATCTGTTGAGTTACGAAAGTGGATTGAAATTAAAAAAATATTTTGTTTAATGACAGTGTCAATTGAAAGGATCACATCAATGTCGCCGGTGTGCCAGAATTTTGTCCCGCAGGAGTACTTTTTACTTTTACATGTCAATAAATCTACTGACATGGAGCTGTTGTTTTTAAGCACACTTAAAAACCATTGGTCTGGGCCAGATTTGAACCCACGACCTTAGGATCAGTAGGCCAGCGTCTAACCATCTGAGCCACCCAGACCGACGTGAAGGTGGAGGCATTACTTTTCAGTCAACCCTCATATTAAGCTACTGTGTACTTACCGGTAATTGGTGTGGATTGTGCTGGCAAATTCCGCATGCTGCTCAATTAAAGCAAACAAGGTGGCACCATATCTGCAGTTTTTGGAATGTGGTGTCATCCATACCTTATTGGTGACCACATCGATCGTTCTGAGGATCCAGTTCCCTTCCATGATACAGCTGCTTTATATTTCCTTCTTGCAGTTTTATATTCATTGATCTGAACAATGTACCTAACACTGCCTATTTTGCTGCTGTTTATGTATTTGATGTCTATTGAGGATGTGCACACCTCTCGACAATATCTGAACCAATCACCTATTGTTTTGTGGCCTAGCTTGTGTCTCCAATGGAACAATATATGATACTTTGCTCATACAAAAATACATGGGCATAGTTGAGTGTAACTAGGAGCACTTGGGCAGGCGGTAATCTAGAGTTCTCAAGCCAAGTACTCTATGCCACATACTCTGAAAACTCTTCATGCCCATACCTACATGAAAATAGCTCATATCTTGATCCCATTTCGTAATGGGGTGAAGGGTGACACTGCACTGCTAACATAATATGCCTGTTCTTAATAAATTGTCATATAGGAACTGCATGCAAGTGTGTGACACAATGGTGCCATAGCATTGAAACACAATTTACACTTACAAAGTTTATTTATACCTCACCGAAAACCAGTTATTACATCTTTGGTGTGACATCCTTGATAAGTACTTTCTTGTACTACATCTCATCATTGAATTGTTATACTGAATGGCAGGGATCAAATAGTAAAGGTAGTTTGCTTCTATAACGATAGTATATATGGTAGACACATGTAGGGTTTTAATACTGTCTGCAAGGCATGTCTGGAGCATTGGTGCAGAGGTTGGCAGCAAATGGTTCCAACTATCAAAATTAGCTACACTGCTATTCCTGGGCAACTTCGGAAGGTTGCTATAATTTGATATATAAGATTACAATCTAAGTAAAGGAGAATATTTATATGAATTGATGTTTACTGTGAGAATAAAATATGTCTTATGAAATCTGTCTTGTGATATGAGGAAGGTGAAAGCATTTTGGATCATCAACCTTATTATGTACTAGTTTATAGGGGTAGGGTAACAAGTGATAGTTCCTTCTGTGTGATAGCTTTTAAATTGAAATAACCAAAATAATGAACCATAGGAAATTAAACTAGAAAAATAATGAAATTGCTAGAGAAATGCATATTTACAAGCTTATATGAAGTTATACCAGTAAGAAGATTCAGCATGTCTTACGAAAAGAAGCAATAATGCCAGGTCTTCAAAGCTTGTTAAATAGTAGATTTTACACATTATGAATCTTATTTTATCACATAATTATAATGCTTTGCTAGACGAGGGAAAGTTTGTATTTCAGTGTCTGGTTCATTTCTCTTTTTTTGCTGAAATGCCACCTTGAGTTGTAAGCTGCATAATGCATTGCTTAGTATGCCATGACCATTACCATGAAAAGAAACAAATAGCAACTTACTGTAGATCTTGGGAAAAGTATCATTATTTAAAAGTTCAACTAATATCTTAGAATTGGTATCTCAAAACGGTGGCATTGTGTGCATTAAGCAGATCTATATTTTCTCTCTAGTAAGATTTTATGTTACCCCCCATGACCCCATGGCACAACAGCCCATCTGGGCCAAGACCTACTGCCCAACTGCTGCATCCCCCACCTCTGTCCACCATAGCCATCATGAGTGGGGTGCAGTACTGGAGATGGGATGTGGTCAGCGCCCCGGTTCCTCCCGGCCAGTTATGCAGTCTTCTTGACCAGGGGCTGCTACTTTTCAATCCAGTAGCTTTTCAGTTGGCTCCTCAAGGAGACTGAGTGTAACCCAAACCAGGTCTCTCAGTGGGAGAAAATCCTCACGCCGGCACTGGGAATCGAACCCAGGTGCCCCACTTGTTAAGCAGCGGCGCTACCACCATGCTAAATGGTTCATCGATTATATAAGTCTTTGAAAATGAAGACTTCACAGGCTATTTGCAGAAAATTCAAGAAATACATTTTATTGGTAAAGCAGATATCTTGAATATCAGGTGTTTTATAAACATTGTTTGAGCCATTTTTCAGAAAATAAATAATGAAAGGTTTTCCATAAAAGAGTAGCTTGACGTATTTTATTGAAAACTATTTGTGTTGCATACTTGAAAGATGTTGGAAGAACACACTATGTGTTTACTTTTTCAACCTTGTTTGGGTGACATTTCAATTTTGGGTTGTGCAGTTCGTAGAGTAACTCATATGGATCTTCTTCTAAAAATGGCTTTTATCACTTTTGTGTAGGAATGCTATACTTTGGAACGGTTATTTGAATTATTTATATGCTGGAACAGGGGCTGGTGGGAGAGAGCTCTACAATAGCCTAACACGACGAGTCCTTAAATATTGTTTCATTCTCCCTGCTGGTGCTGTTTTTTATCGAAGCTTCGTTGGGTCTTTGAAATCTTTGTGATCTCTGGTCGTGGTAACGGATGGAATGAAAAATCACACGATGTTTCTTCACCACAATGTATTACTTTATTAACACTTTTTCTATATTTTACATTAAAATGAATCCTCCTAGCACCGTTTTGAATGATTTAAAACCTTTCCACTTTTTTACTTAGTGGAACTAATGCTTGATGAAAGTCTGGTAAACGTTCTACAATGTTCACACGTTACATCAACACGTCCTTACACCTTGAATATATACACGCTAGTGGGAAGAGTCTGATGTCACCTCACGTAATACTGCCTTTTTCGTATACATCCGTGTATGCGTCCATCAAATAGTTCCTTCTTGTTAGGGAAACGATCCCTAACCATCCTCCCTTCGCTTTTATTATGGAACACATATAATTCTAATATTTATACATATATATTAAAATTAAATATGGAAATATTTATGACGTCTTTAAACAAACTTAGTTGTTCGTAACAATGAACATTATTAACACGTTTTCGTCATTTAACCACCTCATACCAACATCAAAAAACAAATTACACTTTTAACAAATATTCACATAAACGATTTTCTTTTGGGGTCTTCCAATATTCTGTCTCACCGCATAAGTACCATTTTGTAGCTATGAGACTCAAAGTAATTTTTATCAACTTTATCGATGTACCTCAGGGCGCGGTACGGGTCAACACCTTGCAAGGATGATTAAATTCCATTTCCGTTTTAAAAAAACTTATTTATTGTTCCTTTATATCACAAATAATAACACAGATATTCTGGATTGGCGTCTTCCATCTCAAGCCCTGCGGGGTTCACACTACTCGAACACGGACTTCGCCATTTGCCCGTCACGCCAATCCAAGCAGTTGAACAGACAATTGAATATCAGTCTTTGCCGTCTATAATAGCTATTTACAACTTCTGGAGGCCTTTCCGCTGCCCCTATAATTTTGCATTCTATCACTTCAGGGGGTTTATGCAAAAAAATATTGCCTCAACTTCCTATAATTACTATAGGTAAGCAGTACAGAGAGTAAGAACGAGCAATCCTAAGTCCATATAAAAGCATTGTTCTTGATGCTACACCTTGCAGTGAAGCAGTTAAGATGGCATAAATTCATTTAATACCAGAAGCTTTGATAAGTATACTTTAAAAAACTCAGGTCATAAAAATAGTTTCTATAGATAGGGACCTCAAAATTAAACAGTGTGAAAGTCTACTCTCTGGTAACAGGCATTTAAATATTTCAACACCCCATAATTAGTGGGCTAACATTTTATTGTAGGCAAGTAAAAACCAGTATATTTTCTCACAAACTCTTGCCCAATGCTGTATAAATCTTTTTTTTATCAGGATTCAACCGTAGGTTACTGACCACAGATCAGTTTATCTTTACACCAATGATAGGAATATTTTTATAGAGGAGCACTGAAATGTAGTTAGGTGAGAGGTAGAATTGGAACTGAAAACTCAATGTCACAGTTGGGAAAAACACACCAACAGTAAGTTTGTTGGCATAGTAAATAAATTATAATGCAGTTAGATATTTAAATGTGAACACTCAGTAAATGAAAGGGTATAAAGAAATGATCAAATAAAATTTAATTGAAACCCAAGGCAGACGACATTGCTCTTTTGCGTGGGAGATATAAATGCAGAAATATTCCTTGGATATTTTTTGTAGTGGCTATCACGTCCCTTATTGCCTGGTCTGCTGCTCTTCGCATTGGTAAGTTGTAAGATGTGTTAGCAGGAATAGACATCTTACAGCTGACTAATGTGAAGAGGATCAGGCTATGAGGGAAGGAGGAGACAGTTACCTGACAAGGAAATTTAACAGGTGATGTCTAATGATTGACCAATGGGAAGAGCAGCAGATTAGGCAATGAGGGAAGGGGGAGGCAATGACCTTCCTGGGATATAAAGTACTTGCAATAGTAAGTCACCATTGGGGTAATTGTCTCTGATGTGAGACTGCCTTTGTGGTTTACCAGGAGAAATACGAACTGGCTTGAGAATTTAATGCCATTCTGGCAGTTTGTCACAATAGCTCAGTGGTTAGAGCGTCCGCCCGGCAAGCGGAAGGTCTGTGGTTCAAATCCCAGTTGTGGCATTGAATTTTTAAGTTCCAGTTCTACCTCTTAAACTTTGCCCACACACGGCTTGTGTGTTTAAAAACACCAACAGTAAGTTTGTTGGCATAAATAAATAATAATTACCATGTGAAGGTTATTTAATCCTGGGATATAAAGTACTTGCAATAGTAAGTCACCATTGGGGTAATTGTCTCTGATGTGAGACTGCCTTTGTGGTTTACCAGGAGAAATACGAACTGACTTGAGAATTTAATGCCATTCTGGCAGTTTGTCACAATAGCTCAGTGGTTAGAGCGTCCGCCCGGCAAACGGAAGGTCTGTGGTTCAAATCCCAGTTGTGGCATTGAATTTTTAAGTTCCGGTTCTACCTCTTAAACTTTGCCCACACACGGCTTGTGTGTTTAAAAACACCAACAGTAAGTTTGTTGGCATAAATAAATAACATGTATTTCAAGTTTATCATTTTGGTCATTGCTACTGTTGTCAGCAGTTGTGAATCAGCCTTAATTGTTATTGGCAAGAGTTGAATGCAGGGAGTTTTCTAATGGAGAGAAAGGCAACTATAGGTTTTACATTGCTTGCAGCAGAAGTGCTATGTAGAACAGGTATTTAGGGGATAGTGATAATATTCAAAAGCTGGCATTAGCTGTGATGTATCAAGTTTACAAAACTTTTATATTTTAATTTTTACTGCCACCTTAGAAAATGCACTGCTTCTGCATGCTGGGATCTCAACCCAGAGATTCCAGATTTAGTTCCTCAAGCTATTCTAAAGTAAGAACAAATTAGAAACAAAGCTTTGCACCAAGAACTTGCAGTATTACTAAGATAAGTGAAGTTTTTGGTTTCTAATTTGTTCTTACTTTAGAATCTTGTTGCTTCACTGTTAATAGCTTCAATTTCCTTAATTTCCTCAAGCTGTGCTTACAGAAGTTTATTTTTCTTCCTACTTCACATTATGGAGATAAAACTTTGCAGAAATAGTTTCATTACACATTTGGTTGTTAGTACAAGGGGGATAGAGGAAACTAAACTGATAATGTTTAAAAGTGTGTTGGTATCAGGTGGCTTTCAAATTTCATACTTTCCATAACGTGAAAAAGAAGGAAATAGGGAGAGCACTAAAAAAGATGAAGTATTGAATAATTTAAACCATTAGCCCATATCTCATTGCTATAAAATAAGTTCATTGAAATAAATTGTGTGTTTTAAACAATTCTACATGTTTTATGTGGATAGTAAGTTTCTGCACATTTCTTATTTACTGCTTATACAACAATATGCTAAATTCTTTCCAAATTAAGAGAGCTTAACACACCATTTCAAGAAAATTCAAGTTATAATATTTTTTCATATTAATACGGTGAATATTTGGTATTTTAATTAAAATTGTTAGAGCCATTTTTGAGAAAATAAAAGATGAAAATTTTCCCATGAATAATTTTTCCATGTAAAGGGTAATCAGAGGTGGGCAATTTTCCTGAAATCTTTGTCACATCTTTGGGAGATAGTGAAATTAAATATCAAGTTGGTATTTGTCATACTTTGGTTTTAGAGTTATGCTGCCTCTTTCTGTCTCACATGCGCGCACGCACGCGCACACATACACATATGCACACACTTCTTCCCTAAAAGTGCTTTTGGGTGGTTACAAGATCTGGAAACGTCTTGATTTGGTGGTGGAATAGAGTATTTCCTGTAAGTATAAGTACATAGTAGAGAAAGTAAAGAAACATTAATAATTTAATTTAAAAGGTGAGTTAATTAATAACACTGAACAACACTTACAACATATTTTTCTGGGACACGTTTCGAAGGTTAACTTTCCTCCATTATCAACCGGACAATGGAGGAACGTTAACCTTCGAAACGCATCCCGGAAAAATATGTTGTAAGTGTTGTTCAGTGTTATTAACTCACCTTTTAAATTAAATTAATTACAACAACACTGTTTTCAAACTTCTATGAAAGGAAGATAAAACATTAATAAGCTTAAATAGGTTAGTTATCTCCTTAGCGCAGTGGTAGTGCAGCTGCTTACCAGCAGGGGAGCCAGCTTTAATTCTTGGTATCAGTTTGGAGATTTTCTTCCATTGGGAGATCTGGTCCAGGGTGCACTCAAGTCTTGTTAGGTCCCTGGAGAGCCAATTGAGGAGCTACTTGATTGAAAAGTAGATCACATAACTTGCTGGGAGGGACTGGGATGCTGACCATGTGCTGCATGTCACTCATGTGGTGGATAGAGACGGGGAATGCAGCAGTCAGGCAGTAGGCCCTTGGCCCAGATGGACTGTTGTGCCACGGGTTTACATTTTTTAAATAGGTTAAGAGCAAGCAGTTGTTTCTGAAGCCAAAGCTGCTGATATGATCAGAATGGTTGAAGGTGATCATAGAAAAGAAAAATGATGATTTATGATCCTAAAAACTTTCATTGAACAATTATGAAATATTGTGGCCTATGCTTTGAGAGCCATTGTTATAGAAGCTTGTGGTTATATTGAAAAATGGCATGGCAAGAGTGGAAAAATGAATTTGTTCATTAAATATCTCTCTTCAGTTCATTGTTATTTGTATAGTTACATAGTTATTTAATTTTTATGCGCACATTTTAAGTTTTTATAAAACGATTCCAGTGATGCCTGATGGTGGCCAGTATGAGGAATGTGTTGGCAGCACTGAAGGGGACACTGGTCGTGTGGCACCACGCCGTGTAAGCCAGAGCAGTGAGACCAGCTACGGCAGTCCACCTGTTGATCCTCTTGTAGTCAACTTTGAAGAAGGTATGCGCCTTTATTAGCCACAATCATACTATGCACTACGTATGCCCATACGTAGCACAGTTTCAGTTCTTGCAGCTCCTCTTGCCAACAGTTGTTGTTGGCTAATACCTTTGTAACACGTGGTACAAGGAAGTGCCATTCAGTGTTGATAACTTGGTTTAGTTGGAAATTTCAAATTTTTCATCACAGATCTACTTATACATAAGAAGGATTGGAATTCACTGGAATGCTGACATCATGAACTGTGATTAGTAGGGGAGAGAATTTGAAATGCATACAAATGTTTTTAATGTTTTTAATTTAATGCCATTGCCATGGCAGTGAAATTGATTGAGATTAATTAAAGCAATATTTTTGTTGGCTTTAGAGAGCTTGCATTCCCGTGTTGTGTGTAAACGTAATGGAGACTTTGGTGTGGTGTTGCACATTTCATTGTATTACATAATTGTGCTTTACACATATTCAAATGTTGTTTTCTTTTCCTTCTTTTTCTTGTTTTGTTGGTGTTTGAGTAGAGAAGTTTAAAGCTTCAGCATTGAATGACACTTTCTGTTATATAATTCTTCTAATTCTGTTAGTTTTCTTTAGCCAATGGTTGAATACTTTGTAATTATGTTGTAGCTTTCCTGAATCATGTTTTGGTTATAAAACCACTGTTTTGCATATGGTTAGGTAATGGTTTTGAACACTATTGTGTTCTCCATGTGAGAAATACCATTTACACAATAGTGTTCAAGTTGTTCACATTCAAGAGTTTTACAAACAGAATTTATTTATTTTGATCTGGATGTAGGTAGTTATAATTGCAGTATGATATTGTGGACTGGAATAAGGTGAAGCTTGTTTTGTGTTTTTGAAACACCAATGTTGACTGTAGTTGCTTACATAAGGTCATACATGTTGGGATCATAAGAATAAAAATTTTATTTTATTTTCTCAAAATTATCCCAGAGTTTGTTAAAGCATTCCTAAAGCTGGCCAGTATTGGTTAGACATATAAAGCATTTGTCTGTTCAAAACAAGAACATAAAAACAAATAATATATATATATATGCTGATGTGGAAGTATTCTGAAACGGTGCTTTTGATATTAGTCATGTCCCTATTTGTGTAACACAGAAAAAAGCTCAAATTATCCTGCTGCTGAAGTATTTAGTTAAGACTTTGTGTGTGAGAAAAACAGACAGTGATTGTTCACAATTTTATTGCCATTAATTGTTATACTGGAAAGCTGTGGTGATGTTCATGGAATGCAAATCTTGGGCTTTCTTGTAACAGAACTATCATAGTGTGTTTAAATGGAAGTATTTATTTTATTTAAGTATGGTTAATGGAAGTAAAAAAAATCTCCAAGAGCACTCTGTTCAATGACTGAATGACGAAATGAAAAGAGAAAGAAAAAAAATATTGTATGCTTCTGTAAATCTTGAATGTTTAATATAATTAAAGTTAGAGCAAATGATATATTATTACATTCAGAGCTGATTTATTTGGAGGATTGCCATTCATTTCTGACGAGAAGTTCATAATGGCGCAGGTTTTACACCATGCACAGAGATCTAATGTATAAATGACAGTATTTGCATTTAGAAATATGTAAGATAGAATAAAAATGTTTGTTGAATGAACTAGTTTTTCTGGCTTGAATTTTACTGTCTTCTTAATTATGAATAAATAATATTACATGGTTTAACAGTCTGTTGTGCAATTCTACCAATCAGTCAACTTAAATTAGGTAGTTTGGTTTTGTGTGGAAGAAATATTATATAAATAAATTTAGTGTTGATTATCATATAATCTTTATTGTAATCACATTGTGTGTTTACTTAAGGACCATCATTACTGGAATGAGATAACGTACCAGAGGTGGGTCATTATCTGTTTTCTTAAGAGCAGATAGTGGTAAAGCCACACCTGATTATTTTCCCTGGTGCTTTATTTTCATTTTATAAAATGTCCAGTAGTCAGTGGACAGATATAATGTTTTCATGACTTGGTCTTCCAAGATCTGCCAAACCTCCAACATATGCAACTGGTTGATAGGATGACTAACCTTATATATATAAGACACCCTTTTATGCAGCCCCTTTTTGAAGGGAACACATTGTGGTTATGCTCACATTAAATATGTATGTGTGTTTTGTCATGGTAAATGTAAATTCCTGAAAGTTTATTTCACTTGTTAACATTTCAAGTCCTGCCTAACATTTCACTTTTTCTGTTCAGCTGAAGTTATATAATTGAGTACAGTGAAAACACTAATGCTGTGCATGCTTTGTAATGGTCATCTGTTATGAAAGTATTGGATTCATTGCTTCATTTTATTAGCCAGGTATGGGTTTGGGGAACTGAAATGACTAAAGTCTCTTACAGTATTAAAATAATATTAGAAATATTTTATTTGAATCCAGTAGTTTCACGTGGTACTCTTAAAGGAGTTGTGCATATATTTGTGATACAGATTTTGGTATACTGGATAAGAGATTTTCTCGTATTTATACAAGTTAACAGCAACATATAAGTGAACCGAAATGAACTGGGGTATTAGATATACATTGTTTTGTATTTAGTTTTACTATAACATGTTTCAAAACATGTTCTCGTAAAACTAGGTAATGAAGTAATATATGTCTATAATTCCAATTATTTCAGTTAATTAAGGTTGTTTTTTCTAAAGTGCTCCTTTCATGGCTTAGAATCATGTTGCATACATAAAAATTGTACATTGTAAAGTAAAGTCATTTTTTTCTTTGGGTGTGTGTGATTGGTGTAATTGTGCTTGAGATGGTTGACACTGCAGTGTTTTTGCTGTAGTCTTTTTGAGGTCTTCAGCTACAGAGTGCATCAGTTAAAGGATAAGTTGCTTTTGCATATCAGATAAATCATTAGTGCTTCTGTTTACCTTGGTGATCATGTTAAATCTTAAGATACACATACTTGTCAATAAGGCAGCTATTCACTTAAAATACAATAAATAAGAAGAGTCAGATGTAAGATTGTTTCTGTTATTAATTTCTTAGTTTCTTTTAATTTACACCTGTAAAAGTGTTTAAACAGTGTGATGTTTAAAAATTATATATGCAATACGTTGCATTTATAGGTTAAAGTATGAAATTATAGTGTGAAAATATTTATGCCCTAAGTATATATATATATAAACACATCTAGTATATTTTTGAAGAATTCGTTAATTTGCAGAGAGATAATTTATACATTCTTTTTTCTACATAACTGATTATATTTATTTTTTGAGTGGATGGAAGATCTGTATGATATTTGCAAATGCATATATACAACTATAAATTAAAATAACTGATAAATAAACAAACTTACCTCACCAAATAACCTCCGCTTTGTATCACCCTTCAAGTTGCTGATCTGCAAGAATGCTTTTTCAAGAGTCTAGAAATTACAACTTTCACTTATAATGTAACACACGTGTATATAATAAAAATTCTAAAAGAAATTTTTAAAATTTTATTTGCCCCTTTGGTAACTATTTTTTTGAGAATTTTGACTAATTTTTCTCTTGTGTACGCGTGTTCTTGCAGAGTCAGACAATGAAAGTGCCCCCACTTCAACCCCCACTAAGAAGCTGCCCCAGAAGAGGAATGTACACGTTAAAACTTTGGAGGAGATCAGGTTGGAGCGGATCCAGGCTGAATCGGCTGCTTTCTATGGCTACCACAATGACCTCGTGTCAACTGTCCCGGATGCAACTACAATCAACACTTCATGGGACCCAAGTGATCTTCGATCAAAATTACAGTCAAAGAAATATAATGTGGATAACAAGACAGATCTGGACTTCAGAGTTCTGACGCTGGACGAAATAAGAAAGAACAAATCAAAACCCGACAACCAGTTGGTGACAGAAGCAAGCAACAGTGAAGATTCTGTGAGTAATGTTTCAGATAGTATGTCTACTGCAATGTATCAAACAGATAAAGTTGATTTAGAAAATTACAGTGACATGCAAAGAGACACAAATGGAAGTAACAATATTTCAGAAGAAAAATTAGCTTATGGATACTCAAAGTGTTTATCAAACCCATTAGTTCAAATACAGGTTTCAGCAGAGCAGAAGATTACAAATCCAAGTAATAGAGATGTAGAAGCATTAAATAATTTGAAGAATGCAGAAAGTCGTATCATAATAAAAACTCTGGCTCAAATTAGGGCAGAAAAACAATGTATCACTGCAGCTCAAAATGTGATTGGCTTACAAGCAGGCAGTGAATTTTCATTTGCAGTTAAAGACACTTCAGAGGAAAACAAAAATAGTGATAATTCTGTAACAAGTGAAGCAAATTCTACAATTACTAAACCACATATTGTTAGAAAGCATCAGTTGCCCAATGATTCTTTATCACAAACTGAATCTGTTCAACCAAAGAGGTTAAGAAGATTTGTGAAATGTAGAAAAGGGACAAGTAGTGCTACAAGGGAAGAGGGTTTATTAAATAATATTAGGAAAATAAGATTACGGAGGGGAAATAAAGACAGTGAAAATGTGTCGTCACAGAGTTCCAAAACATCTCTGCTCCCATCCAAAGACTTGACTATGGAAGTGTCTGCCGATAGGGTCTCATTCACTCCATTGCATGCTAATGGTGCGCAGGAGTCAGATGTTGAGAACAATAAAAATGAAAGGTTAAATTCAGAAATCACTGAACAGGTCTTGTTATGTAAGCTGGATGCTGCAAAATGTATGACATTAGGTACAGATCAGGAAAATGGTTCAGTCTTAGGAGAAAGTGTAAAACAGCTGAATGGGTCTCTTTCACCAAGTCATTGCATAGTTGCAGATTCTTCAATATCCGTAGCTTCTAAAGGTACCTTAATATCTTGTGATTCAGTGCATGATGAGGACATAGAAATGCAAAGTGTAGAACTAGAGGAGGATGCATTATTGGGTGAACATAATGCTTCTAGTGAAAGAGATATATTAGAAGACATAGATGAGTTATTAAATGAAGATTAGAATTACTGATGATATCTCATCTTGATGTTATTTTGAGTTTAAGCCTCCTTTTAATTGCTTGCAAAATGTGTGAGAAATGATCTATTTTCAGTTTTTACAGGGTGGGAACTTTTCCTAGCAATTGTTTAGTTTGTCTTTTCTGCATATGCAGTAAAGTTGCAGTGAAAAAAAGTCATTATAATTAAAGGAAAGAATATTGTAAATATTATAAGAAAGAGTGTGCGCAAACAATGTTGATAAAGTCATTAAGTGCTTCACTGTACAGCTATACATTTTATTGATTTATATGTACAAATTATTTGTACAAATTACTTGCAACTTTATGCTGTCAAAAGCTGTTTTAAGTTAATTACATTTCCTTCATTGTAACTTTTCATTAACAATTAAGCTACAAGCTTTAACGTATCTTGAAAAGAGTCATGGATAGTTTGTAAGTTTGTTTCTTGAAAAGATGAACCTACCATTTGTTTCAGTTTTGGACAGTGTTTACTCTTGTACCTGCCAAAGAACAGCTGTCAAATTTTGAAGCTCTGTTCCATATTAAGATGACCACATTAAATAAAATTTGTTACACTTATAAAATATTCTATGGGAGCGTTTTTGTTTTGTTTTCATTTTATTTCTACCCAAGATAGCATCCTTCATAACATAAAGAGATTAGTACAGATTTTTGTATTCTATTTGTGCAAATGGTTTGCTAAATAGACATTGTTGTTTTTTCAGAATGGTTTGCCAGTTGAATTAAATTCATATTGAATGTCAGTATAAATACTTTGAGTTATGGAAGCATATTTGCATCTGAATGAATATTTTATTGTGAAGAAAATGGTATAGTTGGGGACCACTGGCATGCTTGCAATATCAAGATTTTATTGTGTTTTTTTGGTGATTTTTTTTGCACATGTGTAATTTATGCACCTCAGCTTTCAGATATTTTTTTCTTTTCTGTATTTCCTAAGCTCGGGTTTGGGCTGGATACATGCTACCACAGTATACAAGAAGTGTCTAATTTTTTCGTTAATAGTGTGAATGGAAAAGTGTAGTAGGTTGGTAAGGCAGACAGTCTAGGGTTTTTGGAACAGATGGATATTTTTATGGTCAAAATGAATACTTTCTCCAATTAACATGTCATTTTCCAGCATATAATATTTGCCTTGCCACTACTTGCTGTTTACAGTGGAAGAAAATGAGAACCACAACACGGAAAAGGGAATTTGGTATTTCTGTAGCACATTGGCAAAAGCAAATGGACTTGCTACTGCTAATGCTCGAAGTTCTTGTCACACATTTCAAGATCTAAAAAAATGGAAAGTTCCTGAATCTTGAAAATGAACTACAACACATGTAGAAGAGCTACAAAACAGCATTTAATTCAAGTTTAGGATCTCTTTTTGTTTTAATTCCACAAATAATTTGTGTGCCCCTATTTCCAAGCCATTTTTGGTGTAAAAGGTGTGAAAAATATGCATGAAAATACAGCATTTTCCAGAATCATTAGTATTTCCCAACATTTGCCTGTTTTGTGCTACATTTTTGGCTTCTAATAACAAAATGAACTGTTGATGATTTTTAGTTTCAAATTGAACGTAATGAATAGTAGGGGTACTAAGTGACAAACCCTTGAGGCGTATCGGAAAGAATTTGAAACTGCCGAGTTGTTTACATACATACAGACACAGACACACACACACACACAGACACACACACACACAGACACACACACACACAGACACACACACACACACAGACACACACACACACACACACGCACGTGCACACACACGGCGAGACTGTGTGTACACTATGTTCAGATGTAATCATGTCTTCAAGACAGCAACATCTCATATCCTCAGGCTGAGAGATCATTCATTTGTATTGCATTAATGATTGTACACCCACTTACTAATATTTTGCTGTTCTAGTAAACAACAAAACAGGTGATTGCAGCACTCGACAACCAAGGTCAATACCCCTGGTTGCCTTCCCAGGTAGTAAACTCAAATTTGCACTGATTCTGTATAAATAAATAACTGTGGAGAAAAATTGCAAAGCATGAAATTTTTGCAAAAACATACCTCAAATAAATTAAAAACATGAAATGTGTATTTGAATGCTGAATGTCTAATTTCTAAATTGTGTAGAGCAGGTTCACAGCATTTAAAAAATAAGCCATTAAGTTTTGTGCACATTTAATTCTATCTATGGTATGGTACCAAATGAAATGAATTATAAGAAACAAATATTTTGAGTGGGAATGATGCTGTCAATTGCCTGGATCATATCGTTGCTGCTGGTGTGCTGGAGTTCTTCTGCATGCTATTAATTCTACTAACATGGGCCTGTCACTTTTAAGCACATTGAGAAACCATTGGTCTAGGCCGTGTTTGAATCTGAGATCTTAGGCTGGAACCTAACCAACTGAGTCACCCACACCGACAATTGATTACAAGGATTTTGTAACATTTAAGCACTAGAAACTCTTACGCTGAAAGAAAATAAACTACTAATGTTATGGCTATGGCAGGACTTGGCACTGGTTAATATAGAACCTTTGTTTTAATGCATGACTGTATTACAAGGAATTGCTTGCCCTTCAGTGCGCTGCTTGTGACCAGTTCTGTTCCCCTCCATGTTTCCTCCTCTGTGCATGCCAGCTAATCGGTTGATCACAGTTGTGCTTTATACAGGTTTATATGTTGCGAGACATGTATTTCAGTACTATGGCATGTTAAGGCTATTATAATACCAAAAAGTCAGTACACTTCTGCACACAGAATTGTGATGTATGATTCCAATGTAATGACAAACTCTTAAATGAGATTGTGATTAATGGATAGATCCCTTGCTATTTGTGTGCCTCACACAGAAATAGTCAAAACCAGTTATTTGACATCACATTTAATGATGTATTGGCTATAACAGCGAAGTCTAGTAGTCTCGTCTAAATCCAATGTAAATGCTATATTAAAAAAATTGCTTAGTATAACATCGCTTGTT
This sequence comes from Tenodera sinensis, assembly GCA_030765045.1. NCBI lineage: Eukaryota > Metazoa > Arthropoda > Insecta > Mantodea > Mantidae > Tenodera > Tenodera sinensis. The sequence goes on from CM060969.1 coordinate 49,231,499, forward strand.
GTAACCTATTGCATAAAACAAAATATTTTTTATTACATTTTCGGAGAAATATATCGGCTATAACGTGCAATGTTCATTTTTGTTTGTCAAGTATTTGGGGTTGATAACATCAATGTAATGCTTATTTTTAAACCATTCTTTTCTGTAGATTGTGGGTTTCAAATTACTATGTATGTTAGGCACTGATTTAAAGATATCACAAAAAAGGGAAAAGTATTTAATATTGAAGAAAAGTTGCATAATATGGTGATTAGAAGATAGGGAAACAAATGTGAGCATTGTGAAGCAATTGGTTGTCCCAACGATTTCTGCAATTTGGCAGGACAGAGAAGATATAGTCTTTTTGAAGACAATTTTTTAAAACTCAAGTAGGGCAAGATCATCTGAGCACAAAGATATTGAAGTAATTACATGGTTTTGGTTTTTACATGGTTTGGTCATGTTAGTCTGCTGTACTGTGGACATACTTTTCAAATGAAAGCCTCTGAATTTGTGGATCTCTTGGGATATCTGAACTTCAGTTGTTAATCTTGGATACTTGATATTGTTGCCGGAAAAATTTGTGGCAAAGCTGCCAGTGTACTGATGGTGTAATGGAGGAATAGCTCTCTAAGAAGTGGTTTTTATATTTTGCTGGCATTTTATTGCTGTGTGTACTGCATAAACATAATAAAAATTCCTCTTCAGCCATTCCCTGCAAATACTGAATTGGATAAGGGAAAACCTTGGGGGGAAAACCCTTGCCGGGATAACTTACCCTAAGCGAGATTTGAACTCGCGACCTCTTGAATGTGAGGCAGACACGCTAACCATCACACTACCGAGGCGGGCTGGGAGGTACTGTAGGTGTAATGTATTTCTGCTAATTATGAAGTTTTAGCTCTATGGCAGCCTAAAATTTACAGATATGAAATTTTTGGTAAAAAAAAAAAATAATAATAAAATAAATACATAAATAGATAAAATAAAAAATACGAACATCCGATTTGTGTGATTGTCGGCTCTAATGACTAAACAATCGGTCCCAGTAACGTTATAACCAGTTTTGATTAGTTTGTAATTGTGTGAATACATTTAGGGAAATGGGATCCATTCTTGATAAGAAACCATATTTAAATTATCATGTTCTTTACAGAGGAAAATCCTGATGAGAAAATTCCGGAGAAAAGTTAGAATTAAGTCTAAAGAAATCAGTGAGAATGCTTACACAGAAATCAGGAACCCTTTGATATAGTCAAGAAATTTCAACCATGCGATCACATGAATGGAGGTAATTTGTGCAGTTGGGTTTTGGATAATGTTAACAATTGCTCTAGTGGCCCATTTTTAATTTTTTTTAAACAACAAACATGGTTTTTATCTTTCTTTCATAGAAGTTTGAAAACAGTGTTGTTGTAATTAATTTAATTTAAAAGGTGAGTCCACATGGAAACAAATCTTTATTTTAAAAAATAGAAACCGAGTATTTAATTTCGACATTCCGCAGAGAGACATTTTCAGTAAGTTCATTGAACCACCACCAGAAGAAACACCAGAAGAAGCATCACCATCTGCACCATGAAACACCATGGAAACCCAGTTATTGTCCGGTTGATAATGGAGGAAAGTTAGCCTTCGAAATGCGTCCCGGAAAAATATGTTGTAAGTGTTGTTCAGCGTTATTAATTAACTCACCTTTTAAATTAAACATGGTTTTGTTTACATGGACATGAATTAATGAATATTGATTGAGATTTTCAAAGTTATGATAGATGTGTGGCAGTTCAAGGACATCATTTTCAACATCTATGACTAAGGTATGTGGTTATTGTAGTTGAAATTGGCATGAAACATCTATTTGCTTGAATTTAAGGGTATATGCATATTCAACTCTCTTGACAGACATTTCCTAATGTCAAGAAAATTCTTGTTAGGCCGAGCACTCATCAAAATGAAGGTTCTGTAGTGTTTTCCATATCTTGTGGCAAAATGCTGCATTCTGTCATATTGTACAATTAGCATATATGTATGTGTCATGCTATGTTTGATATCTTAATGTTTGCTGGTACTTCAGTACTCCTAGCTTCCTATGCTTTACTAACTTGACAAGAGTGCAATGTACTCTTTTCATATGCAAATTTCCTAGTAAAATTGTCTCAATGTATATGAGAAATCCAATTCATTGATATTGTAAATATCAACAGAGGAAGAAAAGTAATACAAAATATGATAAATCAATTGTTGAAGGACAAAAATGTTCAATTTTACAATCTATGAAGTAAAATGAAAATGTTATCAAAATATGAAACTTGGACATTTTTAATAGGCAGATAGACTTCTACATCTGTAAATGATAGAATTGCTTTACCTCATTGCTTTAGCTGTCTCCAGTTAGAATAAAATGTTTTCTGTCTCTTATGAAAATACCCAATTATATAGAGATGTGATTTAATTTTTAGTGCAAAATATTTTAATGTTTCTGTGTTAAGCAAAAATATTGCAACTATTTTTTTACATCATTCCTACGTCCATAATTCAAATGTTTGAAATAATTTTTTCTTGCTTTATTGTGTTGTCCAAGTTTCTGCGCTACACATTGCTACACAACATAAACCTTTTCACAAGTATCTTCATAAGCTGTTTTTCAAATTTCTGCTAAAAGTGTTTTCTTTTTCTAGGTAAAGGTAAAGTACTACAGTAGCATCCCAATAACTCGATCTAATGTGGACTGACAAGGTGTTGAGTTAGAAAATATCTAGTTTTACGGAATAAGGGTCTATTATTCACATCTTGTAACATAGTACTGCAAATTTCATAAATGCATCTTCTGGCATAATATAGGAAATAGAAAAGTATAAGATCCTAAAATTTATTACATATTATGCTCTCCTTGTCTGGTCTCATTAACGTATCCAATATAATTTCCATTCTTATGTTAACTTGCCTTTTCTTTTCATTCAACATTTTCACTGGCACAAACACAACTCTAAACAATAGCTCGAAATCTGAGAAACTGTACTGTAAGCAGAAATATGTAACAAAGTTCAGTTTACCAAGTATGTACTGGGTGAAGCAATAAACCTTTCAAACAAGTGTTTGTGCCATGTATCCACATTATTGGCGGCAAGCTTTTGATTTGGCAACAAGGCAGGCTGCATATGTTCTGACTAGATATCAAAGGTCATTATGCGGTCGGCCCTTTTGTTGGCCTGAGGGAGAATGGGTTATACTGTCTATACTGCATATTGGATTATATTACAGTCAAGTTTATCAATAACAAATTTTTAAGAATTAAAATAAAAATGTTGAGTTATTGAGAATCAAGTTATTGGGGTTCTGCTGTACTTGAATCTTAAAACAAATAAATTACTTTTTAACTTCCAACACATGTTTTCACAGAAAAATGAATGTCATGGAAAATTCAAGGATTTGTGACTTAATAGTTAATGAAGCAAAGAACTTCTAGTGAACATTTGTTGAGATTAGTGTGTTTGCTTGTATTTTTAGACAAAAGCAGATATTGAAAGTCTACTTCACAATTTTTCTCAATATAGGCAGTATTCTTTTTCCTGGCAGTACAGAATGATATGCAGTACTATAACCTTTTTAAACCCAGTTTCTAGTATTTTCCTTATGAACTATGCAATTCTATTCTGCAATTAACTACAAAAGCTCCCAGTGATGTCAACATATCACTAATGCCACAAAAACACATGCCATAATTAAGTTGGTATTATCCTCACTTGATTTTCAGCTTAATTGTTACTTCAAGTATTTATTACAATAGTTGTTTGTTATTTATTGCCCATCTTCAAGCTGCTTGGTTCTTTTAAGTTTAATGTGGTGGTCCACATTAAAGGGTGTAGGGACCTGTATCCACTGTAAAAATCATTGAATTCAGCATCAATAATATTGCAGCAAATCAATTTCATGAAATATATTTCACCTTAAAAGTTGTTAATAAGTCCATTAGCTATCCTGAAAACCACAATGAAAGTAAATTTAGTATTTATGCACTATACAAGATTGTTTTCTGTTGTCTGTGATTGCAAGACTCTAGCACCTGTGTCACATGTTAGTTCCTCACGTTGCACTATGTAGAAGGGTGGTGAAAGTTGCCAAAGTATATGCTGATAAGGGTGTAGAGAGATTGGGCCCACATTTCGCACATTTGATAGTTGAGAACTGTCATAACATTGCAATGGAAAGCATCATCATTCAGTTCTATCAATGTAATAAGGGGATGCAGATACAAATTTTAATTGATGTAATTCAAATTGCAGAAATTGAAATAAGTTAAATGATTTCCACGACTTACATTGAAATCTAGAAGCATTTTACTTTTATGCGATAAACAGGTAAATGGAGGCAAGTTGGGACAAATGTTTAGATTCAGTTAGATGATGGATATAGGTTGTACATTAAGAAACAACATGAGCAGGTGGACATATATATCCTCTCCAGAATTATAGACTGCATAAAGTTATGTGAAGCTCGCAAACTTGTGCCGAGAGTGAAAATTCAGGCATCTTTTGAGGGTTAGTGCAGTTTGTTGCTACCTTGGACACAATAGTACAAGAACATTTTGAAAATTCTTAAGCATTCCAAGAAATCAAAATCTATCCTAAATCATATATTGGATGCCACTCGAGGTTGTCCACTCTGTTACTAAAAGAGAAAGAGGAAAGTGAATATGTCAATCCAAATTGATGAGATAACAGATATTTCTTGTACAACACAAATGACAATGATATTCAGGTATAGATAAAAAGACAAATTTGTGAACCTTTTTGGGATTTCTTTGGTCTTAATGACAAGTGCCAATGGCATATCAGCTTGCATGATAAAGAGCTAGAAAACTTAGGCATTGGTAAAGTACCACATAAATTAATTGTACATGTCACCAGAGATCAGTGGTTCAGTGGTGGATCAGCTGGAGGTGTGTAGAAGAAGATCAATGAGCAGTACCTTGTAGCAAATGTTATCCATTGGTATGCCCACCAGGACGACCTGATATGCAACAAGCCACTTTATCCTGTTTGAAAGTGAGAATTTTTGTTTTTTGTGACAAGGTATAGGACCATTTTTCTAGGAGTCAGCAAAGAGAACAGTCTTTTAACAGATGTTACAAGACAAGGAAGCCACATTCTGCTGGGTGAAACTTTTGTGAAGACAGTTATGAAGATAAAGAGGATAGTGTAATTAAATGTTTTGAAAAAAATTGTGAAACCTCTTTTGGTAGGACTAGTCTTTCAAGCATCTGGATTCATTAGGCTTCTAAAAGATGGCAACGTTTTATTCTGGCTGGAGTTCTTTCATATGGTGATGATGGCAGTTTTAGTCAAATTCAGAAAAGAAATATGATCCAACTATTTAAAAAGATCATAATCATCTTTATAATATATAACTTTCATCAAAATTAGAGAAAGTATGTGTAATCTCCATTTGGAATAATTGAAGGGCCTATGGAGAAACTGGCTTTAAAAACAAAATGTTGAAATGGGTACATGCAACTGTCAACTCAACAAAATAAGTGCCACTGAAGTGTGTGACATAATAAAGTTGCAAAGACAAGGCTTGCATTCACCAAACATCTTTTTGCTGCATTACTGTGTATTCCTGACAATTTTGAGAAATTCAACAAATGAAATCCAGATAATCACTTATAGAAAGTACTTCCAGAAAAGAGCAGGCTTATAACAGAATTACAGGTATTTTAAGGGAAGATCTTTGAAAAGCATTGTTCACTACTTCTCTTTTGTAGTTAACTGTTATTTAAAACAACCTGATCCTAGTGTTTCTAAAAACAAAGTTTTTAAGATTACAGTGACAATTCCTATGACCATAGCTGTGATGGAAAGAAGTTTCTCAACCCTTATGAGGGTGAAAACATTTTTACATAACACCATGGTCCAGGGAAGACTCAATCCATTAGCAATGTTGTCAGTTTGTAGGTAGTTAAGGCAATTCCAGACTTCAACACTGTTATTGATGTGTTTACAGGAATGAAAACCAGGAGAATGGAATTTACCTACTAATAAAGTGGCAAGCGATATACTAGTTGCAATAATTATGGATTCATTTAGAGCCCTTCCTCAAATGTTTCCCACCACTTGTACTTCATTTTCAGGAAGCAAAAGCTGATACATCTAGGACAAAAAAGAGGAATCTTGCACCAATGAAGACCTCTTGAACAAAATTAAATTTATTCTTGATTTTTGACTTATGAATGATGCCCTCCAAGATCTTTTGAAGCTAAGCTACAAGCTGCAAGAGTGAGATATTGACCTATACAAGCCTGACAAGGAAATTTAAAATGTCATCAGTGTGTTCCAAGGCAATGAAACTCTAGCTCCATATTATGTAAAATCTGCCCAAAGTGTAGCGTGTCTTAGCTTTCAAGGAGTAGAACTTCATAAAATTATATTCCAAAAAACCCATCTGTCTCACAAAAACGTGGAAGACTCATTAAAGAACAGATTGTTGAATGGACAAGATGATGTGACAATGTATCAAGAAGGGTAGCAAGTTTTGTCTTGATGAACCTTATTATGATACCTTCAACATCTAGCTCCCAGAATGGCTGCTGCCTTGATGCTCATCAAAATTGTTTCACCTCCTTTCTCAAAGCTTGACCCTAACAGACTCTGACATCATTGTTGCTGCTACATGGATGTAATTCTGCCGTAGACACCAACAGCAAACAGTCTGAGAGAAGCTCATAATGAAAGCTAAAATATGGAACCTATTTTAGTAGCAAGTATCGAAACATTTCTCATATGACAAAAGCACAGAATAAAGCACAGTGGTAGCTTTGTAGGATATCTATGCACATGAAAATACCATATTTCCAACTGGAAGCAGAGAATGTATACTCATGTAAGCAAAATAAATTAATCTGACCGAAAGTAGACTTTCAAGCTTTCTGTGTTAGGTCACTCTGTATTTCAAGTATGGAACAATTAAGAGAACTACTCTCTATCATCTTTTCTTCCTTAAGCACCTTGTTTCACCATATGATAAAACAAGGATGTTTTTCTTTTCTTTTTTCTTATATACATAATCATTATATATATATGTAATCATATATAATCATCATTTGAAAGTATGAAGTCATCACAGGAGTTGAATAACTGATCACACAGGCCTCAGACTGCTGCTATGGTAACTTTCACCTGCTCACCTGCTCACTTGTCATGTAATTGTATGTTTAGTACACATAATGTTACCAGATGTCCTGAAATTCCTGGACATACCCTACATTTTAAACATTTGTCTGGCATTGAGAGGGAATTTGTGTCCTACATTTTCAGAAACAAGCCATGATTGTTAGAAAATGCACTGGAAACTGAGGAAATAGAAATGAATAATTGGTTATTAGCCGCAACTGCAACTCCTGACTGCCATGACTACAGTCAAAGACAATACTCATGTATTAATAACATTGAACAAGAGAGATTGGCAACATTGCATTTGCACTCAGAGGCAAAAGGTTGGTGTTCTGTAGTGGCAAAGAGATGGTTACTAGTCACCATGCTTTAGTAGGGTTGGGAATAGAAACAAAATGCGTAGTACAAAGAGCGGACAATAGAAACAAAATTTGGATGACATATGTTGACCAGAGGGTAAAAATGTATTCAGCAAATTAAAAATTATATTAATTGCAAAAAATTATTTCTGTAGAGAAGTATGGCTGACTATTAATGAACACATTTAACATTGTACGTTTCAGGATATTAAGAAAATATAAATATATAATATGCCTATGGGTATACACAAATAGAATTTATAACTTTACATTAGTTTTGAATAGATAAATATTGTCATATATTTTTGTCAAATGTCCTACATTTTTAACCATTGTGTCCTACATTTTTTTTAAATAATCTGGTAACCCTAAGTATACAGCTTTTATTTTATTGAATTATTAAATAAAAAAAATGTGATGGCTGCACTCGCATGACTTTTTCTACTCTTATCCAAACTATTCTCTACTTCATGTTAATTGAGATGAACATTTTTGTATGTTCCATTTATATGCCACCTTTACTAAGATCACATCGGTGGCTCCCGAGGGTTGAAACAATTACTCACCAGCAATGATATTTACTCACTATGGTGCTACTCTTAGGGTTAGGATAGGGTAGCTTTGGTTGCATTAAATTTACCCTCACATTCACATTCATTCATGCTTCCAGACTCCAGGGAGAATTGAGAATAATCCTGTTCAAAGAAAAATTTCCACCTTCCAATTGAGAATTAAACTGGGACCTCTTGATTTAAGACTCAATGAGATTGAAGCTATATAGGTATGACTGTGGTGGGTGACAATAAGCCAGTTCTATCTCTTGTTAAAAAAGTTTGAATATGTTTAGCTAAGTTGCTGAACATAGTAAATCATTAGGTTTCTTTTGGATTTGAAATATTTTGGCTTTATCAGAAGAAAGGTATAATTTAACCCATACATTTTGAATGTTAATTGCAGAATAGGAACTGGACAAACATATATTTGTAAAGGCTTGGATTGCAGAGTTGATATGATATTAACAGCTTCATTCCAATAATGCTGCAATGTTGGGTATTCATTGCAATATTATTGAAGTTCATTTCTTTACGCAGTTATGTAGAAGCTGTTACTTAAGAATATGAATTTGGAGCATATTGAAATATATTTAATATGGCTCCCATCAAATCACAGAAAATGCACACAAATTTATCAGATAAAGTAGAAGCATTTAGAACTGCTAGCTCTATGGTCTCAAGACTGGAGGGGGAGCATGATGTATAATAATTCTCATGTTTTGAAATATAACATTCTGTGGCTGACAGTTCATCAGAATTTTGAGACCCATTAGTATATACATGAAGAAAATTGTCATCTGTTGCAGATTAATTCAATGGAGTTGGATCTTAAGACATATGGTGGATTGCCTGAGATATTATTGCAAGATTCTGGCTCATTATCTCCATTTGTGATTGCATAGCAACTGCTATACAAACAAAACAAAAAAATAAGGAAAAAATTATTATGTGACACTGCATTCAGGACACTGCTAAGTGTCAAAACATTTGGTTCAGGTTATGTAGTCTTTACTTGATGACAGTTTGTAATTTCCCAACTCATCTGAAATGCATTTTGTGTCTATAATTAATAAATAACCTTTTGGCACTTTGCAGAGTTTTGAGCTATTCTCTTAGCTGAAAAAGTAGTAGTCCAGTGTAAGGGTGAGGAAAAAAAAAAGAAAAAAAGACCACACACAATTTACCATGTCAAGATCGAAGCACATGTTGGATGGTAGTTTCATCTGGTTCAGGAAGAAAATAAACATACCTCTCCAAAAGTTTTATAGCCAAAAGAGTTTTAGAAAAAGCTTATGTGTTACATTCTTATGCTTTTTCTATCCACTCTTCTACAAACTGCATATTTTTACAAACACTTATTCTTCTATCTGTTTCTTGCTAATCAAGATAAACATGTGTAAAAAGGTTTTCAACACATTTTGTTGTAGCTGCAAGGGGAGATGCAAAGGCAATCGTCAATTTTAAAAAGTCGCTATATGTTGGCTTTGAAATTTCATTTAAGGTCTTTTCTTGGGAGAGAAAAAAAAAAGGAAAGAAAATTCCTACTTAGCACTTTAATGAAAAGTTTGAAAAAAATAATAACAATCTTGGAAATGGTAAATGATGAAGTTACACACACACACACACACACACACACACACACACACACACGCACGCACAGAGCTATATTTTACTTTGTATTTTAAAGATTACATTTTTTTGTACAAAGAAATGCCTATCTCTTTTAGGTTAGAATATATTCAAATTAAGACCTTGTAGGCTATTTGCATTTTGTTTTGGATATCCTGAAATATGTATTTCTGTTGAAATCTTGATGTTGACCTGTTGGGTGGAATACTGTACTTCCTCTTACCTGATAGGTAGAATGCAGAAAAGTAAAAAAATAAGGCCTTTGTGTTCAAAACACTCATACATTTGATGCTTTGATATAGCAAAGTGCAATTCTCAATATAAAAGAATGGCATTGTGAATGCTGCTGTAACCTATTAAAAAGGTAAAGTAAATCAGGAAATGTCAGGTATGCAGCTACAAAATACATAGAAACACTGTATGCACACAAAATGCTTTAAGCTCCCATAAATGTAAATGTAAACTAGATTTTGGGAACCCATTACTTCAGAGAATGATGAGTAGGCCTTTCAATAAGAAAATAAAAAGCTTAAGTACAAACTTCTCACAAATGCTTATTCTTCTATTTACTTTATGCTAATCAAGAACAACATTTGTAGAAATGGTTTTATTTCATATTTCCTTGTATGTACAATGGGAATAAGGAAATGCAGCAGGCTTAAGTAATAGTCAAATCTTTTAAGAGGTGGTTCGCTGTGTGATGACTTTGAAATACTATTCTCTTTGCATAGCTGGGAGAAAAAATGCCTTCCCATTTGAGAAAAATATATGTATGGGAAAATTCAAATCACTAACAAGGAATATCTCAAATAGCGCACCCCCCAAAAAAAAGGGGTGGAGGAAGAAAATATCCTTGACGTAAATTGTGCTTTGATGAGGTCTATGCTTTTTTTTGGGGGGGGGGGGGTGGGTCTGTGAAGATGCTTCTCATGCTTTTCAGTTATGCAAAAGTCATTCAGAATGAAGTGAACTTCAGAGGCAATTCCCAAAAAATTTAATGTATACATTTCGCTTGTCATGAATAATATATATACACACAGGTGTAAATAAATAATACTGTATGAATTTTACTGGTAATAGAGGGTTCATAGACAATCAATTTAGGATAGGAAACCAATTGTTTACGACGTCAAGTTAATAAGTTATATGTATTCAAAGTAATTAGAGATTGTGACCAATAAATCGTAAGCAGAAAGAAATATGTCAATATTATTCACTAGAATCGAAATAGTGCTTATTAGGAACTTAGTAAAGCTGTCTGCTGCCTCTCTGAGGAAGCATTTCTAAATTGTAGTTACCAAAAGCGCTTAAATTGGAGACTTAACATGTGGCTGCACACCACTGCAATGGATAACAGCTCCTGGTGAGTGGTTACAGAAATACAGGACAGATCTGAAACGTGTGTTTAGGCCACATGGTTATGACTGACTGTGGACCTAATGAACCCCAGAAATCGAGTTCAAACCTGGAGATGGGTAAACTTTTTTCCCCCTTTCTTTTCCATTTTGAGAGCAAAGTTGTGTTTATGCTTTAAAATAGCAAAATACCACCAACACATACAATGCACACAGTATTGTTTACTTATATTAAATAATTTATTTCCTGATTGTTTCTCACTCTCCAATTTTGTGCACCACAGTGTACAGTCCAAACATTTGTGTGACTATTCTCTCAAAAGATCGCAGAGCCTTTTCATCGTTCATTGTGGTAGACCAAATCTCAGACCCATAGGTTTACTACTGGCCTTATTAACGTTTTATAAATGTTGAGTTTAGTATTTCTGGTTATTATCCCTTTAGAGAACATCCTTTTATTTGCATAATAAGGTCATTCCCTGCCTGTATTCTTTCTCTTATTGTATCGCTCAATTTATTGTCAGATTTAATTAAGGTACCAAGATATGAAACCTGCACTTGCTCATTATTTATTTCCTTACCTTTGTTCTGCTTATATCCACCTACTGTATTGTAATGTTAATATCAATTCAACTTATGTTTATAATAATTCAATCGCATGTAGCTCTTTCAAGTGCTTATCAATTATTTACTTGTTTGTAAGCTGTTAGTTATGCTTGAACCACCTCATTTAAGTGAAAACGAAGTTCCCAGTGTGTACCTACTATTTAGGTCATGCAAGCGTGAATAATAGTTAAACTTGAAACAAAAAGTTTAAACATTAAAACACATGTTTCCTGTAAATCAAATTAAATTAAGCATGCGCTTATGAAAAAAGAGAGAAAGAAAGAAAGAACATAAAACAATATGGGCTTATGGATATTTGAACCTGCGCTTTTAATACGTGCGTACCTTCGCGTCGTAGCACCATATTCATTACGCTAAACAGACAGACTACGGAGTTCGCCCGCTTGTTCTCTTATCATGAGTTACAGCTGCAGTGGACATGATCAGTGGCGTGCATACCCTAAAAAAATTTTAAGGCACAGTTCTGTAATTTGTAATCCTAGACCATAGGTTTCCTATTTCAAATTTGCCTATGAACCGTCTATCACCAGCAAATTCGTGCGGTGTTACTCATTTACACTCTGTATATATATGTATGCACACATGGTGATTTCGTGATGGTGTTAGAAACTTTCAGGGAAGATTCAGTAGTACAAATGCATTAATCAGATGTAAGGAACCTGGTCCGGAAACGTCTTCGCACGATTACGGGTAAGATTTACTTTGGGATACCTGTGAACGTGAAATTATGAGAATCTAGGAATGTCTGTATTTTATTTCTCTGTATTTGCACTTACACAAGTCATAATATTACAAGAGGTGTTCAAAATGGCGTCCTTCAGCAGTGATGCAGGCATGACAACGTCGTACGATGTTCTGTCGTACTTGGATGAGCAACCCTGGAGCCTCTCTAACAATGTCACAGGCAGCGAGAATTCGTGCTAGTAGATCCGGTTCGGTTTCTACTGGTGTCATGTACACAAGACTTTTCGCATGACCCCACAAGGAAACCTCAAGTGAAGTCATCCGGCGAACGGGCTGGCCATGTAGCTGGACCTCATTTTCCTATCCATAGTTCAGGGAACGTCCGGTTAAGTTGTTCTCGAGCATGATGTGGACAGGCTTCATCTGTGAAAAGTACATACGTAGGGAAGCGATGATCGACCACACAGTGCTGCAGTAGCCATTGACTGAAAACGACCCGAGGTGCGAAGTCAGCCGGAGACAGAGCATGTACTCTTTGTGGGTGGTAGGGGTGCATTGCCTTCATGGCGTTGTGATTCTAAATCACTCAAGATTCTCCTAGATGGCGGTCCGGTTATCTATCCTTATTACTATTCACCTACCTACATATGAAAACAACCTTTGTCTATAACTTGTGAAGGAGACTTTTCCAGACCAAGATTCCTTATATCAATTATTGCATTTGTCCTCCTTAATCTTGCCTGAAAGTTTCTAACACCATCACGAAATCACCCGGTATATGGTAATTTAATCAAAATCATTTAGAGCATTTTTAAGTACAGCAATCAAATTTCTATGTAAAGAATAGCTCATTTAACTGACTTTTTGTCACCTGGGTGACATTTCCTCCAATACCCAGGATGACAACAGCGAAAACGAGATGCATTTATTAGACTACCCTACCAAAGCTAAAACAACCAAGAAATCAAAATCATCAATCATAAATGACCTGTAAAGGGCATAATAGACCATCTCCTGAAGGTTATGTATTAAATTTCACCCACTTGAGAAAAAAATTAAAAATTATTTTTGTTTAACGACGCTGTCAATTGCCAGGATCACATCAGCGTCGCCCACAGTGCCGGAATTGCGTCCCGCAGGAGTTCTTTTACATGCGAGTAAATCTACTGACATGGAGCTGTCGTTTTTAAACACACTTAAAAACCATCGGCCAGGGCCGGATTTGAACCCACGAACTTGGGGTCGTCTAATCCACTGAGCCACCTGAAGGACCTTTTCGGTAATGCATGGGATGTTGCACACGAATAACCTTAAAGATCTAATTGAGACACTTAGGGAACTTCACCCACATTGAAAGTAGAGGAATATTAAAAATAGAACCTCCCTAATCGAAAAGAGATTACTAACAGCTATCCTTCATGATGAAATTCCTGATACTAATGCAGAAACTTGCAAGGTAATACCAGATAACTTATATACACTGAGTGGCCAAAATTCATGGGATGGCACTCTATGTGATGTGAATAAGTTGGTCCTCCGCAAGCAGCAATTCGTCGAGTCGTCGACTCTGCTAGGTATTGGAATCGTTCTGGAGGGATATTGACCCATATAACTTGCAGTGAAAACCTTAACGTGAAATAAGTAAATCTGTTAAACCATACTCGTAGCAGCGATATACGTGGAGTATTACATTCTTGTTTTCTACTGACAAGCTTATCTGTATTAGGTACAATATAGTTCAACTATGTATATAGAAAAAGGGAGAAAATTCAGTTAGAAGAGCATTAGCTGTTATTAGGTACAATACTCTTCGTCGGTAGAGACGTAAAACTGACAAGATGATCCTCTGTGAGACGAGTTCACGCAGTATTTTTGACCTGGGTAAGTAGAAAAAACAAAATCGCAGATATAAGTACATGCAAATATTGACATTTGTGCTGGAAAAAGCGTAACATGAGAAAGTTTTAATCAATGATTTAATTGGAGTACTGTTTTGTAACTGAATTAGTTCTAATTGCAGAGTATTGGGAGCTATAGTGTACCTGAAGGACATGGATAATTGAATAAACACGTTTCATTCTCCATGGATAATATATCTGAAAACCTAATCTTGAATTCTTTGAGAAAATTCTCCGTAATACTATATTTAATATAAATTGAACAGATGGCGTAATGGGCTTTGTCATTTCGTAAAACAAAATGTTCACTCTCCTAAGCTTCTTGAAAATTACAACGTAACCTATTGCGCTAGAACATGTTGAGATACGCCTGATACTATACTTCACGTGTTCAGCTTTGTACTGTCACTGCTCACAAAAGAAAGAAAAGTGAAGGCTTGACAAAGTCAGCTTAGCCTGCGCGGACACATAGTCCTCATGCCTTCCATAAATATTCGATTGGATTCAGATCGAACCAAACCATAGTCGTGAATTCACTGGAGTGCTTATCAAACCACTTGCGGTGAAGTATCACATTGTCCTGTGAAATATGACATCTTCATCAGGGTCTTTAGTGCCAGAAAGGGATCCAGATGGTCTGAAAGAACGTCCACATTACATCCACCTGTCATGGATCCCTACAGCTGGACAATTGGGCCTAATTGGGACCATGAGAACGCAGCCCAGACAGCAGCCTTCTGCCTGGGCACAACCTGGTTGACACACAAGATCCATAGCTTCTTGGAGTATACGCCACTCTAACGCGCCCATCAGCTCGATATAACTGGAGCTGGGATTCATCGGACCATACCACACGGTGCCAGTGTTCCATGGTCCATTGCAGATGTTTCCAATTTTCAATTGGGAAACGGTCCTTCTCTATGGAGGAGATAGAACAAAAACATCCTGCCACACTGAAAGAACTCCAGTGAAAAAGAGGCAGGGTAAACCTCCAATAAAGGTGTTAGACCAGTACCAATGAAAAAGGGCAAATTAAATCGACCGCCGGCGCTTTCAAAGTAATAGAGTTACGTATCCCATAAGAATTATCATGCCTATCCTACAATGGAACTTAGGCGGAATTAGAACACTCCGGCCAGAGTTTGAACTTTTGCTCAACAAGAATGAGCCTTTGGTCACATATTTGCAAGAAACTAAGTTGCATTCGCAAGACCCTTTCCAAATAAGTCGGTACACCCGAGTAAGATGTGACCTTACACCGGAAGAGGAGTTTCCTGCGCACGGGGTCCACGTATGCCTATACGGGGCTTGGATTATGTCAACTGAAACCTTTACACCGAGTTGACTGTGTTGACTTACAACGAGCAGGACTCTATGAATGTTTTAGCCGAACATCTCACAGAAACGATTCTTTCTGCTGCTTAGCATTCTATTCCCCATTCGGCTTCCCATCACCGTCGACTTTCTGTCCCTTGGTGGACGGATGAATGCCGGAATTCCAGTCTGCTCAAAGGTATACTCTTGGGGTTTTCCTGTACTGGATAACCTAATCCAACACAAGAAAATTCGTGCCAAGTCTACGCAAGTAATTAAAGATAGCAAAAAGACATCATGGCACAAGTTTGTGGCTTCATTTAACCGACATACACCTTCCTCGGTTATATGAGACCAGTTAAGGCGCGTGGCCGGAAAAACTACCCACATACGAATCGCCAGTCTTAAAATAGCAGCAGGAACTGTTGTTGATTCATTTGATGTGACCAACAGCTTTAGCTGTGTTTAGATCAGATAACTACTCGCCTGAGTCCTTCCCACTTAAGACTAATTAATTAAGACATAATTATCAGATTTTTGGGGTGTAGTAGGTCTTTCTCAGTTTCTTGAGGTTTGCCAGATATTCATAATTAAATTAATTGAGAGTTGATAATGCCACGTTTGATGCTGTTTCCGATCTCGTTCCCCGATGAATCTGCTGGCAGATGCTCCAGTGTAAGTTAGAAGATCTTTCTCAGGGTTGGTGGATAGGTGTGAAGATAAATAGCACCAGTTAAGTTGACTTATAAATTTAATGGAAGATAGCGGTGTATTTGAAATGAGCTTTGACTGAAAATATAGTATTAACTGTTTCTGAATCTTGCACTAAAACAGTAGCTGTTGAAGTATTACATTTTGTAACTCCTGACGTATCAATACTTTACGTTTTCAATAACTGTTTCCGTAATAATAATGCGAAGCGTAAGCTGTCCTGAATCGCAGAAATGCTACTAGGAGAATCATGTATATCTCCAGCGGGGTCTTTGGTGCTACAGCTGCTGATGATCAGTCATAGTAAACACTTCTGTAAGACTGTAAAACACGAACGGAAAGACGCGAACTTTAGAAATGCATGCTCTTTTATAAAATTAAATCCCGCCTACAAGCACCACTCCCCGCCAACATTCCTACTTATATTGCCAACTTGGCTCTTAGATCGTATCTGAAATACAATTTTTACTCTGTGACTTGCTCAATTCTCAGAATCTTGTTCTTTTTTCATTTGAAGAATTTGACCTATGTGACTTAGTATCTGCACCTTTTACTTCTGAACATTCCTCATTTACAGGCTCGCGTTGAGTTAATGGTTTTCTTGTTACTTGATTTTGCTGTAACCTAATTACCTTAGCTACCCTAGCTTATATTATGACTGACAAAAAATTTAATGGCGGGTGACTCAACACAATCGAAGGCTTGCCACGCCTTGCAGAATTGTACAGTTAAGCATGCTGTGAAATTACGCTGTATCTGAAAGATAGAATTTTATCCATAGCACCAGCATCATCATGAAAAAAGGCACTGAGGGTTTCTTAACGTTTCACAAAACGTATTATTTTAGCAACTTGTGAATGCACGAAAGCAGGAGATCGCGAATGTCATAAGGAAGGAGTATTTTCAAGAACCTTTTTAATCTATTTTGTCTGTGAAATGTTACATTGATACCAAACCCGACGAAGTTTTTTTTGCACGGAATTTCTCATTAATTTATTCATAGGTGCAAGTGTAAAATGTAAACAATTAGTAAACAAATATCACTGCTCCCTACCAGTTGAGAGACAGTGAATGTACGAATTGGATAGTCCATTGGTAAATCTGTGTGTATTTACAGCCAAGCCGACCACCAACTTGCACATTAGATGCACTGTAGTACTTTCTGCGTTCATCCGAGGCAAGTTGTACACTCACTTCCATCTATGCCGTTCCAGCAGCTTCGGAGGCATTCTACTGGCCTTCTCAGATGGAGTGTATATAACGAGGAGGAGGTGTGTGTGCAAAAGCTCAATGT
This sequence comes from Tenodera sinensis, assembly GCA_030765045.1. NCBI lineage: Eukaryota > Metazoa > Arthropoda > Insecta > Mantodea > Mantidae > Tenodera > Tenodera sinensis. Next base: position 49,249,072 of record CM060969.1, read on the forward strand.
TCTAGTTCAAACAGTTTCTCAGATAATAGATTTAAATGCTATTAATTAGCGAAAATTCATTTTTTAAACTGGCTTCATACTTTTCAGAGAAGTATACTGGTGGCATTTTCTGATAAACCATACGATTATGTTACTTCTTGCAGAGAAATACATTTTTGTTTTTATGAAGTTGTAGGTGTTAAAGTTCATTTTATTTTCAGCTTAAATTATTTTTTGTCAGCCAATGAATAAAGCAATCATCAAATGCATATGGGAATCCTTAGATAACACGTTTGGTATTATGTATACAAATTTGCATACATATCAGAGGAACAATGAGATATAAGGAATAAATTTCACACAAAATGCAAAACTGGGGAAAAAAGCACCAGTGTGGTTAAAACGAAACACACGGGTGACTTAAACATGTCGCTGGGCTTTTAATAATATCGGGTTCGGGAAAGAAGTTTGGCCAAAATGATTCTTAGGTGTCTATAGAATATTTATGATATAATTCAAAACCCGAAAATGTCCCATTTCACCTAAAATTTTAGTCCTAGGGTTCCTAAGACACACCACTGCTTCATCGAATAACAAAGGCTGAACCCTGCGCGCGCACGCACGCACACACACACACACACACACACACACACACACACACACACACACACACACACTCCTCCCTGTTATGTAAGCGCTGGCTGAGAAGGTTGGTAAAATTCCCCGTGAAGCAGTTGGGACGGCATATGTGTATTTCGTGGTGACCTATCCTAAGGATTCTGCTGCGTGCCCGGCATGTGCCTCAGTGACGCAGTGTTGTCAAATATCACACTGGAAATCCTTGGAGATGGGCCAAAAATTGTTCAGCACTTCTTAGTCTTTTCGAGGAATCCCCTTAGCAGATTCAATGAAATCCTGTAAAAGCGCTAACTGATTGGTGTTTCTGTCTAGTTTTTAATTTATCTTATGAATAGGACAGAGGAAAGGTTGAATAAAATGACACAAATATTCGAATTATAAATCAAAGTAGAGTTTATTCGCCGACACTTATAAGTAGAGAAAAAATTTTCTGGTCGTAAATAATGGTTAATGATTAATCATATTATAAAGAGTGCTATAAATCAAAAAGAACATCACAATTGCAATATTGCATTCACATAAACACGTGTTTCAACTGTTAATCTGTGCTGAAGTATTTGTTTAGTAGTACAATATTTTGAAATACATAATTTTAAATGTCTAAAATATGCTGAAAATGTGAAGAAGTGAAAATTCCTCATAAAACATACTTTCAGCTATGATCTGTAAAAACAGATGAACAGTAAATATCTTTTGTGGTAGATATCATGCACACAACAATGTGAATAGGAGAGGTGAATGAATTAGAAGGCATATTCTTCAAAGTGTATTAAGGAACAGAAATTGGCGGAATCTTGTGAAATATCTGCAGTATTAGCAAATACATTTAATAGCTTGTATTACCGAAGCAATTATTTGACTTTCACTCTTTCACATTTTTTTTCCTTTTGGATTTGTAAACGCAGACTTGATCAAGTTGTGTTTTTAAGAGAAACTAATAGCAAAATAAAACACTGCATTTATTTAAATAAAACCGCTGTGTGTTAATAATTATAAACGTCAGTCACAAAACACACCAAACAATTTGTTTAACGTAGGTATTATAAATGTAATGCATATGATTTGCAAAATAATAATTTAGACCTAAAAGTTAAATTCTTGCTTGTTGAAAATACGAAAAGTATGCTAATGAGAGTTTCAATCAAACATTTCATGGTTAAACCAACAACTTCCGTTAGCACATTTTATATTAGGTAATACCGCCTTACTCATGTGTTTCCGTTGTACATAAGACATGCATCAACTTGATGCTATGCTCAGCCACAGTTGGATTCAAAGACAGTAATGAAAGTAGATCCTGTGTCTGTTTTGCTTTTAGGTCAATAAATAAAGAGCAAGCCTTTCATGACTTGAGCTTAACCGTTCTAATGTTCGAGAAACGAGCCCCATTGTGCCAGGAAAGTCTAAGAGGAATGTACCATACCACTGTAAATGTGAAACAAGAAATCCCCTGTCGCCAAGGATAACGCGTCAACAATGAGGGGTTCACAGAGTGGATCAAGTAAACCGTTATCCATTTTCTAGAGCATTCCTGGCAATATAAACGTAGTAGGTAATTTAGTCTCTGCTGTAAAAATAGCCATTCAAAGCTCTCGTTACTCCACAGAGTGCAGCACTTTGCACGAACTGAATGTTATGCACAAGCTTCAGGGTCACTAATTGAATTCACTTAATTTTGTTCATGAATGTAGTCTATCACCATTTTAATAGAGCTATAAACCTGTAACATGAGTATACTAGTTGTTTTAAGTTCCCTTGTAAATGTAAACATTAAAAAAGGTACAGACATTAATTTTAGTATCACATGAAAATAATATTCGAGTGAATCATATTACCGATATTTTATTTTCCTGATTTGATGTAAACTGTTTTTAATTACTATTTTTATACTATAATGTAGTACCAGAAAATATGACTGCATGACCTCTCAATATGAGAATATCAGAGCATAAATAAACAATAGGCTGCTGTAAACATTACACAGACTGCAAAGATGCTTACGGTATCAGATGCACACGCTAAACTGAAATTTCAGAGTTTACTCTCCAAGTCTTGCGTTTGGACCAGCAGTTCTAAGGCATAAGAAACTCAAAATTGGGACAACCGTTTGATCAAGTGTGCGATTGCTATTCCATGACAGAAGGACGAGATGTCTTAGTCATTAACACCACCAGACAAAGGAAACCTCTTCGCCCTAATCAGAAAGGAGAGCTTCTGTGTACATCGTGAGATGGTGCCACTATTGTAGAGATACTACAGCTGATATATTTTCGTAAATGCATGCAAATGTTTTGAAACGAATGACAGTCGAAGGGATAACCTGTGTTGATTACTGACTACATTGTATTATTTTAAAGGTAGGTGAAGTGTAAGCATCTCCTTTCTGAACACGGGTGTTCTAAAGGTTTATTTGCTAGCTTTAGTAGAGCTGCTCTTCAGCCGGGATCGACGAATAGATTTCTCCACTTTTATTTGTACCTTTTTTGAAATTTGTTTTTACAAATACGATAATAGGTACTCTACTATTGTTATAAACCAATCGTTTTGACCTCGTGATTATCCATTACACATCTGACACGTACATATCGCATCAATGTTGATGTGTTGATGATAGTTGAAGATTTCACATAACACTTACAAAGAAAATAAACCAACGTTCCTTGTCAATGTACACAGAATTATTATTTATTTGGAAGATATTTTGTCCGTATAGGATGTGCGCACAGTTCGAATCTTCGTGGCAACTGCATTTACCAATATCGTACGAAACTCTTTTGTGATTTGTGAGGTTCCTGTTTGTATTTCGTTCATGAGAATATGTATGACCACTCCATAATGTTCACTCCAGGGTGTAGATTAGTTTTAGATAATACAGTCTTAAAATCGGGGATCCAGGAATGGAATACATCTTGTGTCTCCCTCCCAAAGAGCACAATGAGGAGTGAGTTGTTCAATGTGTAGTTAACAAGATAAGGACCCTACACTCTGTGCTTGAATTGTGGTAGGAAACACTTCTGTACCTCCTCAAATGGTATCTCCTCTGCGTCTAAGACCAAAATTTACTTTGTACTCGGGCACACCGTCCTGAAACACACCAGTACTTCCATAGATCTTGTACCAATATTTTTACCAGATGCTTTTTTATAAGTTTAGCCATAATATTATTTGGATATGCTTCATTCTTTCGTTTTTGGTTTCGCACTTGACCATCCTAATATGCAAGCGGTGTCCAACATACTTAAAAGAGGCATTAAATTACAATACGGAGTGACATCTCTCGGAACCAAATAGAAGCAGTACCCCAAAGCTCACGCTGTGCGTAATGTTAGTGCTCCTTGAGACAGTCTGACAGGTTGTGATTATAGTTCCTTGAGTCACATTCCTCTGAAGTTCTACAGCTGTGAAGGGCTGCAGTTACCGAGAATACCGTTGAGCCTAAATAGTTCCAGGCAACGGTTCCTTGCACTTTATTCAAGAAATCACTCTTCTGTCAACTGCACAATGGAACAAACACCAGTTTGCAGTCTGTGAATTGGCAATTTTTATTGCCCCGGACAGAATTGTAGTGCTATTTTCTAGGAAACAGCTGAATCTCCGTACAAACAAGCACTCGAAATGTCGCTTTGTGATTGTTACACCGAAGCCACTTTGCTGGAAATAGGAGCTCAGTTCCACCATTGTCACTGGAGACGGGGCCAATACTGTGATGTCATATCTGGAGGTTGACCAGGCACTGCAATCGGCACCGATACCCCGGGTGAGATAAGACCTGAAACGAAACCGATTATAAGTATTCAGGATCGTATTTATATAAATTCAAAGCTTGGTAGACAGTCCAACGTAAGAGGGAAAAGGAATTGTTACAATAATTCATGAAGAAAGAGAAGAACCATGTGGATAAGTAACTGTTCATGGAAATAGAAATGAGGAGGTGCCCACAATGTGGAGAATATATATGTGGTGAGTATATATCTGAGCATAAATGTATCAAGGATTGGGGAGATAAATTTGACAAGAAACAGAACATACTGTGGACGATCAGCTACAATTATGACATTAACAAAATATTTGCAATAAAGGAAGTCAGTACGTATAACTAAAAACACAGGTACCTACGCTTTACAAGAATGGGGCACTCGCACAATGAACTGTATAAATTGAAGTTTCCCCAAGAGACACTCGCTTAAGTGCCACGCTTATACAGAGGTATTTTTAGACGTGGCGAATGGAGGAAAGCTGCGCAGTAGTTTGTGGCCGAGTTCATTTTTGCATGTATAAGGTGCATTATCAGCAGTCTCTTTTTTATGAAACGGAGACGTTACCCCCACCATCAATTTATATGATATTTTCAGATCCTAGCAAGGTTATTCGCCACGTCTAAAAATACTTCTATACTTAGAGCCAACATTTTCTCGCTTTCTTGGCTTGACTGAATGTAGTACTTTTTTGTGAAGATAAGCTAAATAAACCTATATAATACTGGGTTTCGCAGTTAGTATTCTATGTAGCATAAGCAAGTCTTAAAATATTTTCAATCCGAAGTACCTATATTGATATCCTTAAGATTTACCCACACTATTTTCTGCAACTGTTGCAAGTAACGCTTTATCTTCGACGTCATTAATTTCGAAGATCTACTATGCCATTAAATTCTACTATTAGTTAAATGCTATAAATCCCTGGTTTAAAGCAACAAGTAGACCCGCACCTGTAGATGAGGTCCCATTGCTGGAGTACTGGTGTCCGTTCATGGTCTGATAGGGCTGAGTAGGACTACACGGCGAGGGTCTGGTGCTGTAGGCACCCAGAGTGAGCGGGTCATAGGTCGGCGGCCGTGTCATGCACGAGTAACCACCTCCGGCAGCCGCCGCCGCTGCAGCTGCAGCGTCTCTCTGCTGGAGGCTACAAGCTCCTGGACTCGGGCCCATGCCCCCCGCTACGGAAACTCCGCCGCTTCCAGGCACAGTCGCCCCTGTGGCGTGGTGATGCGTGGCTGCTGCTGTCATACTGAAGCTTGGCATTGTCGACATCGTACTGCGGGCATCAAAAAACAACATACTGTAAATACTTGGGCTTTCCCTGAACCACAGAGATAGTAGAATTGGGACTTTTCATAGAGCGAAGCTATATGGAAGGCTATTTTTACAGTGTAGTCTAAGAAATAAATGGTAATGACAAGGAAGGCAATTTTGTACCATCTCGAAACCACTTAAACACTATGTTTCATTACATACAGCATATATCTACAATAGATTTTATTATTCAGATATAGAAGAATAGAAGAAAAACTGGAAGTTACCATAGTACAAATTACAAGTGTTCAATGTGTGATCTATTTGTCCAGCCAGTAGTCCATTTCTTACCACATTGAGGTTAGCATGTCTGATGTAACTTGCAATAATCGTAGTCTCAACTTAGGTAGGTCTGCAGATAGCGGTGGCACGTCTACATAACACCGTTCACATTGCCAAGTATGGAATTGCTAGTTCTCGACTCGCCCTCTGCACAGATTTTTTAGCTCTGCGCTGGAAAGCCATTGCGTCTCTCAAATGACACGCGGTTAATCTGTTCTCGTTTACAAAGACAATCCGTCATTTGATACCAACTACGAATGTTATTAAATAGAAGGGACGTTAAGACCACTGAATTCCAAGACAGATATTTTAGCACGTGTGTTGCCATGTTTTATTTCATTACCATGGCTACAAAACGAAAGAAAATGTGTGTATATAGAATTCAAACTTCTGCAAATATTCTTAAATTTAAGTTATGGTTCACAATATTATTGTATTCGTAGAGAAAAAATATATAAGTTTAAAATCCTTATAATCTGTTGTGTGCTCTCTATGTGTGTGGAGGTTTTATCTATTCTTGTTGCTTAACTCGTCCCTAGAATTTTATTAGGTTTCTTTTAACATCTGTAGTAAGTCTGGAAGGCTTATGTTCATTCGAGTCAGCTTTACTGGTGTAGTAAAGGTTGTTTAGTGTACATTTCTTGATGTTAGTTAGTGCCAATTCGCATTAGATCTGTTTTAGAACAACAGAACTTGAGACGAACAGGATACCATTTTGTCACCGGTTACTGCTTTTATATCTGTATGACGTTCAGCTTCTAAAGGAAATATTTATGCAACCAGTGTGAAACCTGACTGATTGTTACACGAGTATATGTTGAGTGCGTGAGGGAAAGGGAACGGGCTAATTTTTATGAGTTTCACAATGAAAAGTTTATACATGCGCTACATAAAATGTTTCATGCAATTCCAGCAATAAAATACGTAAAAATACGAGCAGATATCAGAGATGTATGATGTAATATCGTTGTTAAACAGATGTTTCATTTATTTCAACACTTACAGAGGAAAATGAAAGAAGTATTTGAAAGTATGGATTGTATTCAGCTTGACATTTTGAACGAAGCCAAGAGGTCTGAGAGTTTATCAATTCCAGAAAAATCAAAGAAAATATTTACGAAAAATAATGTGAAAAGTTTTATGGATGCGAAAGATGCGTTAGTTTGCATCCTTTCAGGTTTTCTTTTAGGCACACATTGGAGAAAATTATGTCGTGGCGCATGGCTAACGAGATAGACCGGCTACGGCGCGAACTACATTGGCGCAATTCTCCTAGTCCATACTTGGCCCAATTAAGTAAAACCACAATCGCCTAATACATCCATATTCTAAACAAACAAAAAATTGCTAGTTGTAATTCATAGATTGAATTTTCTGGGAATAGGCTTGGAAGTCCTATTCATTCTGAATGAATTTTATGTCACTGGTAGGTAAACTCTAAGGGACAGACAAAATCGTACTGCAGAAAATGTACATTTCGTTAAAGCACACAGTTCATGTTGAATACTTTTGTATTTTGTGGAGTTAATCATTTCCGAGAGATTCCTTGTTACCTATCAAATAGCGACCGGTTTTAAAAGATCTATCAAGCGCACTGTATTACCCTATTCTCATTTTAACATTTACAAGGAAATATATAACCAAGACATTTCTCTAAATTTTTATCTCAATTATGTGAATCAGAAGAATACGCTTTTTTTACTTTCTTTACTACATATAGTAAGTAGGGGAAATATTGTATTCGACCCAAAAAATTCGATGTAGAAATTTCACTGAAGTTTTGAGGCCTCCCAAATAAATAAATAAATAAAAAAAAACCACACATTCTTTAGAAAAATGTTCGCGCGCGCGTGTGTGTGTGTGTGTGTGGGTGGGTGGGTGGGTGTGAGGGTGTGGGTGTGGGTGTGTGGGGGTGTGTGTGGGTGTGGATGTGTGTGGGTGTGGGTGTGTGGGTAGGTGGGTGTGTGGGTCTGTCTGTGAACAGCATAACTCAAAAAAACTGATGTGTTGCACTCACATGAATTTCTCTACTCCTGTACTAACCATTCTTACAAACTCTTATTCTTCTATCTTCTACGTGTTAGTTGAGATATAGGTTTGCAGAAATTATCTTATTGCTTGTTTTCTTGTACGTGCAACGGGAATATGGGATACAGTAGGCTTTGAACGATAGTCAAATCTTTTAAAGCTTTCAAATTCCGTTCGCTTTGCACGGTTAACACATTAAAAAATAAATAACGATGTTCCATTTGCCAGAAGTATGTTCTCCAAAACTCGCACAAATAACAAGCAACATCTCCGAAATGGTTCACTCTACAAAAAAATTTATTCAGACATAAATTGTGTGTTTTAGCAAGATCTACATTTTTTTAGAGTAAGATTTGGTCTATCTCTTACGGTTTACCAGTTATGCAAAAGTCATCCAGAGTAAATAGGACTTCATGGGATATAGCCAGAAAATTGTCATAAAAATATCTCCAGCAGGTGGCATTTTAATCAAAATCGTTAGAGCCATTTTTAAGAGAATCAAAATTTTCGATAAATTTTCCATGTAAAGGATAGTTTAGGGTGGGGCTATTTTCTTCCAAATCTTCGTGTGGAATCTTAGAAAGACATTTAACTTAAATACCAACCTTGGTTTTTAACCGACCTTTCGTTTTTGAGTTATGCTGTCCACAGACTAACAGACACAGTACACGGACCTTTTTCTAAAAATGCTTTTTTTTTTATTCAGGGTGCCGGTGAAATCCGGTGAAATCTCGACATCAAATTTTTGGGTGGAATACAATACTTCTTCTACTTATTAGTAGAGAAATATTTGTCTCGAGTAACGTTAAGAAAACAGAGGAATAAGTGTTTGTAAGGATAGTTAGCACAAGAGTAGAGTGCAGCACATCAGATTTTTTAAAAAAAATATTTGTTGAAAAATTTCATGTGAATGAAACACATAAGAACTTGTAGTTTAGCCAGCAGAGGAAATGGTGAGCCCTATTATCTGTGCGTGGGTTTAGAAAGCAACAAATCGCCCGGCAGGAAGTCACAGTGCGCTAACTCTTGCGATTGTGATCATTTTCCATGTATTGTATTATTAACACGTTCAAGAGGTAGACAAAGTTGTATCACTCCGCCAGACTCTTAACCCTCCCTTCCCACCCTATCTTCCCTTATAACCATAAAGTCTGGACTATTCCGTCGGTTAATTATTTCAAGGGTAGTTTAGGGAGAAGTTCATTACAACTTCCACGTCAGCTTGGGGCACGTGGAATGCGGCGATGGAAAATAAAAAGGAAAATCGGCGCCCCGGCTTGGTATGCGTATGTACGTAACAAGTGGAGGCCTCGCGTTGCTCCGGGCAACTCCAGTCGGACGTCTCCATGGATTTCCTGTCCAGAAACATTCCACCTTCTTTTGTTTTGCACGTATACCTGGGCTCAACAGCTTCTTCACTGCCGTAATTAAATGTGGAAATCAATGTTTTATTCGTGCTTCACTCGCACACAGAATCCCGTAGTTAATAAAATCAATACCTATATAATGTTCCCATTTACAGTACTTTCGAGCTTTTGAACTTCTTGAATTCGAAACTCTGAATAGCTCTAAGCTTTGGCGTGGTCCTTTAATATCCCTAAGAAAAGCAATGTTAAATAATCTTCTGTCATTCGATTATTTTTGGAATAATTTGATGTAATTCTTAACGAAAGAGTAAAAGAAAGTAGGCATGTTTGTTAAAATCTAGAAAATACTGTATTACACATCCAGCAATTAAAATGTTTTGTTGAGGAATCAAAACTAAGTGAAACAACTTCCCAGTCGTTGTTGGGAATTATTTAAATGCTAACAAACAACACAAATGTAAATCTTTTTTCAAAAACCGTTGATTCTGTACCTGCATTTTAACACTATCTGTGCATACAGTTACTTTAAGTTTGTTCTTCTTGTAGTTATACTTTGATCTGGGTATATTTTAATTAACAGTTTAAAAAAATAAAACTATTCTAATTCGAAATCGTGAATAATCGATTTTTTGCTGATATCTTTATCTTCAAATTATCTTGGATAATTCCACTATATTTAGGAAAGTAATAAGCGAATTAAATTTTCTGATATGTTCAATAAATAGATAAAACGGAGATGCTGTTATAGCTGTGGTAGATATTGTGATACCGGCCGCGGCGCCCAACAAAAGATGGGCTAAATTGCCTCACAACACATACCAGGCGCGGTGCGTATCAAAGGCACTCAGCGTCAAGCTGCCCCAAACCAATCACGTGACAAAAATCGAGCGGCGGAACCAAGAGGAGTTTTCGAGATTATTCGCGAAGTCTCCTGCGGCCGGCGTATTTGTAGAAGCTCCAGAAAAGGTGAAGTTCAAGAAAGGTGCGTGTTACGTCATTCTCGATACATAAGGGAGCGAGGCGACGAGTGAGTTAGTTAAGGACATGAGTCGTCGTAGCAAGCAGTTTTTAGTGTGTGTGTGTGTATGTGTGTGTGTGTGTGTGTGTGTGTGTGTGTGTGTGTGTGAGCTACATGTGTACGTCGCGTGGAAAGGAAGATAGCGAAGCTGTTAGTGAGTGTTAAGTAATTGTATCGTCAGAGTAGTTTTTATGAGACAAAGAGATAACTGAAAGACAGAAAGGAATGAGTCAAGGTTACGAGAGAACAACAGCTGTGAGTTGGAATATCACGAATGACTGCTAACACTTTGTTAACGTCAATAAAAGAGGATTGTGTTGTTGTGCATTAGGATTTTGGAAGAAAATAAAGCAATTAGACTGGACTGGACATTAGTAATGTATCACACTAGAGTCGGGAGCTGGATTTGTCAAATTGTAAATTATCACAGTATATAAATATTCACAATGCCCTCATGTAATGATTTCAATCACTACGTTGACACATTCGTCAGTATATGCTAAAATTTTGAAGTTAATTCTCCTACATTTAGTAGTTTTCAGTTCAGCATAAAGAAGTTTTTAATCAAAGAACTTGAAAATGTAATCACTCAATAAAACATATAAAAGTGTTTCAAAACACGAATTTCATTTAGCCGTTGGATTGTTATGAATTTATTACCTATAAGTGTCGGCCATGCTCATGGGCGGCGGTATGGAGGGGTACATGTGACTGTTGGAGAAGCTGCTGCCGTTGAGTAGCCTAGGCGGCGAGGCGCTGGGCTGTTCAACTACTCGACGCTGGTTCCTTAGTTTCTCTTCCCTTCTCCACTTGGCTCTTCTGTTTGAAAACCATACCTGAACAGTAAAGCAGAAAATGTACTAACACATTTTACATGTATTAGTAATCTGTACTAGTAAATGTTATTCAATTAATTAAATGTTATTCAATTAACTAAGTAGTTTACCTGTATCCTTGCTTCAGGAAGACCTATTTTCGCAGCCAGCCTCTCCCGAGCGAAAACGTCTGGATAGTGCGTTCTTTCGAACTCTGGAACACAAATACATATTGTTTACTTTTCCTGTATGCTACTGAATTAGCAAGTAAAGTGAATGTTTGGGAGTCTCCGGTTTAGTCCTGCTTGGATATAGTTATATGTACACTACAGTTTTCTTCTCTGATATTAGACGAACTATCATCATACCTTTCGTGACATACAGACGGCTACCTCAAATAAATCAGTGTGCAGCGAAAGCATCGATCCTATACCTGAGACCAAGTTTTAAAAAAGATTAAACGAAAACATATTTCATGCTTTTTCACTAAGAAACCTCTCTAAAACCTTTAGCTCTATAATCTATTTTTATGTCTTATCTTTTCGTTTAAACATCCTTCTGTGTGGTTTAAATATAAAATTGATTGCGAATTTACAACTTCATTTTGTGATCTTCTAGCAAATCATTTGTTTGCAGCATTTTTCATCATTACACATTTTCCACGACATGGAGTTTTCATCCAACCTGTTGAAAATGTTTTTTATATGCCCCTGAAAACGCTACAAAGAAAGTCAAGAATACGCTTTCCATATTTAAAAGAGTTCCATGGGTGCGGTTCTATTTTTAAAATGCGTTTTTATTTTGTTATTTAAAGTGGAAGGGTACAGACGTTTTATATTTTTCTGGGAAAGTATAAGGTTAACTTAAAAAATAATGCTTAGTTTCGATGAAACAATGTTTAAAATTACAAAAATGACTTAAACATCTCAAAATTTATGCCGTAGAGGATATTTCGAAGACTAAAACTTTTAAACCCTCTTTTTTAAAATCAATGTTTCAAAACATGTTGAAGTGAAATTTAAACACATCTTATGTGCATATTAAATAAAATTATGATAAATTTGAATTGAATTAACTGTAAACATATTTGATTTTTCAGAGGAAGGCAAGGTTAAATAATATAATTAAAATAAATTTAAGTAAAATAAAAGATTAAGCGAAAGCTAAGTGTATATAATTCGGTTGTGAAGTGGCACAAGAAGACAAGAGGAGGCTGTAAGTGGCGCAAATAGATTTGTTCATCCGTTACAAGTTACGACAGAAAAGAGATGTAGGAGAAAAATTGAAGAATATAACCGAAAAAAGGTACACTCAGACTGAAACATTTAGTGTCATAGCCGGGATTTGAATCGTGGATCTTCGGTTTTTCGTGGTGTTGCTCTAACCAATTGAGGAACCAGTGCGACATGAAATTCTCAAAATTACTTACATTTATCCCGGTAAACCACAAGGTGTTCTCAAATTCGTTTTGGGATAACATACCCCAATGGCGACTTTCTCGTACAATCTGGTGAACACTTTAAGTCTCGGACTTGATGGTCAACCAGTTTAGGTTGTATCAAAGAACAAAGTAAGTCTGTATCGACATCGTCATATTGAAAAATAGTTACACCTGATCATTACTGGTAACCATTAATGCAATGTAACTGCGAATTTGATAACCATAAAAACAACTTGATGGTTACTGGTACCCTACGTAGAACTGTTAATGCCTTGTAATTGCGACATATAACCGTTATCCAAAAATAACGGTTTGTCACGTCTTTAGTTGTTTGGTCTCCATACAACATTTAAACCAAACAGTAATCTAGCACAAAGTGCATTTGCTTGTTTTGCACCAAATTCAGACTGATGCAGGGATATGATAGTACTTCACCTTCCAAAAGATTAATACCAATTCATTACTGTATTGGCAATCTCAAAATGTAGGAGCTACTGCTGAATTTGGAGTGTACTGTACCTTTTATGAGGTTATAAGCTCTCCAGCTTGTTGCTGAGAAGAGAATGCGATTTTCTGTGCTTGTTGACCACTTCTATCTAATTAAGGGCATCCCTTCCTCGTGAGTAACAAAACACATCATTTACGTGGTATTCATAAAGCCTTTTAAGGCTTGGAGAGAAAAGGGATGCTTTTGAAGTAAGCTACACACGTAATATTTTCCTAAGAACAAACTTTCTCCTTAATTAAATTAACGGAGGAATGCGACCACTGTTCGTTACCACAGGTGCCACTACAAAAGAGTAAACATTGTATTCATCTGAAGAGAAACGGGAATCACACATATTACAAAGGTAGCTGTCAAATTTCAGAAAGTAATTACTAGGATTCTTTCTGTAGAACTTGCGGCAAGCCATTGGGGTGGATTTCCAAGAACGACAGTTGCTGTTGAAATCTCCACTAGGATACTTGGACCTCGCCACCACTGATGATGTCTACCGTAGTCGCAGACGAAACTCAATTGTATGTTTTAACGAGATACAAATTTTTATACAGTAAGCTTTTATCTGTCTCTTACTGTTACCATTTATGCAAAAATCATCCAGAATGAAGAAGTCTTCTGAGGACATACCCAGAAAATTCAAGTAATGACTTAGAAACTGCCATGGAATCACATGTTTATGTCCGTCACTGCGTGCTGACTGTTTGTGAGTCTTCATGCCACCCTCCGACTAAAAGAGGTGGGGAAAGACAGTTAATTACCTAAGCATCTCCATAGAAAGAAGGTCTAGCCTGATTAGTCGAGTACTTTTTAAAACAATCTATCATTGTGATGACGATTATTATTTCTATTAATGTATTTTTATTGTTGATCTTCATAATGTTTTTTCTGTAGATAGTACTAAGATATTACGGATTTTCTTTAGTAATTATTGTCAAATTCCCAGTTTCGTTACTTTTATGGACTCTGCCAGAAATTTCAAACCAATCAATTGTGATCGATATCCGCATTTTTATGATCTGTTTTGGAGAGGAAGGTCATAATCAAACTTAAACTGACTGATTTTATAACAATCTAAAATAGCTATTTTCCCATAGTTGCTAAACTTCCATGATGATTTCAAAAGAGACATTGCCTCACAAGTAAAAGGGAACGTTTTCATATAAGCTTATGCTATGTCTGTCTCCATTGAGTACGTAGGGTTAACAGAGGATGAATTTGAAGCAGGATTTGGCAGACCCATTCTGGAGGCGTTAAAATGACCTCTGTACGTTTGCGCTTCATCTGTCTGTAGCACGTAAGTAAACAACAGGAATTGATATGATTTCTTTGTACATTAAAGGCGGTAAGCTTTTGCATGGATAACAAGGTAAAATCCAAGTTTCTACTTCCCAAACATCAATATGATCTGCTAGATGTGCTATATATAGGAGATCAGAATCTTAGATCCTAAAGGAACGTTACGTGTTGGGCAAAATTCTTTCGAAATGTACAATGATAGTGAATTTCGAAATGGCGCAGACATAAAAGAAAGGAAAAAACCTGCAAACGTATTCAATGTATTAAGTCGCAAAAACCACTTACAAACTTCATCTACAGAATCAAACCTTGTAGAAAAGAGCGCCAGAAGATGAAACGTTGCCTATAATTTATTTCCAAGCTAGTTTTTTGAGACTCATTAGTTCGCTCCAGCGCTACCTTGAGGAGATTGGAGGTGGATTATTACAAGCTATCAATCACGTTGCGGGCTGGTACAGAAATTGCTTGTTCACACTCTCGGCATTTTTCTTCGCTCTGTTGTTATATCAATCTTTGGCCCCTTCCGCGTGCCTTTGCGCTCCTGCATCAATTTGAAGACACACATGCGAAGGGAAAAGCGAGTGGTTGGGGGAAGACAGAGAAGAGAGTCGCAGCAGAAGAAGAAGGTCCTTATCGAAAATCAATAGTTTGAAGCTACCTCTACCATACCGCTTGGTTATGCGTCCTCGGCGTTGTCTTCCTTCTTCTGGAAGCCGTCGTTCTCCAAGAATTTCCCCATTCAAAGAAGGAGATGAAAGTCAATTGACAAGTCCTCTCTCTCTCTCTCGCTCTCTGGCTATACAAAGGGTGGGTTTCCCATACCTGATCAACAAGAAGCTGTGGATGCAGCTAGGAGCTCTCTTTCCAAATCAGATTGCATTTGGTCACTCACTTAATTGGTGTGCAAGTGTTCGTTTAGCTCACCTTTGTCGTGTAGGAAGGATAGTGTATCTTCCTCAGATTTTAGAGATCCCGTGTTAAAATCTTGATTAGAATGACTTAGCTGGATAATATCTTTTTTCCACGGGTTTTTTTTCCGTATCCTGAGAAGATGAATGTCGAGTAACTAAGTTTTAAGGACTCCGGGCCCATTTGAGCATCATTTCAATGATTTCGTTCATTCGCCACCTGATATGACCTGTCCAGTTAAGGTACTTTAATTCATCATCAAAGAAAGGTTATTTGGTCCTTGACGACCAAAGGTAAAAGAATGAGAAGTATTGTTTAAGAAATCGAAATTGACGACAGCGTGACCGTGCGGTTAGACCGTTCGCCTATCACCAATGCGGCTCGTGTTCAATACCAGGGACCCGTATGTGGTATTCATGGGTGACAAAGTGGCGTCTGTGTGGGTTTTATCAGGGTTCTTCGGTTTTCCCCGCCACCAGTTCCACCAATTGCTCCATCATCACCTTTCCAATCATCCACTTCATATCATCCTCTTCCTCACTGTCATATCTGGCGCTGGGCTGACCACCCGCCTGCAAATCTTCACCCTCTCTTGTTTATAAGTTCGTCTGTTCACCGACAGGCCCGTGAGACCTGTTTTCCGTATCGGGAGGGTAATCAGAACAAAAAGAACAAACTGAGTTTTTATTTACGGACGCTCTTCAACTGCTGTGGTTCTCAATGTGCCATTCTATACTGGGCATGAAGGACTGTTTAATTTTGCTCAGAGGCTTTTTGATCAGGCTCAAGGTTCTTTTACGTAAATCTAACAGCTTCACTTTCCTTCTGAAGGAAGTCATGCTAAGGATTTTTACGTTCGAAAAATATCCATCGCCCTCCACTGGGTTTGAACCTGCAATCTTAGGAACCAGAAGCTAGTATGTTACTTTAGACCACGGAGGACGACATTGTATGAATGTAACAGTGCAGCTCTTGACTTACATGTTGGATAATTTAGCCTGCTACTGAGATGAATTGTGCGGATTGCTCCTGCACTGTGTATTTAACACTGCATATAAAAATGAGTACTCAGAGGGCAGTAAGCCAAAAATGGTCCCTCAGAACCTGTGTACAGTGATGACCGCTGCTCAGCTTTTTTGTCCATGCTTCTGAATAATACAAGTGAAAAAAGAAACATACTTAAGACACCAGTTTGGACTATTGTTGGCTTGTATAGTCAAAGAGACAGCCCTTCCAAACACCAGTTTTATAATGTATAACAAACATTTCTGGTTGTCCCAAGCGGGAAAGTATCAGGGCAATTAGTAATCCTTGAGTGCGTGTACGTGTGTGTGTGTGCGCGCGCGTGTGTCTCAAAACCTGAGGATTTGTTTACTTATTTGTATTGGATACAAATCTGCAAAGTTGACCTGTTCCAATCAAAGTTTCCAAAAGAAGCTTTGGCACAATGTGAAAAATACTCACTTGGATTCATCTTCCTCTTTCATACTTGTTAATAATAATAATAATAATAATAATAATAATAATAATAATAATAATAATAATAATAATAATAATAATAATAATAATAATAATAATAATAATAATAATAATAATAATAATAATAATAATAATAATAATAATAATAATAATAATAATAATAATAATAATAATAATAATAATAATAATAATAATAATAATAATAATAATAATAATAATAATAATAATAATAATAATAATAATAATAATAATGTTAATATTAATAGTAATAATGATAATAAATAAATAGTAATTATTATTTATATTATAATTAATAATAACAACACTCGTAGTAGGAATAATAATCTAGATTCTAAGGACCTGTTGCGTCTTTAGCTTACCTGTCAAGAAGAAAGAGACAATCGATTATTGACTTTTGAGAGAACTAGCCATGGAATTAAGCCCGTTTGCGTAATGTAAGCAAAAAAGGTTCAAAGGCAGAGATTTCTGAGAGTTTAAACAGCGATTTCTAAAGGAAATATCCAGATATAGCAGTTAGAGAATGTAACTTTAATTTTATTCAGCTTAAGTCCTGTAAGTAGCTGCAGTTTAATGGACATTCTCCTAAGGAAAAAGTAGATGTGACCACATTAACATATTTTGTTATATATTAGGTTATTTTAAATTACATGCGTGTAAGGATATGTGTATTTAACTGTCTTTCCATAGTTTTTTCGTTGTCATATTTGTGGATGGATGCCATTTTGCTAAATGTGGCTCACATATTGTATTGACTTTGCGATCTTTAGTTTCCCCTATACCATCTCATAAATTATGAATGTTTAGCTGCGACGTCACGCTGTTTTTATTCCTTCTTATAGGGGGATCATGGAGACAAGATTGCGGTATTCCCTTTGTATAAACTTCCTGCTCTGGGAAAATGAATTATGGATCACCAACCATCCGAATGAAATGCACTGTGAACAACAGAGCAAACTTTCTTTTTTCTGCCGCAATGGGGCGCCTTATATTTCTTTATGTATGATACGCCTCTTAACCCGGAGTCCTGGATTCTTCTCCCAGTTATTCTAGGGGAAGTTATGTGAGATAGGTCCATATAGGTATAGCAGCAAACCATAGCAGATGGTTGCATCCGGTAAAACAATAGTGTGCACTGACCAACTGACTTTGTTGTTGACTTTGAAATTTAAGGTATTTTTGATTATCAGGACCACACCAAAGTCTTCATGTAACAACAACGGCAACAACAATCATAATAGTAATAATAATAATATCACAGACTCCATTTTCCTAACATTAAGAGGGTATAGGCACAACGGAAGACCCGTATTCAAATGGCATCTCGAAGTTGGAACAAGTTAGCTATAGATAGACCGCGAGCAAAAAAGAGTCGGTGTGCGCATGCGTCAGCAGAGCTATGTCCCTTCTACACCACCCGTGCATCACATGATGCGCTTCCCTCCCTACTCGCATTCCCTTGTATGAATGCAAGAGCGAGTGAATAGCTGACCAGAGCAGACGGCGCAGTGGAGGAGAGGCAACCCAAAGGATAGTGGAGGGGGAAGATATAAAATAGGTATATAGGTATACATGAACCTTAAGTTATGACATTTATGCATCCTAATGTACCTTTTTCCAAGCTGTCGATCTGCTCATTTGTAAAGGAGGTGCGGTTCCTTTGGAGCTTCCTCTTGAGCCTCAGCCGAGCTTGGTCCTCGTCCGCCCCACCAGCACTCGAACCCGCATTGGAGTTATCCCCCGAGTTGGTCTCGTCCGAGGGCGCTCCGTCCAGGTCAACAACTGTAACATCAAACATCTTAACTGACACTTGCTGTATCAATAGAGAGGCAGCTTATCAAATAACACTAGCCAACAGTGAAAATGTGACAGAGATGAAATAAATGTTTGTTGACTATATCGACCACGCTGATAGCGAAACCAACAATCAAAAACTCACATTTGGTCTCGTTTCCAAGTTAAAGAGGTGCATTTAATTATATACAATTATATGTTATTAGTATTCATTGTCAGTCGCTTCCCATATAGGCTTCGAAGTCCCGCTTATGGTAGACGGAGTGAAGTTTCAGGCAACAATAGCTGTGTATATTTTGTTGCTATTTTTAGCACAGGCTCGTAGCAACAAGGGGAAGGAGAAGAGGTAGGGAGGAGTGGAGCATGTTTCATTTAAGCGTCATTGCAATCTGTTACAAGCTGTGTTCTGGTCATGTGCTGAAAGAAAGGAAGATTGGCCTCAGCGTCAATCACTTGCACCAGGATCTCTCAATATTATGCACGAAGCACTTGTCAACCTCAAGGACATAATTCTCATTGTTCTTGATATACAGTTTAGTGTAATGTCGCCCATTTTGAGTTTTTATTTTCTCTACTACGTATACTAAGTAGGCGAAGTATTGTATTGGACGCAAAATTTCGATGTCGGGATTTCACTGGAAATAACGTTTTGAGGCCCCGAATTAAAAAATCTGATGTGTTGCACTCACATGACTATCTCTACTGTTGTACTAACCATTCTAACACTCTCTTTCCTATATCTCCATGTTAGTTAAGATAAACCTTCGTACAAATTATCTTATTGCTTATTTCCTTTTAGGTGCAAGGGGGATATTAGAATACAGTAGGCTTTGTGCGACAGTCAAATCTTTTTAAGCTTTGAGATTCCGTTCTCTTTGCACGATTAACGTATAAAAATGAACAACGTTGTTGCATTTCACTAAAGTTTTAAGTTTTCCGAAACTCACACACATAACAAAGAATATCTCCGAAATGGTTCACCCTACAAGAAAATTTATTGAGACATAAATTGTCTACATTTTTTGTATAATATGATTTGGTCTATCTCTAACGGTTTACCAGTTATGCAAAAGTCGTCCAGAGTAAATACGACTACAGGGGCTATAGCCAGAAAATTTAAGGTATAAATTTCATTTGCCATAAAAATATCTCAAACATATGACATTTTAATCACAATCGCTAGAGCCATTTTCAAGAAAATCAAAATTTTCGAAAAATGTTCCATGTAAAGGGTAGTTTAGGGTGGGGCTATTTTCTTCAAAATCTTCGTGTCGCATCCTTGAAAGACATTAAACTTAAATACCAACTTTTGCTTTTAACCAACTTTTCGTTTTTGAGTTATGCTGTCCACAGACTGACAGACACACAGACAGACACACACACGGACCTTTTCATAAAAATGCTTTTTTTTTTTTTTTTTTTTGGATTCAGGGGGCCTCAAAACATATATTTCCGGTGAAATCTCGACATCGAATTTTTGGGTGGAATACAATACTTCCCCTACTTACCAGTAGATAAAGTAAAAAGGCAGCTTTAGAAGAAGTCCCGTGTGTGAGCGTGCAGGCACGCACGTGTCTGTGTGTCTGTCATCTGTGAACAGCATGACTCAAAAACGAAAAGTCGATTAAAAACCAAAGCTGGTATTTACGTTTCGAAAGTTTTGGTTTTCTCAAAAATGGCTCTGACGATTTTAATTAAAATGCTATAGGTTTAAGATATTTTTATGGAAAATAAACGTATATTTTGAATGTTCTATGTAGTGCTGTTTACTCCTGATGCTTTTTGCATAACTGGTAAAGTGTAACGGATACCTAGACCAAATCTTACCATACAAAAAGTAAATCTCTTTAAAACACACAATTTATGTCAAATGATCTTTTTTGTGAAGTGAATCATTTCAGAGATATTCCTTGTTATTTGTCAGAATTTTGCAATACTTATAGAGCGTTCTTGAATGGAAGGTCGTTATTCCCTTTTTATGTCGTGGTCGTGCAAAGACAACGTAATTTTAAAACCATCATATAGCGACCACTCGCTTAAGGCCAACTGTGTTCCCCTTGTACCTACAAGAAAATTAGCAATAAGATAATTTCTACAAATGTTTATCTCGATGAACATAAAGTAGCCTGAGGAATAAGTGTTTGTAAGAGTAGTGTGTATAAGAGTAGAGAAAGTCGTGTGAGTGCAACACATGAGATTTTTCTAAATAGGTGTCTGCAATAAATATATTTATTCTCTCTCTCTTTCTCTCCTATACTTACTGTAATTGTAATATTTGGATATCGTTAAAGTGAAACGTGTTTCTGTTATTTCGAGAGATAACAGATAAATAATAATTTCAGTAATGTGTGTAGTATACGGACGGCTTAGATAGTGCAGGTTCGAGACAAGAAGTTCTCGGGAGGAAAGTCTACGAGTCTGGCATGTTCAAATGTGCACCATTCCTTGTTTTATATCTTCACAAGTTTGCGAGTTAACGTCACGTCGTATCCGAGAGACGCAGTAAAAACAATCATTCTCACCTTCTTCTCTGTGAATTACTCTTCTCGGAGATTAAAAATTACGATCAGATTTATTGTTTTCATTATCGCCTTCCTTCTCTCAAGAATTTCCTCTCTCATAACTTGCGAAACTTTCTTCTTGCACGTTCTTTAGTCTCTTGCAGTTTCTTTCTCTCGCGCGTGCACCAGGCTGTCGTTATCAGGTTTCCATTAGCAGAAAGAGAGGGGAAGCGGACGCTGATAAGGCGTGGGAGGGACAGAGAGAGAGAGACGTTACACCGGAGTCAGTCGGGCGGAAAGTGCCGATAAGGGGTGTCGAGGGGGTGGGAAGGGAAGGGTTGACACCGGTCGTCGTCCCGAAGTGGCAAAGCGAGCGCCTGACACAAATGGGAATAAGGAGGCAGGCGACAAGAGCATGTCCTAACAGTTCCGACACAGCTCTTCATTCGTCCCGAGTAAACAGGTTCAGCACCTCCATCTATAAACAAACTACTGAACCACATCCGTAATACGTGCTCTTTCGGCTGTCATTGGCTTAGTCACTAACACATCAGTTGATACCGCAGTTGCACAGTAGCGAGAACAGGAGCAATGAACTCATAACCCTCTCCTCCGTCAAGTTCAGTATCCAGCAACAAACAACTGAACCGCATCTCTAATCATAAAACGCGCTCTATTGGATGCGCCCATACTAAAGAAAGTGCAAAGTTAAGGAGGATCGTCCAGCGAATCATACACTTGCTTCCTAGCAGTGCTGCCAAATACAGTTTGTTTACCAGCTCTGTCCCTGGCAGGAACGCAGCTACCCAGTACGTCAGTGAACAATTCCAGGTACACTGTGACATCTGAAGCTGGAGCCATGCTTCTAGTCACGCTTACGATATTGTTGCCAACCCTGGAATGCATATTCACGCTAGATTAAAGCAAAGAACTCACTCAAAATAGCGGAATTTAAATGTTATTTTCAGTTCGTGGGGTGCATTTTGCTTATAAAACGCAAACGATGTTTTCAGCTACTCCGTTTTCCTTCCACCGATCATGTTCTACCTCCTCTATATTTTTCAATAAGCCTGGCAGTCTGTTTCGGTCTCAAGTGATACATTCTCGAGCGTTATATCATGCAACCTGTTACACTTTCATTTTACCTTGGCCTGAGCTAGTTCTATGGGACTGAGATCGCACATGTATGGGGGCAAGCAAACGACAGTGTGGCCCAGTGAAACAAAAAATGCGTCCCCTTTAAGAATCTCTTTAGGCTTGTTTGTTCCAATCGTCCTATAGAACTGACACTCTGAACCCTTTCGTTCTGCAACCGCAATATCATAGCAGATTTCACAGCACTCCTAGGCAGGGGTTTATCTGCTTCTACACTACTTTTTCATTACTTCCGACATAAAACTAGTGACTCTTACGATTTTACAACTAAAATTAATATAACTTAACAGTAAGTAAACATATCGCGAATAACGTTGGCAACGTAAGAAGCAGAACAACGTTTGCGCGGAAGTTTAAAAACTGAGGTTACCCTACGTGGAATGTCTCTCTTTTCCCCTTCATTCCCCTTAGACCATGAGCTGGTGAACAGACAGGAGGTACACGCATCTCACGAGCCTGAGTTGAGAACATTATCTTCATTAATTTCTCCCGGATAAATAGTTATAATCATAGGTGTCCATCTTATAATTGGACACACATTTCTTTTCTGATCATGGCTGTACAAAAATCCTATCTCTGCGGTACTTAGATTGCGATATACCTATACTCTTTTTTAATTTCACATGGTTATCGTCACTTTGCAGTTAAGGCGAATAAACACCAGCAAGTCTTGTTCTCGAGTACAAACATACAGTATGCTATGACAATATAAATCACGCAGTTAAAAGGAATGAGTTAATGTTCAGCTTGTAAGTAGAGGAAGTATTGTATTCCACCCAAAAATTCGATGTCGAGATTTCACCGGAAATATGACGTGTTTCGAGGGCCTGAATGCAAAAAAAAAAAAAAAAAAAAAAAAAAAAAAAAAAAAAAAAAAAGCATTTTTAGAAAAAGGTTCGCGCGCGCGTGTGTGAATAGCATAATCTAAAAGAGAAAGTCGATATCGAAATTGGTGCCTATTTAAGGTCAACTTCTGTCAACTATGCTACGCGAAGATTTTAAAGAAACTTCCATCTCAAACTACTTTTTACATAGAAAAAATTCGTTATTTTGGATTTTGTAAAGAAAAAAAGGCTCTGGCGATTTTATTTGAAGTACCACATGTGTAAGACATTTGCGTGAAAAATAAAATCTATGTCTTAAATTTGTTGCAAATAGCCTGTGAATTCGCTACATTCTAAATTAACCGTTATAACTTACTGGCTGAAACACTAGGCGTTGCCCGTGGTTTAATGATTTATCTTTTCGCACTTAGGTTGCACTTGCCTAAGTCTTGTGTTTTCTTGGAGACATTTAAAAATGTTACTTAACACATTTAAAGAAATATTTAATTAAAACTCTTAGCATACTATAAAGCAGCGCTGTCGAAGGCGGCAGCGCCTGCGGGCGCAATGGTGCCCGTGATGTATTTTTGGCGCACTTCATAAACAAAGTTTTACTCTGACGATTTGTAATATTAATTAAAATTTCAAGACAAAACTATTTCCTTCGGAGTATCTTCCTAGTACAGACACTGAAGTATGTTTCCGCACATCTAAAGCTGTATTCATTACTTTCCTGACTAGCGCTTTTTCTTTTTTCTCTTGCCCTAACAGTGGCATGAACTAAATGCACATAAGAAAGTTGAACAGTACTGATATAAAGAATAAAAAATAAACTAAATAAATAAAAACACCACGAAGACACTATCCTAAAACACTGTTAAGCAACCACAAATATCACATAAGAAAAACGATTAGAGAAAACTGTGAAAGTAATACGTTACATTTCTATTTCGATAATATAGAAAATTATATGCATTGTTTGTAGAAGAGTGAAAGAAAAATACATGCGAATGTGTTACGTAAAATAAAACAATGCAGAAAACCATGTGAATGTAATATGTTGCATTTCTGTTTCAGCCATAGACATTTGTTTGAATTGTGAATATGTTACGTATACGAAACGCGAGTAGAGAAAACCTTGTGAATGTAATACGTTACATAGTGAAATGGATGTCATAAAAATCTTCTCTTGAAAAAAACATTTAGATTTGCAAGTTTTCATCGTATTCAGATAAATGATATAGCAGCCTACAAGGAATACACAAACATTAATATTTGTTTATATAGGACTTAGATAAACAATAGATCTGATTAAAGTATGCAATTTTTATAATTTTTGTGGCATGAACCATTTGTTTGTTATTAGTTTGAATTGTCAAATATTTGATCCGTTTTCAACTGCTAAGTCGTTATTAGTAGTCGTAGTTCTACAAAGAGATTTTTGAAAGTCATCACATAGCGGCCCACTTTTAAAAAGATTTGACAATCGCCGGGTTTCTCTTGTAGCCACAAAAAAATTTTACAGCCCCCTCCGTGGTGTAGGGTTAGATATCGGGCTCACATTCAAGAGATTC
This sequence comes from Tenodera sinensis, assembly GCA_030765045.1. Classification (NCBI taxonomy): domain Eukaryota; kingdom Metazoa; phylum Arthropoda; class Insecta; order Mantodea; family Mantidae; genus Tenodera; species Tenodera sinensis. The sequence continues at coordinate 49,273,765 of CM060969.1, forward strand.
AGAGTTTGAGTATCGGGTTAGGCGAGTTATCTTGACAAGGAGTTTTTCGGGTTTTTTCCTAAAGTAAAAGAAGTACAATAAGTTTTTTTTCTAAAAATCTTTATTTTTATTAAAATAATAACGTTTTATAACAACAGTTAATAAAATAGTGGGTAGAGAAAGTCGTGTGAATGTATGTGAATGTGTGTCTGACTGTTGCAACATCACACAAATGTTGTATTAAACCTAGCACTCAATTTAATCTCATTCGCTATGAATATTCATGATGCATATTTTTGGCTTTTATTTATCGACAATTTTAAATTAGATACCTACCGATGAAAATACGCTGACGTAGGTACAGTGCAACAGCCAAGCTACTCCCACAGCTATGATCAACACTGTTTTCATTTCCTTGGCACATGCCTTATAACACTCTGGTAGCTATTCTGATAACGACGGCAATCAGAAATAATTGAGGAGCGGGCGCAAACATCGAACACCAAGACCTAAGTAAGTGTGAAAAATAATTATCGTGTGTCAGCTTGTTTTGCTCTGCGAACACCGCTACCATTAGGGGACCAACCAAGGACTCGAAGCTTTCAACATGTGATATACTCTTACACTACGATATTATTGCTCCTAAAGAAGTTTGTGATTGGCTAATCATAACACTGCTTTACTTAGCTAAAAAACATCAATAAACCGACCTGTTTACTCTGGATATGAAGGCAATGCATACATGAAAATAGAATCGCTTTGTTTTTTTTAGTTTGGATATAACGGATAGACACAGTTTTGATGAGCTTTGTCAAACCGTTGTTATAATTATTTTATTTGTAATTGATATGATAATATAAAATGCTCCTTGGGCCCTACGTAGTAGTCAAATATTACACACTGTTGTGCAGTCCTTTTTACATTTTAAGTAGTTTTAAAGAAAAAAGAGCTAATTTTTCACATGTTATTGCATTTTTCAATTTTTTAAACTTCAGTTAAAGTAATTAACTTCAGCTGAAATGTTTAATATTATTAATTAGTGCGCGATTTATCAGTCATTCAGAATTAAGAGCATAACAGTGGATATTTCAAGAAAATTCTCGATACATATTTTATTTGTAATTTAAATATATCTAAAACGTATGATCATTTAATCAAAATCATTAGAATTATATTTTGAATATCAAAACTTTCGAAAAATGTTCTATATAGTGAGTAGTTTGAGGTGAAGGATTTTTTAAGACCTTTTCGTGTCGCATCCATGAAAAATGAATTTAAATACCAAATTTGATATTCAACTGAGTTTTTTCTTTCGGGTTATACTCTACATAGTCAGACACGCAAACTCACACACGCACACACACACACACACACACACACACACATTGTTCTAATGTTAACTTTTTCTACTACGTGTAGTAAGTAGAGGAAATATTGTATTCGACCCAAAATTTCGATGTCGAAAGAGGCATTCTTAGAAAAAGGTCCATAAATGTATGTGTCTGTGGACAGCGTAACTCAAAAACGAAAAGTAAAAAATACCATATGTTTAAGAATTTTTATGACAAATGAAACGTAGGTATATTTTGAGTTTTCTGACCATAGCCCATGTTGTTCTGTTGTTCTTGATGATGTTGTTCTTGATGACTTTTGCATAACTGATACACCGTATTATAGACCAACTCTTACTATACACAATGTTCTTTCTAGAATTTTCCAATACTTATAGACCTCTCTCAAATGAGAGGTCGTTATTCATTTTTTATCTTTTGGTCATGCAAAAGGGGACGAAATTTCAAAGTCATCATATAGCGACTACTCTTAAAACATTTGACTATCACTCAAAGTCTACTGCATTCCCGTAGCACCTACAATAAAATTAGCAATAAGATCATTTCTACACATGTCTATCTGTATTAAAATGAAGTAGATAGAAGAATACTTTTTTTTGGGGGGGGGGGCAAGAGTAGAGAAAGTCATGAGGGTGCAACACATCAGATGTTTTTGATTCAGAGCCTCAAAATGCATATTTCCATTGAAATGTCACTATCGAATACCAGACTCCCTTTACTTACACAGAAAGAAACTGAAAATACCTATAGGTATAAACATCTCTGTTATAATTTCTAGAAATTAGAAAGACGGTGAGAAGCATCCATGATTTTACTTTAAATTAATATTCTTCATGCCATTGTATTTCTCTCACTTATTGCTCAGCGAGAAGCGCACAAGGAATGAAAGCAGGAGAGACCAAAGAAAAAGACGAGGGAAGAAGAAATCACGAGAGAGTGGTGCAGAGCGTAAAAAGACAAGAGCAGCGAGGGCGGGGGGTGAAAAAAAAGATGGCCTCGCTCTTGGCGTTGAAGCTTTCCATATCTTTATAAGCTTTGCGCTATCTAAGGCAACTCGGCAACTTGAAGATGGAAGTGTTATCTGCATCGGGCTGCATTTGTTGACTGGATAAGGAGGGTGTGACAGCAAGTTCAAATGTTCTTTTGGTAGTGTTAGCATTCTCCACAAATTCCTACAACTTTATAGCTATAGTTAAGTATAGGGTATATTGATATCGAACTTCCATCACCAAGCACTTAAATTCACCCTGGATAGCGAAAATCTTGGGTGATAGAACAAAACAGTTACTATGTTATATTCACATGCTTTTCCTTACTATGTCTTTTGCACTAACTATTCTTACAAGAGCTTGTTAATCGAGATAAACCATAATTACACACTTATATATTTCGTCATAGGCACAGGAAGGTTATTAGTAGGCTAAAGCAATTGTCATAATTTTAAAAGCGCGTCGTCCACGTTCTTTGCATGACCACGATGAAAAAAACAAATAGCGTCTTTCCACTTGAAAAAAAGTATAAGTATTTGGAAACTCAAATCAATAACAACGAATATTTCGGAAGTGGTTAACGCCACAAAAAATATTTCACATAAATTATATACTTTAACAGATATAAATATTTTGTTTAGTAAGAGTTTGTCTATTTCTTAAACTTTATCAATTATACAAAAAGTGGAAATGTATCAGACAGAAGAATTCAATTAAGTCTCCGTCCGGTTGTTGCAACTGTTGAGCTACCATAGCAACATGCCGGCACGACCTTAGATTCTCTAATCGGAAGATCCGTGGTTCACATCCCGGCTATGGAATTGCATTTTTAAAATATGATTCTACTTTTTAATCTTTGTTCTACACAGACTAATGTGGAAGAACAATTAATTGCCATGTAGAAAACCCATTCAGAATGTAGAAGATTTACTGGCCATTCCCAAAAATTTCAAGATATACACTTTATTTGTCATGCAAATATCTTAAATGTGTGGTATTTTAATTATAATTTTCAGAGCTATTTTTTGAGAAAATAAAAAATGAACCACAATGTTTTCGTGTAAAGAATAGTTTAGAACTGTGGGGTGGTTTGCAAATCTTCGAATCGCATCCTATAAAGATGCAGAACTTAAACACCGGAAGTGGTATTATCCAGCTTTTCGTTTATCAGTTATGGTTATCTCTCTCTTTCAGATACAAATACACACGGCGCACACGCAACCATTGAAGACAGAAATTGGTTGGTTAATAGCTTCTAGGTTCTGGGTTCATCTATTAGTGGCAGGAGCCCTAATGACCTAGTTGTCGACGGGTCTTAAGCCCCATTACTCACTCACTCTACTAGTGGCAGAACCCACTGGCATGCTCTATAGTGCACTTTTACTTTCTCTACCGCAAGATATGAGATTTCACGAGGAACCATTCTGGCATATTTTCATTTTTAAAAACAGTTCAGTGTATATCAGTGCTTGTGAAAGTCATAACTCAGAAACTAAAGTTCTGATAAATACCCTTGGTACATAAACTAGTCTTCCAAGGATGTGCTTAAAAAGAAAGAAAAGAATAAGAAAGATTCATCTTCTCAAATTGGATTCTATATTTAATATTTAAAAATCTTTTTATTTTTATTTTCTAAAATTTCAGTCTGACAATTCCATTAAAATACCATATTTGAACGAGAAATAAAATGATTATCTCGATTTTTTTGAGAATTGCATCTAATGCTCTCTTCGTTCTGAATTAATTTTGCATAACTGATAAACCGTAAGAGACAGACAAAAATTTATTACACAAGACAATTTATCTTGCCAACTATTGTTAAAAACACAATTTATGTCAAATTATTTTGTGTTATTAATTATTTCATATTGGTTTGAATATTGAGATACTTTATGCTTAGGCAGGGCCGTCACAGGTTTTATTTGTCGTAGTAATGCAAATTGATTTTGTTTTAAAGATTTGACTATAACTTCTAGAGAGAAGTGAATAGAGAGTCATGTGAATGTAACAAGATACATTTGGGGTTATCTTATACCTTTCCGAGAGCTGTAATTTTATGTGATTACGATGTAAGAGTTGTATTAAGGTGTCTAAATGATCTAAATTAGCTCGAATCGAAATAAAAGGACATTACAACATTGTGTACACAATGTTTGCACGACAGTTAGTGAAATAATAGACCATTTATATCCAATCGCCAAGAAGCTCCAAATATTTAACACAAATTATTTTTTCGGTGAAACGGTTTGTTACACTCATCATGTAGAATCTCTGGTTAACGTATGGCCGAAGGAGAACCTTCCACTCTATATACTATATTTCGGCTCATAAATCATTTCACTGTGTGTAACAGATAAAGGATTTTTTAAGAGAATATACGAGCATATCTTGTGGTGTAGCAATCCACGAAAATTTTAAACTTAAACACAAATTTTACTATTTAGATCATTTGCAGTGTGTATTACTAAATGGATTTGGAAAGGTTTACAGTTTGTGCTAAGAGATCGCCTGAAGTATATGCTGAACGCTTGACAGTGGAGCTGAAGAAGTTGCCGAATAAGCAGGCGTGCCTCCTCTCGAGTTCTCAATCAGACTTTCATCAACACATTAGACTAGGAAGGTCGTTATGCTTGGGTCGTTAGTCTTATCAGCTTTGTAAAGTTAACTTTAGAGGTACTGATTAACCCTTGATTAGTTATGTGCAAACAAAATGTAGTACATGGATGACTGATGACCTGTACCTACTCTTGCTTTTTTATATCGTGTACAAAAGATTACATATTTGTGCTTAAAATAAAAAAATGAATGTAACAAACAACGAATGTGCGCTTAATGTATACTAGAACAAAAGAGTTGATCATTTAGATTCGATCATTATGGTTAAGGGAATTAAACCCAAAGATTTTGAACTTAAAAGCATTCCGAGTATTTCCAATAACCTCTTTGGGTTTAAAACGCTCTCATTTAAATATGAGACGTATTTTTAAAGTACCGATACGTTTTTTTAAAAAATAACGGAACATTTTTCCCAAATACTTTATGATCATTCATAACCTTACAGTTTTCACTATTTCTAAAATTAATTAACGTCCTTGTTAGCCACTTGGCCTAATGAGGAAATCAGGTTTTGTAGCCCTTTGTCAAAGAATGTGATAAAAGCCAAGTCTGCACTTTTTTAACATCATCGAGGTTGAAATGTTTTCCACCAAGGAATTTATTCAGATGAAGAAACAGATTAAAAGCCGTTGGTGCTAAATCGGACTGTAAGGGAGCATAGCCAAACTGTTCCCAACTAAATGATGCTATCAAATCTTGAGTTTAGGCTGTGTGTGGCCAGACATTGCCATTCATTGTTTTCCCATAAACCTCACAGAATTGGAGAGAATGTTAGCTAATATAACGTTTCTCGTATTCAAAAAACAAATCATTGAGCTTACTTCACAGTTGGCGGATCATTCGATTGTTTTGAACATTTCGAAACGCTCAAACAATAGGAAAAATAAAGTGACGGGCGTTCACAGCTGCGTCTGACTTCCTAATGAATAGAGGAAGAGATCACGCATGCTCAAAATCTCGACTGCAGCGGCAAAATATTTAAACGGTACTTACTTAAAATACACGCCTCGTACAGTTAGTTTTGCAAGGCACATAGTCATAAATGGTGCAGTGAAAAACTGGAGGATCAAGTATTACATTCAGTGATGGTAGACTGAATGTAGCTAGAGATACAACATTTTGTGGTTGAGCTATACTATTGTTAATGTTTTGCAGTTCACATATTTCCATAATTGAATGATGGGATGCAGATCAAGTAATGCCATACAAGGCAGCAGCGCTTGCAGCCTTACATTCTTATTCGATGGCGGCAATAAGTTTAGACTTTGTTTCCATAATTACTTCTGTAGAAGTGCTTGACCTAACTATTCCGACTTTAATGCCACAGCTAACTCATTTCTCAGCCGCTCCTCCCTCTTCAAGGTCAAGTAGCTAAATATATCATATTGGGCTCGCCCATCTCTAATTGTTCACACCAATCAGAATAGAAACAAGAAGCTATTTCTAATCTCGATTTCGTTTCACACAGAGTAGAAAATTTTGCATTAGCTCATGTTTGCTTCAAGCCAGGCATAGAGAAAAGTGGACTTTTGTGCTTGTTTACCCATAAATTTAGCACCGTAAAGAGAGCACTGTTTAGTTTTCCTGGACATTGATTTTGCATTCAGTACACAAATTGATGATATGAAAGGAGAGGAAATGCATTAGAGGAAGTTTTTGACTTGACAAACAACTGATGGTGTTATCCGTTGAATGCCGAGATGGATGGCTCAGGCGTTAACGCATTCAATTCGGGAGGTCACGGGTTCGATTCTCGTGTCCGACATTCTTGATCCATGGCTCTTTTCGGAGGTTTCCCCGGGTAGCCAGGCGAGTGCTGGAAAGGATTTCCATATCCTACGAAATTCTGTCCCTACATTTCGTTCCATGAATAATTTCGTTTCAGCCTTCATCCTGTTCGGTTTCTTTCAGCGATGGAAGCGTCAGCGAGTGTCGGGTCAGCAGCACGGCAGGAGGAACAAACGTTCTCCGGAAATCTCATCCCCCGGATTGGAAGATGAACCGTTAGTTTCCGCCCCCCCCCCATGGAATGGTACAAGCACATGGGAGGGGAGCTAAGCCAGCCTCCGCTGGGATGCTTCTAAGTTTGGATCTTTCCAGCTGCTCTACCGTGGCAACGTTCTGTCCGCCCTTAGGTTCTATTCGCCTCGTCCATCCTCACGGGGGTGCCCCGTCAGGATTTCGCACCTTTGTCTTTCGGATGAGGTGCTATGTCCCCTTCCGCAAGTCGTCATTGAGTCAACATTGAATAGCAGAATTTCTTAACGTTAATTTTTATCATTAAACACACTAACATTTGTCCCCACATTCATGCTTTAAGGCTCTGTGGGGATAGGAAATTATTCTGGGTAAACAAAAAGTTCCAACTCAACCAAAGCTAAGCCAAATCATACCAGGTATCGAACCCGGATTTCTGGGTTGAGAAGCCAGTATGCTGGCCACTCGACCGCACAGGGAATTTTGATTCGAATGCAGAGGTACATATTCATTCTCTGCTGTCGCAGCAAAGAGCATAATGGGAAACCTGCATAAAAATTATTCAATTGTCGATGATGTTTATATTCTCTTAATAAATGTCACAAAAATTGGTAATACCCTTTAGTAACAACAATATATCGCGCTGCGAGCTGTGTTTAATGAGCTTAAAGGTTAATGACTTGGAAACCAATCGTGTTTATATTTTGCGAAATAGTGTTGAAGTGTAAATATAAACATTCGGTAAATTTAACTCAATTATTAATCTGCCACTGGATTAGTAAAAACAAGACTAAAACAAGCAATGAAATAGTGATTTGCTTTACTTTACGCTGCGTAATCACAAGCGAATTGCAACGCTTTTTCATGATATGGTTTGCAAAATATGTCAGGATATATCGGCACACAAGAGAACATAAACGAGTTATAAAATCGTTATTATATCAGATATTGACATGCACAAATTAAAGGTGGATAATTTAAAGAAAAGTACCGTTAAAGTATTCACAAATCAAAGTTATGATTATTTAACAAGCAATAATGGAATCTGTTTTATTCTTCTTTCGTACAGTGACTCTTTTACATCTGAAGAATATTCAGTGCAGAAATTGTTTGAAGAAAACGAGATAATCATATAGATAATGGATGATTTAAAAATAAGAAAATAGTTTTGATGTGAAAAATAGAATTGTAGTAGATATAAGTAAGTAATAAATTCCTCTTTCTAACTTGTTAGGAACAGAACGTAGGTATAACAGTTACTATTCAACATAGAAACAATTATTTTTGGTTAAGGGTTCAATAGTGTCGAAGTGAAACAATTTCCCCGTAATGTATTTATTTTATTTATTAATCCTTCGGCTTTCCGAGCGAGATGGCTTCGCGGTAATCTAATATTCGGGAGCTCGTGGGTTCGATTTCCGTGCAACATTCTGACCCAGGTTTTTTTGGGGTGTTTTCCAGGAATACCAGGCAAATTTTGGGAATAATAATTACATATCCCGAATTTCCCGTTCCTAAATTTCATTTTTAACCTTCATTTCAATCCGGTCTCTCAGGTTAGGAAGTGCTGACGATGAACGGCTTTAGCGCTGCTGTGTGAGGACTTTGCGAACTGCAAATACTGTTCTCGACGGAAGGATGGTATTGTAGTCACCTGGTCATGGGGGGGGGGGCGCTGTCGAAATCCACGAGGCTTGTGGCTGCTTAACGAAGTCTGGTGTCGAGATTTAATTTCATCAGTTAAGATTCCATACTGCGCACTAGGGGCAATTATATATCATATCCCTGGGACGAAGTAACAGTTTTCATGGGAAATTCTTTGATAACTATATTTTCTAATGGTCTCAGGTCAATGCAATTAGGTATTACCTACTTATAATTTTTACTTCCTCTACAACATAACTATTGTAGGTAATTCCAGCAATAATCTGATGTAGGGACTTAATCGAATACAGTTTTGTGGTTTTCCGAATTAAAACAAACGTGTGTGGATGTTTTTTTTTATGTGTGGAACTGTATAACTAACGAAATGTTGGATAAATGTCAAAATGGATATTTAAGTTTTACTCTGAATAGCTGCAACATTTTGATTAATATACCTACCATATGTTTAAGATTTTCAACACGCCTCCAAAATTTTTTAAACCTTTTCCTCGGTCGTCCTATGTTCCTTGATAGTTACTTGCTATTTTGGGAATTCTATTTTCTTCCACTCTAAGTTCTGTTTCCAATTGGTTCTGTTTTGTATTATTGTTTTGTTTAATTCTTCTACTTTTAATTGTTGTCTCTAAGGCTCTATCGCTCTAAGGAATTTCATTTCTGCTGTTAGTATATTTCTTTTATGTTGTGCCAACAGTATCCATGTTTCTGAGCCGTATGTTAAAATTGGGACAGTCATTGTTTTATATAGTTTTATTATTAAATCGTTCCTTGCTTTGTCCTTTAAGGTTCAAAGAACTTATTTAATTTTTTTCAATATGTTTTTCCATTGTGTGTTTTTCACATCAAAGGAAATTAAATTTTGAGGCTTTTCCAAATATGTTATCTTCTAAAACCATTTTAAAACAAACTGGATGCCTTTAAATGCTATTGTTTTGTATATGCTTCTGTTATATGATATAAATTATATACCATTGTTTTAAGGTAATTCTCGTTTTTTTTCTATCTGCCTCTATCTGTCTCTATCTGCCTATACCATTATTTTTACTAATTCTGAGCCTAAATTAATTTCTCCTGCTGTTTATTGCTCCCATGTCATTATTATGCCGTTATATTTAAGATATTTACATGAAAAATAAAATGTATAGGTATATTGAATTTTTGCTAAAAGCGTTTTAAAGTTCTCTTTATTCTGAATGAATATGATGTACTTTTTAATAACCGGTGAACCAGATCTCATTACAACACAATTTATGCTAAATATCTTTGTGGCATTAACCATTTCTAAGAGTGGTTGTTATTGTTTTTCAGTAGGTACCTTAGAGTCACCCTACCGACTGATTCTAGTTCATTCGTCGTGACGAGAAATTGGGTAATATCTCAATGCAGATGGGCAACACTTTCAGCACAACATATAACAAGGTTACTATTCATTATAGTGCATGTTACTATCACTCGTGAGTAAGAAACGCCTGAGTATTACAACGAAAGCTTTTCACTAGAATAGACAGCGCATATGCGCAATACGTGGACTGGCAATATAAGGAACGCAGCGTATTAATGGGCGTTGTCTCACCCTGTATTTCATCATCTTCATATTCTTATTCTTCTTCATCATCAACAACAAAAACAACAACAACAGGGTTTAAGTCATTTAGGCTTGTTTTGCTCTCATATATCAAAACTGTTCTTCCATCTTCGTCTCGGCCTACCTATATTTCTTTTTCCTGTAGGTTTATAGGCCATAATTAATCTATAAACAAGGTGATTATCCATCGTTTCTAGATAGTCCCTCCAATTATTCCAATATTGTTGAAATTTTTCTGTTAAATTGAAGATCTTTAACTCTCTACATATTTCTTCACTTCTTCTTGTATCTGTTAAAGTGTAACCAACTAGATGTCTAAAAAATCGCAACCCTGCCACATCAATTTTTATTCCTTCTTGTTTTGTTATTGTCCGAAATTCGGATCCATATAGAAGTGATGGAACCGCCATTACTTTATAAAATTTTAGTTTTGTTTCTCGTCTTGTATTTTTTAGGTTTCTTATTATGGTACTATACATCTGATTAAATCTATTAATTTTATTTCTTATATCCTCATTTTTGAGATATGAGATATTACTTAAAACAGTTTATTCGTTATAATACTGTTATTTTAATACTATTTTAGCTCGTGTTGTTTCTGGTCCTCTAAAAGTCAAGACTTCAGTTTTATTGATTGAAGTTTTTAGTTTGTGATTTTGACTGATTTTGTTTAATTGATATAGAGCCTTCTGAAGATTTATCTCTGAGCCACTTATAAGAACTAAGTGATTTTCAAATAACATTATATGTAAAATGATATTATTTACCCTGCATTTATAGAAGGCAGATAAGAGCCACATATATCCATCAGTGCTAATGTAAACGGTTTAAGTAATACTTAGGAAGCTTTGTTCATAGAGAATTCCTGCAGCTTCAGTTTACATCCTGTCAGAAAGAGAAACTTAACAATGCGCTTAAGCATGTGAAACTTTTAAGATCCTATGAATTATAGAGAAAAGCTGAGCAAACGGGAGGAACACCCCAATGTGGGACCTAAGCAATTTGGCTTCTCCAATTTATCCCATATGAGATGTAGGGCAGTTTTGGACATCCTTGGTAGCGGCACGGTGTTACAACAGGGGATTAGCCGTGTTGACAACTTGTTTGGGGGTCGGGGGGAGGGGGTCCCCGCGCTGTTTTGTGGAAAACCGCCGGGAATTAGCTTCAGTCAGCTGTCCCAGCCTATTTGTCCCAACGGAGGGCATCCCTGTAGCCACATATAATGCACCTTCCTTATCGTCCACACATCAGGTTCCGGCGTTTTGCAGTAGAACTACGTATATCGACAGAGGAATGTCAACTGATTGTCCCTTCTCTGCATTCATCTTAATCATGTTCCTGCAGCTTGTAATCTGGACTATTTCTTTATACAATTGATTGCGTGGTAAATTGCCTAAATCTACCACTGCAAAGTTTTACTTCTACTCTTACCTATACTAAGTAGAAGAGATATTGTATTCCACTCAAACATTTGATTTTGAGATTTCACCGGAAATACACGTTTTGAGACTCCATCATCCTCCCCAAAAAAGTTTTTAGAAAGTGTGGCCCCCCCTGTGTGCATGTGTGTGTCTCTAATCTGATGTCTTGCACTCACATGACTTTCCCTACTCTTATACTGACCATTCTTACAAACTCTTATTCCTATATCTTCTTCATATTAGTTGAGATAAACATTTGCACAAATTCTCTTATTGCTTATTTCCTTGTAGGTGCAAGGGGAATATGGGAATACAGTAGGCTTTGTGCGATAGTCAAATACTTTAAAGCTCTGAGATCCTGTTCTCCTTGCACGCTTAACATCAGACACATTCACACGGACCTTTTTCTAAAAAAATTTGTTTTGGATTCAGGGGTCCTCGAAACATATATTTCCGGTGAAATATGACATCGAATTTTTGGTGGAACACAATACTTCCTCTCCTTACTAGTAGAGAAAGTAAAAGTGAAAAGTCAGAGAAGTATCACATTTGGTATTTAAGTCATTCTTGCAAGGATGAAGTCCGAGGATTAATAAAGTTAAAACTACTAAAAAAAAACTCGAAGATTTCTCGGCAAGGTTATTAATTATGGCTTCATGGGTGATCAGCCGTCTTAAATTTAAAAATGTCGAGCTTTCGGCCATACGAAATTCCATGGTCATCATCAGGAACTGAATAAATAAATAAATGGCCATCTCAAACTCATGGCCTTCTTCAGGAAATATTAATTATGTTTAGACATCGAACTGCATGGTCTTCTGGAACTGAATTGTGAAATTAACGGCCATCTCAAAATCATGGCCTGTTTATTTTTAGAATTCAGTTCTAGAAGACCATGCGAACTCGACTTGTAAACATAATCAGTGTTTTCTGAAGAAGGCCGTGCTTTTGAGATGGCTGTTAAAATCCATCGACGAATGAAGGTAAAGTGTAGTGATAATTATATGTTTATCACTACAGCAAGTGTGCGAGTAGAATAGAAAGTTCTGAAACACGTGATTTCTAGGGCAGACGCTCCCCGCTGAGATCAAGCACACCTAGAGTTGTAAAAGTACCGTAGGGTACTTTAGACTATCATAAGTAAGTGTAGACTACAGTAGTTTTCCTTGTAGGTATGATTGGTGAGTTAAGAACCTACCAGCATTACCTGTACGTTAGGTGTGTTGCATACCTACTGGGCGTTACCTCACATTGACCGTGTTGTTTTCGTATTGTGATCATGTTTTACTAGATTCCTCCAGTGGAAGCGCTGAACTTTGAACCTTCTCGAAACTGAGACAGGGTGTATAAAGGGCCGCTTAACCTACGGAACAATAGTGCATTTAAAATGAGAGGAAATACATTTCGCTCGGCTGAAATATCCAGGCGATGAACGAATGGCTGCACACACGACCACAAGATATTGCGGTGCACAACAAAGAACAGTGGGGGCCAAGCTACTCCACACCACATACCAGGCGTGGCGAGCATCAAAGGCGCTTAAGATCTAGCTTCCCCACACCACTCACGCGAGCAAACACGTGACAATGAACGCGGCACGTCAAAAAGGCGGTTTTCCAGGTCATTCGAGAAATGTTCATGACCGGCTTATTTGTAGACGTTCGAGAAATATCTAGCTACGTAATCACCGGTATAAAAGCTTGCGGAGCGAGTGACAGGCAGTGAGTGTGTCAGTGAGACAGCTATAAAATACGTTGCGTCGAAGTGAAGAAGTTTTAATGACTGTTGAGTGATTGTATCGTCGGAGTTGGTGTTTGAGAGACAGAGGAACTGAAGAGAGACTGTGGAAGGAGTGAGTCAAGGCTACGAGAAGAAAACAGTTGTAAGTTGTAATATCACGAAAGACTGCACACTGCGTTAACCTCGGCAGGAGAGAACTATATTTTTGCGCAAGTTTAGAAGGAAAATAAAGTGATAGAAAAGTAACTGGACTGGATTTCGTCCTTTTTGTCACAAAATGTTTCCAGAGAAATCTGTACACCTCCTACGCGCTGGAGGACGTCTGTTGAGAGTCTTGGAAACTATGTTGAAAAATGATACACCACTGTTTCACTTAAACTATGCTTAAGTTTTTATTTGAGTCCCCCTCGTATTTTGTTTGTCTCTGAATATTACGAAGAGGTAGTTACCCCGCGACAATACGTTTGAAGTTTGTTAACTTAATGTAGCTGACGTAAAATATATGATTGAAGGTCAGAGATGTAAACGGGGTAGGAATTATTTACTTAGCTGTGCGCGACTCGACCCGACTCGACCCGACCCTTCTGTAATTGACAGCGTATTTAAACACATTTCTCTAAGAGGGAAAGACTGCCTGCCATTCTTCGCACCGTTCTCAACCCTCCATTCTTTTCACTGCCAGTAACGGTCCTCTGATTGATTGCTCCCGACCTTCCCTTCGCTTTCTTTATTTGCCTATTTAGGAAGTTTACCCTCTCACTAACTTTTAAGCCGGTATGAAATGATTTATAGCTTTGTTTAATTACTGTTTTTTATCATAATCATGCTTCATTGTGAAAAAAATTGATTTGTTGCACTCATATGATTTCCTTTGCTCATTCATGTCCAAACCAATCTTATAAACGCGTGTTCTTCTGTGTACTTCATCTTAATCGAATAAACATTTGTGGAAATTGTTTTACTAAATATTTCCTACAGGTCATTGAGAATAAAGGAATACGGCAGGCTACAGCGACCTCAAATCTTTTAAGAACTGGTTGCTATGAGATGCCTTTGAAGTTCCATTATCTTTTTGCATGATCAAGAGATGAAAAAAAATTATAAGTATTTGAAAATTCAAGCTAATAAATGGAATACCGCAGAAATGATTAACTCCCAAAAAGACAAATTGTGTACTGAAACAGGATCTCTATCTTATATAAATAATATATCTTTGGCGCAACAGCCCATGAATGGCCAAGGCCTGCCGCCCAGCCGCTGCGTCCCCTACCTCTGCCCACTACAGGTGTCATTGGTGGGGTGCAGTACTGGAGGGTGGGACGTGGTCAGCGTCCCGAACCCTCCCGGCCAGTTACACGGCCTTCTAGACCTGGGGCCGCTACTTTTCCATCAAGTAGCTCCTCAATTGGTCCCCCTAGGACCTAACGAGGCTGAGTGCACCCCGTGCCAGACCTCTCAGAGGAGATAAAATCCCAATGCTGGTACCCGGAATCAAACCCGTGTTCTCCGCGCAAGAGACAAGCGCGCTACTAACTGCGCTACGGAGGTGGTCCTCTATCTTATATAGGTATATATACTCCATCCAGCCTTAGATGCATATCCTGTATCCATCCGCGATAACCTGGTTGTCGTATCCACTACGACTGATACAAATATACCCCACGTGGACTCATGCAACATAAGGATATTTACTCAGGAGTTTTAGGAATAGCGCCGTTAACGCATTGCGTTAAAGCACTCTTTACCAGGGTTATCATCCATCTTGTAAATTCAAGATAACCGCCAATATTTAAGGTACTACATTTAATGGGGTGCTTTGGTTTCGGCGTATCGCGGGTTAGTTGTTGACGGCTTGTGTTTACATCAAGTGGACCGATTATAGGTATAAATGGATGTGAGCATAAGTATGTAACAGCTAATCTCCAAATTACTATAGAACGTAACAGTCACATGGTTTTCTATACTCACTTTTCTTTTACGTAATACATTCACATATTCTTCCCTAGGTACTTGCCCATTATCATAAAATGCATAGTTGTCTATGACTGAAATACAAATGCCACATATTACATTCACACGGTTTCTACTCACTTTGTGAGTTATTTTGCTGCATAAAAATTTAATATTTTTGCAGTATAAGACAGCCATAAAAAGCAATTTTATTTATTTAGGTTATCATAACAAGAAATTACGACGAAGAAGCCAATAAAATACCTGGAAATTTAATACATTTATATGTTACAAATGTCTATGATTGAAATAGAAATGCAACATCCACACAGTTTTCTCCACTCGCTTTTCTTTTACGCAACAGAACTACATTATTTCTCTACTCATTCTTCAACATGCAATTCATACAATTTTCTATGGTTGAAATAGAAATGTAATGAATTACAACCATACGATTTTCTCTTCTCGTTTTTCTTTTACGTAACACATTCGTATGTCGTTTTCTACTCGCCCTTCAATGTACAATTCGTAAAATTTTCTAGGATTGAAATAGAAATGCAACGAATTACATTCACACGATTTTCTTTACTCACTTTTCCTTTATGAAACACAATCACATTTATGTCTCTGCTCCCTCTTCTACAAAGGATTCATACAATTTTTTATATGATTGAAATAGGAATGCAACGTTTTACGTTCACACAGCTTTCTCTACCTGCATTTCTTCTTGTAGTATTTGGAGTTGTTCAAATAATCCTTTTGCATAGTGTCTTCCTGATGTTTTTATTTATTTATGTGTCTTGTTTCTTTTGTGTTCTTTATAGTAGATACCTATCGAAACTTAGTCTAACAGTTGTAGGGATAAAATCGCCAAACCACGGGCAACGCCGGGTATGTTAGCTAGTCAAATATAATCAATAATCGAATGTGCTATATAGGTTTCGATGGACATTGTGACCGCCTCCGTAGCACAGTGGTAGGACGCCTGCCTCTGGCGCAGAGGACTCGGGTTGAATCCCCGGTACCGGCGTGGGGATTTTTCCCCCGCTGGGAGATCTGGCACGGGGTGCCCTCAGCCTTGTTATGTCCCAGAGGGGCCAATTGAGGAGCTACTTGATGAAGAAGTAGTGACCGCAGGTTGCGAAGGCCACATAACCGAGCTCGGGGCGCTGACCACGTCCCACTCTGTAGTAATATACCCCACTCGTGACGCCTGTAGTGGATAGAGGTAGAGGACGCAGCGGTCGGGCGGTAAGCCTTGGACCGTCAGGGTTGTTGCGCTAGGGGTTAGTAATACTTCTGTACCTGTTGTTCTTATAATGCCATCTCTATCCGTTATAACCCATAGAATTTTTGCCAGTAGCCCTCAAAAAATTGGCTTCAGGTACGGCTCCAAGTATCGCAGATAAACATTCGTGACTGTGATTTACTCTTGCAGGTAAATAGTGTGAAGATTAAATTAACTTTATATTTAGGATATTAGTAACAAATGCACTGTCTAAGGCACTAAATTTATTATTATTATTATTATTATTATTATTATTATTATTATTATTATTATTATTATTATTATTATTATTATTATTATTATTATTATTATTATTATTATTATTATTATTATTATTATTATTATTATTATTATTATTATTATTATTATTATTATTATTATGATCATCATCATCATCATCATCATTATTATTATTATTATTATTATTATTATTATTATTATTATTATTATTATTATTATTATTATTATTATTATTATTATTATTATTTCGTAAACCTTTAAATTTTATTCAACTTTTATTTTCCCTTAATGCGGAATATTTTTTTAGTTTTGAAACGGGATCTTTACTTTGTGTACCTATGTGCTAGAGTATTTTAGAAAGCTATGTGAAATGTTGATTTCTACTGCCTTTTGTGAATCATTGTTGATCACATGACGCCAAACACATTGCGTCTCAAGTTAGGCCTGCACATAGTGTAGTCAGGCGGCACTTCACACCTTCTCCATATCATATTTCTTCCCCACTGGAGGAACACTTCTTTCTTATGATTTTTCTTCCACTCCCCTACCCCTCGCACTTGTGAACTACATCTTTCATCCGCCATTTCTCTGTGCCGTCTTTTCCACTTGCAGGGGATCCAACACTACGGCGAGAAGAGAGGAAAAAAAGTGAGCGACGATTGGCGCACAAAAGGAAGAAGGGATGCTGTAATAAGTTGCAGCAGTGATAACTTGCACCTCTGATGGCGGCTAATGGATACTTGGGGCAACAAAATGGTCGCCTGCCTAACCACACACTGTCCCCTTCTGTGTTTTCTTACTGATGTAATTGCCTCTTTCGACCAACACCACAATAGGCAATCAAATGTGGCAGAGCTGAGAATTAAGTACGTCCACATATTATATAACACATTAACTGAAATACCCGGCCTTGCCCATGCTTTAACGCTTTTTCCCTATTAAAAAATTACTTAATACGTTTAAACAAAGACCTAAACTCTTAGGATACCTTAAAAAATAAAAAATTAACAATAAACAAGAACTTGGGAAAGGCACTATGCAAACGCACTATTAAACAATCACAAATACTACAGGAAGAAAAGCGAGCAGAGAAAGCCACATGAATGTAATACGTTCCATTTCTATCTCAATTATATAGAAAACTGCATACATTTTTTTTTTTTTTTTTTTTTTTTTTTTTTTGTAGAAGAGGGAGTGCAGAAGGAAGTGTGATTGTGTTTCATATAACAAAGCTAAGTACAGAAAATAGTGTAAATGTAATAGGTTGCATTTCTTTTTCAAACGTATAGAAAATTGTATTAATTTTATGTTGAAGGGCGAGTAGAGGATATGTGAATGTGTTGCGTAAAAGAAAACCGAGTAGAGAAAACATGTGAACGTGATACATGCATACCTAGCAAAATGGATAACACACAAAGCTTCTGAATGAAAAAATACACATATGTAACGAATTTTGAAGTGATCGGTAAAATTGTTTCGGAGATTAGCCGTTACACAAATAAATACACATCCATTAATAGGTAGGTATATATACACATTAGGTATCCATTTTCTTTAATACCTATGTACAGTCATGGAAAAAATAACAGAGCACATTAGGAGAGCAGAATATTTCATAGTTCCACGTCGTGTTGCAGCGCGGTTTACACAAGTCAATATTTTAACATGCAACTGCGTTTATTGATAGTCGCTGTATGTTATCGTCTGTCGGACACACAATAGGCTGTGTCCAACAGACCATAACATATGGAACAGAGACTATCAATAAACTCAACTACTTTCCTAATGCGTCAATAATTTTGTCCATGGCTGTACATACAGTTAGAGAAAATATTGTAAGCATTTCCTCCAAAACTTCGATACCAGAATTTCAGCTAAAATAAAATTTTTAAACACCCTGAATCCAAAACAGCTCTGTCTTTGTAAGTGTGTGTGTGTGTGTGTGTGTGTGTGTGTGTGTGTGTGTGTGTGTGTGTGTGTGTGTGTGTGTGTGTGTGTGTGTGTGTGTCTGTGTGTGTGTGTGTGTGTGTGTGTGTGTGTGTGTGTGTGTGTGTATGCGCGCTGTTGTGAACAGCATAACTCAAAAGTGAAAATTCCGTCAAACACTAAGTATTTAAGTTCAGCGTCTTTCAAGGATGTGACACAAACATAAAAAAAGAAGAGACAGACAGAAAGAAAGAAAGAAAATCCTCATTCCATAAGTATTCTTTACGTTTAAATGGGGCATTTTTGAAAACAAAAATTTATCTTGTCAAAAATGGCTTCTTTCTTTCCTTCCTTCATTCCTTCCTTCCCTCATTCCCTTCTTCCCTTCCTTCCTTCTTTGTTTGTTTGTTTCTTTCATTGTCATAATAATAATTATTATTATGATTATTATTATTATTATTATTATTATTATTATTATTATTATTATTATTATTATTATTATTATTATTATTATTATTATTATTATTATTATTATTATTATTATTATTATTATTATTATTATTATTATTATTATTATTATTATTATTATTATTATTATTATTATTATTATTATTATTATTATTATTATTATTATTATTATTATTATTATTATTATTATATCAGCATTATCATTATGCTTGCTTAGAAAGTTCCTGTAAAAATATGATAAATGGGAGCTGAAAATAAATTTAGAAAAACTTTTTATATCGGACGTGGAACAGAAATCAAAGATTTAATTCTGGAAGAACAGAAAAGCTATATTTAGAGGATGTGAATAATTTAAGTCTTTTTTTGGGAGGGGGTAGGGTAAAATATATAAAGAGAATGATTACAGAATCAATAAAGGTAAAATTATAACATCAATATTGAAAACATCCTGTGGAACAAACATATCTATAAGTAGGAAGAATAAATTGAAAATAGTAGTGAAAACTACTGTCATTATTGGAGCTGAAACATGGAAATTTAACCAAAGTTTAGATTCAAAATTTATGTCGATGTAAATGGATTTTCTAAGGTCAGCGAGATGTTCAATTGGAAAAAAATAAGAAATAATTTATAGGAGAACAAATGAATAGTAGTTCAATTATAGACTATGTAAGATAAAGACAGCTGAATTGGTACGGACATATTAGAAGAATTAATGACGATAGATTACCGAGAAAGATTTTGGAATGGAGTCCGCCTGGAAGAAGAAGAAGCAGAAGAAGAAGAAGAAGAAGAATGGAATGAATGAATAGGGATGAGTGGAGAAAGAAGATTCTTTGAACATTGAAACTCTTGTATACAAATAAATTAATAATAATTATTATTAATGTTGTGATTCATGAATTATTATTTAAGCAAGTTTTAAATTCATTGTGTAAGGTAATTTTTGAAAAGTAAACTTGACGGATACGAACGATATTTGCTTTTTGTAACCTTGAGCTCGGGGATTTTTCGCTGCAATGTGACAGGGGCTCGCCTAGACCAACTGAAAAGTCTGCTTCAAGTGCCCTTCTCAAGACTGAAGGGGTTTCAAAGCGAAACGCTGTATTTAGTTTGTTCTGGTCTCAAGTGGTTTCTATTCGGATACTTGTCAAAATTATTATATTAGGCCAGTCTCTTGTAAACGAAACCACTCGTGCCGCATTGTTGGGTGCCGTTTGAAAGAGCAACAATAGACGTCTCTTGTTTCAAGGCCTGTGTTTCACAGTGGCACTCCGCGACTTGTGTATTTACATAAGTGGCCGGCTTTGTGACCAGGTTGCGCGACCAGGCTGGTCTTAACACCTCAATGCACGCGGTAAATTGCCAACGGTGTGCCCAAGAGAAAGAAACCGATACGTTAAACGCTGGAGCCAGACGTTTTCATCCGCTAGCACGTGCGTTGCCTACCACTTAATCAGAGGTTCAATTTGGTCGCATGCCAGCGAGTTGCTATTGTTTCTAGCAAGTGACGTATTCCTGGCAGTGCTTCATGCAGAAAAATGAGTACTTACCTACTTAGTACATGCAAGTGAAAGAATTATTAATGTATACAAGGAGACGTTAACAGACCCTGTTATCACGGCGGTAATTTTTTTGCGTGAAAATACATTGAAAATAATGAGATATGCACCTGATCATTCTCTCTCTCCCTCTCGAACACACACACACACACACACACACACACACACACACACACACACACACACACACACACACACACGTTCATTTTGTGGTAATATTGGTAACAATTGTCATACCCAGGCCCCAGTTACAGGTCAGATTTCTAGACAGATAATTTTAACCTTCGACCACGCTCCTTTTTCAGATCCCCTAAACATTACAACATTTTACAAATTTACAAGTAATATCGCAAGTAGACTGACCTAACCAATAAATTTAGAAAACAGCGAGAATGAGACAGTTGAAAGATATTCATCTGGAGCATTTCATAAATAAAAGATGAATTTAAATACTATATCTGTATAGAAAGTTTTAAACTCTATAAAAATAACCAAAAATATTGTGACAAAAAAAATCAGTCCAGTTACTTTTGTATCACTTTATTGCCTTCTAAACGTTTGCACAAATACACAGCTTTTTTCTTGTCATTAACAAAGTTCACAGTCTTTCGTGATATCACAACTCAAAACTGTTTTCTTCTCGTAACCTTGACTATCCTTTCAGTGTCTTTCTTCACTTTCTCTGTCTCTCATACACTGACTCCGAGAATATAATCACTCGACGCTCCTTAAATCTTCTTTACGGCGACCGTACCACTGACACGTATAGATCCAAAACTGTAACTGACTCTCTGCTGTTTCCTCGCCTCCTTATATAGCGGGGAATGATGTCACACGGACCTTTCGCGAACGCCTTCAAACACCTTGACGATGACGAAGCCAGATCTTTCTCGAAGGTTCCGGAGAAAACCCTTTTGGTTCTGCCGCTCTGATTGGTGTTGGTCACGTATACACAAATATTCACGCGAGGAAGCCTAACCTTCGGCGTCTTTGTTCGATCGCCCGCCTGGTACCTATGTGGTATGAAGTAGCTTAGCTCAGCCAGTTCTTTGTTTTGTACTGCGCCCGGCGTCACACTACGGTTATTCATTACGGTTAGCGCAGTTCAATTTACTCAGACTACCAACTGAGGAAAACAATATTTAGGAATTGCAAGTATTTTGATGTACACTTGTTACAACAGAAAACAAGTTAAGCTAAAATAAATCTTGCTTTATTTTTAACATTAAGAAGTGGCCTTTCTTCTGGTAAAATACTTTAATTAATAAAAGAACAATTATTAAAAACACAGAAATGGAGAACTGAAATGGAGTGGTATTCCCTTAAGAAAGAATGAACATCGAGTTGGAAGATGTAGATATGAAAGACTTGGCACTTCATTTAGCAATTCCGTGTGATGTTGATTAATCTGTAGATAAGACTTAAGTACAGAAGCATTACCAAGTCCTGTGAATTTGGTTAATACTTGTTCTCGGATTCCTGCTTATGCCATTTACGATACGAGTGATAAACTGTTTTTCAGCGATTTATGGGAATACAGTTGGCGACATTGACTAAATAAATGAATGATTTAGTGATAATTTGTACAAAACAAAAGAATCAACAGGTGATAATTCGTATATGATAGTTTGTCAATCATATACAATATCTACTAAATAAGAAGACTTTTTAAAAGACAGACAATTTCTCTCTCTCTCTCTCTCACTTGATACAGATTGTTGAGTTTGGTGGTGCTGCTGTTAGAACAGCAAAAAAGAGAAACAATAAAATAAATTGCATTTTGTCAAAGAAACCTACATAGTTTGTTTCATGCAAAGGTTTTCAAAATCAAAGATGTAGAAGTTATTTATTTTAACACTTTCATACATAGAACAACTTTTGTTGGTACAGCTCAAAATATAGAACTAATAGGTAATATAAAGTTTGAAGCTTTGTAGGATTTGATATGTGCTTTTGAGAGTCAAATCATTATGTACGTTAAAATAATATTTTACCGTCCCTCAAAATCTCTGTCCTCTTTTCCTCTTTCCCAGAAGGGGCGTTTATCGAGCATGTGTTCCGTTGTAGGATTCGGGTTTGGTAGTGCAAGAGAGTAAGCCAGATTAAAGTGATTTCCATTGGCATAAGGTTCCAGAATCTCCATCCTTTTCTGTATTTTGTGGATTAAAGCAGTGGTAAGAGGTAGTGACGAAGGAAGGGTTCCTTGCAACTGGGGCAGAGTACCGTGCGTAGGCCATCCTGCCCTTTATACTTCTACCGTGGTCCCTTGCAGGGAGTGACGAGGGGAGAGACCGAAATAACTATCACTCCAAATGACGGTGTACTTAAGCATGGACGGGGCCTCTAGCGTTTTCAGTTCGGACACATCCAACGTCGATCAAACCCTCAAACACGCTCCTAACCCCCGGAGATCCCCTGAGGGTCCTTGCCGCACACGGAGACGAGTACAAACTATGCAGTGTCAAAGGATGCCAGGAAGAAACCTCTACAAAGCGCATTTCCACCGCCCAGCCCGCAACACGCTCAACAGCGCCGCCTGGTCCCTTATTCTCCCTTAATATGGATTAGGTCTTTAGACCTGTTCCGAGGCTAATCAAGCTACTCTTTCAACCTCATTCGGGGTCTCCTCGTCGTAATGGTTTGTAAAATGGTACTTGCAGTGACAATTTAGGTTTCATTCTTAAGAAACTTGATAGTGTCAGAATAGCAATTTCCATGCAGAATCTCAGTGTTGGTGTTTCTTGAAAACTATACAATCTATCATAATGAAAGTTTTACCGCTGATTCAGAAGCCATAGTCTAATCGTAAGTAAAATTAATAATTTTTACTCTGTTGACATTCCAATAAAAAAAAATCAAGATTTTTTCACACATGTTCTTCTTTAAGTGCACTTTTCACCTAAATAGTTAAAAAGACACATTTTAAACATGCTATTCAACATAGCTGGTGAACGATTAAGACATTTTAATCAGCAAGTGCAATTTAAAATTTTTATAACTATGCAATTTTATTATTTTTGAATTTTTTATGTATGAAAACAGTTTTTGGAAGAATTTCATGAAAGTGTAACAGAACGTGTTTAGAGAAACCAGTCTCCGTATGTACAAAAAAATCAATGCTCTATTTATTATAGTTCTTTTGAAAAGGTGTACCTAAAGTTTGAAAAAAGGAAGTTAATGTCGTGCGGTATAAAAGGAGAATGACAGTCTGGCCGCCATGTTTAAAACTCCATTTAAACGCACCTAATTGCCGCAAACAACACAAAAACCATTTGCATGTTCTGCAAACTATGTAGGTTCATATTAAGCAAAAAATCAATTTTTATCCAAAATTGCAACCAAGTGTCTTTAACATGATCGCTTTACTTTCTCTAATATCTTTTATTTTCTTCCTCTAGTTCTGTTATATTCCGGAGTCGATCTTTTCTAGATCCTTCCTCAAATTCCTGCCGCCTGGTTTCACAACCCTGAACCAGATGACTATTGGTTACCGACGCAGGGAGTGGTGGTCACCGGGACTCGCACACAGGACCTCCCTAATGCAAGTCTACACCCATCTCGCTCGTAAAGCAATGGTAACCAACAGACCCGCAATACAATCATGTTTCTACCTTAGGTACGAATAGCACAGCCTTGCATCAACTGAAATGCATTAAGCATTCAAGAACAGAGCAAGGAATCTACTGTCACTCCCTCCTGAATGTCTCTGGGGAAGAGCAAAACGAATTTGGAGGTTTCCCTTGGGGTTTAAGATGCAAAAAGGGCAAAAGCCGGGGGCTTGTGGTTGTCTTCACCTGTACCAACAAACTGCACAACCCCAAGTAAGATAAACAGCAGCGTATGAAGCTGTGTACCCAGTGGTGACAGCCCATTAGCTACGGTTGCTCTTTTTATTTCTTCCTCGCATTCAAACCTGCAAGTGTCTCCAACCTTCACGTCAAAGAGCATTGCTTCCAGCAGAGTACCTGGTAATAACAGTGATATTATGTCACTGTGATTGCTTTTGGCTCTTGTAATTGTGTTTTCAAGGATTCACTGGTCTTTGCACCACTACCTGGTATGTTGGATTGTTATGATAGTTGAAAACAGTCACATCACCAATGCTTTACCTTTGTTCGACCAGAGCACGAGCTGAAAAAAGACACCCCTCTGGTGTATAACTCAAAAACGGAAAGTTTGTTGAATACCAAACTTGATATTTAAGTTTAGCACCTTCCAAAGATATGATACGAAGACTTTCAAGAAAATCTCTCCACTCCAGGCTACTCCTTTACGTGGAAGATTTTTTGAAAATTTTGATTTTTTTCCTCAAAAGTAGCGCTAACGATTTTCTTTAACATACATGTATTTTAGATATTTTTACAACTATTTCAATGTAGGTGTCTTCAATTATTTGGGAAGTCCTCTTCATTTGTATAACTTTTGCATAACTGGAACCCGTAAGACAAAATCTTTCTCTACAGAAAGATATTGCTTGTTGTATGTTTGAATTTTCCAATACTTTCCTCAAATGACAAGCTGTTATTAGTTATGTGTCAAACATGCAAAGAAAATGGAATGACAAAGCCATCACAAAGCAACCAATTCTTAAAAGATTGGACTACCGTTTAAACCCTACTGTATTCCCATATTGCCCTTGCAATTAACAATAAGACAATTTCTACAAATGTTTGTTTCGTTTAACATGAAGTAGATAGAGGAATAAGTGTTTGTAATAACAGTTTGTGCAGGAATATATGAATACAACAAGTCAGATTTTTAAACGTGTTGTTTTGACTTTAGAGGATGTCAAAATGCATTTCTGGTGAAATATTGATATGGAATTTTTGGGCGAAATGCAATATTTCCTGTACTTAGCAAGCGTAAAACGTCTAGTCTCTAGATAATGTAATAAAATATCATAAATGTGCAATAATTATGATATAACTTCACGTTGACAGATCGAAGCGCCCGTTGTAATAACATACGGCTTATTTAGCTGAATAAGCTATGAGACGTCTATTTTACAAGATAAGGTTTAATTCAATCAGTACAATTACACACGAATTCTTCTAATTTATTGCAAAATATCATAAGACGTTGTTATTCTAATAATTAATTGTTTGATCCTGCATGTTTACGTTTTTAGGCTCGATAGAGTAATCTGAATTATTAAATTTATCGAAACGTTCCTTTGTTCTTATTTAATCGTATCCAATTAACAATTACTTCATTTATTGTCGACGCGAAAAATTAAGTGAAATACGTATTGCGTCATGTTTATATGAGTCGATTGAGTGTTTATTTGTTTTATACATTTAAATTAAAAATGATATAGTTTCGTAATGTTCTTAAATTTCATAACTATAACTGAATGTTATTTATCGTTATTTCACATATTAAATACATATAATTTAAGAAGATTGCTTGTATTACTTATGATGCATACATTTCATAGAATAACAATATTACATAGAGTAAAGTTTCTCCAAGAACAAAAACAAATGATATTAATTTTCTACAAATTAGCACTTTAATAATAAAAAATTACACTTCTTTTAGACGCAGTAATTTTAATAAGTACAAATTTCTTTCTCCACAATATGAAATATACCTCCACAGCTACTTTGACAAGTTACAATGTGTCCAGTTGGTGCATTAATGGACCACATGGTAAGGAAGGAAAGGCCTACAGATGGCAGCACAGTGTTTGTTTTGAGCAGTTGCTACACATGTACTACTCATTGCTAATAACTTGTCAGCAAGAGCGAGCGAGCGAGCGAGCGAGCGCGCGCACACACACACACACACACACACACACACACACACACATACACATCTTCCTTCTGCCAGCAGCCAGTCCGCGCGGGAAGAGGAGGGGGCAGCAAAAGCAAATTATTTACACTCAAATGATTCTATTTCAATATCGGAACAAAAGAAAGGCCACCGCGCTCAGTGGCGGGATGGAAAGATGAAGAAGAAGCAAGAGGGGTGGGCAGGCGGACCGACCGGTTTATGTGTACGAGGGGACTGACAGACTCGCTACAGGGTGTGCCCTATCATGAACTCCGGACCTAAGATGCCTCATCTCCAGGAAACGGGAATTAAAGACAAAACATTCATTCATCATTGCTTAATCTTTAATTATGTAAATACAATAACACATTTGTTTATTTTTTCTAGCAATTATTTACCTACGTGGTTGAAATAGTATTGTATTTTCCCCCAAAATACTATATTGACATTTTAGTGGAATAATACACATTTTAAGGTACACTAATCGAAACCCAATACTCTTTTTGATTTTTCGAAAAAAACCTGCGTGTGTCTGTTGTTTCTTTGAGAATAAAGGAAAAACATCAGATGTGTTGCACTCACATGACTTTCTCTACTCTTGTACTAACCACTCTTACAAACTCTTATAGTGTATTTATTATCTTGTAGGTGCAAGGAGAATATGGGAATACAGTAGGCTTTGAGCGATAGTCATATCTTTTAAAGCTGGTCTCTATAATAAATTCCGTTCTCTTTGCACGGCCAAGAAATAAAAAGTGAACAACCACCTTCCATTTGAGAAAAGTATAACTATTGCAAAACTCACGCAGATAACAAGGAAAATCTTCGAAATGGTTCACTTCTTAAAAAAAAAATCACGTGATATATATTGTGTGTTTAACAAAATCTGTAGTTTTTGTACAGTAAGATTTGGTCTATTTCTTAAGATTTACCATTTATACCTGTTTACGGGCCATAACCAGAAAATTCAATATATACATTTCATTTGCCATAAAACATAGGGTACTTTAATCAAAATTTTTTGAGCCATTTTTGAGAAAATTAGAATTTTCGAAAAATTTGCTATGTGAAGAGTAGTTTAGGGTGGAGTAGTTTTTTTCAAAATCTTCGTGTCATATCCTTGAAAGATATTAAAATTAAATATCAACTTTTGGTTTTAACCGACTTTTCGTTTTTGAGTTATACTGTTCACAGGCAGACACACACGGACCTTTTTCTAAAATTTATTTATTTTTTTTAATTGAGGAGACTTCAAAACATATATTTCCGTGTAATTTTTGGATCGAATACAATATTTCCTCTAATTACTATACATACTACAGAAAGTAAAAATATAATATATAACAAGATGTTAATGTGACAAATTATCCTATATAATTATATAACTATATAACACTCAAAAGGAAAAAGGTGTTGAAAATTTCAAACCAATAGTAACGGATACCTATCTTGGAAACAACAGATGCTACAGAAAAAAGCAATTTGAAATAAACTGTGTGGGATCTTGATGATACCAGACAGCTGCGCTGACCGTCGAGCCACAGAGGCGGGGGATGAGAAACACTAACTTCATTCGATATCATTCGATACTGATCTAAGCGGCTTAATGTTTAATTTCAAGAAGATGGAATACAGGAACTACATAATACATATTATCCTATCAGACTTTCCAGAGTAAAAACTCAAGAGGTGCATCTTCCAGATGGTGAACATTCTTCCAGATGGTTCCAGGCTATATAAACTAAACCCCGGCGCGACAGCCCACAAGGGGCCAAGGCCTACCGCCCAGCCGCTGCGTCTCCCACCTCTGCCCACTACAGGCGTCATTGGTGAGGTGCAGTATTGGAGGGTGGGACGTGGTCAGCGCCCCGAGCCCTTCCGGCCGGTTATGCGGTCTTCTAGACCTGGGGCCGCTACTTCTCTATCAAGGAGCTCCTCAATTGGTCCCCCCGGGACCTAACGAGGCTGAGTGCACCCCGTGCCAGACCTCCCAGAGGGGATAAAATCCCCATGCTGGTACCGGGGATCGAACGCGGGCCCTCCGCGCCAGAGGCAAGCGCGCTACCAACTGCGCTACGGAGGCGGTCTTGCAGGCTATACAGTGTTTCCAAAAATTTGTAAACTGGAGCGATAGGGGTTTCTTTTTCATAATTTCACAGAATTTAAATCTTCTTCCATTCAACAGGGATATGAGATGCTACTTTTAGCACTCTATTCCAAATATGGCAGCATTTTAATTACTTTTAACCAAAAGGAGTAAATAGGGAGGCTTAAAATATTTTAAAATTGAATTATTTCAGAGAGGTTGTACATTTTTCATATCATCCCATTTCTGTCATATGTCACTGAAGTTTTACCCAGTAATAGTGGTTCAGGAAGGCTGCTGTCTGCGGTGGAAAAGGAACCGGGTTCGATTTCCGGGCATTTTTTTCCTTAGGGGAGCCCGTTAAAGGATGCACTCACGTTCTTGGGACCAAATAAGGTGCCACTTTAAAGAAACAATGGCGGCTAAGGCCCTGGGATGTGCATGTAGTAAGTGGAATGTTGACAGCATATTGCTTTGCCCTATTACTGCAATCTGAAGTTGTGGGTGGAAGCAGGGAGGAGGAAATTGCAGCTGCCGTGCTTTTATAACATTATTTGCAATTGGCCAAGGGTGAACATTTTTTATTATAACTACTATCAATACTGCCACGATTTTGTTCATGTTGAGGTAATTGTGCAACTCTGCACCAGGCCAAAAAATGAGGTAATTACCGTTTTCATATTTTTTTCCTTTGATATGAAAACGTTTTCCTTACTTTTACTAAACATTTACACTAAATGTTTTTATTAAATTATCAAGTATTTCAATAAATTTGCTAAAAAAATGCAAATGTTTTCAAATCCAAGCCCGACAAACATTTTTATATTAAGCTCTTACAGATTCTCTCTTAAGTGTGACAATTTAATTGTTATTACGTCTTCAACATAGAAAACATTTTGTATTTTCTCTTCGAATGGTAGTCTATATTTGTTTACCAATCGGCGCAAATGAAGCACATAGTGCATCATATGCAAAATAAAAATATTGGGAAAAATACATTGTAGTTGTAATACAAAGGAGTTTTAATGTCTTACATTATTATTATTATTATTATTATTATTATTATTATTATTATTATTATTATTATTATTATTATTATTATTATTATTATTATTATTATTATTATTATTATTATTATTATTATTATTATTATTATTATTATTATTATTATTATTATTATTATTATTATTATTATTATTATTATTATTATTATTATTATTGTTGTTGTTGTTGTTGTTGTTGTTGTTGAACAAAAGAAAGGTTTAAATTATGCTCAAATGGCTTTAGGGTCCCTACAGTGGAGATACCCCACAATTCGTCTTCTCAGAGTAAGGAATAACCCCCCAAAAAACTCATCTAGGTAATTCACCCTAACCGAGATTCATACTTGGTACAGTCCTAAACTCGACATTCATTCATACGCAATTCCTTACAAACCAACTTAAATATCAACTTTGGTTTTTAACCGACTTATCGTTTTCGAGTTAATCTGTTCAGATACTGACAGGTACACACACATACACACACACACACACACACACACACACACACACACACACACACACACACACACACACACACGCCACATGGATCTTTTTGTAACCCTGCTTTTTTGGGATCAGGGGTCTTCAAAACATACTTATTTTCGGTGAAATCTCGACATTGAAATTTTGGGTGGAATACAGTACTTCCCCAACTTATAGGTAGTAGAGAAAGCAAAAATGACTTATTAGCGAAGTGCTCAATAGAACGGTAGGTATGTACGCCTAACATGCCTGTCGTATGAATGACATTGTTTCCAAGTTTAGTTCTGCTCTCAGAGAAAAGGTAAAGGAACTTGCTCTTAAGAAGTAACAAGAAGTAATCTCATTTGATACAGTTACACAACTTTCTCTGCCCATTACAAATTCACAGGCGTACCTTAATATCATATAATTCACTAAAAATCTGGTGTATGCACTCACATGTCTTTCTCTACTCACTCTGTACAAACTACTTACAAATGCGTACTTTTTTTTATCTATTTCATGTTAATCGAGATACACGTTTTGTAGGAGTGGCTTTATTAAACATTTCCTTTTAATTACGATGGGAATAGGACAACACAATAGGGTTTAAACGATAGTTAAATCTTTCAAGAGCTGGTCGCTATGTTATGGCTTTGAAATTCTCTTCTCTTTCAATGACCAGAAGGGGGGGGGGGCGGGGGGCGGCAGGGGAGAAAGAGCATACTGCGCCTCGTGCTCGCAAAATTATTATCATATGAAACCCTCCTAGCACATAACTAGGCCCCTTAGATTAATCCGTTCACTGCAATTTAATTAGCGCATCTATTGCATGTTGCTTACGATATTTGCTAGCTGATGTTCTTTGCATAGTCGAAACTGTGCTGCAAAATGAACTAGCCTGTGAGATAGACCACCTGTTTTACTTCACACCTCAATGCAGGACCTATTGTCCTAGGTAATGTGGGGTCATTGGCCTCGTAGAAAGCATTCGAACTCCTATTCCTATACAGCACTCGTTCCGCCCAGTGCGAGGATATTTTCTGTGGCAAATTACCTGAAGGTACTAACCAACCTGAAAACATACTACTCTTAATGTCCACAAATGAAGCAAATGTTGATGTAATATTGTTCATTACCCTGTCCGCCATTAACTGTAAAATGATTTGCACTTATGACAGCCGCGTCTGAAATTATAATTTTCTATATTTTTATAGGATGAAATTAATACTTTGTACACTTAAGAGTGTTTATGTTACAAATATTTTATAGTTTTGAGGGAATAAATTATTCAGTTTATTCACAATGTGAAAACACCTTAATGCCTATTTAAGATACTCCATGCATATAAAAAATAAAATAATACAACAGTTTTATTATTTTATAAACTCTTATTTCTGAATAAGCACCATCAATCTCTGGCACGAAGAAAAAAATAATTACTTTTAAAGTAGTTAATTTCTTTGCTTTGATGGACATCGAAAATATTTTTTTAAAGCTAAACAAATTTTCAGATTCTAAAAGCAAAGGCTGGACTTGAAGTCACATTAATGGAGCAAATGCTGGAAAAATTCTAGGAGTAGGTATAGCACAAATATACAAGTAATATATCGGTTCTTATGTAAAATGGATCCCACTATACGCTAACTATACATTTTGTTAAACTGGACACTGCTATTTGGTAAGATCATCTTTGATTCCCTGTGTCTTAAGGGGCTCTAATGACCAAGTTATCGACTGGCCCTTAAACACGACACATTCACTCACACCTCTGTGTCTTAAGGATAATATTAAATGTGAATGGCTCAAAAAATCATTTTGTTTTTGTTTGTTTTGTGCCTTATAAAATCTACAAGATTTATAAAAATCCAATTATGCATTACAGTATGGGTATTCGTAATATTTAAGCCCTTTAAAATAATAATTTAAATATGTCGTCTGCTGGGTCACGCTCCTTTTAAATACCACTACCACCATCGATATTAAATTTGCAAAATTTTATAACTGCACAAAAATTTGCACAAGAATTGCTAGAGAGGCTAGAATCAAGAAAGGCAGCTTGAAGAGGAAAAGTGAGGATCAAGAACCATTGGAACACGGAGATTATGGTGCAGGAATGTTTTAAATTTAAATTTTGGTGAGTTAGCCAAAGGCACTTTTTCATTTTCCCGGAAGTTTAAATTTTACAGCTTTGGGTACACTTTTCTCAGAAGCTACTTAAGCTAGAGGACTAACATTTGCTGTGATGTTACAAACCATCTAGTTTAGGAATGTGAGAAGAATTATTCTTATCTGCAATATATTGAATTTAACGATGATGGCAAGAACATAACTATAAGTATACATGTCAAATATTCACTTTTTAGTTTGATTAAATGTATTGTACTGTACTTTAAAATGCTACCTTTTGAATTTAAGAGAGATTTACTAGTGGGTAATACAGTGCTAACGCGGTATGTCTCATCAGATATACAAATAGCGCCGGAAGAAAGCGTTGACCTTGATTCCTGCCCGTCACTACACCTCCCTCAAACTCCTCAGTTTTCCTACTGCTTTCAAAGGACACATGTCATTAAGTTTATGGTCTGTTTCAACTGGATTGTTTTTGTGTCTTATCAAAGTGTATGGGAGTGTAATTCAGTGTACAAGATTAAAAAAACATCAAAGCGAAAGAAGCTTGTGGTTTCAATGGATAATTAATCGTATTGATAAAGGAGAACCTTTGGAGAGAATAGCTGCTGAATTGGGACTTGAAGATAAACATTATTGCGTACTTGGAGCGTGCACTCCAGCGGAACTGTTAATGATAAAGCGTTTGTGTGACCGTACTTCGTTCAAACGCCACACGTGTTTAAAACAAAATACTGTGGATCAATTCTTTGTTAAGAAATGGTGTGGATTTAAGTGATTAAGCTTTTATATTTTTAATGTATTGTAAACAATAGATATATACTGGGCATAATTTTGTTACAAGACAGTTTTTTATCATAAACGGCAAGGATTTAAGAATCTTGTTTTGCTTATTATCCATATAACCCAGATTATCCGAATTTTGGATTTTCCGGATTGCCTTTGGTGCTAGTTAGTCCGGATAAACAAGGTTTTACTAACATCAGCATGCCCTAGGATACTGAGGAGAGAATGACAGGAAGGCATGAGAACAGATCCAGTTATTTTATTCACCAGAGGGGAGACGGACTCCGGATTTCTTCGCACAAGGTTCTGCACTGGAAAAAAACAACGGGATAGCTACACCGCTGTGTTCATTGTCATGCACAAGAACAAGCAGAGTGCATTTCCTAAATGAGCCTTTGCCATTATCCACGGATCCACTCATTGTGTGCTGCTCAGCGGCGTTCCTCACACATCTGTCTGTCCACGTAACCTTGTCTCAGTAGCTAGATGCTCACTACACGCTTTATTATTCTCCTCAGCGTCACTTTTAAACTCATATCTCAATATTTCCATCAAAATATACCTACAGTACACGTTATTTAATAGAAGTCACTAATAATTGGGCTCTTGATTTCAGTATTGTGAAATTGTTCAAATTTGAGGCTAAAGCAATTGAGGCATGTATGCTTTTTCATATAAACACTAGAGGAATGTCACACATAACCTTTCCTTGGCTCGAACTGGAAACTACTGCCTGTTCACCAGCTCACGGTCTTGGGGGAATGAAGGGAAGAGGAGAGACATTCCATAGGTAGGTAACCCGAGTTTTGTAAACTTCCGCGCAAACGTTGTTCTGCAAATTACCTCACCAATGTTATTCGCACTATGTTTACTCTCCACTACTTTCTCTTAATTTCAGTTGTAAAATCGCACGAGTCACTAGCTTTATTTCGGAAGTAGTGAAAAAGTAGTGTAGAAGCAGATAAACCTCCGCCTAGGAGTGCTGTGAAATCTGCTATGATATTTTGGTTGCAGAACACAGGGGTTTAGAGTGAGTTCTATGTGTAAAACATATATTTATAGGATGGCTGAAACAAACAAACCTAACCGGACGCATTTTTGGTTCTATTGGGCCACACAGTCGTTTGCTTACCACATCCATGTGTGATCTCATTCAAAGGGCAAAGGTGAATGAAGAATTACATGTAACAGTGACTTATCCTTACAGGAATTGCACGATATGACGCTCTATCACTTGAGACTGTGACAGAATGGCAGGGTTTTAAAAAATATAGAAAAAGTATGAAATTATCATTGGGAGAAAGACGTAGTTGGAAACATCGTTTTCTACCTCATTCCAAGGTTTACACTACTATCGTAAGCGCGACTAGGAGCACGAATCCAGCTTCAGATATCGCTGTGTACTTGGAATTGTTTACCAACGTACTGGTTGACTGTATTCCTACCAGGGACCATGAGCTGGTGAACAAACTGTGCGGTTGCTCATATCGTAAAACTGCTTACTGGCCAAGCACTAATGCTCTCCTCTTATCATACTTGCCAATAGAACACTAAGACGAATTTAGGAAGAAGTGTTTTGCTGCTTTTGCACAGGTGCCAAGGTCTTACAGCTATATAACATTTCTAACGCAGCACATTCGAGGTCAATCTTTGGACTAGCCACTGAATTGTCGTCCTGGAAGAATATACCGGTGCATAATGTGCAGAAAATTGTAGAGGCAACACCAAATTGGGCTTTTTGAGGTTAGCAACAAGGAGTCGCAAAAGTGTTTTACTGCGCCACATGCGTCAACGTTAATTCTGTTATGTTAGTCTCCAATTATTGTGAAACCAGTTTGTGGTGTGTCAGAACAAAAGGCAAAGCAAATATTGATGTAATATTGGTAATAGGTATTGTTCATTATCCTCTTCTCAATTACTAGTCAAAAATATTTGCACTTATACTTCTAACAGTCTGTATATTTTTACTCATTAGCAAGTTTACTAAATGTATCACTGTTCCTGGAGTGCTTGTTGTTTTGGAATACTATAAAAAGTACCCTGGTTGTTATGTAAAATGGATCCTACTACATTTTGTTCAAGTAGACGCTGTCATTTAGTTTTAGTTTTCCTAGTCACTGTCACTAGGTGTGTTTGATTGAAGACTGCTGTCTTGCTAATGAAGTACACACAATTAATGTGTAATTGTTGGTTTCTCATTGTGTACCTGCAGTCATTAGTTGAGATAGTACATACACACTTGTTGTGTGAGTTACATTTCAAATTAAGATGCTTCATAAAGTCAGATTTCAAGTACGAGTATGTTCACACGGAGCTTCTGTTGTTATACACGTTCCTAACCTCAAAGTGCTTAGTTTTGTACTGCCTCTGTACGTCACACTTTTCTGCATTTGTTGTTCCACATCCTCTATATTGAGCAAATGCATTTCATACAGAGATTTAGTACAAATGCCACAGTAAATTTCGAAGGCAGAACATGACGTGCAAGTTCCAAATAATGTTGGCGATTAAGTAAACATGTCGAACCTAACAAGCATTGCCGCTATGTGAATAGTTGTAGTAAACATAAACTAGTGGCTCATCATACTAGTTGAAGGGCCTACCATTTGATTTTGCATTACATCTACCATCTAGTCTACAATACTGTCCAAAGTTCAAATGAAACTTTGAACAAATCCCACTCCTGATACCAGTGTGACAAAATGACAAAAATCCAGTCCAGTTATTTTATGTCACTTTATTCTCCTCCAAAACTTTTGTCAAATGCAAATTCTCTTTGTTAACACAGTCTGCAATCCTTCGTGATATTACAACTCACAGCTCGTACCTTAACACACAGTTTTCTGTTTATCAGTTCTCTCTTTGTCTCACAACAACTAACTCTGATGATACGATCACTCAACACTCATTAACTGCTTTGCTACCTGCCTTTCGAGGCAACGGTTCTCTCACGACGACCGTACACACGCAGCTGACCCACACACACTAAAAGATGCCTGCTGCGATGACTTATGCCTTTAGCTAACTACTAACACAATCCTCTCGTCACCTCGGCTCCTTATATAGCAAGGATGACGTAACACGGACCTTTCTCGAACTTTACCTTTGCTAGAACCTCTACAAATGCACCAGCCTCTTGAACAATCTCGAAAACCCCTTTTGGTGCTGCCACTCTGATTGTCACGTGTTCACAAACAGTCGCGCGATGCGGTCCGACCTTGGATGCCTTTGATACGCGTCCCTTCTGGTATGTGGTGTGAGGTAGCTTGGGGTTGACCGTTCTTTGTTGTGCTCCGTGGCCGGCATCATAATATAGCCTTTCTCTAAAATCTAATATATTTCTCAAAACCCTGGCTTAGGTCAAAACTTGTCAGAATGTGTCTTGAGAATCTTGTCTGGTGACGAGTTCAATAGATCTGGTTAAGTTCTTCATTAAATTATAAGGTGTTTACTTTTGATTCCCAAACGTTTTGTAGCAAACGAAGTTTAGGAG
This sequence comes from Tenodera sinensis, assembly GCA_030765045.1. Taxonomy (NCBI): domain Eukaryota; kingdom Metazoa; phylum Arthropoda; class Insecta; order Mantodea; family Mantidae; genus Tenodera; species Tenodera sinensis. The sequence goes on from CM060969.1 coordinate 49,310,295, forward strand.
CAGGAGAGGAAATTGCTCTGACCGATGTGGTTACAGCAGGTAGTGCTACGCCCTTCCTTGAGATGGATGCAGCCTGTAGGCAACAAGTGGACTCCTGCAGTGGAGGAGGTGTGCCGATCTCCCTCTACGGAGAATTAAATTGCGTACTGCTGGGGTATGACGGCCCGTATCGAGCGTCACATTGTATCTGACTATACAACACACTGCTTTTCATCTGTCCTCCATGTAGGTATTACGATTACCTACTCCCAAACGAGGGAAGGCCTCCTTCAGTAAATACCTATGCACGCTTGTTTTCTAGACCACTTTAATTTTGTCCTTCACATATCTGTAATAGGGAGAGAAGATATATTCTGCCCATCAAATTGATATTGAGATTTTTCGGAAAATACATGTTTGAGGGTCACTTAATCCCAAAAATTCTGTTCATTAATTTCATCAATTATACAAGTATAATTCAAAAATAAGAAATTGAATATCTAAATACCCAATTTCGTTCTTGAGTAAGATACTGTTTAAGTATATCAGGTGAAGATTTTCAAGAATATATTCCAGCTATCGTATTATATTTTAGATATTGTGTATCAAAGTGAACATAACTCTTGAATTCCTCTTCATACTGATGGAACTTTGAACGATGTTGTATAACTGGATAATCTAGGATATAGATTGCAGGAAAAATCTGAAGTTCATTAAAGCACACAGCTGCTGTCCCCATTTCGCAACACTTAAATACCCTAAGTTGTATGTTTATTGTTTCCCAATACATCACTTAACAGAGGTGCTTTAAAGTTTGCGATTCTTTTTCTTTCTTTTCTTCCTTCTTTTCCATTGCAAGTGTCCATCCTATTGTTGTATCTCAATATTTGAGTACCGTTTCCGCAAGTGTGCAACAAACCACTTAATTTGAAATCAGTTTCTAGTTTAAAAAATTGTAAGTTAAAATAGATATGAAGGTAACTTTTTCAATGGACAGAAAAAATACACAACGGATACGTACATGCGAGTCTATCTTGAATAGAGGAGCTCATGCATGTCTATATAAGACTTTTAACACAAAACTAACATCTTTCAAATAATCTTCAAAAGTTTACATTTAAATATGAAGTGCATAAGTAAATCACAACTTAAATTTCCGTTACGGAAATAAAAATTTAATATCCCCCAGATCTACTGTATTAAATTGCTCACTGACTGCTTCTGTGGTCTAGTGGTTAGCAAATCCAGGGTTCGATTCCCGGCTGGAGGATGAGCATGTTTCTTTAGCCAAGATTGTTCTCCATTCTCCGTAGAGTCTGGAAGTATGAATGAGAGCGTGAATACACGTGCGTGAATTTAATAGCGCTTATCACTTTCCTGAAGATGGCCGAAAGCTCGAGTAATTTTATCGACATCTCACGACTGGTAACCCGAGAAACACTTAATAAACATCGCCTTGAAAGCTTCAAATCCTACATTGCTTGTCTCATAACTAAAGAAAGAGAGGCGAAGACGGGTGAGGTTCGACTTCTTCGATGCAATCAATGCTAGACTGAAGAGGCAAGGACTTTTGTGCCCACAAAACATGTTTTGAAGACCCTCCCCGCCCTAACTTGCGTGGTAGAAGCGACCACCTTTACGGTCCTAAATACAAATAAACTCAAGGGGATATAATGACATACAACGTATTATTTTTATATTTTATTATTCCTGCTAATATTTTAATCATGCGCTGTTTTTGAGTAAATCAGAATAAGCAAAGATGAATAGATAGACGTATTTGGAGGAGGTGGACCTTTTTGGAAAATTTTCGTGTTGTTTGTGTACTTGGAAGTTCCTGAACTTCAAACTTGGAATTTATGACATTTTATTTTTGAGTTGGATTTAAGGGACCTCAAAAGCTATATTTCCAGTAAAACCTGGAAATACAATTTTTGAATGGAATGCAGTACTTCCTGTACTTGCCATTGGTAGAATAATTAAAAGAAGAATAATTTCCAGGGCAATGAATACAAGGCATTCTGGCATTAACAATTACAGCTAACAGTTGTGATTTTGTTAAAGGACCAATAGGGTATAATGTAGATGTTGAAAGCAAGGTGGAGGCGACAGACACCTTGTGCATTTTAATTAAAGCGGTAGTGGTTGTGGTTCAGAATGGTCTGTCGGTATTCGACCACCCAGCACAGGTAGCTGCGGCCTTCGCCATATCTGCCGCGCAATGCTTTGCTGGCATTCTCTAATATAACAACAACACAGAGATACCGCGCATCCCCCACCCCCTCTGGGCGCTTCACCAGCTCAATCGCCTTGTAATTGAATTTAACAGATTCCATTGTGCGGATTCCCGGGGTTTAAATTTCCTCTCCCCTTCCAGCTCGGTTTAGACAGTACTCCTCCACAGTGGCAGACCGGTCTATGTCTTGGCTTTGGACTCTCACTTCTCCCTATGGATATTATATGTACCTATCTTCTGCTTTTTGTGTTAGCTCATCAACCTACAACTCCAATCAAATTTTAAATAAGCCTTATAGTGCTTTACTTCTACTTACTGATAGCAGAGGAAACATATTCCACCCAAAAATTCAGAATCAGGATTGCACCGGAACGGCACATTTAGAACTTTTCAGGATTATAAATTAGGCTTTTGATATTTATGAAAAAACTCTGATGTGTTGTACTCACATGACTTTCTCTACTCTTGTACTAACCATTCTTACAAACTCTTATTCCTATATCTTCTTCGTGTTAGTTAAAATAAATATTTGCAAAAATTATCCTATTGCTTATTTTCTTGTAGGCCTCAGGGGAATGTTAGAATACAAGGCTTTGAGCGATACTCAAATCTTTTAAAGCTTTGAGATTCTGTTCTCTTTGCACGATTAACATATTAAAAAAATGAACAACGATGTTGCATTTGACGAAAGTTTAAATTTTCCGAAACTGACAAGGAATATCTCCGAAATAGTTTACTCTACAAAAAATTATTTGGACATAAATTAGTATGTGTTTTAGCAAGATCTGCATTTTTTGTATAGTAAGATCTTGTCTATCTATTGTGGTTTACGAGTTATTCAAAAGTCATCTATGGTAAACAGGATTACATAGGCTATAGCCAGAAATTTCAAACTATACCTACATTTAATTTGTCATAAAATATCTTGAACATGTCATTTTAATCAAAATTCTTGGTGCTATTTTCAAAAAAATCAACTGTTCGAAAAATTTTACATATAAAGGGTAATTTAGGCTGGAGCAATTTTCTTCTAAATCTTCGTGTTGCATCCTTGGAAGACATTAAATTTAAATACCAACTTTGGTTTTTAACCGACTTTTCGTTTTTGAGTTCTGCTGTCCACAGACTGACAGAGGTTTTTCTAAAAGTGCCTTTTTGGATTCAGAGGTCCTCAAAACATATATTTCTGGTGAAATCTCGACATCGAATTTTTGGATGGAACACAATACTTCCTCTACTTTACTTACGTAGTAGAGAAAGTAAAAACAGATAACTCAAAAGCGAAAAGTCGGACAAATACAGAACTTCATACTCAACATTCTTAAGGATTACAACAGGTAGATTTTCACGAAAGTCCCTACACATAAACTCCCAAGCATCCTAAATTTGAAAAAAAAAATTATAATAACGACGTTTAACAATTTAGATTAGCTATTAATTGCTCTTTCACTCACCTCTGGTGTATGCTAGTTGTGGAAAGACTGAAAAGTTCAGTTCCAAGTTTGGGTTTGAACCATGAATCTTTGGTTTACGGTGCCGCTGCTTTAAAAAAAATGAGCTATTATGGTAACAGCAATAGGCCATTGAATTCCCAAATTTACTTCCATTTTTCTTCGGTATAGCACAACGTATTCTTAAATTCATTTTGAAATAACTTATGGCGACTTACAATCTCGTAAATACTTTAAGTCCCAGGCTTTATAGAGAATCAGTATTAGATCTGCCAATGTTAACAATATTAATATGTTGCCATGGTAACCCAGACAAGCTGAAGATCCGTGGTTTAAATCTTGGTTATCGTACTAAGTTTCCCAGTTGATTCTACGTTTCATATGGTGAGTGAGTGAGTTTTGTTAAGGGCCCGTCGACAACTAGGTCATCAGGGCCCTGTTTCATATAGCAGCGTGACAAAATGTATATCTTGAATTTTATATGAATGGACTTATAGGATTAATTATAATTGTGCGTAATGCTATTTAAATGGGAAAACACAAGAAATAAACAAGAGTTTATTATGAGAAAACTGTAGGATGTTATATGAAATATACAATTTATGCCAAGTATTTTTTAAATTAAATTTTCTCGAAATACTCGTTCTTTTAAGTTTATTTACCTTTTGTTTGAATATTAGAGGATGTTTCGAACCTAACAATAGCTTTTACGTGTTCAGACTTCAAAGATTTAAATGCCATGTAGACCATTTCGTACATATTACCTAACAGCATTTTACACGTTTGATATAAATAATTTAATATGAAACACGTTTTATTATTTTCTCTGTGCGGCGCCTGTGATGTATTTTTGTGTCGCTTCATAAGCAAATGTTTACTCTGAAGATTTCTATTATTAGTTAAAATTTCAAGGCAAAAATAATTCCTTCCGAATATCTTCCCAATGCACACGAATAAAGTATGTTTTTATGCACCTAAAGCTGTATTCATTACTTCCCTAACCAGTACTTTCCTTTTTTCCTCTCAAGAGAAGGGCACTTGCCCTAACAGTGGTTGTGATGGCGCCCTCGCCTCCTTAGGCATGAGTTAAATGTGCCCGAGCACTGAGAAAGTTGGACAACACTGGTCTAAGGTACCTACTTAGAGAAGTATTGCATTCCACCCAAAAATTGTATATCAAAATTTCACGAAAATCTCGAGCATGTGCCTGTATTCGTGCATGTGTGTAAATAAAGAAATATTTTGTTTGTTAACGACGTTGTCAATTGCTAGGATTATATCAGCGCCGCCGGTGTGGTGGTATTTCGTCCCATAAGCGTTCTTTCACATGTCAGTAGATTTACTGACATGGAGTTGTTGCTTTTAAGCACACTTAAGAACTATTGGTCTTTTCCGGGATTGAACCCGCGACCTTGGGATCAATAGGCCAGCGTCTGTCCAACTCAGCCACCCAGACCGACGTTGGTGTGTGTGTGTGTGTGTGTGTGTGTGTGTGTGTGTGTGTGTGTGTGTGTGTGTGTGTGTGTGTGTGTGTGTGTGTGAAGAATAACTCGTGTGCGGCTAAATAACAAATTTGGTATTGAAAATCGCTCCTCCCAAATTACTCTTTACATGGAAAATGCTTCTTTATTTTTGGGTTTTTGAAAAATGACTCTTACAATTTTGATCAAAATTGTTTAAGATATTTGCATGACAAAAAATGTATAGCTATCTTGAAGGGTTTTTTTTTTTTTTTTTTTTTTTTTTTTTTTTTTTTTTTTAAGGAATAGTCTGCGAAGTTCTTTTAGAGAAGTTTTTAAGTTTTAACTGCTTTAGCTTTTGGCTGTTTTAGCTTGCGTTTTACTACTTAACTTTGAGTTTTAAGTGGTGGTGAGTTTTATCCGTTTTTTATCTTTTGACTTGGGGCTCTAATGACCTAGCTGTCGACGGGCCCTTAAACCCTAATCACTCACTCTTTTCATTCTAAATGTCTTGTAGATTTAATTGATAAACCTTAAGAGATGGAGGAAATCTTACTCCTCAAAAAATGTTCATAGCCCTCGTTAAAGTATACAATTCATGTCAAAGACGTTATGGCTTTAACCATTTCTGGTGCTGTTTACTGCTGGCATGAATTTTCAAATACTTCATACTTTTCTCATCTGCAAATCGTTATTGTTTTGTGTGTGTTCATGCAAAGAGAGTGGTATTTCAAAACAATCATAGCTTTAACGGTAGGTTTGAATAAGTTCTGATTATCTTTTAGCATACTGTATTCTTCTTGTACTGACAACGACATGTGTAAATGTGTTATGAAAGTTAACCTGTACAAGAACTAGATCGGATAATAAGAATAGTTTGTAGAAGAGTGAGTTGAGAAAGTCACGTGGATGAGGAACATAGCTGTTTTCTTCAAGTGGTAGGTGACTCTTCTGATTTTTTTTTTTTTTTTTTTTTATTTCAATACCATCAAATAACACATTGCTTTCAAATTGTCTCACCATCGCTTCAGGTTACTGTAGAGAAATAGATGTAAATGTAACACATTGAGTCTCTTTTTAATGGTTTTATTTTTATAAGTTCCTTTAACTTCGTGGACACTTTGGGGCTTTGGCTTAAAAACAATTTGTGTTGTAACAGGAACTGTACATTTTCAACATTGCTTGAAATATGACTTCCAGGCTCTGTGGAGGGCAGGTAATTATTTTGCTTAAAGAAAAATTGCCTCGCCCCAGCCGGCAATGGAACCTTGGATGTCTGGATTAGAATGCAAAATGCTAACCCTCGACTACAGTGGCATCATAAACAACTTCTTTTGTTCTAAAAGTTTCGAAATGTACAAACAAATCAGCTGTCACGTTAGAGGTTTCTTTAAAACAAAACTTTGGTGGGCATATGCTTTCAGACATTTAGAAATTATCGCGAGTATTCCACTGATGGGTGACTTAATTAAAATCAATTAATCATGTGCATAACTATTTCAAATTTCAACCGATGACAGACTTCATTCGCGAAAAATTTATCAAATTTTATTATCACCTCCTCTGCTTCTCTTATGTTATGATCAGGTTAGAAAATTTAGCTGCACTGTGCTACAGATGCGCAACAAGTTATGTAATTTGACGCTGTTCAGAGCAGCTATTCAAATGTAAAAGATGGTTGACTCTCACTTTGGTAAAGTATTAATTCTGAAATAGATGAAATAATTTGAAGAGGGAACCTCAGAACACAGAATACAACGGGAAATATGTTTGGAATCAGTTTGACAAATTTTGTATTGAACGACGTATAAATTAACAGCAGATACTCCAACTTGTGACATTACCAAAATTCCGGCAGAAAACGCCTAAACGCCGAAGTTAATATGCCACCTTAACCACAGAAATTATAATGAAAATGGTCAACATCGCCTTTGTTTAGAAGGTTGGTGTAAGTATAAGAAGATGTGCATCGCTGGTACAAATTAACAGTTTTCCAGTAGCTTATAAAAGCTGCATTCGAAGTTTTGTCTCATCCAGAACTGTTCAAGTGCACGCGGCACCTGAGTGAGGGTCTCAGCAGTTTAATATCGAAGCGATGCTCTAGAACAGTTGGTGCTTTTGATGCTGCACTTATATTTAATGACGTAAATTCAAGTGGATTAGAGTTATTGGGAAGTTAGAATGCACTCCAGGTCTGTTTATGACACAGGCCCTACAATACATTGTTGAAAATAGGATCACTGCTGCTGACAAAGCCATTGGAAATATGTCCAAATTTTTCGAGAGAAGGAAAATAATTAGGAGAGCTTCAGATTTTGCCCAGAATGACTCTCAAGGTTTTTAAAGTTAGGAAAAATAAACAAATTGTGTTGCCATACAAGTAAACTTTAAACTTTATGCTTCGTTTTACGAAAATGTCATTTTATCACAAGCTATGTGACAGATTTTGATGAAACTTTGTACACTTATATAACTACACATAAGCTTCAATTTATATAAGCATTTGTTGATAGCTGTTCTATTTAATATGTGATAACAATGCACACATTGGAAAAAAGGTATCAATTTTGGAACTATTTTTTAAAAACAATCATATAAAATAAATCAAGAATCATAAATCAAAATACTTGCAAATAATTGATTTACTATAATTAAATAAACCATGTGCAACATTTTAAGTTATCTTTGAAGTCTATTTTGAAAAGGTATTAAATATTTATTTTTAGGTTTGGAAAAGACACCTATCTGGTTTCGTAAAAAATAGCTATTCAATTTTATTGAAATTTACTCAATATATGTATCATATAAGGGAGTAAAACATTATCTGTCATTAAAAGCAAGGTAGTTATGATTGTTTATCTAACGTTCTGCATTTAATCGACATCTCCCCTTAAAAACAGACCGTAGCACGGATTCTTCGCGAAGTTTTTCATTGAACTGCAAGCAATAAAGGCACATTTTTATTGGTTTCCTACACAGGAAATTGATATCACTTTGAAAAAAGAAATATAGAGGAATGACCTGTGATGAAAGAGAGGCCATGCACACTCCAGTCATTGTAACACCCACATCTTCAGGGAGAAATGTCGCTGCTTCTCCATGATTATTCAAGATCACATTGGAAAACCGGAGAGATGTAGGTATATTGACCTATTACGAAACGCTTCGTTTTCCTGCCTCTGCTCCGAACAAACCTCAGGATCATCAAGTAAATCCTACACAGATACTCCGAGCAACCCACTTATATAAAGTACAGGGGAGGAAAAAAAGTTGTCCCGACAGGTAGGTATACTCTACTATCAGATAGATAGCTACACCTTTTCCAACTCCAGGTTACTCTCGGTGTTTTAATATCCATAAAAATAGTATAAAAGAAGAGTTAGGAATTTTTAATATAAATGAAAGATTAAAATATTTCAAACAAAAGTAGAAAAAAGATGTTAAAAGAATGCCAGACTCACTGAACAAATAATGCAATATTATTCTAAAGGAAGGAGACCCGTGGGCAGACCTAGGAAACAACGGCTGGAGCCGGCGAAACAAACTCCTATCCTGAGTATATGCTCATCTGTATTTAGATGTAATATTACACTAATACCTACATTTGTACCTGTACAGATAACAAGCTGATGTAAGTTGCAAAGATACAGACAAGCTGAGTGAAGTAAAATGGAGAAACGATCTAAGACATTTATGTATCATGTGTGCTACGTTAAATACTGCTTCCTTAAGACGTTCTGTGATAGTCGGTTCTTGCACTGAGGAAGGTAACCCCCATATCGGGAGGGTTGGGAGCACCCGCGGGACCAGTTAGTGGGCACCGGCTCGGTAGCCAATAATCACATAGTTTTGAGCAGGAGAATCACTTCCCCCTTTGACAAGCTTGTTAATATGCGCTATGCATGTCGCCTCGATAAAGGTACATGCCTACTGTGTGTTCATATGAACAACCAACCCTTCATTAGCTCTAATGTTATTTGCACAGATAGTATTACCGTTTAATTGAGTATTTAACACCATTACCTCTTACTTCCCTGTTTTCCTCAGCTCTTCCTATACTTCACAACACATTTCCTCAATGGACCAAAACAGAAATATGTATGTCGATTATACGCATAATCATAACTGTCTACAGTGAGAACATCCCTACCTGTGTATGTCTATTTATTTACGGTAATCTCAGAAACTATCTACTATACCATTGAAAAATACCATGTGTTCCATGTATAGCCGGGCCATAGATCGCATACATGCGCAATTTGCTTTCATTGAAGTGATCTCGGTATTTTCTCGCATCATACCAGCGGTGAATGACCCGGTCAAGCCTACGTTTATCAAGTGTGTTGCACATTCTGTGCCAGTTGCTGTCCTCAGTTCAAGCGTAAACACTAGAGTTTGTTAACTGTGGATTTCAAAAGTGAACTAGTCAATACATCTGACGTGTATATGAATTACATTAGATTATTTTAACGGAAGCTAATAATGATCTATTTGAATCAAGTTGCTGTTTGATATTTAATCCACAAAAATTACAATACAAACTTAATGATAACATTAAAATTATAAATAAAAACAATCGAATAACAGAATAGCTTTTGTAATTATTAATTCACAAATTCAGAATCTTATTTGAAGAATTAAACTGTTTCTCGATCTTGTCATTCGAAATTGTATTTTTTTTAATTATGTCTGCTAATTTCTGCCACACCTATGAAGACTTTACGTGAATCGCAAAAATGCTTGGCTGAAGGTTTCCGGGCGATGAGCGATAAATCTGTATACCTAATCCAGGCGCGGTCTTTGGTGCCACAGTTAGCACTTCCTTCAGAGTCTAAAACTCGAAGGCAAAAGACGGATATTTTAGAAATACACACTCTTGTATTAACTTAAGTTTCACTTACTAATCACTACTTAGCTTGCAATTACTTCAGGAACTACTTAAATGAGGCAATCCTAAGGCTACTAATTTGTATCTGAAACACAATTTTTGGTCTGACAATCCCAGGAACTTCATTTTGTTTCTAATTTTTAGAATTGTCTCTACATGCTTACCAAAGGCATGACTTCCGAACATAATTCAACAACAGCTTGAGCTAATCGTTTTCTTCTGCTTTATATAAGTTGGTTCTCTTCAGTTCCTAAATTAATGTCTACCTAATGACTTTAACTCATGCTTATTACATTATATAGTAATTTTCACACATGAAAATTGTTTACCCATCCACCTATCATTTGTTCATAAACTTAGTAATCTTACTCGTTAATAATAATAACTGATTTATCTCCCCCTGGAATTGCAGTCCATTAGGTATACCGATATTGTATCGATGCACATTTTTACTTTCAGCTAGCAAGCGTTCCAGTTGTTTAGAAAGCACTAGGTTATATTTAGGCATATGACAAACCCTTATTTCAGATTTAAAAATCCACCTGTGTAACCTCGTAAGCCAGCTAGTTTGTTTATGCAGAGAGTAATTGAAATAAGGTTCATCCTTTAATTGGAGCCATTTTAGAAGAATGTATGAACATTTTCGATACGTTTAGCATACACCAATGCCTTGAAATGTCCCTATAGCCAGAAATCCAATGGATTGAGCTCCAGCGAACGCGGAGGCCATGCTACTAGACCTCCTCGACCAGGGCACCGTCCATTAAATGTTTGATTGAAGTATCATGATCACTTTAGTCCCAATGTGTCGGCAGGAATTGCGGATAACAGACTCCTAGAACCATACATTTTACCGAACAGATTAACATGAACAGGAACCATCGATTCCTGCACGATAAAAGAAGATTAAAGGTTTTGTTGTTTAACGACGCTGTCAATTGCCAGAATCACATCAGTGTCACCGGTGTGCCGGAATTTTGTCCCGCAGGAGTTCTTTTACATGCCAGTAAATCTACTGACATGGAGCACACTTAAAAACCATCGGTCTGGGCCGGATTTGAACCCGCGACCTTGGGACCGGTAGGCCAGCGTCTAACCAACTGAGTCACCCAGACCGACTTCCTGCACGATGAGTTACCCTTGCTTTGGAGGACTTGTACTTGTGGAAAGGCGACGCATGTGGTTTATGAATGATGCGGCACCACCCAACTTTGCAGGCAATGTGTGGCAGTACCAAACATTTAGTGGACGATGGATTGGTTGAGGAGATCCAGTAACATGACCGCCCCATCCATTAGGTTTCTGGCTATGGGGACATTTAAAGACATTGATGTATGTCAAACCTATCGAAAATGTCCATACTTTGCACATTGTTCTAAAATCATATCTCAAGGAACATTTATTCTAGTTCTGACCAATTCCAATTCCTGTTACAATATCCGACACTTTTTTAAACTCTCTGTATATCATTCTGAGCGAGTCTTATTAATAATATTTTCATCTCTGTAACTACAGTTTTATACTTAAAAGTTCACGTTTTCAGGTTGAAAAGAATCCCAGTATGTCATTCCGCCGGTAGAAATTTACTCACACTTGTTACCTTGAGTTAGGTTGTAACTTGCTTTTCTTGCGGTGTAGTATTTTTTGTGGTTATAATTTACCTCCATATTTGCTTTAGATTATTTGCTTCCTCCAGCAACACTGCCACATTAGAAAACAGTTTCATACAAATATAAAATTAACATCTCCAGAAGAATTTGTGCAGCATAACAGTATTTGTACATTTCGTGTTAGTACTAATCGGAATTAAAAGGCATTTATCATCATAATAAATCACTTCTTTATGTAGAAATCACAGACATCAAACACTGACGGTAATTCGTAATTACATTTTAAATTAATCGCCAAACCAGACATTCTTACTCTAAGGTATTTTTATTTGTAAATATATTACCAGCATGTGTACGTTCCATTTGATCATTCAGACAAATGTAATTACTCATAATTAAAAAAAGAACTTTATGCCTTTCAAACGTATGCACAATATGAGTAATTAATACGGGTGCTAAAAGAAGTCAAAAGCTTCTAATCAAATGCTAATAAAGCATTTGGTAGGGATAAATACAGTATAGGATGCCGCTATTTTATAGATGCAGATGAAAAAGAACATCGGCAAAAGCTGTGAACCGAAGGTTAAAATGTAGAGATTGTTTTACAGAAAGAGTGTTTTAACTTTGTAAATATGTATAGCATACATGAAGTTTCAGTGTGCAGCTTTTGGCGCTGTGAGGTCGTTCCGAGTCGACCAAAGCTAAAGCAAAACAAGAGCTCTGGGCACCTCGATCCATTAGCACAGAGGTGGGCAAAAGCGGATTCATGAAACCGTGTGATTCGTGAACCTTTCGCCGAGCAACTATGCAACACAACGGTACACAGTCGCTTCCTTACTTGATTTCAGGACTCCACCACGGGTCACTTCGCGACCGGTATCAGTGGATGAATTATGTCTGCCTCATTTGTAACAAGATATTACATGGTTTTCTTCGAGCCAATGTTGAACGGCATTATTGTAGATATACCGCATACAGCGAAAAAACTTGTTTTCTGACCTACCTTTTTATGTGCTATATACATTTTCTTCTTTTTATTCTTCTTCTTCTTCTTCTTCTTCTATTATTATTATTATTATTATTATTATTATTATTATTATTATTATTATTATTATTATTATTATTATTATTATTTCTTTGTTATGGTTCAAGATTTAGAGCGTTAAAGTTCTAGAAGGTTTAAAATATAAACATAACAAACACACTATGCATACGACAGCTTTCTTAACCAACAAATCAAATTATGAAATACCTATTTCAAATATACAAAATCACTTAGTTCTGTGCAGAGGACAAACTAATTAGTTATATTCCCATTCTTGAAGAGTTAAAAACTGAGTTTACTTCACATAGATTCCTTGATTTCAGGAATCTTGAGAATGACATTTCAATGTCTCTTAAGTCTTTTACTGTAGATGCAGTCAATGAAAGAATTAACTTGCAGTGTGAACTTATAGATCTACAAACAGATCTATAAGTTCAGAGATTTAGTTGGCATAGACGTATTCATAGAACTGTGTAAGGTAATATACCTATATGGTTTGAGAGAATTTGCTGATTCTGTTACACTGCTACAGCAATATTTTGCTTCACATGTATCTGTGAACATAGCAGAACCAAAACTGAAATCTCGCGTTTCAGATAACTACCACTGGGTGAAACTGCGCATTGTTGTTACAGATATTACACCAGAATTTAAAAGTCCTCTCATATGTTGGGATGATGATAATTATTGTGTGTAACTCCGATTTCAAATAATAAATATATGACCACCTCTTTCCTGTTTAAAACAAGAGCGCTGTGCTAATCCGCCACTACCAAGGGTTTAAGAAGCGAAGAGCTAATACTCCTCCAGCCAGCAAGAATGTTACGCGGGTTGCGTGCACAGTGGATTCGGAACAGACATTATTCTGCTCTCCCCTGCATTAGCGGAAGCTGTCGTGGTGAAATTAAAAGCTTGTCTAACCTCTATGTTCTCTTTAGCTTACGTACTACTTGACCACGAATTGAGCAAACTCATTAGATTTTTACTTTCTCTACTGGTAAGTAGGGGAAGTATTGTATTCCACCCAAAAATTCGATGTCGAGATTTCACCGGAAATATATGTTTTGAGGAGCCCTGAATCAAAAAAAAAAAAAAAAAAAAAAAAAAAAGAAAAAGGTCCTGTGTGTGTGTCTGTGTGTCTGTATGTCTGTGGACAGCATAACTCAAAAACGAAAAGTTGGTTAAAAACCAAAGTTGGTATTTAACTTTAGTGTCATTCAAGGATGCGACACGAAGATTTTGAAGAAAATAGCCCCACCCTAAACTACCCTTTACATGGAACATTTTTCGAAAATTTTGATTTTCTTGAAAATGTCTGTAACGATTTTGATTAAAATGTCATATGTTTGAGATATTTTGATGACAAATATCTTGAATTTTCTGGTTATAGCTCCTGTAGTTGTATTTACTCTGGACGACTTTTGCATAACTGGTAAACCGTTAGAGATAGGCCAAATCATACTATACAAAAATATACATCTTGCTAAACTACACAGTTTATGTCTCAATAAATTTTCTTGTAGGGTGAACCATTTTGGAGATATTCCTTGTTATGTGTGTGAGTTTCGGAAAACTTAGAACTTTCGTGCAATAGGTCATCGTTGTTCATTTTTTTTATATGTTACGTGTGCAAAGAGAACGGAATCTCAAAGCTTTAAAAGATTTGACTATCGCTCAAAGTCTACTGTATTCTAACATTCCCCTTGCACCTACAAGGAAACAAGCAATAAGGTAATTTGTACAAATGTTTATGTTAACTAACACGAAGAAGATATAGGAATAAGAGTTTGTAAGAATGGTTAGTACAAGAGTAGAGCAAGTCATGTGAGTGCAACACATCAGATTTTTTCACTAATATTGCTTTCTTTATTAAGATTCGTATACAGGTATATTGCACTATAAATGATGTAGTAAGTTTCATTGAGTGATTTGGATTCTAAGTTTTTCTGACATATCACAACTCATCGTTTTTGTATCTGCCTATATTGAACGCGGGATGTTATATGGAAATGCAAGCTAGCAGTGTTGTTCTCTTTGACAATATTGCTATCTAGCATATCACAGGTCGCGGATTCGATTCGCAGCTGGAGGGTGGACATTTATCTTCAGAGGAGATTGTTTACTAGCAGGAGTTTCAGAGCAGAAAACTCCCAGCATAATAGTGCGCCGGGCACGTTCCGCAGCCCGGTAATAAAGGAACGCACTGTACTTTTTGCACCAGTTTAAAGAAGGCCCTGCGAGGTTTTCATTCTGTAAACAACGAAACGACAATGCACAGTGAAGATTGTAAAACCAGCTTCGCAACAGATTTATCATGCCATATCGAAATGCAGATTACAGGCGTAAATTTTTATTTCCTTGGGAAATATAATTACAGGGTTTGAATGGTGAAATACGATCTGACACAAAACCAATGAAACGTAATGTAGCCTAAATTGATTTACGTTTATAGCTTGGAGATCTGTCTCCCCCACTTCACGGACGATGCAACTGTTTAAAACTCTCTCTGGTGCCATGTTTACATGGAAATAATTTCATTACAAAAGCACACGCACGGTTTTACTTTTGTACGGCGAGCTAGATAAAATAATACCTCTTCGGGCCATGCACCACCACTCCAATGGACGTTTCATTTTAATTAATTCATTAATCGGCTGATGTTTTACTGTTCTCTCTGTTTGTTTGAGCCAAAATAATTACCAGCCAGTATGGGAAAGAGTGACCGCTCCGAGCCAAGCGCTCCCGTCCTGGTTTTATATTCAATTTCATTTTTTTAAAGCCAGAGTTGTGGGTGTCACTTGCAGGGCGTTATAACATTTTTCTCCCCCGCCCCTCCGCCGTATATGAGGGACCATACGCAATCAAATGGTTACAATGTTACAAGGGGATGGGAACACCCCCCACACCCCAGAGGCTTGGCGGCAGGGGCCCACAAAGTGCGCGACTCATCACAGAGTATGCCCCAGGGCACCGCAATTTGTACAGCAAACGGTTCGTTGTTCGTCTCCCTTACTTCTGCTACTGATTTTTTTTAATCTTTCAATGATCCCGCAATAATATTTCTGGCAATAATCGTTGTACCTTTGTCCATTTTCCATTCCGCTGCCAGTGAAAGAAATTCGAAGCGTTAAAAAAGAAATGATCTACCATAAGTAGCTTTGTTTTATCCGATAAACTGACAGACACCGACATTTTAGATCCTCTTTAAGGGATTACGTTCGATTTTCTTCGCTTAGCAAATACGCTTTATTAACAATATCTGTTACATTTACTTTCTATGCAACTTTTGCACCTCTACACTCTACTCTGACAAAGCTTATTACCACGGCCGCATGTTTATGAGCTTAAAATGTTAGAAATATGCAAGCACTTATGACCGAAAAAATTAGAAAATATGACGATAAACATGACCTAGATTTTTTGGGCAACATTTTCGAGATTTTAATGCTTAAATTAACGTTATATGGCAAATACCTATGCTTTAAAAGTCTAGCACACTCAAGAATAAATAAATAATATTAATTTTATTGTTGCATTTTGAATGCATTTACTTTCTAAACCCAGTATTAACCCTCAGCTCTGCACAGAATAAAATAAATGCCACATTTAGAAGGGCGATCAGAAAGAAGAGTTGCAGTAAAAGAGTACATACATTTCAAAGTTTTCAAAAAGGAACGATCTTCTATTGGCACGCAATATTGTAACAGGAAAAAGATCTAATATTACAGACAAGGATTAGATGTGAAAAATCGGTCTTTGGGATAACTGTAAGCACATATGCAAAAATCTTATGTATTACACTCATATGACTTTCTCTACTCTTGTACTAACCATTCTCATAAACTCTTATTCTTCTATCTTCTTCGTGTTTGTTGAGATAAACATTTGCAGAAATTATTGCTTATTTTCTTATGTAAGACTTAAAGCTTTCACGGCGAGCATTATTAATTAAGGCTTCACGGGTGATCAGCCGTGTGAGGTTTAAAAACATTAAGCTTTCGGCCATTGTAGACTCCATGGCCTTCATCAGAATGAAATGCTTGTTTTCTTGCACGTGCAACGGGAATAAAGTAGGCTTTGAGCGATAGTCAAAGCTTTCAAAGCTTTCAAATTCCGTTCTCTTAGCACGGTTAACTTATAAAAACAGAATGGCGATGTTCCATTTGACAGAAGTGAAGTTCTCTAAAACTTACAGAAATAATTAGGAATATCTCCGAAATGGTTCACTCTACAAACAATTTATTTGGACAGAAATTGCGTGTTTTAGAAATATCTACATTTTTGTATTGTAAGATTTACTCTATTTCTTATGGTTTACCAGTTATGCAAAAGTCATCCAGAGTAAATAGGATTTCATGGACTGTAGCCAGAAAATTCAAGATATACATATCATTTGTCGTAAAAATATCTTACATATCTTATTTTAATCAAAATCGTTAGAGCCATTTTCAAGAAAATCCAAAACGCGGTTTGATGTGTATTTGCTGTGCACAGGATGAGTCAAAACATAGTTGAGACTTCCGGAAGCGGAATGGTGACGAGTTTTGGATAAATAGCAACAAGTGATATCAAAATAAATAGTGACTTTAATAGACAAGTGAACAACATGCCCATCCTGAGGCACTCCAAGTTGCAACTGAATTACAAGAGAGGAATCACAATTAGGAGCAGATAATTTAACTATAATTTTTTTCCAACCAACTCTCCTTGCAACACCTAATATGGCTTGACAGTTTACATTTCGGAGTTAGGAGTAAGCAAACAGGTATAACTGAACCTGAAGGCTGTACCAGAAATAGGTCAGGCTTTAGCAAATAGCCAAATAGACTGACTTGCAAGTACAATATTTGAATTAACTTTATTCCAACAAATTCCTCTTGGATTCAGGCACATTTTAATGGAAAAATCGTAAATCATACACTTTTTTCTTGTATTTTCAGTAACATTTTAACTACAAGTTTATAGGAGTGCAGTTTAATAATGCCAAAATCCATATGTATATGAATTGTGTCAATTTTTGTCCTTTCAAAGATGAGCATCCTCAATTAGTATGACATAAGTACTGTCCATAGCGAAAACTGGGGGTTGAAGACCCCACGCTGTCACCACAATATGAAGATACCGAAGGAGGGTCTGCAGTAACCTGAAGAGATTCCTCAGGCAATTAGGTACATAGTTGTGCTATGTGGCAGTCCATTGGCCGAGGGGTGGAATTAAAACAGGTTTTCTTTATTGTTTGTGTATCTGGTTACACTAGAATTGTTGCAAAACTGGGGGGGAACACAAGATACTGTCCAATTCAGCACAATGGAGACGTTGCTATAAAGCAGAGAGGGAAGTTGCATCAGTCTTGGAACATAAATTAGTGTTGATGTCTGAAATTAAGTGGAAACGATATCATTGTGTCCAGTAACTCCACGACTGAAGTATGTCCCCTTTGGATAGAGATAAGGGTGGACTTACTCTGCAAGAAGCAAACAAATCTCTGCTACCGAAGTAGATACCAGCCAAGTGGGGGTTCGATCCCTGGCGACCACCAACAGTGACACATGCGTTGTTTTTTTTTTTTTTTTTTTTTTCTTTTTGGTTTCTCCGTATCGCTAGGCGAAAGCTGGGTGGATCTTCTGCCACGATTTCCTGTACCCATTATCTCCTTCATTGTCAACTGTTTCAGGATGGTATGAGTAGGCATCGGATGGAACTGTCCTCTCATCAGGGAGAACCGCTGAAAATATGGGGTTCGTGCGTTGGCTTGGACGCGTCGAATGCTCCGTACTGGAAAGTTAGGGACCCCATTCACTTGTGCCCGACGTCATCGCTTGCTCCCACAGTAGAAGCAGAGAGAACTGGATAGATGGCCTACGTGCGATGCTTTGCCCCGGTTGCGGAGACCCCTCCGTTATGGGTACCTTATCAACTATAATTATTTATAAACGTATTTTTTTTAAAAAAAAATGTTTCTTAGTCATATCAGGGGAAACAGTTGAACATGTTATAATTCGTTGAGCGCAGATGTTAGATTTATTACCTTATAGAATGAAACCACCCACATTCATATTTGCAATCTCCGGAGGATAGGTTATGGCCCTACTTAAAGAAAAATTATCCTACTCCTGCAGGAAATTGAACCCGACATCTCTGGGTGAGAAACCAGAGCGCTGATTTGACTATAGAAATAGTCTTTAGTGAGCTTTTTTGCACATTTAGAAGCGATAAAGACAAATAGTTGGAGGTATAACGTGGAAGTAAAGAAATTATAACACAAAATTATATTGAAATGGTTCAAATGGGAATTTTACATGAAATAATTATTTTTATTTAACTCTACTTATTTTAAGAACTTTTCTCATATTTAAAATTTACCAAGTCTTTTTTTTTTCTTCCAAATTCCGTTTATCTTTTGAAGATCGTCATTTTAATTTTACAGACCGATGGTTTTTAAGTGTGCTTAAAAACGACAGCTCCATGTTAGTAGATTTACTGACATGTAAAAGAACCCCTGCGGGACGAAATTCCGGCACACCGGCGTCACTAATGATATCCTGGCAATTGACAGCGTCGTTAAGCAACAAAATAATTTAATTTCTACCACCTGTGTGTGGGTAGCAAAAGTATTGCGTTCCACCCAAAAATTCGGTGACGAGATTTAACTGGAAATACACATTTTGAGGTCCCTAATCCAAAAAAAAAAGTTACAAATAGGTTCGTGTGTAGGTCTCCTCTATGTGTGTGTGTGTGTGTGTGTGTGTGTGTGTGTGTGTGTGTGTGTGTGTGTGTGTATTTTCGCGCAGCACAACTCAAAAACGAAAAGTTGGTGGAATACCAAATTTGGTATTTAAGTTCACAATTTTTCAAGGATGTGACAGGAAGATTAACAAGAAAATCCCCCAAGCTATTTACAGAGAAAGTTTTTCGAAATTTTTAACTTGCTCACTCATAACTGGCTCTAACGGTTTTGGTTAAAATACCATATGTTTAAGACATTCTCATGACGAATTTGAATTTTCTGGGTATAGCTTCTGCAGTCCTCTTTATTTTGAATGACTTTTACATAACTAGTAAACTGTAAGAGATAGACATTACTAAACAAATGTAGATCTCGTTAAAGTGGTACACATTTTTATGTGAAATAACATTTTTGTGCCATTAATAATTTCAAGATATTTTTTATATTTATTTTCAGCTTTCAAATATTATTCTTGAAGTGGTAAATCCCTATTCATTTTTCCTCGTGGCCATAAAAAGAGCACGGAATTTCCAAGTCAGTAAATAGCGATCCGGTTTTAAAAGTCTAAAAGTTAGCCTATTGGTTCATACATATTTGACATGAATGAATACACGGGTGAAATTATGCTCAGAGGTGTCCGGGGTCCATAGAACTTAAAGCTATCCAACATTTGTCTACTTAGGTTAAGCAAAAACTTTATTCAGTCAACTAACCGTAACCGAGATTCAAACTCGGGAACTATTGAATGTGAGACAAACATACTACCCTCATACCATAGAGGCAGACATATAGGGTAGAGTTGTCTAACACCTTAATACCCTTAATACCGTGATACAATGTTCAGTTTCCTCCATAGTTTTATTCTGCAATAGTTGGTAGTTCTCAAGTATCCAACAATAGCAGTTGTTAATCAAAGAAATGGCTATGGAATATGTTGTTCAATGAGTCTGATGAAATGATCGGCATTTTGTGTGCATTAAACAGTTAATTTCAGAATTAATTGGAGGTAACTATAAAGGCAATAATCTTAATATCCGTTTTTATTTTGTAATGTAGACGTGTGAGTGAGTGTGTCGGGTTTAAGGGCCCGTCGACAACTTGGTCATTAGGGCCCCGTAATGTAGACGAAGGTCAAGAGAATCAATGCACGTCATTGTTTTTCATATCAGAGAATTAGGATGAATTAGGATGAATTAGGATACCACTATCACGGATTTAGGAATCCTGTCACACATTTAGCAGCCATCGTCACAATTTTAGTATATTTATACAACTTTGCAATTCTCAATCGGGTAAAATATCTTCTAGAACATTCAAATTGTGTTCTTGAACCGTTATTTAAATTAATTTTGTCCACTTATGACAATTACACAACACTTACTCAATACTAATACAGAATTACACAATCTTATTAAAAATTAAAATTAGTTTTTTTTGTTTAACGACGCTGTCTATTGCCAGAGTTACAGCAGCATCGGCGGTGTGCTGGAATTTTGTCCCGAAGGAGTTCTAAAACATGGCAGTAAATATACTGACATGAAGCTTAAAAACCATCGGTCTGGGCAACATTTGAACCCGCGACCTTCGGATCAGTAGACCAGCGTCTAATCAACTGAGCCACTCAGACCTGCTACGCAATCTTACCCTACATACAGTGAAATATTAACTATGGAATGAAAGTATTGATAAGAGTATTTTGTGAGAATAGTTTGTAAAAGAGTGAGTGGAAAAAGTCATGTAAAATCAAACATACTTGTTGTAGTGAGTCTTATTGATAGATTTTGTTCCGGAGCCCCTTTGTTGCTAAGTTAGGAGACCTTGACACATATTTGACAGAGTTACGTTGTTACGCTATCGGAATATGTTTAACATGCCTTGATTGAGCAGCCATGTTACTGGACAGCATCGTTAGCTCTGTCTGTCTCTGTCTCTCTCGGCGAACCGTGCGCCCCTTTGCTCCAGGACCGCGGTCCCCTAGTTACCCTTAACTATATGAGAGGAAATTATCACGTCAAATGTGATGATACCTGGGTGAGCAAGAGCGAGGTGTTGTCTCAGCGTTGTCACGTTGTCTTGGCACGGCGCGTTGCCACACTTCCGACAGACACCCAAAAGGGGAGAGACAAAGGCGCCACGGGGGACTTGGGAGATCAATACCCCCGGGGGGAGGGGAACGACAATGTGACGTCACTTCCATCGTGTCTTCTTCCTTTTTTCCCTGTCTCCCCCATCTCCTCATCTTCTGTTTCCTCTTGACGCCGATGCCGTTCCCTGCGTTTACGGAACACTCAAGTTCATTAGTTCCTTCCTTCCGTCCGTCCGACTTTGAGGACCCGATATGCAGAATCTCTCCAGGGGCAAGGATAATGCGATTATAGAGTTGTGAGACGCGACACACTTCCGTAACTTGATGAAAATAACATTCCCTTAAATCGTGCCAACTTCATTATAGTCTGCGGAGCACAGGTCGTAGCTCTTCCAGATGTGGTGAGAGCGAAATAAAGTAGATGGTCCGGTCTCTGCGGAGTTCTCCCGTGCCCAACGCACTATCACTTAAAACTTCAGCGATCTTCTTGTAGTATCTACCTTAAGGCTGTTGATCTGTTCCGCCTATACAAACGTAAGCAAACGGCCAAATATTTGTCTACCATATCTTTAACTCTTCTTGTGCATACTGGTATTGAATACTCGAACTTGCGAGGCGTGCTCCTGAACCCAGTCAGATGTATCTGTGGCGTCACAACATTCCAGCTTCGAAAGGGTGCTATTCCAAATATCTAGTGTCTTTTTCTGTTATATTTATGCTAAACATTTGATCACTAATTACTTCAGTCACCTCACTAAATTCTCTGCCCATCTCTTATTAGGTTGCCCTTTGTTTCTTTTTCCCAGTCTCAGATCCCACATTGTCGTGGCGTAAATCAGGATTAACATATTTCATGGGGCTTTTAATCCGAATACTTGTGTTTAATGAGTACTTTTATTATGACCAAATTTCTTCAGTTGAAAATTTGCCTATCAATTTCCAACTATCTCTTTCTGAAGTTTATACCTTTTGTTGGCCTGTTCATTCCAAAACATAAAATAATTGGACGACAGCCAACATATCATATAATTCCTTGAGTATGTAATTTATTGTGCCACTCTGCTCATCGTACTGATTAAATTGCTGTGTGATGCCGGTCATTTTAATTTGGAATTTGAAATCCTGCCAACGGTCGATGAAGCTCATTTCAATACTTTGGGTGTTCTTAGTAAACCATCTCCAGTCAGAACCTTCATCGACATCGTTTGTCCTGGTTACGTTTCCCAGGATTTGGGTTTTGTGCTCTTGGGGTGGGTGACTCCTGGTTCGGGTTCCATTTCCAAATGGAGCACGGTAAACAACAAAATCACCAGAAAAACTAAGCAATCAGGAACGCAGAAAGAAAATTTCCCTTCATTTTAATTAGATAAGCATCAACATGACTTTACTTCCCTGGGTTTCGTGGCGGGTTTTTGAGCCAGTAGCCTTTAGGGACTTGTGTGCATCTCTGTGGTCTGCCTGAGACCGATAGCTCGCTGTGGTTCTTTCAATTTGAACCTTCCTCCTGGGGGGAGGGTGGTAACTGTAATAGGTTTTCTGTAGGTGAATGAACTAGGTGTTCCTCTCCGAAGTACATACTTTAATCTATGATCTCGTCATCTAGTGGGAAACCATTTTTCCTTTCAAAATATACTAATTCACTACGTTGTTAATAATCACAGTCATATATTGAAAACATTAAATGGAATGAGTGGAACGCATGGTAACAATATAACAACGTGTGACGATGGAGAAAACTGCGGTGACACAATTCTCCTACTCTTTGCCTGGGTCACTACGAGATGGGATGAGCGGAAATCATCCGTTAAGGATGTTCATCCAAAAACTGCAACAGCGTTGAAACACTGAACTGTTACTTCAAAAAGAACGAATGATACACCTTAATCTGCTTTGAAGGAATCATTTGAATAATTTAGTTTATTCAGGAACATCCCGTTTCTAGAGTAGTTTAAATATACACTTCCAGTTGATCATAGTTACTCATTGAATGTCTCAGAAACATGCGAAGAAAATTTATCTTTACAAAGTTCAGAAACAAATGAGTATTCTTAATCATATCGGATGCACGGAGCATCACTGGGATGACTTTTTCACTTTGTATTGGTGCCATATTTATTTTCAAAGTTGGACAGATTTTGAATTTCTTTTATATTCCGGAGAAAAAAGGCTCTAGTTTTGTTTAAATAGAGAAATAACACATTTTGAATCTGTTGTAACAAATCTGCGAAGTCCTTTTCACTCGCATGGGACTGTATACGATTTCATATTTTTAGGATTTCCGAATCGTTCGTGGTGTGTTTGCATATTCCCAAGTTTTCTTTCTAGTAGAACGTAGGTAATTGATATCGTGCAATGTTTTTTACACATAATCAAAAAGTGACTTTAATAGAACTTTGTTTTCGAATCATGTATCCACCTAAGTTAAAACCTGTGATAGTAGGTAAATATTTATGGTCTTGAAAGTAAGTGAACAGAAAAATAAAATTTATATAAAAGTATGTTACAAGGCTCAGGTTTGATATAATAGACGTGTAACAGGTGGTCAAGTTTCCTTATAAACCCACGTCCAGAAACACTGTTTACCCGGCAGAATCTCCGAAGTAGGAAAGGGAATGGCTGTATGTAAACAAATGGTAGGACCCACGACAAGCGGTAGACGTCACATTCATTAGTAAGCAATTGTTTACCAGTAGAAAATCACGTTACATTATAAACACCATAACTACCGCTAACGGCACTGTTTACAGTGTTATTCTGTTTAATAGTTTTGTGTTATTCATTTGTGTGGCCTTGCGCATAACTGCAGAATACACCAAAGTGCTTCACATCTACGGGGAAGCCCGAAGGAATGCAAGAGAGGCTTTATCAACAACGTTGCCGCAACAGGCGTCACCATGTTTCCAAGACTCCAGAGGCGTTTGTGAAACAGGAAACGTCCCTGTGGACCAACGCGGACACCGGAGTTTGATCTCTTTCCAAATTCGATATCACATAATCGGCAATTCACAAAATATATAGAAGTTGGCAGCAGCCATTTTGAGCACCTTTAGTAGCTGATTATCTGTTTACATACAGTATTTACATTTTCTATTTTATTTTTTCCTACCTTATGTGATCCCTGCTCCATAACACAAAGACCCTAGCTCGTAAACATGTCGTTTCTGGATGTAGGTTTATTAATAAAATGTGATCATTACTCGTATATCCACTTCCGAGCCTTATACCTTTTATTTTTTTATTTATTTTTTAACGTGAAGACGTCTATTCGCTCATCAAGTATAGTGATAGCCGGTGAAATTTTCTTGCGTTACTAAATGCCGTCAGATTTCAATCGCGCATAACTAAGAGACTAATAATGCGATAACAACGGTTCAGGTCACAATGGATAGAGCATGCCTGGCGTTTGTTATGTAGCTTTTGTTTTGCTTGTGACGCCATCGAGCCAGTGTAAGCGCCTGGACGTGATAGTTGTGAATTAGTGTTGTATAAAACAATAAATTAGTGTAGTGTGAGAACACATTTAGCTGGGACGTTGATTTGGGTGTCATTGTAAAGAGCTTAAGAAGCACTACTAGGGCTCAAAGTGAAACGATTAAACTATTCGCCCAAATATACGTAAAAATCGGTATATAATTGAAAATAAAAATTAAGATGTCGGCTCATGTGAAACGTAAATATATGCGCGGAATTATATAAACAGCAAATCTGAGGAAAGCTTGCATGAAAAGGAAATGAAAAAAAAAAAAAAAAAAAAAAAAAAAAAAAAAAAGTGCAAAATAATAACGTAGTGGCCTATCGGGCGTACAGTGGCCACCGACATTCAAGCGTCCATGGTCCATGTGCAGACGTCATTGGAAGGTAATACAGAAAATAGTGATAATATACATACACCTTTTATAATTATATCGCGACGTTTTCGTGGAAAATCTACGACGTAGACCTTGTCTTTTTTCTTCTTTTTTCACTTTCTGTGTAGTAAATTCTGAAAATTTGTAATAGTGGAGAAGGTTGCCTGAGTTTATGTATTAGTTTTGAAGCGTTTCTGTGATATTCCTGGAAAGATGGAAACCTTATATTGAACTAATCAGTATACGTTTTCCAAACATTTTTCGTATAATACAATATGAAAGATCTCATCGATACCAATTCTGCCGTGCCTGAGTAGGACCGCGCGCCGCGCTCCACGCTCAAGGAGAACAAAGGCGAGCTAATTTACATTGTACCGAAGTTGTTTCATCAACACTTGGCACGGCGCATGTGGAGTTGTTATTAAAACGCCCGCCTTAACTTTGCCGCCGCTGCTACGATGAGTTTTTAATATCCCCTCCCTTCCCCAGGAGGAACGGGACTTTCAAGTGGGTTGACCACCCGTCCCACCATCGAGGGAGCCTCGCCACAAAATTCCAGAAATTTAATATCGCGCGGTCGGTCGGTCGGTCTCCTTCCCCGGCCCGCTCGCTCTCAGCACCCGAGGGCTAGAGACCCGGTGTCCACAACCCGGTGTTGCCAAACTTACAATCAACATCAATTAAAACATTGACAGGAGAGATCAAACAATCTGACAAGTCATGTGCAAAACCCGGTGTTTATGACCTAGAAATGTTAGAAGTATGCAAGCACGTATCACCGAAAAAAATTAGAAAATATGATAAATACATTCTAAAACTTTATGAGGCATTTTCGAAACTTTCAAAAATTTAATGCTGTTTAACACTATATTGAAATCTAGCACACTTGATAGTAAATAATATTAATTTTATTTTTCCATTTTGAATTTGTTTAATTGCTCAATCCAGAATTAACCCTCAGCTCTGCACAGAATAAAATAAATGACACATTTGATGGGCGATCAGAAACAAGAATTACATTAGTAAATTATATTTATTTTAAAGTTTTCAAAAAGGAACGATTTTCTATTTGCACGCACCTTAACGGGAAAAAGACCTTTCAACATCGCAGGATATTATTGCGGTATATTTGAAAAAAATCATATCATTAAAGTTCAATTGAGGCTCACTTTTACCCAAACCCACGCACAAATACTTGCAGTTTTTCACTCACAGATTCGTTAGATTCAGACATAACGAATTGAGAGTATTCTCAATCTCTCTCTCTCTCACACACACACACACACACACACACACACACACACACACACACACAAATGGCTATAATATGGATGCACCAACCTTAATGTTCGGAAGTGAATCCTGGATACTACGAGAGAAGTAAGATCCAGACAGCAGAAATTAGATTTTCACGAGACAATAAGGGCTGTACAAAGATGGATCGAATTCAAAATGAAGATATACGAGAAAAAATATATATAGCATAAATGAAAAAAAGGAGGAGTATAAAGAAGATTAGCGAGCCAATTTGAGTCGCCAGAAGAATTAAAGAATTCCAGTGATGAATAATTATCAGCCTCAAGACATATGAAAAGTGTCAGACAAAAATATGGTCTTAATGCTGTGAAGATGGAACAGGCAAGAATGCCTAATCCCTGAAGGTTGAAGAAGAAGAATATGAAAAATGACAAGAGAATGGCAAAAAACTTTTAAACAGCCAAAATATGATCTTATATGACCCGTGAGAATTGCATAATTTTAATCACCATTGATAAACTTGTGCTTCACTTATATTTTCCATGGACAGAAGCCACAAACAAAAACTATGACATGTCCTGCACCTGGTCATGTGATAGTCCTGAGTGTGGCCAACATTGAATAGGCTCATAATACGAGATATTCCACAAAGAACAACCATATTTCAAATTTTTATTTCAAACACACTGTGAATGTCAGAAAAACATTCCATACAATGGAAGTTCAAACATTTTGAAGAATATTTTTAGAATTTCCATTCCAACGCCTATAACTAAAGCGTTAGCACATAAAACATTGCTGTAGTTTGCTGTGAATCCATTGTCGAGGACAACAAATCACTTCTGTAGTATATTCATAAACGCATTCCGTCATAAGCAAACTTACAGGTGCAGAGTTTGGTAATGAATTGGTTTGCTTGTGGCAAATAATGGGCTGTTGCTTCGGTGTATTTTTGCTGTATAAACGTTTAATTTCTCTGCTATGTATCTAGCGGCCCGGGTTCAATCCAAGGCGGGCCCTAATAACCTAGTTGTCGATGGACATTTAAACCCACTCACTTACCCACTGACTCATTCACTCACTCACCTCACACACTCACTCACTCATCACTCACTCACTCTCTCACTAACTCACTCATTCACTCATTCTTCGTGCACTCACTCGATTCCAAGTGACCGCACGTGGGATTTGTGGTGGACAAAGCGGTAGAGGGGTAGGTTTCCTCCGGGTTCTCCGTGTTTCCCGCCATCTCATTCCACCGGTACTTTTTGTATCATCAGTGCCATTGTCTGTGGTGCCGCATGCAGTGAAAGCGGGCATTAAACACTGCCAAATAAAAGGGTATTCCACCGAAAATTACATACCGAGCTTTCATTGGAAATGTATGTTCTGAGACCTTTTGAAGAAAGCAGTACTTTTAGAAAAACATCCGCGCACGCGTATTTGAGCGCACCTGTATCGGATAGCAGTATAACTTAAAAAAGGATAATGGTAAACTTAGTATTTAAGTTCAGAATCTTACAAGGATGTAACGCGAAGTTTTCAAGAAAATCTCCACATCCATAACTACCCTCTACATGCATTTTTTTTTTAAATTTTCGATTTTCTCAAAAGTGACCCTACGAATTTGATTGAGACACTAAGTGTTTGAGATGTTTACATGAGAAATAATATTTTTAATTTTCTGGGAATGCTTTCTTCTTTCGGGTGGTACTTTGTACATTGTATAATGGTTAACCATAAGAGGTTAACCATTATACAATGCAGGTCTCCTAAAACAAACAACTTATTTCAAATAATCATTTTTCTGTGGCATCAGCCATTTCTGAGATACTCGTTGTTAATGGCTTAAGTTTACTGTAATACAACATACCTATACATATTATTGTGTTATTCCGTTGAGCCAAGATCGGACTAGGATCATCACGTGTTTTCAATACGCGCTGCAGCCAGTGTTGGCGTTGTCACGAGTTAAGCATTGCAAACAAAGGAATAAATGTAGGGGAGAGGGTTAATGGCGAACACACGAGTTTTAAATCGCCGGAACCCGACAATGTGTCCCTTTCCAAGTCTTCCTTTTCTCCAATTCGTTTTTTTTTTTTTTTTTTTTTTTTTTTTAAATTAACGTCCTCCAACATTGCGTCATATCGGACGGTGAGTGAATGAAACGGGTGAAATGATGCTCAAATGAGCCCGAGGTCCATGGAGCTTTAAGTTATCCGACATTCGTCTTCTCAGGATAAGGGAAAACCTCGGAAAAAACCTTACCCGGATAACTTACCCTAAGCGAGATTCGAACTCGCGACCTCTTGAACGTGAGGCAGACACGCTAACCATCACGCTATCGAGGCGGGCCTCCAATTCGTTGCATAACAAGCACAGGAAGTTGCCTTTTGCGTAATAGTTCCTTTTAAAACAATAATTGGCATTGCTGTGCAGTTTTAAAGAGAAAAGTAATACCATACATGCCACTCAAAACTGACAATGAATATTAATATATCAGTAACTTATGAAGAGAAAAAAATGTTCTATATTTTGTCAAATGAATTTGGTGCACCTTTGATATTACACCAAAACCTCGGAAATGTAAAGAATGTCACTGTGTTACCTTAAAGCACATAGGTAGGTATCCAAACATACACGAAATATAATATCCCAAATTCTTAATAGTCCTATGATTCTATAACAACTTGCGGAGGGGGATTTAGCACCTCGACCGACAAGCGATCCTTTGTGCCTATGTCTCTGAGAGGGCACCCTCCGGGAGGATGGATGAGGCGAATGGATCCGAATGGCAGTTGGAACGCTGCCACGACAGAGCAGAGTGCAGGGTGCCTACATTTTCCCAGTTAGAAGCACCCCGGCAGATCCTGGATCAGCCCGCTTTCTCTCCCACCCTTTCGGGTTCTTATTCCCAAGAAGGGTACGGGACTCAAAGAGGCTCCCCTCCTCCCTCGGGATTGTACCGTCCCATGGGGGACCACAAACCAGCATGCTCACCTTCCAATTCGGGGGATGAGATTTCCAGAGCGCATTCTTTCCCTTGCCGTACTACTGCTCGACACTCGCCGACGCTTCCAACCCTGAAAGTAACCTAATGGGATGAAGTGTGAAATGAAATGATTAATGTAACGAAATGGAGAGACAGGAAAGTCGGAGGATATGGAACTCCTTCCCAGCATTCACCTGACGGTCCGGGGATACCTCCGAAAAAACCAGATTCAGGAAGGTCGGCTATGAGGATCGAACCCGCGACCTCCCGACAGCAGGCCAGAGAGGTTACCGCCTGAGCCATTCTACTCGTTAAATAAACTAGATTAGTTAGGAAGAGCCTTCTTCTTTATCTGATGACCCTCCCCTTACGTAGGACTTACACCCCCTAGTACTTACAAGCCAGTGCCTAGGGTCAGACACCTGTCGGAGAGCACAGGAACCTATGGACCGGACAGAGTGAAGACCTGGAAGCGGGAGGTCAGCCAGGCACCAGGTATGATAGTGATGAAGAGATGCTGTGAAATGCAGGTGAAATGGATGATCGGAAAGGTGATAATGGAGCAAGTGGTAGAATGAGTGGCGGGGGAATCCGGAGAACCCGGAGAAAACCCTCCCAGACGCGCTTCGTCCACCACGAATACCGTTTGCGGATTCCTGGGATCGAACTCTTGGTAACAGATGAACGGTCGTTTCATAAACATACTCGCGTCTTAATTGCTACCGTTGTATGTGAACTTATAAGTGTGTATGTTACTTTTACGAAATAGAAACAGTTATTATTGCCTGTAATATACAAACTGAACTCAGTTCAATGTTGTATGTGTACAGCCCAAAAGTAATCTAAATTGCGTCGCCCTCGTAAAATACTATGGACGATTGCACGCACAAAGAAGTTAAAGTGCGGAGTTGAAAAGCATTTGGTACACAAAAGCCCAGAAGAGGGGAGGGGTGGGTGGAGGGAGGGAAGAGTAAGTTACTATGGTTACAGCCAGACACACAAATCGCAAGGCACCTTCAGCCCGTCCCAAACGTTTCCTATATCTTCCTTACACACACACAGGAACATAAAAATTATAGTCCTTTTAACTCTTTTATACAAACTGGAGAAGAGAGATCCCAAAACTTCAACTTCCTCTTGTGCCGGTGTTTGAAAATCTTTGGAGATGAGGAGGAGTTCCGTCCCCCCCCCCCCCCCTCTTGGCAGCGTCTTTGCTGTGTGTTGCTCCGAAGTTTCCAAGTTATAATTCAAATTCCCTGGAGCCAGCCACGACGGATACGAGAGCGTTTTCATCAAATTGAACTCGGAAAGGGGAAGAACGGAAAACTCCCAGCAGCATCGCCGTAAACACCGGGTGATCCACAATGAACTTAGTTACAGAGCAAGGTGTCGAGTTACCTACAAGTACTGGCTCTGGGGTTGCAATTCTACACACGTGTATTTGTAAACAAACATTTAATTCCCTATTTAACCCCAGCATTACCAAGAGTGGGGATACCTACTTTATGCCATCTTCTGTATTTTTTTTTAAATTCTGTATTTAATTTTTATTAAAGGCATGCAGTTATTATAGTTATTGTCAATCACTGTTTCTCTTACTGAATTGCGCAATAGTTTCAAAGTTTTATTGTTGCTCTTTTTGAGAAATAATTGAAACATCAAGGTGGCCACAAAGTACAGCCCGTCAGTACAATGTGATTCATGTAAAAACGGAATTGTTAAACAAAGTTAAATATTACCTTTATAAACGTGACAAGTATAATAGAAAGTTTTAAAATAATTGCTTTTTAAAAAAATTGCTCTAACAGTTTGTGGTCACAAATCGTTTGGTAATCTAAATTCTGGAATAAGGCTAGGGTTAAATCATTACCACTTATTTTTCATCCCAAAGACCCATAAGTAAGAGATATCGGCAATATACAAAAACAAAACTGAAAGTTATGCTAAGGTTCGAGTTGAACCTCTTGCATATGACCTTCAGAGGTTCCACGGCTGTAGCGAATCACAGGCCTGCAGCGTTAACTAGCTTCGTCTCGTTTAGTAATTACTAGATTAACACTCAGATATTAATAGTTTAGTACAAGATTCAAAGTTCAACGCTTGCGGCGTGTAGAGGAATTTAGTAAAATATGGCCAAAATACGTAAACAAAGCGATCTATATGAGGTAACGCCCGATAGGTATGCAACACACCTAACGCACAGCTAACGCGGGTAGGTTCTTAACTGAGCAATTCTACTAGGAAAACTCTGTGGTTATGATAGTCTACGGTAGCCTACGGTAGTTTTACAGCTATATACGCACCTAAGTACAGCAGTAAACATCGACAGAAATGAGGAGGGCTCGTAGCTCTATTGCTCTCTACATTTCTGACCACATACTGTAAAAACGCCCAATGTTTAAGTTATGGCAAGAAATGAAATTGCATGAAGTAGGTATTTGTGATCTCGCCTGCGCCACGTGACAGCATGGTTCTATCTGTTGCTACCTGGAACGTAATATGCAGTTTAAGTGAAACTAAATTCCATCTTAATAATTCCGAATAGTTGCAACAAATGAAATGATATGACCTTATATGTTAAAAGCGGAATATAAAATGGAACAACTATGCAACGAAAGGTCTTTCTATTAGCACAGAAATTATGAAAATAAGAAATTGACTACATCGAAATATTTACGCTTTCTATATAGGAATATTAAACTAACGTGTGACATGAACATATCAATGAACGCGAACTGTTCAATAACGACTGTTAACAAATTGAAATTTCGTATTTGGAATTCCCCTAAAGGTAAACAGGTTGAAATATACTTTAGAACGGTATCTCACCTTTTTGATAATCACAAACTACCTGTTTCTTAATAACTAATGAAGGGCATTTTCATAGTTTATTATTAAAATAATCTTCTGGATTCGAACACACGGTTGTTTGATTGAAGTTGTCACAAACAGTTATTCTCCTGTGTTGTGAGTATCCGCACTAACAAAGAAAGCACAAATATGTTGGGAAAAAGATCTTTATTTCTCTGCATAGTTTCCTTCCAGTTATTTTCCCAGCGATCTCAATAGCTTCGATAACCTGTTTATAGTGAAAACCATCGAGCTCTGTAAAATAGACATCAACTGCAGACTTCTCCTCCTCATTGTTAGAAAATCTCTTACAACCAACCCATTTCTTCAAGTTTGGTAAGAGGAAGAATCAGAGGGGGCTAAAACTGGCGAACAGGGTGCATCAGGAAGCAATGAAAACTTTAAAACAATAATTGATTTTGGCCATGGCGACAATGCATGTATGAAGTGGTGCATTGTCTTGATGAAACAAAACCTTCTTTTTCGCTAAATACGGTCATTTTTGCTTGATTTCATCACTCACATGATGTAAAGGGTTCGCATTATACTCGCCATTGACTGATTTTCCTTTTTGGAGATAGTCAATGAAAATTATTCCACGTGTACCCCAAGAAACTAACGCAGATGGAATTGTCTTCACCTTCTTTGAAGCCGATTCTCCCGCTTCAATCCAGTTTCGACTGTTTCTTTGTCTGAGGTGTGTCCATGGTTATAAATCGATGCAAAAACTCAGCTTTATTGCTGCGAAATATTGCCAAACACGCAACTGAAACTTCCTCACCACGGTGTTTTTGTTCCACTGTGAGGAAACGCAACATCCATGTTTCTCATGACCAAGTTTTCAGTCAGTATGCGATGTAAAACAATTTGAAATGCCTGAAATGTCTGCTAGCTCGTACACTTACAATCGACGGTAATCCAATAACATTTTGTGGATTTTCTTCACAATTTCTGGCGCGGTCACCTTATTTGGTTGACCTTTGTGATGTTCGTCTTGGCAACTCGTACGGCCTTGCTTAAACTCTGCCACCCAATATTTTAATGTTGTAAATGAAGGAGCACACTTCCCCAGAGTATAATCTAGCTGAGCTTTAATATTAGCTGGACTAACACCTTTCAAATATAAATATTGGACCACATAACGGTGACCAGTTTTATTCACGTTTATAAATTCGCTGAGAGCATTCACTGTTGATAGCTGCCAAACAAACATAATCAACGTAACTCTTAAAACTTAAGCTTTATAAGATGACGCAAACGTTCCTCTACGTCGAAGACGTCTACTTTAAATCCTATAAGATCTCATGTTTGGTGTCCGGACTAGCTCTAGCAAGAGGTCCTAATCTGCAGGGTGTGCGTGAGTTATGATAGGAATGGAACCAAACGAAGAATCAACCAACATATCACTTTATTTGTAAATTTCCAGATTTGCAGAGAACTGCCGACGATATTTAAATAGAATGTAACTTTGTAACTTCTACTACAACGTTATAACACTTTAACTTTGTCAACCGCCGAATTAAGTATATGTGCTAGCTTACGTACAACTCCCAAGTTGCACGTGCGTTCTCTCGACTCGATTCGAGACGAGTGTGTGTTGCGTTGCATTTGTTTTTGCGCGAGCAACACGAAGGAAGCGATTTCCATTGGCTAACTTTAGAGCACGTCATGGTAAGATAGGAATCAGCCCGCTGAATCACTAAGGCTGAGTACAAACAATTGTAACCTTATCACTCATTTAGATCTGCCTAGGCTTCCATTCTTGAGACTTTAACATATTCAGCTTTATTACGTTTTCCCCTTAACTATTGACTAGAATCTCCTTTTGTTTCTTTCCATTATCAAATATATATTGACATTATAATTTCGGTTTCAAAGGTTAGCACTTTCTACAATAGTCATTTGTTTGAAACAACAAATGTTATCTACACGATGGGTGGTTTACCTCTCTAAAGCTTCCTAGCCTTTAGAGACCTTTCCTGTGAGTCCTATCTAGTGAGTTTTGAAGTTTCGACTCCTGGAATCCGATCTAAAATATTTGTGTGATATTTATTATAGTCAGTGAGAACTTTTGGTGTTGTTCAATAACAGCTTATGTGTATGTACGAAATAGTAATTATTATTATTATTATCTATCGTCTTCTCCTTCCTGACTCAACTCTCTTAATCTCATTTATTGCTTGTTCACAATGTCTGCAGTCTTCTTTATTTTCTGGGATGGTTTCTGTGATTTCAACTATTTTTAGTTTATTATTTATTTTACTGGAAAATGTGTAAAAGTTTATGAGTATTCTTTATGTAAGACATGAATCTTATACATTTTAGTAAATTATAACTATTTAAAGCACAGACAAAACTGCAATGAACAGCAGTTGGC
The DNA here is from genome assembly GCA_030765045.1 of Tenodera sinensis. Lineage (NCBI taxonomy): Eukaryota > Metazoa > Arthropoda > Insecta > Mantodea > Mantidae > Tenodera > Tenodera sinensis. The sequence goes on from CM060969.1 coordinate 49,345,101, forward strand.
ATTTTAATATTAAATTACAGGTGGAAGAAATTTGAGAAATGATGGCAGTGAGACAGAAATAGACCAAAAGGACTAGTACCTACATGATAGCAAGAAAAGAAGAAAATCTTAGTTAAAACAAGAAACAACGAAAGGGAACGAGGTTGCTATAAGTGCATGAGATGGAGCGCTGAGTATCACGTCAAAGAAGAAGATGAAGAAATGTTGTGTATCTGCAAGGGGTTGGTAGGTATGTATAAGATATCACGGCTGAGTGCCTCTGAAACTTGTTGCCTTGTTTTAACTCAGTGTTAAGACGGAGTTGCCGCGGGAGTGCCGCATAGCTGGAAGCTGTAGCAATAGCGTGCTCGCTTTGGTGTCTGAAACAGGAAAACGCCCTCGGGTCACCAACTCATCAATCGAATTGCTCCGGTCGACTGAGCTTTCATCTTGCTTTACGTGTGCAGGTGACAACCCTAGTCCGGGGTTCAACCTCCGCTCGACCACATTTTTCACAGTTATCAAACTTAATGGCCGTAGTTCATATATCTTCTTATTACCTTCAAGTTAAAGATATAATCTGATACATCATGCGACCGGGCAGCGCCGTTAGGCCACACGTAAAATTCTATTTCTCCATTCTTTTGAAAGCCTTGCACTTTATGTAGGTAAATACATGTGCAATTAAAACAGGTTCCAAAGAAAATGATTCCGCAATTCCATTTCCAAAGAAATACTACATTTCAAACAACCACGCAAAGTAAGTGAAACCGACACAGATAGCCGAGGTCTCTGGACGGGATGTCTACGGTTTAGTTCCCGACAGAAGCGTCCTGCCCCACTGAGATTATTTCCAAGTTTTCCTCTGTCCCCAAAATGCCTGGAAGGTACACTAAACTTCCGCCAGGAATGTTTCGTTCCCAAATTTCCTTTCTCAGTCATCATTTCATTTCATGTATCACCGGTTTGACCGTTTGTGGTGCCATACGATATGCAACAAGAGCGGCCTTTTCTAAACACCATTAAAAAGTAAACTATATCAACGACTATATTACCATTTATGTATAACCGCATCACCAAAATATTCTTTAATCTTATTTTGTATCGAATCGTGAATCTTCGTTGTATTCGAAGTTTCCAAAATAGTTAAAGACAATTTCCTCTTACCCGCTTTCAGAAACCAGTTTACAATGTTTGTAACTTAACTCATTTATACAAGAATAAGAAACAATACTGAATTGGTTATATTTTAAACTAGCTGAAATACTCGGCGTTGCCCTTGGTTTGACAATTTTATTCCTACAGCTTTTAGACGTAGTTTGGATACTATAAGGAACACAAAATAAAGGAATAAAAACATCAGGAAAACATTATGCAAAAGCACTGTTGAACAACCCTAAATACCACAATAAGAAAATCAAGTAGAGAAATATGAATGAAAGGCGTTGCATTTCAATTTGAAATATATAGGAAATTGCATGAATTGTTTGTAGAAGAGAGAGTCGAGAAAGAGGTGTGACTGAGTTTTACAAAAGAAAAGCGTATAGAGAAAACCATGTGAATGTAATATGTTGCATTTCTAGTACAATCATAGAGAATGTTATGAATTGTATGTTGAAGGGCGAGTAGAGAAGGATATGTGAATGTCTTACGAAAAAGAAAAGCGAGTAGAGAAAGCCGTCTGATTGTATAGTAAGATGGATAACCTAAACATATTGCCCATGAAAAATACCTCCTATGCGTGCCGAATTTCGCGATGATCGGTCAAGTGCTTCATTTTTACGTGCAATTTTTCCAAAATTTGTCTTCATAAGATCCTTCCTCGGACTTAAATATTTGAAACTTAGCTGAATTATTGGTCCAGCCGTTTCCTAGTTTTGCACTTAGCAAGACATTTAGCCATTCGTTTTTACTGAACAGACTAGATAAAGTGTCATACTTGAGAGGTAGAATTAGGAAAAATTCAGTGCCATAGTAGGGATTTGAACCACGGATCTTCCGCTCTACGCTCGGTTGCTGTAACCACTGAGATACCATGGCAACATGCCACTACATTAAATTCCCCACCTGACTCTTATTTTCCTGGAAAACCACAAAGGAATCTCAATTCTGAGATACACACCTCAAGGTTGGCTTACAATCGTATTTTATCTTCCTTTTTTTAATAACCTACATTGGTAAACCTTTTATAAGGGCGATCAACTTATTTAAACACAAGCCGTGTTTGAGAATAGATGAAACTTTGCCCCACACAGCGCCTGTGTGTTTAAAACAGTCACTAAGTTGATTGTTGCCTTATAAAAGGTTTACCAATGTCTGATTACCGAGCCTTCCATGTGATACTTCGTATGGGTTCTATAATGAAATGAAACATAAGAGTCCTCTATTCGAAATTTGGAAACAGTAAAGCACAGGTTTGTTCTAATTACAGAGGTATTTTTTAGACGTTGCGAATGACCGTGCTAGGTCAACATCTACACTTCAAAAGAACAAAAGAGTTGAAAGACTCCAAATAGGAAGGTATATGATTGAAATTATTGCTCATTTTACACAGAATTTCATTTTTGTGTAGTGTTTTACTATCTTAAAGTTTCCCAGATATACAAAATGCACTCCGAATTAAGATGGTTTTACAGGTTCCTACCAGAAAATTGAGGTTAACTATGGATTTTATTAACCGCAAATATCTTAAATATTTGTCATTTTAATCACACTCGTTATAGCTATTTTTTAGAAAAAAATCTGATGTGTTGCACTCACATGACTTTCTCTACTCTTGTACTAACCATTCTAACAAACTCTTATTCCTATATCTTCTTCGTGTTAAGATAAACATTTGTACAACTTATTGCTTATTTCCTTGCAGGTACAAGGGGAATGATAGTATGCAGTAGGCTTTGTGCGATAGTCAAATTTTTGAGATTCCGTTCTCTTTGCACGCTTAACATATAACAAAATGAACAACGCTGATCAATTTCACGAACGTTCTAAGTTTTTCCAAACTCACACACATAACAAGGAATATCTCCGAAATGGTTCACCCTACAAGAAAATTTATTGAGACATAAATTGTGTATTTTAGCAAGATCTACATTTTTTGTACTGTATAATTTGGTCTATCTCTAACGGTTTGCCAGTTATGCAAAAGTCGTCCAGAGTAAATACGACTACAGGGGCTATAGCCAGAAAATTGAAGATTACATTTCATTTGTCATAAAAATATCTCAAACATATGACATTTTAATCAAAATCGTTAGAGCCATTTTCAAGAAAATCAAAATTTTCGAAAAATTTTCCATGTAAAGGGTAGTTTAGGGTGGGGCTATTTTCTTCAAAATCCTCGTGTGACATCCTTGAAATACATTAAACTTAAATACCAACTTTGGTTTTTAACCGACTTTTCGTTTTTGAGCTATGCTGTCCAGAGACTGACAGACTGACAGACTGACACACACACACACACGGACCTTTTTCTAAAAATGCTTTTTTTGGATTCAGGGGGTCTCAAAAAATATATTTCCGGTGAAATCTCGACATCGAGTTTTTGGGTGGAACAATACTTCCCCTGCTCACCAGTAGAGAAACTAATAATGGACAATAAAAATCAACCAAGTAAGGGGTAATTTAAGATCGAGAGATTTTCTTGGAAACCTTCGTATTGCAACCTTGAATACTAATTTTAGTATTTATCCAACACGCATATATACGCCCACATAGACCTCAGGGTGGGGTGGGGGGGGGGAGGCTCAGAATCTGTATTCTCAGCGAAATCTCGAGGTACATTTTTAGGGTGGGATGCAATACTTCCTCCAGCTAGGTAGCTGTTCCTGGAAACTTGGGGCCATCCAGCAGAATGCTTAAAGTACACACATCTGGTTGTCTTTAAATCATTTATCAAGGCATTCGAAGACTTCTGTGGTGACAATAAACATTGAGGTATTAAGTTTACCCGGAGGATTTGGCAGACATCTGCTTGTCACCAACAGTTTTTTCCCCACAGAATGACACACAAATTCGTGACGATGAGTCATGCCATGTGCTGATTATCACAGAACACAATGAGGGACCCTTGTAAGACCAAGTCAGTCGAACTTCCGTGCTTAATGCGTCGCTAAGTTACATAATGTGGCCTCCAGCGACAGGAAAAAATGGCCCAAAGCCTTGAATTAGTGTTTAAAATTGTTTGTCTTTGTTCTAGCACATTTTCACTAACTGCAGAGCAAATTATTCAAATTCGTCCTGTAAAGAGCTGCAGCACTACGGTTTAATGGATTGGTTTTTGAATGAAATTACTTAATCGACAATAAGAGAGCAACATGACAAAAAGTCAACCTACAAAAGCTTGGAAAACAAAGTGAAACAAATTCTTGCACTGAACACCACAATGCGTACAACCCAAAAGTGTTAGTTGGGCTTAAATTACTTGTAACATAATGTAAAGGACTCTATTCATTTTTTATTTCAATTTTCTTTGTCAGTGACCGAATGCTCGAGTACTTCAAAGGACCAGCATGCTATCATCACAGAAACGTTCCTGAATTGTTAAATTAGTGTACATTATTTCATTATAACGTTCTGAGTGTATACTTCAGTTTCCTTATAAATGCTCCATTGCTCGCAAGAGAGAAACATGTGCCCCAATCTGTCAAGTTCGGGGAGGTAGCTTAAACTTAGGCCTGGAACGTTATCTTTCCATATTTCCCTTCTTTTCACGTATCACCAGTGTCTATCGCCAATTGTGTCGTCTACACTAACACAGGCGTTAAGTATGCACGAGAAAGTTCCCCAATTCTCATAATGACCTATGTACTTTCTTAACACAGCAAAACTATCGCAGCAGCGTTCGACATTGGTCTAGATCATCTCCCTTACACTAACATTTCTGGGAGTGCTAACTAAAAAATTCCTATTTCATTAAAAAATTGATGCACTGATTTCACAATATATTCTCTATTCACTCTTCTACAATCTTGTCCTACAAAGGCTTATTGTACTATCTACTTCTTGTAGGTAATGTTATATCTACTTCTGCCAATTTCTAGTTCAGATAAACTTATGATTCACATTTATCTACGGATTTTGTTGTTTCCTGCTGAGGATATAGCAATAGACTTTTCGTAAGCGTTACTATTTTTGATGGCTATAAAATTCCATGCTCTTTGTATGAGCAAATAAATAATTGTGACTTCCCAGTTGAGCAGAATACCAATAACAAGAAATATGTCGGAGATACTTCCACAAGAATGTTTATTTGATATAAATTGATTAATTTAACGATGTACACACTTTTTATGCATTATTATGCATTGTTTGTCAATCTTTTATTTTACTAGTTACGCCAGTCATTTGGATTGAAGTAAAACTCTGACCTTTTATTTTATTTTTTTTTATTTTGTTGTTTAACGACGCTGTCAATTGCCAGGATCACATCAGCGTAGCCGGTGTGTCGGAATTTTGTCCCGCAGGAGTTCTTTTACATGCCAGTAAATCTACTGACATGGAGTTGTCGTTTTTAAGCACACTTAAAAACCATCGGTCTGGGCCGGGTTTGAACCCGCGACCTTGGGATCAGTAGGCCAGCGTCTAACCAACTGAGCCACCCAGACCGACAAACTCTCAGACTGTTCACAGAAAATTGAAGATATACCTACATTTCATTTTTCATGCAAATACCTTAAACATATGCTACTTTACACAAAATCATAAAGCCCGTAAATAAAAGTAATAAAATGTGAAAAAGGTACAAAACGTTTTCCACATAAAAGATATTTTGGGGTATGCGATGTTATTGAAAATCTTCGTGCGTATCTTTGAAAAGTTTCAGCTTATTTTTCTAAAACTGCTTTTTTGAGTTCAGGGGGTCTCATGGCATGTTTCTGCGTCGACCTTTTGGGTCGAATACAAAGCAAACAGTAAAAGCAAACATTTATGGTGCTAACGTAAGAAAGAATTTCACACACTTCAAAGGATTCAATTTGCCATTTAAATTGAACCTGTAGTAGTTGTTTTTCAGTAATAGTTTTTTTTTTTTTTTTTTAATTTTTTGTTCTTCAGCATAATAACATTTGGGTTTTTGTTTACAGTACCTTCTGCTTTAATTCACATATTGAGTTTGTTTTAATCCTGTATTTAAGATCGCTAGTTCACTTTGAGAACATGTCTGTGAATACCTTGTTTAACCCTAAAGATAGCTTATTTAAATATTGAGTAATAATAGTCTTTCAGTGTTACAGTTAAAGGCGAACTAACATTAGCCATAAAATAGCGCTTTTGAATTTTAATTCTTCTTAATACTCGTATAATGGACTTCTTATCCACTAAATCTGCACAGATGTATTCATAAATGACAGCATATGTTATACAATCATCTCTTTAAGGTCAACATGCAAGTACAGCATATTTTTTCTTTGATTCTTTCTTCTATAGTAGCCATGTTTTTAAACTGCTTTCATCATAATAAAATTCAGAAATCATTAAAAATACAGGAATGAAATTTAGCGCATTAATGTGTCTTATAAATGTTAACATATGCCCGAATCTGCCTTTTTAAGTATTATAACTTTTATTGAACAAAAAGTGGCAAAATAGTTATGTGTCTAGAAATATCTATAGTGACAATTGCAGTGAATGTTTTATAGGGATTTGTAATTCAAATTCATTTCAGGAATCAAGAACACATATTTACGGAATTTATTTAGGCTTTTAGAGGTATAGTGCAAATTTTTTTACTGGTAATTAAGGACAGGATAATGAACAATATTACACTAATACTCCCTTCATGTGCATTTCATTTCATTTTACTTATTAAGCAATATGTTTTCAGATTGCTTGGTACCTCTAAGTAGGCATGGCGCACAAGGCATGATGCAGAGTGGGCTGGTCTCGAGATAACGAATGGTGTACGGGAATGCTTTTTGCAACGCCAATGACCTCATCCTACCTAGGCCAGTAGGCCACACATTGAGGTGTGAAGCAACACGGATAGTATATACGGCAGGCGTTGTTCATTTCACGGCGTAGATACTACTATATGGAAACATCAGGTAGTAAATTTTTATTTGTTTGTGAAAAAATTGTTGGACGAAGAGAAAATGTGTTGCATTCACATGAATTTTTCTACCGTTGCACTAACTATTCTTACATACTTTTATTCCTCTATCTGCTTCATGTTAGTGGAGATAAACATTTGCAGAAATATCTTAATGCTAATTTTCTTGTAGGTGCAATGGGAATACAGTAGGCTTTGATCAATACTCAAATCTTTTAAAGCCGGTCGATACATAGAGGCTAAATTTCGTTCCCTTTGCATGACCAATAGGTATAAAAGTGAATAACAATCTTCCATTTGATAAAAGTTTAACTATTCCAAAACTCACACAAACAACCAGTAATATCGAATAATACCGAAATGGTTCACTCCACAAAAAATGCAGTCAAATATAACATGCGTGTTTTAATATCATCTACACTTTTGTACAGCAAAATTTGGTCTATATCTTACAGTTTATCAGTTATGCAAAAATCATCAAAAGTAAGCATCGTCACTAAAATTCAAAATATACATTTCATTTAATATAAAACTATCTTAAACATATGATATTTTAATCAAAATCGTTGGAGCAATTTTTGAGAGTCATAATTTTCGAGAACTTTTCCATGTAAAGGGCAGTTCAGGCTGAAGCAATTTTCTTCAAAATGTTCGTGTCGTATCCTTGAAAGATATAAACTTAAATACAACTTTGACTTTTAACCGACATACCGTTTTTGAGTTATGCTGTTCACAGACAGACAGACCGACAGGCACAGACACGTGGACCTTTTTTTTTTTTTTTTTTTTTTTTTTTTTTTTTTTCTAAAAATGCTTGGCGACTACATTAAGAAATGTGATAGGAAATAGCTGGCCTATGTTTAAGAACGTATTATATTTTGTTACGTTTAAATAATGCAATTTAGGCATAAATATTTTTGCCTAGTTTGTTTATGAATGTTAAATTTTCAGACATTTAATTGTGTTAAATTATACAGTCCAAAGCTTTACATTCCTTCTTCAAACATGTAAAAGCAAAGTCAGAGAGAATAATTGGTATCATTTTGCAGTTACGGGTAAAGTGACGTGCAGGGTTAATTTGATAAATATACAGCAAATATATACAATTTGTGGTCGTTGGCGCCTTACGCTTCAGTTTTCATTTTCGTTGATTCTTACTTGTTAAACCACTGTCAGAGAAATTACCCACTCTGTTAAATGTATTAGCGTTACAAAGAGTGCTTTTGTTCACAAGCTTTTGAAGGTTTTATCGAGTACTTTTCAGTGTATTTCTCGGAAATTACTGGACTGCAGGAGATGAGAGGCTGGTGTGTTGAAAATCAAATTCTAGGTAAAGGTAATAATTTTAACAATCATTTCAAACGTATTACCATTATCCTCTGTCTTTTCCCCCCACTATATCGCTCCTCGTTTCTATCTCTCACCATGTATTACCCTCCCGGCTTCTATCGTTTCGTCTTCTCGATGTCTAACTTAAATGTAATAGAATGTGTTGAAAAACGACAGTAAGATTGCTTCTTTTAGGCTATTAATAAAAAATTGAATCTGAAGCAAAAGATTTAAGAACATACAAAACTTTTTAAGGTTCTCTTTACACTCGGGCCCAAATGACGAGTCCTTAAGCCTCACTCATTCATTAACTGACTCACTCGCTTACCCACCCATCCAGTCACTCATTCATTCAGCCACCCACCCACTCACTCATCACTCATTCACTCTCTCACTGACTCACTGACCACCCAATCACTCACAAACTAACTCACCCACCCACTCATTCACTGACTCACTGATCCACCCACTCACTCACATACTAACTCACCCACCCACTCATTCATCAATCACCCACTCACCACTCACCCACCCACTCACTCATCACTCACCCACTCACCACTGACCCAGCTACTCACTCACTGACTCACTGATCCACCCACTCACTCACATACTAACTCACCCACCCACTCATTCATCAATCACCCACTCACCACTCACCCACCCACTCACTCATCACTCACCCACTCACCACTGACCCAGCTACTCACTCACTGACTCACTGATCCACCCACTCACTCACATACTAACTCACCCACCCACTCATTCATCAATCACCCACTCACCACTCACCCACCCACTCACTCATCACTCACCCACTGACCCTTCTACTCACTCACTGACTCACTGATCCACCCACTTACTCACATACTAACTCACCCACCCACTCAATCATCACTCACCCACTCACCACTGACTCACCCACTCACTCACTGACTCACTGATCCACCCACTCACTCACATACTAACTCACCTACCCACTCATTCATCACTCACCCACTCACCACTCACCCACCCACTCATTTATCACTCACCCACTCACCACTCACCCACCCACTCACTCATCACTCACTCATCACTCACTCACCTACCCACTCATTCACTCATCACTCACCACTCACCCACCCACTCACTCATCACTCACTCACCTACCCACTCATTCACTCACTCATCACTCACCCACCCAACTACTCATTCACCCACTCACTCGCTTACTCATCACTCACCCACTCACTCGCTCACTCATCACTCACCCACCCATTCATTCACTCACTCGTCACTCACCCACCCTCCATTCACTTATCACTCACCCACTCTCTCGCTCATTCATCACTCACCCACCCACTCATTCACTCACTCACTCACTCACTCACTCACCCACCATTCACTTATCACTCACCCACTCACTCATCAGTCACCCACCCACCCACTCACTCACCCACTCTCTCACCCACTCACTCGCTCACTCACATACTCACTCACTCACTCACCCACCCACTCACTTATTCACTCATCCACTCACTCGCTCACTCATCACCCACCCACCCACTCACTCACCCACTCACTCGCTCACTCATCACTCACCCATCCACTCACCCACTCACTTATTCACTCGCCCATTCACTTATTCACACACCCACTCACTCACCCACTCACTTATTCACTCGCCCATTCACTTATTCACACACCCACTCACTCACGCATCACTCACCCACTCAATCGCTCACTGATCACTCACCCACCCACTCACCCACTCACCCACTCACTTATTCACTCGCCCATTCACTTATTCACACACCCACTCACTCACCCACTCACTTATTCACTCGCCCATTCACTTATTCACACACCCACTCACTCACCCACTCACTTATTCACTCGCCCATTCACTTATTCACACACCCACTCACTCACCCACTCACTTATTCACTCGCCCATTCACTTATTCACACACCCACTCACTCACCCACTCACTTATTCACTCACCCACTCACTTATTCACTCGCCCATTCACTTATTCACTCGCCCATTCACTTATTCACACACCCACTCACTCACCCACTCACTTATTCACTCACCCACTCACTTATTCACTCGCCCATTCACTTATTCACTCGCCCATTCACTTATTCACACACCCACTCACTCACCCACTCACTTATTCACTCGCCCATTCACTTATTCACTCGCCCATTCACTTATTCACTCGCCCATTCACTTATTCACTCGCCCATTCACTTATTCACACACCCACTCACTCACCCACTCACTTATTCACTCGCCCATTCACTTATTCACTCGCCCATTCACTTATTCACTCGCCCATTCACTTATTCACACACCCACTCACTCACCCACTCACTTATTCACTCACCCACTCACTTATTCACTCGCCCATTCACTTATTCACTCGCCCATTCACTTATTCACACACCCACTCACTCACCCACTCACTCACCCACTCACTTATTCACTCACCCACTCACTTATTCACTCACCCACTCACTTATTCACTCGCCCATTCACTTATTCACACACCCACTCACTCACCCACTCACTTATTCACTCGCCCATTCACTTATTCACACACCCACTCACTCACCCACTCACTTATTCACTCGCCCATTCACTTATTCACACACCCACTCACTCACCCACTCACTTATTCACTCGCCCATTCACTTATTCACACACCCACTCACTCACCCACTCACTTATTCACTCGCCCATTCACTTATTCACACACCCACTCACTCACCCACTCACTTATTCACTCGCCCATTCACTTATTCACTCGCCCATTCACTTATTCACTCACCCACTCACTTATTCACTCGCCCATTCACTTATTCACTCGCCCATTCACTTATTCACACACCCACTCACTCACGCATCACTCACCCACCCACTCACATACTAATGTAGAGATTGTTTCTATGTCTTGCGGTTAACAGTATACAGAAGTCACTCAGAATGAAGGGGAATGCGCAGGCTATTCGCACATCTATTTTGTCATGCAAATATTTTAAACATATGGTATCTTAATTAAAGCCGATAACCATTTTCGAGACAATAAAATAAATAGTAAAGGATAGTTTGGTGTGGTTGTTTTGAAGAAAATCTTGATGCCAAATCTTTGAGCGATACTGAACATAAATACCAAGTTTGACATTTGATCGATTTTTCATTTTTTAGTTATGTTGCTCACATACACGTGTTTTTAAACGTCTTTTTATTGAGGTGACCTTAAAACACATTTTCGATGAAATATCGATACCAAATTTTAGGGTAAAATACAAATATTTGCTCTTTCTACAGCGAAGTGGTACAGAAAGTAAATCTAAAAGTGTTACGGAAAGCAAGTAGCATTTTAACACTGTTGGCATTTGCCTTTTGCATCTCCAATCTACTCCACATTTCTTTACATGAACTTGAGTCATAGATCACTATTGCACACAGGTGAGGTTATGGGGAGGGCGAAACGGCTGTGTAATGGAAAAAAAAATATTCAGCCGATCTCTATTTTAATCTCAATTATTCATTAAAGTCTCTTGCCACGCTGCAGATAACATCTCCCCCACTATTGAGTCTCTCGGCTTGTTCACATCATGTTTGTTTATTGGCGTGCCTGCTACACACGCTGCTGCCAACCTAACACATGCAGTAGGTACTTGCTCCCTAGCCCAATAATAAGGCAGCGAGCGGGAGACTGTTGTTTCTTACAGCAACGCAGCAATCAAATCAGGTTGCGCACACGTGATCTGCGTTGCATTTATTGTTACTTGTGGGTGCAACGTTTAGAATGTCTTCTTTTCTTTTGCGTTCATCATAGTTCCTTGAATATTATTCGAATTCTTTAAACGTTGAAGAAATACCATTGTTAATTACCTACTAGACATGATTTGAGGAGCAACTAATCAAAAGCCACAATGTCATAAGTCAAATGTTCAGGAAACGAAGAAGGGAAAAAAAAAAAAAAAAAAAAAAAAAAAAAAAAAAAAAAAAAAAAAACACGTAACTTCTCACCTATTAGGGATACAAATTTCAATTCAGTATCATTTTTAGAGTAATTAATAGCTGTGATTACTATCTAATTCACAATGCAAAGGACCACAAAAGCAATAGATGCTACAGTAATATTTAAATTGGACATTTTGCATTTTGAAACAATTTTATGAACATGTTGCGTTTTGATCTGACTACAAACAAATATAAAATATTTAGCATGTCTCTTTACAGTTTTAAGCTGAAACTATAGATCAATCTGTACAATTAAGCAATGGCAACAAATGCACGTTGTTTTGTCCCTTTACATGAAGAGGAAGTTTATATAGTTGACACAAGCATCAACAGACACACAACAAATTGTTACCATTCAGTTCTGAATCCCATAAATAAATTTAAAATGGAAATTTGATGCATAATTCTGGAACTTACTGTAACATTTTTATGAGTCCTGCAAAATAACTAATTATGAGGTATTCAGATTCCAACAAGCTGCACATTCACAAAATTATAGCAAATATTCAATTGTACATTATTCTTACAGACAATCACAGACGATGTGCAACAGCTGAACTAACCTTCTTCAGTCCATACATAAAACTTAGATTCCTTAGCATTTACGTCTGTCTCGCACAAATTGTGCAATGGAATCTGGAGAAAATAACAAGCTTCTCGTATCGCCAGTTCTGGCTGTAGGCACTTATTGCAGATCGAAGACACGTTTTGGTTCCAAATGGTTTTTCCTTCATTAGTTTATGGAAAGTTTTGACTTTCATTTTGTGTGCTGCTAGTTATCCTATGACAGGCGTCTGACCCTAGGCACAGGCTTGTAAGTCCTACATAAGGGGAGGGTAATCAGATAAAGAAGTAGGTATTCAAGCCTCATTTTCAATGGGACTTTTCGTGCTCGAACAATTATACACAGGCATGTAAAGCGTGCTGACATCTATTAGATTTCACATCAAACTCAATTTTTTTTTAAAGTGAACTTTTTGCGTTTTGATTAGTTGCCCTTCATTTTTCAAATCAGAATTTAAATACAGAGTGTAAATATGTAACAGGTTCGATCGTTCTTATTGCATACGACTTCACAGGCTGTAGGCACTGACGATAGATACATGAAATTAAATAATTCGGAAATGAAATCTTCTTCTTCTTCAACTCATGGCAAAGGCAATCAAGTGCCTGTTCCACCTTCAAAATCCTCCACCCATCTTCCTTGGGATAATATTGCATTATTCGTCTGCTAAGTCCGATGTCTCACACTCTTTCATTATGTTCTTTCCACTTTTGTTTTAACCTTTCATTTATATTAAACTTTCCTAACCCTTCTCTTATACTTTCATTTGTTATTAGGTCTCTCTTCGAACACCCTTTAACGCTTCCTAAGAATTTCATTTTTGAAGCCTGTATTTTACTGTTATTTTTTAGTTAATGTCTAAACCTCATTTTCGTATGCTAGTATAACAATCATAACTTTGTAAAACTTAAACTCTGTTAATTTTATTATTATTTATTTATGCCAAAAAACTTACTGCTGGTGTCTCCAAACACACAAACCGTGTGTTCGATTAATAGTTAGATACGCTCTTCGAAATTTCCATATTTGTTATCATAACTAACATCCCTTCCCAAGTATCGGAAATGAAATTTGGTAAGAATATTCCAGGCCAAAGTTTAGAGCACCTCCTCGGTATTCGGTATTTCCCTGATATGAGGGCAGAAGAAACAATGAAGAAAAAGAAGAAGAAGAAAAAAAAAAGAAAGTAAGAAACCCAGTTCAGGAAGGACGTCCTGGCGCAATTTGAACCACAGACGACTTGTAGCTTTAACGAGCTTGGCTACCCATTAACGAGCTCGATGTGTTAGAATCGTGTGATCATATTTTGTCAATGAACCCACGTCCAAAAACGTTTTATTTACGTGCTAGGATCTCTAAAATATTGAAGAGGACGTACGCATTACAAGTCACAAAACATAGGAAATAAATAAAATTAAAATGAAATACTGTAAGCAAACAGATAACACTTTAATCAACTAGTGCAGATGCTACCAACTTGGATATATTTTATGCATCACCTGATTATGTGATACTGAAGTCTTGGAAAGAGTTCAAATTCTCGTATACGGCGCGGGTGCAAGTGTCTATTTCACTACTCGCCTCCCCATTCTTTGAAACATGGTGTGCGCTCGGAGGCCCCTGTTGGGCTAACATCGTTGATAGAGCAGGCAAACATCTCTTGCATTCCTTGGAGCTTCCTCATAGAGAGAAAGATCTTGATGTACTTTGCATTTGTGTACAAGGCCGCTACTGTTAATTCTGACTGGACGATGGTCGTATAAATGAATACAGTAAAAGAGTGCTTTCCAACTTTCTTATGCGCTCGGGCACATTTCTCATACCTAAGAAGGTATGAGAATCCATCACAGCCACCGTTAGAGCAAATACATAGATATTGCTTAATAAGTATAGAGAGAGTGAGGGACTATAGAAGCGTAAGCGATAGCCCAATCACTCCTATTTAAAATACATCAAACAGAACATTAAAAATGTTTGGAAAATGCAGTGGCTTAATAACCCAAACACCAAATTACATGAAATTCGCCAGACATCAGTGAAAGCATATCCATACGCTGACACCAAGTTGCCATCACGAGAATGAGAATTAGCCATAGCAACATCACTCATTCCTTCCTACTCTCCAAAAAACCAGCTCCTGAATGTAATACTGCTCTTACCAACAAACATATCCTCACCAGCTGGAGGACAACATACAAAATAGCAACAACAATTTCAGAAGTCCTTAATGATAGAATAAATTCCACAAACCTAATAGCATACATAGAAACATATCTATACTAAATCAATTGTAAAAAGTGAAGCACTGTAATTCTAACAATTGTAAAATTTAGATATATAACACATATTGTAAAATTGCTACCTGTTATTCATGTATCATTTGTAATACAATCTTTGAAGTCGTGGTAAGACCCAGTAATCAAAGTGACTATTATAATCTTCGCAAAAGTTAAAGGCATATGGAGGCGGGCCGTACTGCAGACTCCAGCGAATCCTACGCTTGCCCCTCCTACCAGCGCTGCCAAATGTGGTACACGCGTCTCACTCGCACTTATGTACAGAACCTCTACCGGTACACGTACTACGCTTGGCAACAGCGCTCCGCTTGAGCATTGGCCAGCGTTCACATGCCTTTAACTTTTGCGAGCAGTATAATACAGATTCAATAAACAAAACTGATTGAGTTTGAAATTCCATTCTCTTTATGTAATCATGATAAAATACTAATAGTGATCTTGTAACTGAAAAAACAGTATTTGAAGAATCAAACTAATAATGAATGATATCTCGGAAATGGTTAATACCACAAACATTTTTAGTCGAAATAGAATGTATGAGGAACGAGCTGTGGTAAATATTTGTTTCTCCTACGGTTTCTCCATGTTATGGAGAATGAAAGGACTTTAAAGGCTATTACTAGAAAATTCAAGATCTACATTTTCATGCAAATGTATTAAACATGATATTTCAATCAAAAGGTTTAAGTTATTTTTGAGAAAATTAAAATTGTTTCTATATTTAAGGAAGTTTTGGGTGGATGAATTTTCTTGAAAATCCTTATGTTGCATTTTTGGAAAATGCAGAACTTTACATAAAGCTTGGTATTTAACAAATGTTTTTGTTTTTGAGCTATACTGTCCATACACAGTTCGGTATTTATCCAAGAGAGAGGCTCAAAACTTGCGTTTTCGGTAAAATCTCGAAATTTAATTCTTTTACTTACCTAGAAATAGAGAACGTAAAAATTAATATTTCAACACCTCTGAAGCTAAAGTTATAAAATATGCCTTTCAGTTATAGGCTCTGTGGTAAATGGTTATAATAAATTATTGAGATTATAAGCTTTTTCTGTTCTAGAAAATATATACTTAATTGCTGATCTGCTTCAATTTGAACTTGGTATCATAAATAATCATTGTAAATGTTATCACACTTTGCATGGTTTCGTTTCGGTATCACGTTCCCTTATGAAGTTCGATTCTGCTGCGAAGCATTCCCCAAGGTTTTCTACGAGCACGTATAGGAATGTTGGGGGTTCACGCGGAGCGCCCCCCGCTGTACTTAGGGCTTGTAGTTCCCACACCGGCCAACCCCCTGGACTTCAGTTTGTTATGTTCCTACCTACCGTGGTTTTATTCCCTGTCTTTTGTTGCTTGATCGCAATCATATGTACTGTATGCATCTACTTTTGGTCCTATGGGAACGTCTATCTACGAGTACACTGTGTTTGTCTACACTTAAAATGAACGCACATATTCAGTTTTAATGAACACTTCCCATAAAGTCCATATCATTAACTGCCCATTTGGGGAACAGATTCAAATCAAGAACTAGAAAAATAGTTAATTATGTAATTAGTGTATACTCTGATTGTGACAAGAGTATTTGTTTAGCACGTGAGATAAAGCAAACGTTACGAGTGTCACTATCACAGATGTATGACGTAATATTGTTGCTAAGCAGATGTTTCATTTATTTCAACACTTATAAAACAAAATGGAAGGTAAGGATAAAACTTTGAAAATATGAATTGTATTCCGGTTGACATTTTGAACGAAGCCAAGAGTGCTGAGAGCGACGTAGGCTCTGGTTAATATGTATATAGTTTGAGAGGTAGAATCGGAACTGAAAAAGTCAATGCCACAGCCGGGATTTGAATCACAGACCCTCTGTTCATCAGGCGGGACTCTAACCATTAAGCTACTGCGACAACCTGCCAGAATGACATTGCATTTTCCAATTGCTATTTCTTCCTCTCACATTGGGGAGGGCGTCTCACATTGCCCACACACGGTATGTGTGTTTAAAAACACCAACACTAAATTTGTTGGCATAAATAAGTAAATAATAATTATTGTCTGAAAGTTATTTAATCCCGGGCATTAAGTACTTAGGATAGTAAATCGCTCTTGGGGTAATTGTCTCTGATGTGAAACCTTTCTTAGCAGTCGTATTTTGTTTAAATTTCAATATTTGCTCATTCTCTGAAGTGTTGTCACACAGTTACTTCTCGCGATGGAAAGAGCACGAAATTTCAAGGCCAAAATTAAAAATAAACATTTGACTATCCCTTCGGTCTCCTTTGTCCACCTCGTGTTTAGAATGAAATGAACAGCTACCAAATGAAACTATCTCGAATAATATAAAATAGGAAGGAAAATAAGCTTTTGTCGGTAAGTCAAATTCGATCTTTTATATGGTTGATGCGACAGCTACCTGTCGGGCCCTTCCTGGTAGGACACGGAAGACCTCAAGGAGTTGTCAAACTTGGTAAATCTTAGGGACCTCAGTCAATGTCTGTGCCATTAAACTGGATCTAGCCGCCCGATGTCTCCTCTCGCCTCTTCCTTCCTCCCGGAGTGCCCCCTTGAGGACATAGGTACAATAAGCCTGGGTTCAGTGCCAAGCCCCCTCCGTATCTCTCCTATTCCTATCCTGTGTTTATAACAAACATCTCTCCCAGAAAGAGTGTACAATGACGCCATTGTAGTTTGGAAAAATTAAATAATACTCTTGATCTGGAAAAGCCTTGAATATATATGTCATTTTTAACAAGTAATTAATCTAATGTAAACAATTTAAAACTCCTACTTTACTGATACCTTTGTTAGTTAACTATGTTATGTTTACAATTTGTTTAATTTCAAATGATTTTATTGCATGATATCGGTGACAGAAATGCAAAGCACAAAAGCTGTAATAATAAACTGAGAGTCATGCTGGAATTCAAGAGGATTTGCACTTACCCTTCTTGGCGGAGTGGAGGTCCGGATCGTTGTCGGGATCCGGGACGATGGTGCAGCCCGCCACCACGTGGTGTCCCGGACTGACGCTTGCTGCCGGCTGTAACGCTGCCGAGGGGAAAGGCGAACCCCCCGTCGTCGGGTACCTGAACATGACAATACAAGCACACAGGTGATACAGCTCTTGAAGGGAATAACATATTTTAAGTAAAACTCTATATTTGGAGTTTTGGAAATGTGCCACTATATAATTACATTCTAATTATATATATAAATGAATGAATAAATAAATAAGTAAATAAATAATTTATGTATATTATAAGGTTCGGTCAGACGTAAATGGGTACCATTGATCATTTTGTTAACAAATGCATTTCCAGATACTTTTAAGTGCTAGTAAGACAAACTGAAGGATGGGTAAGCAGATAATATTTTAATCATCTGGTGCTCAAAATGACTGCTGCCAACTTCCATACATATTTTGTATGTTCTGCTTAAGTGACATCGCAGATGTTTACAGCTGTGTTTGATAGGACGTAAACTGCCTGTTTCACTTGAACGCCTCTCCAGTCACCATGGGCTGGGTGACGCCTGTTGGAGTAATGATGTTGATAGAAGCGAGAAGCCTCTCTTGCCTTCTTATGGGCTTCCCCGCACATAAGAAGCATTCCTTTGTACTCTGTATTTGTGTACCAGGCCTTCATTGTTCATTTCCACTAGACGATAGCCACACAAATGAATACTCAAGTATTAAACTGTTAAACAGAACAATATCAGAGCATTACCGTTGGCTATAGGTAGTATGATGGACTGCTATACTTCACAGCTGATAGAGTGTCTTTGGTAAACAAGTCTTGGTGCATACGACGACCTCTAGTTCTTGTTTACCTAAAGTCATTCATTTTTCTGTTTCTTACAAGATGTATTAGCAAAACATGATCACACGGTACACAACTGTCTACCACCAAGCCTTGTATATCATTTCACATCCTGTATGAAGAGAGAAATCTTAGATATAGTCCTCAGAAAGTTAATTTGTTCCTCAGCTTTTCCATATCAAAAGGTTTCAGTAATTGTTAGACAATCCAAAAATGTTTCCGAATAAGCAGTAAAATTGAGTTTTAGAAATGGGAACCGTATTTTGTAGGTTTACTGAGAAATTTTATTGTCTACCCTCAGAAGATAGGAAGAAACTACTTTCTATTTTAATTGTACTTTAATTTAGTTACACTCAGGGATAAATGAACGTTTTTGTAGAGTACGGACGTGAATGTTGAGCCGCCAAAGAAAGAAAGGAAGGAAGCAGCTAAATCTGTTGGCTAAACATCGCTCGGTTACCCTTCTTTACTCTCCAGGAAGCCCTAGAGGTACTTAAGCTTGTTATGCACTTTGGCTAATGTTTGTCCGGCTACACCTCCCCCATTCAGTTCTGTTTCACTAAGATTTTCATTTGCGGGGAGGGGAAACTGAAGACCAGCTATGTCTATAGCGTTTCTCGTAGGAATCTCCTACAATTGTTTTTGGATGTGAGACTGAGTACCTGGTGATTAAAACATATAAACACGGTTGTGAGTTATATAACGTTTTAAAGAATTCAGTTTGCTTGTTACAGGAATAAAGCAAAATGCGTCTTAATGCCTTTTAACACAAGCATTTTAACGTTTTGTGGTTTCAATCAGTATTGTAGGAAAACAGCGATGTACAAAATAAAATGCTTAGATAAATGTAAACGTATTATATAACAATATTTACAATTTAACTTGAAGATGAAGTTTATACACAAACGTGTAGTCATTCTAGCAATGTACTAGTTAGAAATATCACAATCTAAATATCTTTCAAAACAGATATTTATTCACTTTAAGGTTGAATACATGGAGGTAATTTAATAATGGTAACTAAGCATGAATTAAAGTTTTCAATTTTTGGCTTTATGCAATAATAGAAGCTGAAGTACAAGTTACACAAGAATAAGGAAAACTGGAAAACAATATGTGTCTGTAAGAAAATTATGTATGTGAAAAAGGAAGTAAGCAGCAATTATTTATAAAATAAAACACAAGAACTAGTTAAGATTAATATAACATTCAACGGAAGGAAGTCAATATGTACGAAAAAAAGAAAGTGGGTTAATAAAAATGTATTAACCTTGGAAGAAGACTCTGGAATGTTATATTAGAAAGCTTGTTAATGATGTTAAGAATTTTAACAATAGTACTAAATCTACTCCGGTAAGGTGTAAAGACTCCAAAGGGTTAATCCAATCTGAGCCAGTAAAAGTTTTAAATAGATGGAGAGAGTGTTTTATAAATGTTTTTAATACAAATCAACTGGAAGAAATTAATCGGGCAACACAAGTGGTAAATGAAGACAGTATCAGAAGACGTAAAAGCACCGAAATTATAATAAAACTTGTGATATAATAAACAAGTAAAATCATAGAAAGCATCAGGCCCCGACAACATCTCACCAGAATTAATCAAATATAGTGGAAGAACCCTAAAAAACTGTACAACCTAAGACTTAAACAAACTGAAGGTGATCAATTTGAGGATAGCAAAAGGCTGAAACATTTGGAGAAGGTCAAAACATTCACTAGAATGATGATTTTTGGCTTTATCGAACATTTTAACTCTAATTTTAAACAAAAAAGAGCTACATTTTTACACATTCAAGCAAAATCTTTTCAAAAGCATTGGGTTTCTCAAGTGTCTACTTTCATTTGTATCTTTCGATATTTATTTGAAAATTAATGTAGGAGTAGGTAAAATAGAGCAGGTTTTTGGCTATCGGAAGAAGCAAACATTGTAAAGAATAAGACTATATTTTTATTGTTCCCTTTATATCCTGCCTTTGGCTAGAGAGGTCTTATCGGCGGCCTGTCCTGTGGAACGTATTGCCTATACGCAGCTGTGGCACTCGCTTAACATTGGGTTTTTCATCTTTAGGGAATTTATACATTAAATTCAGACGCACATTCACACTCACACACACAGCCAGACTCTTAGGAGGATAAGCAATAATCTTGGCTGGAGATAACCCGGGACCCCATGCACAGCACGCAGGTGCCTTACCGACTGAGCTAAGGGGTCAGCCAAGAGTAACATTCACCAGAGAAAAATGGCCCCTTTCATAAAAGTATAAACTATAAAATTCACAATACAATATATTACCCCTCCCCCCCCCCATAATACCATTTTCAGCAAGTAAGTGTAGTTTACTTTTAAAATATATTTAATAATTATAAACATATCTATATGAAACATATGGTTCATAAAATTGGATACCAATTTTAAAGAATGGTCAGATGCTACAATGCTTTTGTATTTTTAGAGCCAGTTGGAAGCTATGAAGTATTGCTTATCAATAATGGCATTTAAAAGCCATTGATCTGCATACAATTTGGGGAGAATATGACAGATATAGAACATGCATTATGGAGTAGGCTTTGGAGCATTATTCCTATAAGGTTGGTGAAGGCGTTTAACATTGAGGAAGGAAATGTTTTGCTTGGCCGCAGTCTAGACACGGGGTACTTCCACGTCAGCACGTCTGACCTAGTTAATCTGATCCCCTGAAACCAAACACAGGAAGATGATACTGACCAGGGGTTGGGTCGTGGCCAGCCGGCTTGTCCGTTGAGGATACGAAGCTTGTCGTACACAGACTCCGCTGGCGAGGGTAGAGGCGGGGACTGAGCCTGCTGCTCCTTTTGGGACGCCAGATTCCTCAGCACCCGGTTGATGGAAGACACCTGAAAAACCACATACTTTGTTTACATTCC
Source organism: Tenodera sinensis (assembly GCA_030765045.1). Classification (NCBI taxonomy): domain Eukaryota; kingdom Metazoa; phylum Arthropoda; class Insecta; order Mantodea; family Mantidae; genus Tenodera; species Tenodera sinensis. The sequence continues at coordinate 49,367,069 of CM060969.1, forward strand.
CATATCAGTGCTTGGAGAATAACGGTTGATCTGTAAATACTTGGCTTGACGTCCTCTCGGCTTCTTCGATACGTAGCGATAAGTGCTAGAAAAATGGACAAAATATTATCAATTATCTCAACAGCTCCAACGATGAGAAACTGAAAACAACACAATATACAGTAGACCATGATATGAGTGCATTCGGATGGAAGAGGATCTAAGCAGTTACCGAACAAGTGACGTGAGCATCGGAAGTATAGTCAGATAAAGAAAACCTCTGCAGTTCCAAGTTGCATTACGAGTTACACTACAAATGTTGCAGTGTTGTTTTCCTTATGCAACTGTGGAATTCTACTATCACCTTGCCTATCACCCTCCTCTAATCGCTATTCTTGATGACTTTATACTTAGTCAACAAAACAGTGGCGACCTCCTCCAAATGCACTCATATCATGGCATTTCTTTCCAGGTTGGACTTGAAAATTGAAGTATCTGTTATTCTTTGGTTGAACTGACTAGCGCAGCTATTACGTTGATAAAGATCGAAGAAACCGCCCTGGTTGGTTACATTGAAAAAACTTGTTGTTTAACGACGCTGTCAATTGCCAGGATCATATCAGCGTTGCTGGTCTGTCGGAATTTCGTCCCACAGGAGTTATTTTACATGCCAGCAAATCTACTTACATGGAGCTGTAGTTTTCAAGCATATTTAAAAACCATCGGTGTGGGTCGGATTTGAACCCGTGACGTTGGGATCAGTAGGCCAGCGTCTAACCAACTGAGCCACCCAGACCGACGATTACACTCAAGAAAATTCTTACTGGGAGAGAGAGAGAGAGAGGAGGGGAGAGCACACTTGCTGATATCAGAGAGTCAGGGAGAAATTCACTGTATGTACTTACGAGAGGTTTATGTAGAGATTACGATGAACTGAACGTAACGCAATGGGACGTAATGGGAAAGTCTAAAACCTTATATTAAATTGAGCTATTTAGGTCATTATTTAACTTAATGTGACGTACTGTAAGAGTTCGGCGATGCAAACTTTTCCTTCACGTTACTTCAAGTTTGGAGGTCACGTGACTAATTGAACCAATTGGCCGGTAGTGCCATGCTTGCATCAAAACTCCTCTGTTTCTTTAGCTTTGCTCGTAAAATAGGTTATGGCCACCTCCATACTTCATTCGCCGTTAAAAAAATTTTCTTACTCCACATTTTCCTCTTCTCTTTCTTTTCATCCTTGGAAAAACATACCTAACTTCTGTTTAGAAAAAGAGAGGTGCTTTGAATATCCGCCTTGTCTGCCAAGTACAAGAATAACCAGTAAAGTTCGTCGTGATCCCGGCATTAATACCTGAAATATGCATATTTTCTGTAGTGGGTCTTAGATAAACTTTGCCAAAAACTATCAGCCAAATTTCCAAACTTCGTTACCAGGGCTTAAAGACTGAAACCGTTTTAAGTAAGTGGTGGGTATAGCGCACTCAATATTTACTTAATTTCTTGAATAATATCACGCTCTTTCAAGGATTTGTTAATGATAAATGGGATAGGAGATATGTGGACCCCAGGATACAAATTAGTAAAGGGAGTTTGGAAAATAATAAGAGAAGGGCTAGAATGTATGGTTTTCGATTGGGAATATGGCACTTGTTAAATGAAAGGAATAATGTGGTGAAGGGAATATGCCCAATACGCAATAGTAGGGAAAATGAGATTCGTTTATTATCTGACCATTGGAGGAAACAGCTGATTTGTAGGAAATGGTTAATAGAAATAAAGACTTAACAGTGAGAAAAATGTTATGGACTAGTCGGAACTAAGAAGTGGTGGAAAAAGTTTATGAAATGTAAAAAAAAAAAAAAAAAATGAAAGTGGTCTGTAAGCAGAACAGTTTGAAGAGTGAGACTTTTGGAAATAGTGTAATTTTAATGGTTCTGTGTATTGTCTGATGAATGATACAGTTAGAGTAGCTGCTGGCTTCCAGTAGCTAAGGCAGTTATCTTTGCATAATTCGAATTGTTGGAGTAAATATTAATAATAATAAAAAAAAAACAAGCAAACAAAGTCTTTTCTCCTAATTGCCATTCTACCCGTTAGTCCACCAGGCATCGCGGCAAAAGTCAGCATTAGCATCCATTTTGAAAAGTAGTGATTTGTTGACACCAAATACAACACCTAATAGGAAAATTGCCTACTTGGAAAAGTTTAAAGGTTAATTCTTACTCCAAGTGTAGCTCTTCTGCGATTATTTTCATGAACTGCAAGGTTTAAGTCATACAAAACCTTTAATCCTGGTGACAATCGAACCCTCCTCATCGAAGAACTATTGGTACAGAGATCTATGCTACTCTGTACAGGCAGGTATAACAAAAAAGTGATTGAAGCTGCGCCTTGTCTCACCCAGAGAAACTGAGCAAACTTCACAAACTGGAAAACTTTAAACATTCTTTGATATGTAGGTATTGGAACAAAAACTTCGCTTTTAAGCATTGTTGGTTGCATGTGAAGGAAAGGCCATCCCACTCTTTAATTTTTATTGGAACATTGACGACTGACATTAAGGCGTGCTACTGACAGATGTCTCGCAAAGTTCCCTTTATATAATAAGTGCAGCTCATTATATAAAAGTATCCTTCATAAACCACCCATATCTTATATAACCGTCACGTCTACTACTCATGTAATCGTGCAGAAAAGTCTTCTGTTGCTAATCGGCTTACAAGATCAATAAATAAACTACCCTGTCTCTGCCTTAGAGTGATGAGCGCTCTGATTGCTTAAACCAGAGGGTTCAAATCCCGGCTAGTGTGGGGGAATACTTCTTTGAGTATCCAGAATCTATCCCTATTCCCACAATCTTGAAGTATGAACGTCGAAGTAACTGTGCATTTAATACTAAAAAGAAATTGATAAAAGCAACGTTAAGGGGAGTCGAAATACTCTATATTACAAATGTTAAACTTTGACCCATTCTGTCAGTAACTATTCAAGATAATGAACATAAACTTTCAAGGTATATTCGGCAATACCGTTGCAATATTAATGTTCATTAGAAGCAAATGTATGATTTATTTTAATAAAGCTTTTAAAATTTTATTGAAAAATGATGATTTTTAAACTAAAAAATAACTAATACACATACCTAAACACTTTTCCTTTAAAATAAAGCTTGTTTAGGTGCAAATCTGTGGGAAAAATTTTAGCTCTTAGTATCAATTAGTTTCTGAGATAGTGGGGCATTGGGGTAGAATATTTTAATTCTTTAAAAAATCTGATGTGTTGCACTCACATGACTTTCTCTACTCTTGAATAGTAGATGCGATAGTCATATGTTTTGAGATTCTGTTGTTTTCCGAAACTCACACATATAACAAGGAATATCTCCGAAATGGTTCACCCTACAAGAAAATTTATTGAGACATAAAGTGTGTATTTTAGCAAGATCTACAGTTTTTGTATAGTAAGATTTGGTCTATCTCTAACGGTTTACCAGTTATGCAAAATTCATCCAGAGTAAATACGACTACAGGGGCAATAGCCAGAAAATTCAAGATATACATTTCATTTGTCATCAAAATATCTCAAACATATGGCATTTTAATCAAAATCGTTTGAGCTATTTTCAAGAAAATCAAAATTTTCGAAAAATCTTCCATGTAAAGGGTAGTTTAGGGTGGGGCTATTTTCTTCAAAATCCTCATGTGACATCCTTGAAAGACATTAAACTTAAATACCAACTTTGGTTTTTAACCGACTTTTCGTTTATGAGTTATGCTGTCCACAAACTGACAGACTGACAGACTGACACACAGACTGACTGACACACACACAGACTGACACACACAGACACACACACACGGACCTTTTTCTAAAAATGCTTTTTTTGGATTCAGGGGGGCCTCAAAACATGTATTTCCGGTGAAATCTCGACATCGAATTTTTGGGTGGAATACAATACTTCCCCTACTTACCAGTAGAAAAAGTAAAAATTGCTTTCAAACATAAAATTAAAAAAAAAAAAAAAAAAAAAAATGAAACTCACCAATCCACGTCTTTTATGTTCATCATCTAGAATGTTTGTTTCCAACAAAAAGAGTGCAACTTACACTTGGTGTATGGTGGTGCGCAATTAGTGGAAAAGGGTTTCTCAGAACTCCAGTAAGGGATCTTTATCTCTGGAGTAACTTAAAGAAGGCAATGAGCGTCAAGGACGCGGACAGGAAAAACACCGCGCAGCTCGTTCGGAACATTTTTGCTCTCCCGGTAAGAAGGTAAACGATTCAGTTCTTAGCACATCTTGATATGGAGAAAAATGGACAAGATTTGCATTCAGTAGCAGATGTTGATAAAGTAGGTATAAGTTATGGACGAGAGGTATCGACGTGAAGAAGGATTGTGTCATCTGGTTTATATTTGTGCTGCCCCCTAGGTGTCACGTGGCGCTCCACAATGGTGCAACCCCCCGCACTATTGGCACGCTATTCATCCCTTGCTGCACTTCTCCGCTGGTGCTTTTCTTTACTACCATATTTTCTCCCCTTTCTTTCTGTCTTTTTATTTCCAAGCTTTTTATTCTTTTGATGATTTGCCCCTGCGCTACCCCCGCCGTCTTCGTCTGTCATTTATACATCGGAAAGAAGAAGAAGAAATGAATGGTTTACATTATGTCCCTTCCTCCAGAGTAGAGTGGAGTGAAGTAGCTATGACAGAAGGCAGTGAAAATATTGGCCCCTTCAATAACTTACAGGTCGACTGGGTCACACTACACTGCCCAATCACAGTCTTTACCTTCTTAATTGTTACAGCACTGAGGAAATGTAGCTACTTTTACAAAATGCATTTAGTTCCAAGTTTAATTATTACACGAGTTAATAATTTTTCGTTCACATCTGTCGTGTGTTGAAAAGCTAACCAGGCTAAAAATTCAATGGCCTAACCGGAATTAGCACCATACATCTGTGTGTGTGTGGGGGGGGGGGGGGGGGACAGCATAATTAAAACAGGTAAAACCGCTTGCATATCAAACTTCGTAAGTTCAGTGCCTTACAAGGATACGACCGAAATATTTAAGAAATAAATAATTAAAAAAAATCCCCCATCCCGACTTACCCTTCACATAAAAACGTTGTCGAAAATGTTGATTTCCTCAAAAATGTTTTTGACGTTGACCATATCCGAAATATTCCTTGTTATTGGTTAGAATTTTCCAATACTTAGATATTTTCTCAAATGGAAGGTCACTGTTATTATTATTATTATTATTATTATTATTATTATTATTATTATTATTATTATTATTATTATTATTATTATTATTATTATTATTATTATTATTATTATTATTATTATTATTATTATTATTATTATTATTATTATTATTATTAATTATTATTATTATTATTATTATTATTATTATTATTATTATTATTATTATTACTACTACTACTACTACTACTATTACTATTATTTATTTTTCTGGTCATGCAAAGAGAATGCTATATTAAAGCCTTCACATAGCAATCAGCTCTTAAAATATTTGGCTGTTGCTTAAGCCTAGTATTATTCACATTGTACAGAAAACGAATTTAATAAAATGCAAGGATGTCATGATTGTTTAACGAGGCCTTGGTAGATTCACGTACTTTCCCTTTCTGTACCCCTCTGCAATGACTGTGCATTCATGCTACTGGCTGGACATAGTTATAACCAATGACACGTCGGCCTGAAAGGAAAATATTAATTTTTTCTGGTCGCTTAGTAAATCGTTACCCCTCTCCAATTGTACCACTATTCATAACACATGCTAGTTATAACCAATGACACCTCGGCATGAAAAGAAAGTATTCATTTTTCCTGGTCTTTCAATAAGCCGTTACTCATTAAACACGAAGATTTTTAAGAAAATAGCCCCACCCTAAACTACCCTTTACATGGAAAATTTGTCGAAAATTTTGATTTTCTTAAAAATGCATCTAACGATTTTGATTAAATGCCATATGTTTAAGACAGGTTTATGACAAGTGAAATGTATATTTTGAATTTTCTGGCTATAACTTATGCAGTCCTGCCCTCTCCGCAGGACATTTGAATAACTCGTAAGCCGTAAGACATAGACTACATCTTACTGTACACAAATCTCACTAAAACACAATTTATGTCCAAACAACGTTTTTGTACAGTAAACCATTTCAGAGATATTCCTTTTTATTTGTGTGAGTTTAGCAAAACAAACTCGTCAAGCGGGATATCGTTGTTCATTTTTCATATCTTAGCCGTGCAAAGATCTGTGATCTTTATTGGAGATGGACAGGATATATCTGCACATACCAGTTCCTGTAAGTTCAGTATTGGACATAGAAGATTTGCAAGTAAAAGATTTCTTGGAGAGGTGTTAAGTCTACTGTATTCCCATATTCCCTTTGCACCTACAAGGAAATAAGCAATAAGATAATTTCTGCAAATGTTTATCTTAACTAACACGAAGAAGATACAGGAATTAGAGTTTGTAAGAATGGTTAGTACAAGGGTAGAGAAAGTTATGTGAGTGCAACACATCAGATTTTTGTCTTGAGCATTGTTTAAGAGACTGGTTTCTACACAATGCCTGCATCGTGTTAAATATCGTTTATACATTCTTGTTAGATTTAAGTTATTTTACAGGGGTAGTTGTTGCACACGATGGAATCTGATAATTTTTCTTTTAGGTTTTTGTGATACCTGATTACATAAAGGTTACGCCATCATAACTCTTTGTTTTAATTCTATTTTAACAGATAATACATGTAAAATAATTCGTATAAATATTTATTTGTCATTTAATAGTCAGTAGCTATAGTTATATAAATGTTTTTAATAGTATGGATTATCAGAATTTGCACTGAAATTTTTAAATCTATTGTTGTGTTGCAATTTCAAACTTAGATACAAATCAGTGATGTTAGATTGGTGCTGCAAGTATAAGGATTTTTATTTATTTATTTATTTGCTTATAGTCTAATGTGCTTTAACCAGATTAGGTCATAGTGGACGGTGAATGAACGAAATGCTTCAAATAATGCTCAAATGGGTCCAGAATCCGTAGATCTATCCATTATTCCAAGCTGGTCTTCTTTGTCTTTTCGGGATAAGGAAAAATATAAAGAACCTTAACCAATAATTCACTCTAACCGAGATTCGATCTCCAGACTTGTGTTTGAGGCATGCTATCCACATGTCACAGAGGTGGATGATTTTATTTTTTCAGAATGGCTACTTAATTTAAACTTCCATTTGTTTAGAGCATATTTTCCTAATTTCAGAGTGACTCTCTCATAGTAAACTAAACCCCAGCGCAACAGCCTTTAACGGACGAAGCCCTGCCGTCCGGCCTCTGCGTCCTCCACCTCCGTCCATTACAGGCATCATGAGTGGGGTGCAGTATTGAAGGGTGGGGCATGGCCAGCACCTGGTCCCTCTCTGGCGGTTATGCGGCCTTATGCGGCCGTTACTCCAGTAGCTCCTCAGGGACCTAACAAGGCTGAGTGCACTCTGGACTAGATCTCCCATCGGGAGAAAATCTCCATGTCAGGACCAGAAATCGAACCCGGGTCTCTCGCTTGGCCTTTGTCATAGTGGGAGCATTAATTTGTTGTATATTTCAGCGCTTTTGTGTTGTCTATAACTATTATTTTTGCTGCATTCGGGTTGTTAAAATGTTTTCTTGTCGCTAAAATGTGTTTCCCCTCGTGTTTGTCGATTCTTTGTTCCAATTGCGACATACGTTTTAGCACTGATACTATGCCATTAATTTATTAACATATGGCTACGATATTGTTTTTCCTTATTTATATTTTGGTATTTAAGTAAAACGAAGCTTCACTACCTTATATCTACACCGACAAGAGACAGCTAGAGAGAGAGAGTTAGATATTAGGCAGGCAGAGTGGTACGTTTTCTTGGGTTCCCAAGACACGGAGGTCCTTAAGGTTGACAGAACCTGGACATTTAGCCACAATACATACAAGCACTCCTGTGGGTTGTGACTGACAGGTAACTCGCTATTGTTTGTACACAGCAATTGAAGTGGGCCAGGCCAGATCAACCCCTCAAGCAAAGACTGCCAATATATCGTCATTTATACGGCATAATGTGTCGTTTATTCCTTTCTAGGTCAACGACGGAAATTCCTCCGCTCTTAAGAGAAATCTTTTTAGCCTGAAATATTATTGGTATTTCCTGACTTAGGGATGTGGCTATACCTATTGCTTTCTCTTATATATATTGTATTCTACCCAAAAGTTGCAGGTCGAGATTTCACCGGAAATATGTTTTGAGGACCCTTAAATCCAAAATAAGCATTTTTAGAAAAAAGTTCCGGGTGTCTGTGTCTGTATGTGAACCAGCTAGCTCAAAAGCGAAAAGTCGGTTAAAAATCAAAGTTGGTATTTAAATTTAATATCTTTCAGGGATACGACACAAAGATTTTGAAGAAAATTCATCCACCCTAAACCACCCTTTACATAGAAAATTTTTCGAATATTTTTATTTTCTCGATTTTTATTAAAGTGGCGTATGTTTAAGATATTTTTATGACAAATGAAATGTACATATGTTTTGAATCTCATCGCTATAGCCCATATAGTCCTGTTTACTGTTGACGACTTTTGAATAACTGGCAAATCATAAGAGATAGGCCAAAACTTACTAAGCAAAGATTTAAAACACACTAGTTATGTTCAAATGCTTTCTTTTGTGGGGTGAACCATTTCTCAGATATTGCTTGTTATTTGTGTGGGTTTTTCAATACTGCTTTCCTCAAATGGAAGGTCGTTATTCACTTGTTTATTCTCTAGTCCGTGCAAAGAGAATGAATCTCAAAGCTTGGTTTGACTATCACTCTAAGTCTACTGTATTCCTATGTTCCCCTTGCACGTAGAAGAAAACAGAGGAATAACTGTTTGTAAGAACAAGAAGTATAAGAGTAGAAAAAGTCATGTGAGTGCAACACAGAGGACATTTATTTTGTCGCAGTTACGATTACATGTAACGGTCACCAGTAACGACTAAGTTATACCTATACTTTCATGGTTATCATATTCACAGTTCCATTACATTAATGGAAATGGAATGCCTTCGTTTGTTGCATTCGATAGGTTCCAGGTTCGATTCCTAATGGACGGGCATCCTTACCTTAGTTTTTTCACGGTTTTCTCGAGCCGGTAGGTTAATATTGACTTATATTATACAATTGTATAACGAATTTTCCTGCAATTCATTAATTTATCTTAGATCTATCAGGGACTTTCATCCCTGGTATGGAACCTTCTGCCCAAACCTGTCCATACGAATAGAGTTATAGAGGGGGACACTCAATCTGGAAATGTTAGGGATACCGCTGCGCTGCTACTTCCACCATCGTACTACCGCCCTTTGTGCTTTCTTGAATAAAGTTGTAAAACTATCATAGAGCTATCATAAGTAGGTGTAGACTACGATAGTTTTCCTAGTACAATTGGTCAGCTAAGAACCTATCCGCATTACCTATTAGTTAGGTGGGTTGCATACCATTGGGGTGACCTCATATCAATCGTGTTGTTTACGTTTTTTCATCATATTTTTCTAGCTTCCTCTACAAATTGGAACTTCGAAACTTCTCGAAACTGAGAGCACATAAAAGACCTCTTAACTGATGGAATATTAGTGTCTTAGAAAACATTTGGAAGCTCCTCTAAGCATACTACAGTTTAGGTCGATGACACTGATTGCGAGTGATGTTATTTTGAACGAAAAAGTACAATTTTTATTTTGATCACGGTAATGGTCACAGTTTTTGATGATCATTTTGTTTGAATTTCTCATTAAATGTCTTAATCCGTGGTATTGTTATGTTTCTGTCCGTACCAGTGGTACCAACATTATCAGTAATCCTACCATTTACTATGTCAACTCTATTTTGACTTATTCCTTCCTCCCGTAGGTGAAGTAGGCGCAGTTTTCAAAAATATTCTCAAACTCAACCATTTACGTGGATAAATGTTAATCTTCTTTTATTTTATTAGAGATGCTTCACGATATCGATTAATATCTCATATGTTTGAGACATTCAGATGAAATTAAGCGAATGAAGTTTCCTACATTCTTATGTAATGTGATGTGCTTTTATATAACTAGGAAACAATAAGAAACAAAATCTTAGTGAAGAATAAAGTCTTGGGCTTGCTACGATATAGCTTCTAATCAATGTTTTTGTGTCATTAGTCATTTTTCAGACATTTATTGACACACTTTTTAACATTAAAACATTCCAATAATTTAACCAATGCACTTTCAAGTGATGCTATTTTACTTCTAAGCTGATGCAAGGAATATTTACAAGAAAGTTGACTGTCATGTGACCTGGTGTGTATTTTATGCATCCGCTATCAAATTAGTATAAAACTGTTTCTGCCAAGACGTGTTACGGGAATTAAGCATATAGAAAGGAAAATCTTCTGTGTAATTTACTTATAGAATTATTACATCACCACAGAGAACACGGGAAACCAAAGAAAACTGTGGCAATATTAAAAATACTGTAGCAATATCACGGTTTCATATGACAATAATTTTGCTAGAGCGAGAAAAATTATCCCAAATATGAAAACCTGGAGTGGTATTTGTTTAGAGTACTCCGCGAAATAATTAATAATTAATTTATTTAATATATTTAATATTAATGGTGATTTAAAAGTAAACAATTTATAATAACGTTCATACATTTTAATTAAGATTTATTTTCACAGTTAGCACTACAACTAATCCAGTAGGCTATGAGAATAACTATAACAACAATAACTTTAGCACTTAAACCAGGGGAATGAGGAATTAGACATATGATGAATATAAATGAACGAATCTGTGTTAGTAAGCTATTCATTAAAGGTAGGTCTGCTCTATTTAAAATTACAGTTGCTTGACTTCGCCTCTTTAATTAAAATATCAAAATCCCCACTAGAATGTTCGACAAATCTTTTGTCTGGATGGTCCGTTGATTGCTTTTACTGCACATGGATATTTAGGATTTTGAGAAACGTAAGAAAAGCAGGAGGTGTAACCAAAGCGATAATATCAGACCAAGAGGTAATAATCCGGCTTGAGTGTTGTAATTTTTATATTTTTATGTGAAAGAAATGCACTTTTGGCAACGTTTTAATGAAATGATACTTCATACTTCTGATTCCATTGTAATAATAACACCTATTGATCATCATAACAGATGATGATCTGGAAGAAAATTGCAACAATGTGATACTACGACTTATACCACAGGTTGGTATTATTATACACAGGATATGAGTGCCACCGAGCGAGGTGGCTCCATACTGACGTGTGAGGTTCGCATTCGGGAGGTCGTGGGTTCATTACCGTGGCCGACGTTCCAAGACTTTTTTTTTCGGGGTTTCTCTTGGGATAACTTCCTGTGCCTCCATTCAACTCACTTCTCCTTTCATTTGCTTGGTTGTTTTGGGGTTGTAAATGTAGGCGGGAGTTTCGGTGTGCATGGCAGGTGATGGCTCTCCGTAAATCCTCATCCTGCGAACGGGGGAGGTTTTAGGGTCCCGGGCCGGATGTAGGGCCCAAGGGGGAGAAGAGACGGGGTATGAGCCACCACCACGGTGTTCAATTCTGTAGTTGTTAAGGATCCTGCCCTCTGCTGACGTCTCTCTTCAGGTTCAACCATCCTTCGTATCCTCTCATCTCATCCCACCCTCCCGCGGAGCACCCCGTCAGGCCTTCTGAACTATCCTATCCTATCCTAAAAATTGCTGAATAATGTGAGCAAAGGACATTATTATTTCCCAGTTTAGGTTTTGATTTTTCATCTGGAGTAGCTTCATTTTTTTTCTTGCATTTTGCCTTTCTTTTATATTTGCTTAATTCGCTAATAAATCAAAGATCACAGATAAAATCATCAGCAGCACCCAATGCAACTGTAAATCCCAAGACTTGTTACGGTCTCAGCAAAACATTCTCAATCCATCTTTTCCTTGCACGCCCTTTTTTAAATGAAGTTTTATTTTTGACAATTTACAATATAAAACTAAAATGCATTATACTGGCTGGTCGTGTCCTTTTGTTGTTATAGTCTAGATGACTTGGACATGAGAATTAACGTGTCCTTTCTGTAGCGGTTAATCAAGAACTCGACGAGCCAGTGACCTTTAGGCCTCTCGCTCAACACTGAAGTTGTTCAGGGGCACTTCTTTTAACAACTTGTCATATGTGGCTTTGTCGAAAAGAACCTGTATGTTGAACTTATCACGAACTTTTCCTTTTGACCACTTCTTTTTCGCCTTCACTCCTGATCCCCCTTCTTTCTTTTTCTGGGTCTTCTGTGTCTGTTTCGGAGAAGATCCCTTTGAATCCTTTTTGGGCGGCATCTTGGAGTTTACTTGGCAGAGAAACCGGAAATCATTTCCCTGACCCCCTGGGACGGCGTTGCAGCATGACCTTGGGAAGTCTATTCTCTCGTAAATAGGTACACGATTCTTCCACTACGGCTGATATGTAGTTGATTATAAACTGGGAGATTGGTTGTAATTTTAGTTCATGCATGCTATTTTCATTTTGTTTGCGATTCATGCGAGTGTAGGCTGGTGTTGCTTTCATAGTATACGTGCTTCTCATGGTCCTTGCTTCACATCCGCAACACAGTAAAGCTCTAGCTAAGGTTTTATACAAGTAGGTATAGACGGAGTTTCGCTGTACGTTAAGGTTTCACAATTTTGTTAATAACTCCCATTATTTCATCATTATCATCATCACTATTATTATTATTATTATTATTATTATTATTATTATTATTATTGAAAATGGAACTTTGGAAGTATGAATGGGTGTGTGTGTGTGTGTGTGTGTGTGTGTGTGTGTGTGTGTGTGTGTGTGTGTGTGTGTGTGTGTGTGTGTGTGTGTGTGTGTGTGAATTAAGTTAATCTAAAGCAATAAAAACCCAAAGTTCAAAACCACCGCTAAGCGAATGAACAAAATTGCTGTTGAGCAATTGCTCCAAAAGGTTAAAAGCCGCCAATATGACCTTCGATGTTAAAGGCAGCATATAAATGGTACATTAAAGGAAGGGGGGGGGGTACAAAGAAACCTCTGATTAGCAAACGAATAACCTAATAGATCAAACATTGGCACAGCACTGCACTCACATGACCTTTTCTACTCACTCTTGTACAAACTATTCTTACAAACGCTTATTGCTCCATCTATTTTATGTTAATCGAGATAAACATTTGGTAGAAATGGTCGTATTACATATTTCCTTCTGGATGCAATGGTAATAGGAGAATATAGTAGGGTTAAGCGATACTCAAATATTTTAAGAGTTGGTCACTATGTGATGGCTTTGAAATGTCGTTCTATTTCATGACTAGGAGACGAAAAAAATTGACTGCCCATTTGAAAAAAAGTATGAGTATTGGAAAATTCAAAGCAATAACAAGGAATACCTCCGAAATGGTAATCTCAAAAAAAAAAAAAAAAAAAAAAAAAAAAAAAATCTGATGTGTTGCACTCACATGACTTTCTCTACTTTTGTACTAACCATTCTTACAAACTCTTATTCCTATATCTTCTTTGTGTTAGTTAACATAAACCTTTGTACAAGTTATCTTATTGCTTATTTCCTTGTAGGTGCAAGGGGAATATTGGAATACAGCAGGCTTTGTGCGATAGTCAAATCTTTTAAGGCTTTGAGATTCCGTTCTCTTTGCACACGTAACATAAAACAATGAACAACGATGACCCATTTCACGAAAGTTCTAAGTTTTCCGAAACTCACACACATAACAAGAAATATCTCCGAAATGGTTCACCCTACAAGAAAATTTATTGAGACATAAATTGTGTATTTTAGCAAGATCTACATCTACATGATTTGGTCTATCTCTAACGGTTTACCAGTTATGCAAAAGTCGTCCAGAGTAAATACGACTACAGGGGCTATAGTCAGAAAATTCAAGACATACATTTCATTTGTCATCAAAATATCTCAAACATATGACATTTTAATAAAAATCGTTAGAGCCATTTTCAAGTAAAAATAAATTTTCGAAAAATTTTCCATGTAAAGGGTAGTTTAGGGTGGGGCTATTTTCTTCAAAATCTTGGTGTCGCATCCCTGAAAGACATTAAACTTAAATACCAACTTTGGTTTTTAACCGACTTTTCGTTTTTGAGTTATGCTGTCCACAGACTGACAGACTGACAGACTGACACACAGACACACACACGGACCTTTTTCTAAAAATGCTTTTTTTTTTTGGATTCAGGGGGCCTCAAAACATTTATTTCCGGTGAAATTTCGACATCAAATTTTTGGGTGGTATACAATACTTCCCCTACTTACCAGTAGAGAAAGTAATTATATTGCATAAATTGTGTGTTTTAAGGGGAGAAATGCGCACTCGTACGAAAATAGCACACACAACGCATTTCGAAGGTGAGCCATTTTAATCCAAGGTGTAAATTCGTCCCCCTAGGATTTATTTGATTACAATGGTAACATACCAATTCGTCCGGAGGATCCACTTCAGAAGGCGGTCATAGCGCTTGTATTGGCAGCTCGTGAGGTATAGGTATGTTTACATTGGGAATAGAGCGTGAGTCATTCCTGCTGGTAGCGGACAACAGTGTCGTGTGTGTGCAGGCCTGTATGCTAGGGCATGGCAGTTGTTCTGATAACAAGTGAAAGAGATAGGGAAGAACCAAGTATTCTTTTCATTCCAAGTTGTGCACTGGAGAAAGCAAATGGAAAGGTAGGGCGAATTACAAATGTGTAGCCACTTTATAATATTATAGTATGTCCATAATATTATAAGTACTGCGTCGAAAGAATGCTGTGCATAATCATGCATACTCTGACCCATTAAAATTACAGCCTGGATAAAATGGAAGGAAAATTACGAGTTTACATGTCAGATTATATAATGAACTGCATCGGACGAATTTACCCCCTCCCTTTTAACGAGATCTAGGTTTTTATGTAGTAAGATTTTGTCTATTTCATACTGTTTACCAGTTACGCAAAGGTCATTCGGAATGAAAAGGACTTCGCAGACTATTCTCAAAAAATTCAGCACATTTCATCTGCTGTGAAACAAATCTTAAACATATACATAGTAATTTTATCAAAATCGTTAATTATTTTAGAGAAAATCAGACTTTTCGAGAAAGTTCCATGTAGAGGGTAGTTCGGGATGAAGGAATTTTTTTATCTATATGTCATATGCTTGAAATATAGTGAAATTAAATACGGAGTTTGATATTTAACCAACTTTTTGTTTTAGAATTATGCTGTCACTGATGCGTTTACTAAATGTGTATTTCTTTTTTTTTGGATTCAGGGAGTCTCTAAACTCGATGTCGAATTTATGGATGGTATGTAATACTTTCTTACTTAGCTATGTACATAGTTTAATTGGAAAGAAAAGAAAACATCTATGTGTTACACTCACATGACTTTCTCTACTCTACGACCTATTCTTACAAGCTCTAATTCCTATATGTTCATGTTAATCGAGATAACCTTTTTCAGAAATTACGTAATTGTTAATTTTCTTCTAGGTACAAGTGGAATATGGGAATAAAGAAGCTTTTAAGTGATAGTCAAATGTTTTAAGAGTGATTGCCATAGGTATGGTGACTTTGAAATTCCGTTCTCTTTGCATGACCAAGGGATAAAAAATTAATAATGACCTCCCATTTCACAAAGATCTGTAAGTACTGCAAAATTCTTACAAATAACAAGGAATATCTTCGAAATGACTCACTCACAAAACTGCATTTGGACATAACTTGTATGTTTTAACGAGATCTGCATTTTTTGTAGCATAAAATTTCGTCTATTTCTTATGGTTTACTAGTTATGCAAATGTCATTAAGAGTACATGGGATATAACGAGGAAATTCAAAATATACAGTTCATTTGGCATACAAATATTTAAACATATGGCATTTTAATCAATATCGTTAGAGGCAGTTTTCCATGTAAAGGGCAGTTTAAGGTGGAAGAATTTTCTTGAAACTCTTCGTGTGGCATCCTTGAAAGATTTAATTTAACTACCAACTTCAGTTTTTAAACGGTTTTTCGTTTTTGAGTTACGATGTTCACAGACAGACGGACAGACAGACACACACACACACACACACACACACACACACACACACACACACACACACACGGATCTTTTTCTTAAAATGCTTTTTTTATTCAGGAGGCCCAAAACATGTATTTCCGGTGAAACATCGACATAGACATTTTGGGCCTGATACAATCCTACTCCTCGATAGATTTCGTGTAAAAAAGGGACAGTACAACTGTCATTTGTTAGCACCGCGATTGAGGTAGAAATTATCAGAACCGGTTGCTCAAAGCCATCATGAGGGGGAAAAAAAAGCTAAGGTGAGCACTTCGCCGTTTTTTATTTTTTGTTTAAATGTATATGCAAAAGTATTTTAGAAATCAAAATTACCTGAAATATTGCGCTTATGGCGATTTCTAGAGACGTTCTGTTTCAGTGTCTTTTGCACTTAACATTTGTTTTTATTTGCTTTTGTATCTATCATAGTTACCGACGAAAATTTGCCTAATAGCAGTAGCAGTTTAATGTTGCGAACACAACGTAAATGTGTAACATATTTAATTACCGATGGATGACAGCTTTTAACAAGGCAGAAACAATTTGTATGCAAATTCACGTGCTGTGTATTTCACGATGAAAACACCAGTTTTGGCTTTGGGAACAACAAGCAGGGTGGTTGGCTCGCGATGGTAGCGACACACACGGCTCCTTTGGAACACACTTGTAATGCTAATATCTGTCACTACTTCACTTCCTTCCTTGCCTGCCTATCCCGTTTGCATTTTTTCTCGCTACGTACCGCAGAAACAAGCGAAAAGCTTAGGCTTTAGTGGCAGTTGTCATTCATAACGCACAAGCGCCTCCACTAAGGAGGACTGCAACGGCTCCGAAACTTCGGTCATAACTGCAAAACAGTAACTAACTTATGCTGTGGAATTCGAGTTCTATTTCTCGTGGTATCCCGTTTTTGTTCATGAGTAGTAACGAAAATTTGTCTAGCATCTTAAATATGGATCTTGTGGACATTTTGTAAACAAAAAAACTGTCAGAAACGTTCAAATCTTGTACTTTTACTTTCTCTACCATGAGCTTAATAGGCAGAGGAAATATTTGCACTCCTTCTAAAAATCCAATATCCAGATTTCACCAGAAACACATGTTTTGAAGCTCCGTGAATTAATTTTTTTAGTAACAGGTACTTTGTGTGAGTATATGTGTTTTATAAAGTTCATTTAACAGCATATTCCATTACATTGTGATTAATAATACTACATTCACGTTGTTATAATATATTGTTTAATACTCAATAAGTATAAATCAATAAATCAGATGATCTAGTGATTTCTACCATCTGATTGATTTATATTTATGACATATATAAGTTATTTGTGAGTCTAAGAGTTAGCAATTGTGTTAGTATGTGAATTTACAAATTATCAAAATTGATACTGTTAACAAATCTACAGAAACTTTGTGTGTTTTTGTAATATGTCCTTTTTTGTCTAGTGTGCAACTTCCACTGTTAAAAGTCTTTTCTTTCTTTGTCTAACACATTACATTAAAATTCAGATGGTCTACAGTTTGTTCGTTCTGATTACACTACACATTAAATTGTCATTTATTTTGAAATGATAGTAGTACACTTTAGTTTAGCTCATAATGTCGTTACATTCTGCGTTAATTTCACTTCAGCTTTTGTTCTGTCACTTGCGAAAGTAGGAATTTGTAGTTTCCCCTTTTGACGTTTGTTGCCATTCTTGTTACCATTTTTCAAACCTCGAGGACTTAAGTCGATGAATTGCTTCACTTATCGGCATTTTGTTGTAGTTTACTTCTGATCCATTGCCTCTTGCTGCATCCTTTGTAAGCTCATCCGCTATTTCATTTCATTTCCATGACGTCCCATGCCTTTATCTTAGATTGATCTCCCAGTTTTCTTTTGGTTTCCTGAGTCGCTTTCGTATGTTGTATATTAATGCTTTGTGGATTTTAGGGTTATTAATTGAGTCCATTATTGCTGTTCTCTTTTTCTGTTCTATATCGTTCAGTTCGTTGATCTTTTCTAGGGCTTTGATGATGGCTATTTGCTCCACCTGACTGTTTGATCATTTATTGCCCAATTCATATTTTTGTTGATGGGCACGTTCATTATCGATCAATATTACAACTCCTGATGCAACCCCATCTCGCCCGTGCTACCATCCGTATATACTTTCAACGTGAGGTTTGATTTTCTTCTCTACCTTGCTGGTTGTTATTGTTTCGGCAGGGTGTGGCCAGTTCCGTTCTATATCACGATCTACAGTCCAACCAGCATTCGGTTTTCCTTTAATAATCCTATATAGCTGCACTGTTTCATCTACTTTTAGATTAATTGGGACCATTCCCAGTAGAACGCAGAGGGCGTGTGTGTGTGTGTGTGTGTGTGTGTGTGTGTGTGTGTGTGTGTGTGTGTGTGTGTGTGTGTGTGTGTGTGTGTGTGTGTGTGTTTAAGAGAGAGAAAGAGAACAGCATAACTGAAACGATAAGTTGCATAAATGCAAACTTGACAGATATGCAAACATATGATACGAAGATTATCATGACAATTTCCAACTCCAAACTACTTTTTATATGATAAATTGTTCAAAAGTTTTAATTTTGGCAAAGCTGACTAACGATTTGGACCAAAATTCGTATTATATTCATGCTTACTACATAGGAGCAGCCTGCGAAGTCCTCTTTATTCCAAATACTTTAGAAATTATTAACAGTAATAAGAGATAGAAAAAATCTTATGGCACAAACAAAAGTGTAGATATAGTGGAAGGATATAATTTATGCCAAAAGAAACTTTTGTGGCATTAACCATTTCCGAAATATTCTTTGTTTTTTAAAAAAATTACCTCCTTTTTGTGCTCATGCGAAGACGATTTGATTACCTAGCCTACTGCAGGTATTCTTATACTCGCAACGAAATGTATTAATGATGATCACTAATTGTATTCACAAAACGTAGATAGAAGAATAGTTTTCGTAAGAATACTTTGTAGAAGAATGAGTACAGAAAATCATGTGAACGCAGCACATGAAATGTTTCAACTGTAAATCGTTGCTGTATTTCTTTTACCGTTTTTTTGTTCAGGCAAAGAGAACGGAATTTCAAAGCGACCCACTTTTAAAAGATTTAGCTATCGTTTTAGCATATTATATCGAATATTTCTAAAAAGTCGAAAATTACCAGAAAAAAAATTTGGTTACAGTCTTTCCATATGCACAACTGTAGCAGCACGATCCAAAGTTCTGCTTGCGTTATTGCGTGAAATATGGTAATTCTTCGGTATCATTTCCTCTCTTTGCTCCCTCCTTTTCCTGCCCGTTTTTCAAAGTTATATTCTCTCCTTTTCTCTCTTCTACGTTATGCAAGTGATATTTTGATAACGGTGATAAAACTCTTTCTACGGCTTTTATATAGTCATACGTAGACATTAAAGCATTAGGTTTAATAGTATATAAACTTTTATCTGATACTTACGTTTAATGCTATGAAAAACGTGTTGTTTATCTGCAGAATGCCACGAGAGGGTTTCATATGACGACAATTTTGCGAGCGCGAAGTGCGAGAAAAATTATCCTAAGTATAAAAATTTGAATAGTATTTATTTACAGTATTCCGCGAAATAATTAATAATTCATTTGTCTAATACTATTTAATAGTACTAGTAATTTAAAAGTAAACAACTTACAAAACATTCACACATTTGAATTCAGATTTATTTTCACAGTTGACACATTACTAACCCAGTAGGCTGTGAAAACAACAACAATCATAATTTTAGTGTTTAATTCAGGGAAATATGAAACACAACTTTGAACAGAGTCATAAATCAAACTTAGAGATATTTATTTACAATTTCAAAAGCTACTTTTTGAATATTCGTATTTATGAACATTTAAAAGGGTCGATATGATTCCACTGTTTAGTGATTTAGTTTCTTATTAGTTTACATAATATAAACATGTATTTCGTGTTTCAAACTTTGAACATAATAGTAAGTTTAAAACCAAAGAACTTATTATACTGATCAAATAGTTTTGAAATATTTTAAGGCTTAATAGCAATGGAACTTTACTGCTTAATTTATTCTGAAAGAGTAACAATTTAGTATGCTAATCATAAGGCAGTGTAGGGATATTACGTGCATACAATAAAGGAAGCTTATAAACTTCAAGATGATGCAATTTGCCTAACCACAGTAGGTTGTTGTAATGATTATTGTATGCAAAATAGTCAATAACAGCGTAGAAATTACTACCGCGCAAGTGGAACGAACCCACCACTGCACGTGTTGTATCCAAACAATCTTTGTCACTCAGCAAGAGAATGTGAGGTGGGTAAGGCAAGTTCAGTCGCTACTTCTCCTCTCGTGCCCATGCCTGATATAAATGAACCAATTTGCGCTAGTAGGCTATTCAATAAAGGTAGGTCTGCTCTATTTAAAACTACAGTTGTTAAAGATATAATTTTCAAAAGTAAATGAAGACGGCTGCTGTGTTTGCTGCGTGACATTCACGGGTGTGCAGGTTTCATTTGTTGTAGTTCGTGACCTCTTTTGTTGCAAAACATCTGAAACTGATTCCATACATATGACCTGTTCTTTTTGACTTCCCCATTTCAATTAAAATGTCAATAACCTCTCTAGAATATTCGCCAGTTCTTTTGTCTGCCATTTGAATGACCCAGTAAATTGGTATTAGTGGGCATGGATACTTCAGAAACGTAAGAAAATGCTAGGTTAGCGGAACCGTAAGCAGGAGCCATACCACCATGTCCAAGAGATGATAATCCGACATGAGTGGAATAGTGTTTTTAAGTCAGTAATTATCTTTTACTTCCTTCCTATACTTTTGATCCGTACTGCCTACGTCCTCCAACATATTTCAGAGATCCTAGCGCGTAAACATTTCATGCTCCTAGACATGAGTTAATTAACAAAATGTAATTACATAGTACGCATCTACGTACTCACCACTGAGCCTTGTAACGTTTATTTACACATTGCATATGCTTAAGCAGACAACAATTAAGGAAACTGAATTTTTGAAGTATTGTCCGCTATACGAGTACGTAAATATTGTGACGCCGACCGTGGCGCACAACAAAGAACAATCGGGTTAAGCTACCTTACACCACATACCAGACGCGGAGCGTATCATAGGTGCTCAAGACCAGGCTGCCTAACGCGACTGTGTGAGCAGGTGACAATGAGGGCGCCACGCCAAAGGGTTTTCGAGATCATTCGAGAGACATCCGGCAGCGTATTTATAGAAGTTCCAGAAAAGGTGAAGTTCGAGAAAGGTCCGTGTTACGACATCCGTGCTGTGTAAGGAGGCGAGGCAACGAGAGTAGTTAGTTACAGACACGAGTCGTCGCAGTAGGCAGTCAGTTTTATTGTGTATGTGTGTGTGTGCGTCCGCTGCATGTGTACTTTCCTCGTGAGAGAACCACCGTGTTGAAAGGAAGATAATGAAACAGTTAATGAGTATTGAATGATATCGTCGAAGTTAGTGTTTGGGAGACAGAGAAAGTGAAGAAAGATAGTGAAAGGAGTGATTCAAGGATACGAGAAGAAAACAGTTGTGCGTACCAATACCACGAAGGACCAAAGACTGTTAACACTGTGTTGTACGTTCAGTTTTGGAAGAAAAGAAAAACTGAGAAAAAAGTAACTGGACTGGATTTCTGTAATTTTGTCACTTTGGTGTCAGGAGTGGGATTCGTCGAATTGTCATTTTGTTATATTTTATAGGTATATACGAAACCGAGAATCTTCAAAAAAAAATTGAACAAATTAATAATGGAATGCTACACAAGGCACTTTCAAAATGCACTAATGGTTGTGGTTTTAGTTAGGTCTAAAACGTATGAGTAAAACAAAGAGCTATTAGTTGGTGAACGAGATATGTGAACGTGTGACCAGAGCAGTGTTACATCGCTATCTAGCGTAACAAGAGATGCGTCCCTTTCTCTAATGCATAATGTATCGAGTGGAGCAGGCCGTGTGTGAAATCGGGAGGGTCCGCGAGAGAGAGCCAAGGATGAAAATGAAGGGATAAAAATAAATGAAATGGAGGGAGACTGGAGGCAAAGGGGAGGACGCTCAAGCTTCCTCAGATTCTGTCCATCTTCTGCGGTTACCGCTAACACAGTCTCTACTGACCGTCCATTCCAAGGATATAGTTACTGGAACAGCCAATTTTAGGTATGTTGTTGCTCTTTCTGACAGAAAGGCGCATATAAACATCAAGCATCTTCACTTCAAGAGACGAGTCTACAATGTTGTAGGTATCTTTGTTCGTCCCACACTTCTTTTACCTCTGGAGTCTTGCATTCTTTATTTTGTACCCTGTGTCTATCGTTTGCCTTGTCTATTTCACTCTTATTATGTTGTACTACTATTGAGAAACAAGATGGCTGTTTGTTCCCATCTCTAGCTTTGTTTGTTTATCATCTCCTAGCATTTGTTTCTGTCTTTGCCATAACCTACTGTAAACACGCTTTGCGATCGTAATTTGTTTCCTCCGTAGTCAACTGAAAATGGCGTTTAGAATTTATCAAGTTAATTAACAGTCTATTATATTGTGACAAACACCCAAAATCCAGTCCAGTTATTATTTTTTTTTTTCACTTTATTTTCTTCTAATTGAATGCACAACAACACCAATTCTCTTTTACAGACGTTACCACAGTCTACATTCCTTCATAATATTACAAGTCACAACTGCTTTCTTCTCATAACCTTCATTCACTTCTTCCGCTGTCTTTCTTCACTTTCTCTGTCTCTCAAACACTAACTCTGACGATACAATCACTCCATA
This sequence comes from Tenodera sinensis, assembly GCA_030765045.1. Classification (NCBI taxonomy): domain Eukaryota; kingdom Metazoa; phylum Arthropoda; class Insecta; order Mantodea; family Mantidae; genus Tenodera; species Tenodera sinensis. The sequence continues at coordinate 49,390,018 of CM060969.1, forward strand.
CTCATTAACTGCTTCGCTATCTTCTTTTGAAGCGGCGGTTCTCTCACGACAACCGTACACACGCAACTGAAACACACACACACACACACACACACACACACACACACACACACACACACACACACACACACACACACTTCACCTTTCGAAACTTCTACAAATATGCCGGTTGCCGGATGCTTCGCGAATAATCTCGAAAATCCTTTGTGTCGCCACTCTGATAGTTGTCACATATTCACACTCGCGCGAGACAGCCTGACCTTGAGCGCCTTGGATACCTAGTATGTGACGTGGCATGAGGTAGCTTGACCCCGGATACCTTTTGTTGTGCAACGCGGGTGGTGTCACAGATCAATGTATTATCCTTCTAGCAGTTGTTTATTTTTATCTCCCTGGCACTTGATTCTGTGTATGCCAAACGTTACTATAAAAGGCGTTCTACGTCTTCATTTGCCTCCCGCGTAGTTGTGCAACTGAAAATGGAGTTTAGTATTAAGTTAATTAATGTCATTGTGTTTATTTCTTTTAATCTTCATAACTATGTTCTTTTAATCGTCATGCGATTTTTGAATTTCTCTAAAAAACTAAAATCTCTAGTGAGATTACTGTTGATTACTTATCTCTTCCTACTTACACTATTTTTAACCACTAAAACAATACAGAATGACGCGTTTCAATAAGTCAAAGTTGCGTATTCCCTCAAATTTATTCCCTCCCTAGCATTTGTTTCTTTCGTCCATAGATTTTAGTGACCACAGTTGGAATCACTGCTAAGAGACAGCTGATCATTAACTAGTGCCATCTAGCGGAATATTGTAATGATGAGAAATACAGTAAAACACTCAAGTTCATTTAATATTTTAGGAAATCAGTGTTTTTCTATATTTATTTCTTATAATCTATATACAAGTGCTTTTTTGCTAATTGTGAAATACAATTCAGCGGTGTTTCGATTTTCTCGAGATAAACCAAAGCCTCTAGTGAGATTATTGACAATAATTCACTTATTTGCATAATCTATGACAGCAACAGCTATTATAGGAGTATAATAGACACAGGTGTTCTGTTTATCCTTCTTTGTATTGCCTATTTATTTCTATATAGTTATGGAAACTCAATTACAGAAGCGGCCGATACAGGAGCCACAATATAGAAGAGGGCAGGGTCCTTACCAGTACGAGATTGAAGCTCCCCGACGCCGGGTAGTAAAACCAGCCTCTCCCCCTGTAGGTTCGTACAAGGGTCTCCCACAGGGGACGGGTTTGAGACCCGGAGACCACCTCAGTTCGGGAGACGGATTTACGAAGAGCAACCAGTTCGTCAAACAATTCCAGGTACACAGCGATATCTAAAGTGGGAGTCATGCTTCCAGGCGCGCTTACGATGATAGTGCAAACTACTTATCTACTTCTACACTATCTTTTTATTACTTTCGATGTAAAACTAGTGACTCGTACGATTTTACCCTGAAATTAAGAGAAGTTAGCAGCAAGCGAATAACATTGAACGTAAGTTGGCAACGTAACCAGCAGAACAACGTTTGCGCGGAAGTTTACAAAACTGGAGTTACAGTACATGGTAATCTCTCCTCTCCCCTGTGACCTTGAACTGGTGAATAGACATATTGGTGAAAAGGCTGAGTAAAATATTTTTATATCTACCACGAAGTTAATATATTATGCGGGAGTTTCTGAAATATAAAGATTGAAGGACAGTCAGCAGTTTGTTAGCGCACTTTGCAAGAGAAAGACTGTTGGCACATTAACTGTTGCAGTGACAGAGGAAAAGAACGCACGCGAGGGGGCGGGGCGTTGCCATGTGGGTTGCGTGGGAGAAGACAATCCCCGACATTGATTGGAAGGTTGCAAGAGCAGTGAAGCGTGCTGACTGGCTCGCTCCAAACTAATGCGATAATCACTCCCCATGTTTAATTACACAACATTTACTCTCATTCGTCTTGCCAGTAACACTTGTGTGACACAGAAACAGTAGTACGTTTCATCAAGTTATCTTAACCTCCAAATGAATGTAGAGATGAACCGTTTACAAATGAATATTTATTGTGATCTTCTCAGACTCCATGTCAAGTTTACTGCTTTTGAAACTGTCTCCAACTGTTGTAAACGTATGGGAGGAAAGAGGAACGTTCTTAGACCGGTGATTGGTGGAGGCAAATTCATAGGTATTTTGTTTTCTTTTTTGTCGTAAATTAACGTTTTATCCATTAATAGTTGGATATGCGATCAGGGCTGGCTATTTAACGTTAAAATGCTATCCTCTAACTCCCTTATAATGACGTACGCACACTTGCAAGCGAAGTTTCCTAGTGGGTACCTACTCGCTATTACGTCACGAGCAGAACGGGCACAAGTTAAACAGATTCTAGCTAACACACATTGTGGCTGCATATACCGTATTGAGCGAGGTATACACAATGGTGGTAAAACAAGAAGTAAACATATGTAATGTGTGGAGTAGATTTTTAGTAATCTCTTGGTGAATACCAGGATGTGTAACTAAAGCTCTGAATTTCAGAATTTCATTGTTTATATTCTTATAGCATCTATAATACTATCGAGGTAGAACTGTATTTCACCCAAAGTTCTGATATAGATATTTCAAACGGGATGTGTTTTGAAATCTATTGAACCTAAACAAAAAAAATCTCACGTGTTGCACTCACATGACTTTCTCTACTCTTGTATTAACCATTCTTACAATCACTTATTCTTCTGTCTTCTTCGTGTTAGTTGAGATAAACATTTGCAGAAATTATTTTATTGTTTATTTCCTTGTGGGTGCAAGGGGAATATGGAAATACAGTAGGCTATGAGTGATAGTCAAATGTGCATTTTTGTCAAAAAATGTCTCAAACATACTTATGGCATTTTAATCAAACTCGTTAGAGACATTTTGAAGAAAATAAAAATTTTCGAAAAATTTTCAATGTAAAGGTAGTTTAGGGTGGAGCAATTTTCTTCAAAATCTTCATGTCGCATCCTTGAAATACATTAAACTTATATACCAACTTTGGTTTTCAACCGACCTTCCTTTTTTGAGTTATGCTGTCCACAGACTAACAAGACACACTCACACTCACACTCACACTCACACCCACACCCACACCCACACCCACACCCACACCCACACCCACACCCACACCCACACTCACAAACACACACATACACGTGCTTTTTTACTTTCTCTACTGGTAAGTAGGGGAAGTATTGTATTCCACCCAAAAATTCGATATCGAGATTTCATCGGAAATATATGTTTTGAGGCCCGCCCCCTGAATCCAAAAAAGCATTTTTAGAAAAAGGTTCGTGTGCTGTGTGTCAGTCTGTGTGTCTGTCAGTCTGTGGACAGCATAACTCAAAAACGAAAAGTCGGTTAAAAACCAATGTTGGTATTTAAGTTTAATGCCTTTCAAGGATGCGACACGAAGATTTTGAAGAAAATAGCCCGACCCAAAACTACCCTTTACATGGAACATTTTTCGAAAATTTTGATTTTCTTGAAAATGGCTCTAACGATTTTGATTAAAATGTCATATGTTTGAGATATTTTGATGACAAATGAAATGCATATCTTAAATTTTCTGATATAGCCCCTGTAGTCATATTTACTCTGGACGACTTTTGCATAACTGGTAAACCGTTAGAGATAGACCAAATCATACTATACAAAAAATGTAGATCTTGCTAAAATACACAATTTATGTCGCAATAAATTTTCTTGTAGGGTGAACCATTTCGGAGATATTCCTTGTTATGTGTGTGAGTTTTGGAAAACTTTGAACTTTCGTGAAATGGGTAATCGTTGTTCATTTTTTTTATATGTTAAGTGTGCAATGACAACAGAATCTCAAAGTTTTAAAACATTGAACTACTGCACAAAGCCTACTGTATTCTAACATTCCCCTTGCACCTATAAGGAAATAAGCAATGAGATAAGTTGTACAAATGTTTATCTTAATTAACACGAAGAAGATATAGGAATTAGAGTTTGTAGGAATGGTTAGTACAAGAGTAGAGAAAGTCATGTGAGTGCAACAGATCAGATTTTTGGATTTAGGGGTCCTCGAAACATATTTTCGGTGAAATCTCGACGTCGAATTTTTGGGTGGAATACAATACTTCCTCTATTTATGTAGGTAGCAGATAAAATAATAAAAGGCGCCAAGTAAAGACGTCCAGCGAGTAAAAATACCTGAACTATCAATTTTGTTTCTCAAGTCCTAGCCTCCGACTTGAGTATAGAATTTGAAGGGTGCTATGGGTACCTACAAAGGAAACAGGGGAAGAAAGGAAGTTGAGAAGGCTGCGGGCCTTCACTTAATTGTAATAGGCATCTTTTAGAAGTGTTCTCTAGTATTCTGGGTTAACATTCCAATTTACACTGTCACATTGATGATAGTGGTAAACACTGTTATTCCAACATCAAAATAGTTCAAAACAACGCTGTTTTAGTTGTTGGAGGCAGATATCTTTATCAGATATTGTTTAGCACTGACCTTAATTTACTGCATTACACTTGGTTAGGCTTTATTTGCAATTACCTTGTTTGTATGACATTGGAAAATATTTACCATTCCATTACATAAACATTACGCCCTCGGGATGTTCCTGATGTGTACGTGATATTGATTTGCACCTAATTACTTCCTGGTGAATTATTTATACATATGATAGCTTAATGTAAATATATTACCCAATACACGGCACTCGATTCACTTCGATGTATCGCTTATGAAAGCTCGTGTTTTTTTCTCAATCATTTTATTTTGTGGTTTCATTTCCCAGTTCTAGCACGTTCGTCATATTGAATTTCAGTTTTTAAATGTTTAAAACAGTAACTGGGAAATACTGGCGTTAGTAATTTTAATTGTAAACTAACATTCCCATAATCCCAAGGCGCAACAGCCCTATCCGGTCCAAGGCCTACTGCCCAACCGCTGCGTCCTCCATCTCTGCCCATTACAGGCGTCATGAGTGGGGTGCAAACGTGGGACGTGGTCAGCGTCCCGGCCCTTCCCAGCCTGTTATGTGGTCTTGGCAACTAGGGATCGCTACTTCTCAATCAAGTAGCTCCACAATTGGCCCCTCAAGGACCTAACGAGGCTGAGTGCACCCCGGATCTGGACCGCCAGCAGGACATAATCCCCATGCCTGTAGTAGGAGTCGAATCCGTGTCCCCCGCTTGGTAAGCAGTAGCACTACCACCGTGAGACGAGCAAACTCATATTACTCTACTAAATTAAAAGGCACTGTATTAGAATTGAACTGTAGCCAAAAGCCAACAGGAATAACAAATCATGTGTTTTAAATCAAGCATGTGTGGAAAGCAAGTTCTGTCATACCGAGTGTTCCAATACTGTAAGCAAGCAGTTCTCAAACAAACTACTTTTTCCACAATTTAATTACTTAAGGTATTCTACTGGCCTTCACAGTCATGGCAAGGAGGAGGTGTGTGTATCTATTTATCTTTTGGCGCATGCAGTGGCGTCGTGTTTTACGTACATAGTTCTAGATTAGTCTCTTCAAATGGCAAATTGGCTTCCACATACACACAATTCTTCCCCGATTCACCTCCGCAGTAGGTATAGCTCGTGAGACAAGACAAGAGCAATTTCCTTAGCTGCGTAGTGGCAACACTTCACCTGAAAAACTGATGGTGGGGAAAGTTGCGCAATCATGTATGCCCAGAAGTCATAACGTTGCAGTCCACGATGGCTTTACTGCATATTGCTAAAGGCATTATATATAAATTCGTTTTATAACGAACAAACCGATTTCGCTATAGCTATGCCTATATGCAAACAATTACTTTCATGTGACTGCAATTCTTTCAACTGCACGCTGTTGTGGTAGTGTTTATTCATTCGCGGCAAGCTCGCCCGTCTATTCCCCTCTCTCTGTCGTTGCAGAGAGGGAGGGAAGGAAAGCAGCTTCCCTATGCGCAAGAGTTGTCTCACCTCGCGACCTATATTTGCATATACCTATCACGTCAGGGGTTACGGTACACTAGGACTATATTTTCTTTCTCAGTTTTTCATCTGTTTACTTGAAAGTTGGCACTCTTAACATGAGTAAATAAAGAAATTTCTATACATGTTATAGCTCAAACAGTATCTCAATAATAGAATTAAATATTTTTAATTAGCGAAAAAAATAATTCTTTAAAAACATTTTTCAGACAAGTATACTAGTGACATTTTCTGATACTAAAGTAAATTGAAAATAAATTGAAGTATTTGATTGCAGTTGATGTTATTACTTGCGGAGAAATGCCTTGTTGTTTTTATACAGTTAGTATTAACATTCATTTTCCTTTCAGTAAAACTGAAACGTAGAGAATGCATTTCATACAAAATGCCCTGAGAGAGAGAGAGAGGGAGAGGGAGAGACAGCACCAATGTGGTCAAAAAGGAAGTGCACGACTGACTTAACCATATCACTGGACTTTAAAAAAATGGCGGGTGAGAAACAAAATTTTCCAGAAGTATTTAATGTAAAGGGTAATTTGGGTTGGAGGATTTTTTTACATCTCCGTGTCACATCCATTATTATTATCATCATTAGTTCTATTATTATTGGTATTATTTATTATTATTGTTATTATTATTTATTGTTATTATTGTTATTGCTATTAATATTGTTATTATTTATTATTGTTATTATTATTATTTATTATTGTTATTATTATTTATTATTGTTATTATTATTTATTATTGTTATTATTATTGTTGTTGTTATTATTATTGTTGTTATTATTATTGTTGTTGTTATTACCTATTATTGTTATTGTTATTATTGTTATTATTATTGTTATTATTGTTATTATTGTTGTTATTATTGTTATTGTTATTGTTGTTATTATTGTTATTGTTATTGTTATTGTTATTGTTATTATTATTATTATTATTATTATTATTATTATTATTATTATTATTACTATTATTACTATTATTACTATTATTACTATTATTACTATTATTACTATTATTACTATTATTACTATTATTACTATTATTACTATTATTACTATTATTACTATTATTACTATTATTACTATTATTACTATTATTACTATTATTACTATTATTACTATTATTACTATTATTACTATTACTATTATTATTATTATTATTATTATTATTATTATTATTATTATTATTATTATTATTATTATTATTATTATTATTATTATTATTATTATTATTATTATTATTATTATTATTATTATTATTATTATTATTATTATTATTATTATTATTATTATTATTATTATTATTATTATTCAGTGCGTCTCAAAATGAGTATATCTGCTGAGATCGAAAAGAATTGTTAGGTAGGATACCAACAACCCTTCTCCTTACTGTATCAACGTATCTATTATAGAAAGTAAAAAAGCACACACGCGCGGAACTTTTTTTAAATGCTCTGTTTTGGATTCAGGGGGCCTCAAAGCACGTATATCAATGAGACATCAGTAAATATCGAATTATTCGGGTGGAATAAAACATTTCCTCTTCTTACTATAGGGTAATGGCAGAAAAAGTAAAAGGTAAATAAAGAGATAGGAAGAAGCCTTTGTTATGACGAAGGCATTGTAACAAATGAAGACCGCAGTTTAACCGGTCGGCTGCCCTGTTTGTTCCGGCAGTATGATAACCATGGCAACTGGCTACAGTAGCAAATCATCTTCAGTCCCCTTTATATAACCTGCTCCTCCTACTGTGTGTGTTGCAGCGTTTAAAACTTCCAATTTCAAGCTTCCGCTGCACATTAGTCGCTTCCCTTCCCTTCTTTTACTTCCCCCATCCCCACTCCGATATAAAGAAGGAAGGCAAGGAAGGGAGAAGACAGTATTCTCATGCCGCCATTATTGGATGCTCCATGCAAATTTCCAAGGCCTTCTTCATGTATCCCTGTTGACTGGCTTTTGTCAAGTCAGATAACAGCGCCTTTTATTGTCATAACTGTTGACTTCAATCAACCATGAGGCACCCACGCAAATAAATCACATGGGGGAAAATAGGTAAATCCCAACAATACTTGTATCACGTGACTGACAGGAAGTCACGTGACTGACAGGAAGTCCTGGATCTCCAAATAAAGCTTGCATATTTATTACGGTCGAAGTTTTTCTTTTGTAAATTGTTACAGTAAGTTTACAGAGGTGTTTTATATCACCCAAAACTCTGTCAAGATTTCACTCAAAATACCTGCATGTTTTGAGGTGCCTAAATCCAACAATCTTTTGTGTTACATTCATATTATTTTCTCTACCTATTCTCGAACAAACTATGTTTACAAGAGCTTATTCTTCTTTCTACGTCATGTTAATCGAGATAAACATTTTGCAGATTCACAGGCCGCTACACAAGCAACAATAACACTTTCTAAAATGGGAAAAATAAAAATAAATCCAAAAGATGATTTAACAAATTGGGAAACTGGGGAAAAAGTTGTATAATGGATTCCATCTCACTGTGGAATGGATGATAATGAAATAGCAGATTTTTGGCAAATAAAGGCACCCAAATAAAACAAAAGCCTATTATAAAGTTTCCTTATGAATCAAAGAAGCGTATTGTGAAAAGAAAAATAGATAAAATCTATATAACACAAGAAAATAAAAATTTAACCTGGCCACAAATTGCACAAAATTCTAAAATAATTCCAAAATTATCAGCTGTTGCCACCTTTTGTCTCCTAACTGCACAAGATTTTTTGAATAACCACCTATCCCTATTGGACTGGCCTTTCAACCTCACCAATCTGCCTACGACGTACCTGAGAAGAAATTATGAATGTGGAGCTTCTAGAATCATGTCAAACTTTGAAGAAATATCCTGACATTGTCACCAAATAGTGGGAAGCTAGAAGGAGAATGACTTCATTGTCAGTTCCTGAACATTAGCCTCACACACACGCACACGCGCATGCACACGCGCATGCACATGCGCACACACACACATTTGTAGAAATTGTTTTATTACGTTTCCTTACTATATATACCTCATATGGAAACACAGGAATACAATAGGCTTAAGCGATAGTTACATCCTTTAAGACCTGGTTACTATTTGTTACTTTGAAATTAAAGATGTCCATTTTAATTTGTCATAAAACTAGCTTTTAAGTGAAGAAAGTATACCTATAGAATCGAGAAATATCCTGACATCGTGTCATCATTTCTATTTCCGGGTTTCTGTTATGCATTTCATGCACATGCATTGTGCATTATTTTTTTCTCGACTGTGTATTTTATTATTCTGAATGAAGTATGAATCCTCTAATACAGAATGCTGCCAGTTGGCTACAAAGATGTTGTAGAATATTGTAAGTGATTTTTTTTATTTTCATATAAAATAAACGTATTTGTAGCTATTTATATCATAAATGTATCAGTTTATTTCAGTATTATTGTAGTTTATTTTTCTTTTTGAAAATTCCAAATCTATGCAATCATAGTCCAATGTAACCTCGTCATCATCCAGGTGTACCATTTCACTGGTTGTTTTACGTGGGCCCACCCCATCCTTTACCACTGCCACATTTGATTACAGCCGCTGGTATTAAAATCACGACGTTTGGCTTTGAAGGATGACCAGTCCATTTCGCCTGGCCTTTAACATTCATACCTATTCCATTTACTTTATTTAAGCTGCTTTGACAAAGATACCTAACCATTTCTGGAATTAGTGGCATATTTAGCAAAATAATTCATACAATAGAGAATTAAAAATATAATGAACTTGTGCATGTTCACCTTGGATTTAAGATAATGCAATTGGTATCAATTCAATTGCTAAATAGGTGTATCTAATACGATGACTAATTAGATACAGCCTATAATTCAGGAGGCTTTGAACCATTATTAACTGGCTGATGTGATTCAGAGTCATTTGTTTGAGAACAGTAATATGAACCTTTAGTATTTCAAGAAACATTTGGAGCCCGAGACGTGGTCCCTGAAAACTCTGTAATGTGGTTTAGTTACAGTTTTCAGTATTAGTTTCCATAAAGGACCCTGGGAGTGAAATTTTGGTCAAAATTGTCAAAATAGTCGAAAATTGTTTTTTTACCTTAAAATGTTCCTGGAACACCGGTGCATTTGGATCAGCTAACATTTTTCATATCCCCCACTCCATGTGGCCATTACGGCCCTTTCAAATAGTGCTCTTCCCTTAACGTACACAGGATGTTCCTATATAAAAGCCTGTTTTTCTCAAAACTACATTTCTGCACATTCCAAAAGAAGGTCGCGCCTGAGTTTTGCTTCAAATTCAATGAAAATTTCCAAAAGTATTCATAAATAGCAGCTAAACAAAACTATGATTCAATATTGATGTTATCATTAACATGAATCCCAAAAACATTTTTTTTTGTATGAAAAAAATCAACAATTTTTAAGATTAAATTTTCTTTGTTACTAAAAAAATATGTACAGCATAACCAGCAAACGTATTTGAAATATCTCTTCATACAATTGTTACCCATATTTTAGAGTATTAGTTCTGCCAATATAAATGAATTTTGAAAAGTCAATAGACGCGAGCTCTATTTTGAAAATGTGCCTATTAAATTCATAAAATAATTTATATATCCTAAACGAATTATCCAGTTTTAATGAAAATTGGTGTACCTCCTACTCTCATATAAATACAAACACAGTAAAAATTTCAGAAAAATCTATCAAAATATGTGGAACTTTCAAATTTCACTCCCAGTGTCCCATAAATATTGTTCTTTTCGAAGTGTCGCATTCATTGTAATGCATTTTACTAATTATGTACATTGAAGATTAATGCTTGAACTGCGTTTTGTCTCCATAGTATGTATTGTATGTTGTTATAGCCAGTAAATTTACGTTGATAGATATGGTTCTCCTCAGAAACGAATTCATGTGGAATTCTAAGTTTTCTTGTGTATAAATATCATCGAAAATATGTAGAAAACACATGATTGGGCAAAAAAGTTATGCAGAGGGGGGCTGATCCCCTCAAGTCAAGCAGAAAGCAGGCAGGGTTGGGAATGCCTGTGTATCTATGATAAAAACATGGCTTTAGCAGCAGATCAATGGAAAATTGGGACATAACCACACTAATACTTCCGGTGCGAATACCCGGCTGAGGAGAAACTAGGTATACCTAATAATACAGTTGTACTGTCCTATATGAAACATCAAACTTTGTTGTAACAATGCACATTTAATATAATGTAATCCCCACAGTTTCTGAAGTGTTTGTGTTGATCTTACTCTTTCCATTGAGTAAATGCTTTTCTCCCATACTAGGCATTGCCTTGTGCTATTTCTGGTGTTTAACACTTCTGCAGCATCTAAAGGCACAGATTCAACCTATACTAAAACTTCAAAGCTTTTTACTATTGCAATAATTTTAGAAAGAAGCAACAGGGTTCCACTTTAGCACCTGCATTATTCAGTATCTTCGTTTTCTTTATAGTATCATCCATCCCGTAGCCTTCTTCCTCTCCCGCTGCCTTTTAGTGTCAAGTAGTCGCGTGGACGGTGTTGTCGATCGCTCTGAGGTGTAACTCAACAAGCAGAATCTTCAGCAACACTCCGAATGCAAGTAACTGACTTGACAACAGCAGATTCTTTCGCTAAGAGTATATCGAGAAGACCATCTCTAGTGTGTTGTCATTAGCAGTGGACTTCTTGGAATGTGGTTCTTAAGGGATGGGCACTAGTATAATATTTAATAGCCATTCTTCCCGACTGCATACGTCACCACAGGCGGTTGACACTGATACAGTAAGTGAGGTTTAAGTTGAAATATGACTCCCTGATCTGAGAGGGGATGTGAGTGCTAATGACGATTCAAGTGCTGAGGAAGACTGTCAGTCACCCTTCACTGCCCAATCTCTCAGTATAGTTGTACAACAGTAATATTACCGTGGACAGTTGCACTTTTGTTAGTGAAATATGGAAAATATCCAGACATATTTAAACTCCTTGTTTCGCTGGCTTTCGTATTGTTACAAACGGTGTTGAAGAACCAGGAAAACCTTTGGAATATAGTGTTAGCTCTCTCTACATTTCATGTTTCAGTTTAAAGCAAATGCACAATAATTCATGGAATGAAATAATTGGAAAAGGCAATGTTGGCAGAAAACCTCGCGATATTGGCCAGTTATAAGGTTTTAAGGAAACTGGACAAAGTCTTACAATCAGTTAATGAGGACGGTCCTAGTGGATTTTGAATCGTAGACCTTTCGTTCAAGAATCCGACTTCGGCTACCAGTGTTAGGTATATTCAACGGCGATAGATACACCGCACTTGTCACATGTTCTCATCGTAGTGTAGGTACCTGATGACATAACCCGTAATTGCCTTGATACTGCAATTCCTTCCCAGATTACATACGTCCACAATACTCTGAGGTCTTGACTTCAAAACTGGAGGATGCATTTACATCACTAAATGCGAAACTGACTTTCGTTCCGCTTTTCCGCCTTCTAATCATTTTCAGTTTGTGGCCATATCCTGGAAGCGTGTGAAAGGTATTATTAAATACCTGAACATCCACTTTGATCGTCGCTTGACTATGCACTTTAATTCCAAATTAAACTTGGCGTACTCCAGATTGTACAAACTGTACCCTGTTCTAAAAAAGGCTATTTTTTAAAATGCTGTCCATAAAGTCACATTGTATAGAACTCTAGCTGAAACATTATGTTTTGTAAAATACTCCCCTGAAAAAATAACATTAGATGCGCCATTTTTAAATTAGCTACCCTTAGTTTTATCTTTATTATGAGTTACTTATGGAACAGCCTGTGTACATTTTAATATAGATATTGTCTGTGATAAGTCTAGCAACTATACTGGATGTTCATATGAGTTTTCTGTGAGTGTAGAGTGGAATTAAGAGGATGTGCACCATGCAGTGAATTCCAGTGTATTTGAGGCATTAAATATCCAGTTGTTTGTGCCTCCTGGTACTAAAAATATGTCACAAACTTTCAGGATGAAGAAATAGCTGAAGTAGTGGATTGAAAGGGTACAATCGGCTTCAAAGTACACGAAGACGGTTTCACCTACAGGCAAGGTCATGGCGCCAGGTTTAGGGGATGCACGTGGCACAATTTTCATTGATTATCTCCAAAAAAGGAAAATCTATCAATGGCGAATATTGCGCGAAATTAATGCAACGTTTCAGTGATGAAATCAAGCAAAAACGGCTTCATTTGTCAAAAAAGACAGTTTTGTTTCATCAAGACAATGCCCCAGTTCACACATCCATTATTGCCAGGCCAAAATCAATGAGTTAAGCTAGAAATGCTTATTCATGCACCGTGTTAGTAGCCCCCTCTGTTTATTTTCTGTTTCCAAATGTCTTGTTGGTAAAATATTTGCCAAAAATGAAGAGGTGGAGTCTGCAGTTGATGGTTATTTTGCAGAGCTCGATGGTTCTCGCTATAAACGGGGTATCGAAGTTATTGAGCATCTCTGGGAAAGGAGTATCGAGATGAAAGGAGACTATGCAGAGAAATAAAGATATTTTTCCCAACATTTTTGTGCTTTCTTTGTTAGGCCAGATGCTTCTGGGACACCCCTCGTAATTAAAGCGGTATTACGTATGTTTCTCATAACTGGATTGAAGTACATGCTGTAACATTGTTCTAAAATGTGACATTACATATTAAATTTGGTTGTTTTCATTTTGCTGGATGCTACATGTAGGTTCCTTGAAGCAGACTAGGTCTCCCCTTGCGAGGAAAGTTAAACCAACGCTTGCTTGTTTGCCGTTGGCTTTTAACAACCGTATCGAACTGTTCTCCCTGTAATTTAAAGGGAGGTTCCCGGGCACACGTTGAATTAAACTGTCAGTTGCAGTGCTCTGGCATAGCGAGGTATGTAGTGCCGTCAAGAATTGCACTTCACCGCAAAACAACGGACATCCCTGCTGCACTCCCAGTAGTGGAAACCGCAGCTCTGCTCACGTTATTCGTTAACAGCGGAGGTTCTCCTCTGTTTCCCATCTACCCCGTCCTATGTCTCAACCCAGGTCTTTGTCTATCTCTCTCATTATAACATGCTAGCCTCTCATTCCCGAGGTCGCGCTTCGAATCCAGCGGAGGGTGATGGATTTTTTGGGGTGTAATAATCCTTACGAGTAGGAAATAAGCCAATGTCGTAGATTTACTGCACGTAAAAGAAGTATTTAATAAAACATTATAACAGTAATTTAATTCATTCTATAGATAATATTTTTTTCATAAAATAGATAAGTCGATCTTGAACAGGTTAGTCGTTATTAAGTCATAGGCTGAGAGTGACATTGATTACAGAATATACATAATTTGCATTCATTAGATAATTTCTTTAATAGTCCTCACTCCGACACTACGATCCTGGAGTATTAATAGGAATTCATGGCACTTGAACACTTAAATGGCATTGATCTGACTGAAAAAGGAAGACACATAAAACTTTAAGGACCACAAAGCATCAGCTACACATAGTCAGTATAGAAACTATAAAATCCAACAAATGAAGTCATCTTGGAGAAAAGTTTTCAGATAATTCATCCTTATTTTAATATCTTATGATACCTTAATTTGGATACTTTGCTTTAAAAGTACAAAATATGTTTCCTCTTATATGGTTACGGTTCAAACAGAAGTTTTATTCCAATTCTATACATAATAATATATGTATACTATAATTGACAAAGAGCACCGAGTCAACTTAAAACTAATGGAAACAGAAGGGACTCTCGCAAAGGCTCAGAAGGCATTAGAAAAACCGTAGGAAGTTTCAGAAATAAAATTCCAAATGCAAAATGTCACTAAAATTATGCTTATAAAATCGATGATGTGAAGTTAGGAATTACACTGTAATATTATAAGATGGGATTGGTATGCCGTAACATGTAACCACTTGCAAATAGAAGAAATAAATTTATACTTATAAAATCACGATTTCACAGCAGAATTTTATATTAATGGAAATATTACATAATCCAGCAATTATAATATGTTCCTCAATACATTCTGTATCTCACAACCTTGCTCCGCTGATACGTACATATCTCAGCGCTTCCTTTTCTTCCCATTTCTCCTGATGGACAATGTATATGACAATGCACGGTCAGGCGATTAAAACACTGTCACGACAGATGCACGTGCTGAAATTATCCTGATAGGTGGTTTTAAACGAAAGATCCCCCTATTTATTTGCTTATAGGAATTTACATGCATTCCAGATGTCTTAACTCTGTCACTTCATATATTTTATTGATGGGTTATGAATATATACATTTTCTAATTGTCTCAGAATAGATTAAGATAAATGATTATTAAATAGGGAACCAGTTTATATCGTACAATTATTTATTCCACGTGCAGTAAAGAGATATAGGGCGAAATATTTTCTTTCATTATTTTCTCAAAAATTTATTTCATGGTGTTACATAAAATATCATAGTGTTCATATATTGAAACTTTGAACAAACTATAAATACTGAGTTTCTTCTAATTAATCGCATTAATTTTTATTGCTATATATAACTGCAATGCTTTAAAATATGGGGAAAAAAAAAAACAAAAACAAAAAAAAAAAACAAAAAAAAAAAAAAACGAGAGACCAAAGCAAATTAAGTGAAATCAAAAATAAAATGCGAGAAAAACGTAAATCTCGTTACACATGGAATTTATCTGACATAATGATCCGTAAGAACATAATGTTTTGTAAATAGTCGATGCTCTTTTATTTTGTACTGCATTTTAAGCAGTTCACTGAAATTTAGGAGTTAATTCAAAGAGTAGGCAAGTAATTTGTTGGTTAGCAGAATAAAATGAATAAATTCATTACTACATTATAGAACTTAGTTATAGGAACATCTATGTCTCAAGATAAGGTAAAACCCTGGACAAGCCTTATTCGGATAACTCGCTCTAACGAGATTCGAACTCGGGAATTCTTGCATACTTCTTGAATGTGAGGTAGAAGTGGTACTCCCACACCAGAGAATATTTATCACCATATAGAATATTTATCACCTTCCAATAAATATTTATTAGCAATAATCTCATTAGAGTTTTTGATTTGCCTAGAGAAACTCGAGTGGTGTTTAATTGACCACCTCTCAATTGAAAGAAAGTATGCCTATAAATATTACAATAAATAAAATTTCCTTATTAA
Organism: Tenodera sinensis; assembly: GCA_030765045.1. Taxonomy (NCBI): domain Eukaryota; kingdom Metazoa; phylum Arthropoda; class Insecta; order Mantodea; family Mantidae; genus Tenodera; species Tenodera sinensis. The sequence continues at coordinate 49,406,201 of CM060969.1, forward strand.
ATGAATTGATCGAACGCATACGTGCATTGCTTCTGTTTCTCTTTGAGTTGCATGGGGTCGTGCTGTAATGGTGGAGCGAACTATAGGTACGAAAAATAAGTGACGATCGCAAAGAAATGAATAGATGCTAAGTTAATTACCACAGACAAATGCTAGTGATAAAATGTGGGATAAGCAGCCATGCTTGATTGAAGCACGTTGTTTTAGAATATTATTGTCAAAAGTAGTATGATGCAGTAAGAGTGGGATAGGATTGAATGAAAGTGGACAGAAATAAGTATTTCTAGATTAATTCACATTCAAATAAACCTGGCAGAAAAAGTAGCGTCAATATTCAATATTCTTTCATGCTTCTGTTACCCATTATGGCTACTATGATACTTTATTCTGTTTTCATCATCCCAATAAAGTGCTTGGCACTGTAAGGTACATATTAGTGTAAAATCGAAATCCTTCTCGTTCTAGCTAAAGTGCACATAGCAATTAGTGCTTACATACTACACATCATAAACCTCCGCAGTAGACTTCATTTGTTGGAGCATGAGAATATAATGATGGTACTTACACTTGGAATATTGTCGTTGGTGCAGACGCCCTCCTGAAGGAGCCTGTCACGGATCTCCCAGGCGAAGATGGACGGGCACTCTCGCTTGTACTGCGAGATCTTGCTCACCACCTCTGCAGTGGCAACCCGCGGCTTAGAGCCGCCGATGGCCCGCGGTCTGATGGATCCCGTCTCGTAGTACCTGCATCCAACACCACACAACTTGATCCGTCCTTACATAACTCTACCTGACTGTTCCAACATTGTTACTACGTTCAGTGTTTCAGCTTTCTCTGAGTTATGTTAAAACCGTCCTAGTAGTTGAAGGGTCCAAAAAAGAATGAGCTAAGTCCAGTTTTATAAATTTTAGAGGACATCAATGAATATTGAAATATTTTCTTGATCTTACAGTCCTGTAGCATTTATACTTACTTTACACAGTTACAAAATCTCAAGTAATATTCTGTAAATGTATAATAATATAGTTGCATAATTATTCAAACTTTTGAACTATAGGTATGTTAAAAATTGAGTAAGAGTAATTTATTCTATGAAAGAATGAATAATTCAAAGCAGTTCAATCTTTGCCCATTCTGAGAACTTCAAGCAATAGGAAGGCTGTCATAAGACTATTCTTGCACTTCTGACCCACAAAAATGTTTTCAAGCCCTGCAAGTATTTCTCATGAATGAGAGATTGGTAGGAGGACTGAAAATATTAAGTAGAATAAAATAGAACTTATAAACTATATCATAGTAAAAGCAGAGAGGGTTTGGAGATCATTGTACAATCCTAGCCGATAAGAAAACTCAGACAAATCAAACTCTGGTCCATTGGATCCTTTAGCTCGATGAGACGATTTCAAAGCAGTTTCCCATGCTCCTATACAGGATGTCCCAAAATTAGACCGACAAACTTTGGGAGCTGATGGATACCATTGTTTTAAACACCTTTTGTTAAGGAAAATTTTTTGCTGTGGTGCTTCGTTTAAGCGCTAAATTAGACCAACAAACTTTTAAACCAGAGAAATGGCTGGTGTCTTTGCAAGAGTACGTCAGAATAGGGCACGTCGATGCACTCTTTGTGTTAATCGCAATGGGTGTGCGTTCCAACATTTACTTTGAATACTAAAGCTGTGATTAACTGTTAACAATGATATGTTTGTGTTTTGTTCATGTGTTCTGTTTGTTTCTTGGATTAAGATTGTGTGCCTTACTAAGATAAATGCAATACTAATTTACATTGTTGTTTGTGCCGTAAATACTTAATCTGGGTGGAAGGCAGTAATCTATGATATTACCTCTTCTAGTACTTAAACGAAGCACCGCAGCAAAAACCTTTCCTTAACAATAACTGCTTAAAATATTATCTATCAGCTCCTGAAGTTTGTCGGTCTAATTTTGGGACATTCTGTATAATTCGCACTGAATTTCACAAGCCTTGGGTGAATTGTCTATGACGAGTTCTCTAACTGCACAGGTAGCAAAGGGCCACTTCTGCTTGTAGAAGGGTTTCAGGAATGCTACTTATATTTCGCGACCTTCTTACATGCTTTCATTACAGATATCACTCAATCTTACTTTCCATTGGAGTATTTTCACAAAATTGGAAACATTTTGGTGTATTACACAGACCTGCACACAAAAGCCCAATGTGCCAACAATGCACAGAATTACAACAATGTTTGACAACTGTCAGAGCTGCAACCTACCCATACTTTCATTACTGGTGAAAACTCAAAAACGAACAAATGGACTTAGCTATTTATTTTCCTGGACCCTTCATTGTATCAATAGTTAATTATGTAGCAATTCTTTAGATTGTGCCACGAGTGAACTTGTAGCGTATGAGCTACTGTTAATTTTCACGAGTGCTATAAAAAGGGGTTACACATTACTTCCATATAAGGTTTTATAAATATTAACCCTACAAAATGAAAATAATATTTAAAAATAAGGATGTGTTGCACTCCCATAATTTCTCAACTTACTCTTATACAAACTGTTATTTCTTACATGTTCTTTCTTAGTTTTTCTATTTCATATTAATTCACATAAACATTTTAGAAAAATTGTTTTATTATATATTTTCTTGTTAAAATGGGAAATAGGAGAGTGCATTAGAGTTATGCTTTAGTCAAATCATCCAAGAGCTCGCCGAGACATGACAGAGAAATCGAATAACGACTCTCCATTCGAGAAAAGTATGTTTTTCTGTAAATTCAAACCAATTACATCTCGCTACTGTTGTTGGATATAAATTCATGTACTTTAACGACATCTACATTTTTCTGCAGTAAGTTCTTGTCTCTCTTAAGGTTTACCAGTTTGGAAAAGTCATGCAGAATGAAGAGGACTTCTGAATTCATTTCCACAAAGTTCAAGATATACATTTCATTTGTCATCAACATATTGTAAACATATTGTATTTTAATGAAAAACGTTAGAAGCATTTTTGATAAAAACAAAATTTTCGAAAAATGTTCCATAGAAAGGGTAGTCTGCCCGTGAGGATATTTTCTTGGAAATCTTCGTGTCTCATCATTGGAAAATGTTGAGCTTAAATACCAAATTTGGTATTTAACCAACTTTTTTTGTTTAGTTATACTGTTTCCAGACACACGAACAAATCGACACAAAGGACCTTTTTCTAAAATACTTTTTTATTAATTAGGGGACCTAAAATGTATATTGATATTTCGACATCGAATTTTTGGGTGAAATGCAGTAGAGGGGAAAAAAAATTCAAACCAACAGCAACAAACATGTCGTAAGTGGCTAATTTTAAAAAAGGTTACTTAAAACAAATCGTGTTTTAATTAAATCATTATTTCTCTAGTATTTGTGTATCTCTTACTATTTAATGGTTATAAAAACAGTACAGAATGTATTCCCAAGTAGACAATATTTATATAGTATTCTCAGAAAATTCAAGATTTACGTTCCGTTTGTACTAAATATCTTATAATTAGTATCTATGTTACTAAAACCATCAGAGGATTTTTTGAAAAAAATTCGTATAAATATTACTTTGGAAACGGGATTTTCACACATACATACATGCATTCATAGGGACAGGGTCACATAAGGAAGGGGGACATCTCGCACACTTCGACCTACAGTGCACTAATACCTCACCCAGGAGGAAGGGATGAAGTGAGGGAAATGGCGGGATGCCACGGGGTCTCAGGCAGAACGGACCACAGAGATGCGCAGAAGTCTCTAGCAAATGCTGAGATTTCTTCATTCCGGCGCCAGCCCCCACTGAGCAGCCACTATCACTCCGAGCTCGGTGTCGTACAAGTGTCCCCTGCCACGACCACTCAACGATACCTAGCGCCGAAAATAACATCCGCGCCATCTGCACGGCACTACCCTGCACCAGTCGCCTAAGAGCACATCTAAAAGGTAAGGAAATGGAACGAAGGGAAATGAGGAAAGTGAATCGTAGTATAAAAACATCCCAGCACACCGTTAAGTAACAAGGGGCACAGGATCGACAGGAGTATAAGAAATGGATAGAAAACCCGACGCCGTGAGGTACAAGGGAAAGCTGAAGAACAAGGAGGAGAATAATTAGATTCAAAATTGATGTGCAATAGCTAGCATATGAAACATGGATCTTTGACTTTCCATACCGTTGCTCTAGGCAACAGAGCTACTATGGCAACATGACAGCAGGACATTAGGTAAATTCTCCGTATTTTTACGGCAAACTACAACGTAGTCTCAAGTTTATTTTGAAATAACATATCCCAGTTGCCACTTACAATCTCATAAGTCCTTTAAAGTCTCGGGTTTCATAGTTAACCGCCATTAGGCCAATCCAACATAATGGATTGTGGTTATATTCGAAAGTATAATTGAATTTGGGATCTGTCATTTTTTATATTTTCGTTCGTGTAGACTGCAAGCAGCCGAATGTATTTAATATACAGGTGGCGCTTGGATATTTGCACGTCAACGAGGTGTGTCTGGAATTTCCGGACCGGTTTTAAGCAATGTATCATATTACATGTCGTATATCAGCATTTCCGGCGTGTTAGTGTGAGTATAAAGACATGTCACACTTCCTGGAATTTTAAAATACATATTTGGCTTCTGTATCCAAATTTAACTCATCATGGAGCCTAATGCAATGTGCTTTTCTGTGTCTGATTTATGTAGGTATTGAAATATACAAAATGTTTCTGAACACTGAGCTACATCACCACATATAGCTGAGGGAATTAAGAAAATAGTCACTTGTTAAACCTGAAATTTCAAATATCTATACCTTCCAAAGTTAAAAAAATCTGAGTGTTGCACTCACACGACTTTCTGTAATCTTGTAATAACCACTCTTACAAACTCTAATTCCTCTATCTTCTTCGTGCTAGTTGAGATAAACATTTGCATAAATTATCTTATTGCTCGTTTTCTTGCACGTGTAACGGGAATATGGGTATACAGTAGGCTTTGCGCGATAGTCAGATCTTTTCTAGCTTTCAAATTCCGTTCTCTTTGCACGACGCCTAACATATAAAAAAGGAATAGAGATGTTCCAATTGACAGAAGTATAAGTTCTCTAAAAAGTATACAAATAACAAGGAATATCTCCGAATGGTTCACTCTACGAAAAAATATTTAGACATAAATGGTGTGTTTTAGCGAGATTTACATTTTTTGTGCAGTAAGATTTTTGTCTTTACTCATCCGGAGTAAATATGACTTCATGGGCTACAGCCATAAAATTCAAAATATACATTTCATTTGTCATCAAAACATCTCAAACGTATGGTATTTTAATCAAAATCGTTGGAGCTACTTTCAAGAAAATCACAATTTTCGAAAAATTTTCCATGTAAAGGGTAGTTTAGGGTGGGGCTATTTTCTTCCAAATCTTCGTGTCGCATCCTTGAAAGATATTAAACTTAAATAGCAACTTTGGTTTTTAATCGACTTTTCGATTTTTAGTTATGCTGTCCACAGATTGACAGACTGACAGACACACAGACTGACATACACACGGACCTTTTCTAAATATATATTATGGATTCAGGGGGTCTCAAAACAATATTTCCGGTGAAATCTCGACATCGAATTTTTGGGTGGAATACAATACTTCCCCTACTTACCAATAGAGAAAGTAAAAATTGGGTTTTCTTGGCTTTACATTTTAATACACTACCATTAAATTATTTACAAGGCTTCTGGAATTTTCCAGCATGTGCTCTATTTATATGACTTCAGCTTCAGTCTTTGGTTTCAAAGTCCGATAATACATTAGCATTAAAAATTAAGCACACAGAAATGTTTGAAAAATATTTTCAATGTCCATTACATTTTAAAAGTAATTTTTTTTTTTTTTTTTTTTTTTTTTTTTTTTTTTTTTTTTTTTTTTTTTGCTACCACAGATTGATGGCGTTTATTGGGAAATTAGAGTTTATAAAATTATGAAACAGCTGTGGTATTTTAGATTTTGATGCGCATGGAATATTTTGAATATTAAGGTATTTTCGCATTATTAATAAATTGAATAATTAATTCGCTCAAAACTATAAATTAGATAGTGCTGGAACTTTGTGTGGTAGTTTATAGTATAAGCACCCTTAAGCGCGCAAAGTATTGATTTCACACCTATAAAATTTAAAAAAAATCAAATTTCAGTTCCAGGTCCTTCAATGAGAATCACTCAGAATTTTTTTGATTCTGCTACTTTAAAAGTTAACATTCAGCTTGTGTTTGCTTCTCGAAGTCCTCGATGTTTATTTTCGGAAGACGCTGATATATCACATGACACCAATCAGCGTGCCAATTCAGTCAACGCAATCAAATAAATCGTTTTACAAAAAAGAAAAGGCAAGCCGCATGTTATTCGCTCCGAGAGTAGTGTTACCGCCACATGCAATGTGAGTATTGCGCAATAGCCTCCATTCTATAAAAATCAACACAGCGTAATTTGAAAAGTTGTACATATTTTTCGGGAGGGATGATTTTGTCAGAGATATTTGAACTTTGGCACCAAAATACATGTTTTTCCACAGGAAGAAATACTTTTGGATCCCTGTATTCAACTTTATTTCAGTGGAATTAATGTAGCAATCAAGGAAGTTCGTAATGCAGAAAGAAAAGATGTGGTACCTACCTATAGGTGTTTATATTAATCTTTTGTTTTTATACACAAGGGAAATGCCTTGCCTGAAAATCATTTTCGGAAGAGCGAATTATAGGTATAAGGAAAATAGTGTTTAAAAATGTAAAATACATAAAAAGCAGGAGTGTTCAGTTTTTAGCAGTAGATTTGCAAAAAAACAGATCTCCTACAAAATCAGTAGACCTGGCAACCCTGCCTGAAGTATGTGACCCCCTCAGGACACACTAGTAGAACAAAACAATAGCAGCATTCCACTTTGTTTCAGTTCTTATTATAATGTATACAACTTTGTAATTTAAGATATTTGCATTACAATTTATAAGTAAAATACTCGTGTGTAAGTACATTACAAAGTGCCATGTGTCTCAAAAGGTAGAAAAGCAATACTGTGACTTCCGAAGTCTGAGGTGGATTTTGTTTTTTGTGTGTGTGGGAAGTTGTCGTCTTCTGTTTTGAAAACACAAGCAGCTCTTACACAAGTTTGCCCGCCACGAGATAGCTACAGCTTCACAGGAATCCGTACCGGACCAGTTGAACTTGAGAGCAACATCAGTCTAAAGGACACCCATGCATTTTGTGGTTGATCACATCAAATTGGAAATATGTGCCTACCCTTTAATGTCCTTTGTAAGCTCACACTACTGATTAAATTTCACCCTAAGAATTAAAATCAAGGCTGCCCCTGTTGTCTCGTAGTTAGTATGTTAGTTTCCAAATCCAAAAGTCTGGGATTCAATTCCCAGATAGAAGATGGAAGTTTTTCTGTAGCCAGGATTATTTCCCATCCCTCCCACAGCCTGGAAGAATATGATAAGAGAGTGTAAATGTGTGGGAATTTAATGTTCATACAGAATGCCCAAAGTTACACAAACCGAAAACGAATGAACATCAAACATCATGTCGAGCAGTTGTTCTAAAGAAAAAGCCGACCTTATGACCTTAGATATTAAAGGCGGTATAGCATATAAATGAAGCAGATATAGTATATAATAATCTTCTTCTTACTAAGGCAGCACAATTTTACAAAAGTTTTGGCCTTCTCAACAATTTTTTTTCAGACTTTCCTATTTTGTACGCAAACGGGCAAAATTTTTAGAATAGATATGATGATGATAATGATAATGATAATAATAATGATAATAATAATAATAATAATAATAATAATAATAATAATAATAATAATAATAATAATAATAATAATAATAATAATAATAATAATAATAATAATAATAATAATAATAATAATAAAAGATAAATGAATACGTAAATAATTAGGCTAGCCAGTACCCTCTTACTGTGCAAGGGGTCCCAAGGGGTTCGATTCCCGGTTGGCGGGCGGAAAGTTTTCTGTAGCCAAGATTATTCCCAATCTTCCCCATGTACAGGATGGAAGGGAAGTCATTACATTCCTTCTTATATGTGTTTCATAGAAGGGTTACAAATAAAAAGGTTTAATGTCATTTTGTTCTTTGATCAGTCGATTTCGAAAAAATAAATGGTTTCAGATCCAAACAGGAAGCGTAATTCTACAGGAAGGTACGAAGTTAACAGTTAGTTACTTGTAAGATACGTTAAGTATCTTATTTCTGACATAGCTTCGGTAGTAATTATGCGACATTACACATCTTCACTTAAAAGACGTGAAGGAATACTCCGAGCAGCTTTTTCATAAGCGCAGTAAGTCGACTACGTTGCGTTGAGGTTGGTCAGGGAATTGAACTAGTTTGTGGATGTAAACAGGCCTGACACTTTCCCTTTCGCTTAATGTTTTGGGAGCTAACGCTCAGTAAACACGGAAGGACAAGGCAGGGTATTTGTTTGTGTTCTCAAGAAGTACCGTTACTGTGTTTATGTACTGAGCTAGGGGAAATGACACCCACACAATCTGCAGTGTTGCCAGCTTGTTTTCGACAAAACTAAAATATCTCTCTAGGAAATGGTCAGAGACGAAAACGTAAGATACAAAATGTGTTCCAAATACCGAGATCTATCACTGGTTTAAATTAATGTAATGACTTCCCCCCCACCCGGTATATACTTGCAACTGCAAATGCAAGTGGTGATTCAAGGCACAGTCTTTTTGTGTGTCCAACAGACCATAACGCATGGAACATAGACTATCAATAAACTCAGCTGCATGTTAGAAATATCGACTTGTGTAAACTGCGCTACAACACGACGTGGGACATGCAAATATTCTGCTCCCCTAATGCGTTCAATCATCATTTCCATGGCTGTACAATGGGTATAGGAGAATACATAGGCTTAAGTGATAGTCAAATCTTTTAGCACCTGGTCGCTATGTGATCACTTTGTATTTCCATTGTCTCTGCATGCACAGGAAGGGGAGAGGGAAAGAGAGAGAAATAAACGTATCTGTATTTTTGAGTAGATCATACGGATTTTGTCTCTCTCACCTTAAACAAGCTATGCACAAGATATTTAGAATGAAGTGGACTTCAGAGAGTATTCAAGATATATATATATATATATATATATATATATATATATATATATATATATATTTCATTTGTTATTAAAATATTTTATACTTACATGTGGTATTCTAATTAAAATCATTAGAGGCATTTTTGAGAAAATAAAAAAACGAATTTGGAAACTTTCTCCATGTGCCTAAACGGTAGTTCGTGTGATCTTCGTGTGGCATTCTTGGAAGATGAAACTGACTTACCATTTTTACTTTCTCTACTACGTATAGAAATATTCCACTCAACATTTCGATGTTGAGATTTCACTGGAAATATATGTTTAGAGGCCATCTGAAACCCCCCCCCCCCAAAAAAAAAAAAAAAAAAAAAAAAAGCATTTTTACTTTCTCTACTACGTGCAGTAAAGTGGAGGAAGTATTGTAGTTATTCCAACCAAAAATTTGATGTCGAGATTTCAGCGGAAAATATGTTTTGAGACCCCCTGAATCCCAGAAAGGTAGACTGTTAGAAAAACTCCATGTAGTCGTATTTACTCTGGATGACTTTTGCATAACTGTTAAACCGCAAGAGATAGAGCAAATCTTATTATACAAAAATGTAGATCTTGCTAAAACACAATTTACGTCTAAGTAGCTTTTTTTTTGTAGAGTGAACCATTTCGGAGATATTCATTGTTAGTTTTGGAGAACTTATAGGTGCTTCTGTCAAATGATCATTATTCATTTTTTATACGTTAACCGTGCAAAGAGAACGGAATATAAAAGTTTTGAAGGATTTGACTATCGCTCAAAGTCTACTGTATTTCCAAATTCTCCTTGTACCTACAAGAAGATAAACAATAACATAATTTCTGCAAATGTTTATCTCAACTAACACGAAGAAAATATAGGAATAAGAGTTTGAAGAATGGTTAGTACAAGAGTAGAGAAAGTCATGTGAGTGCAACACATCAGATTTTTAGAAAAAGATCCGCATATGTGTGTCTGTCTGTAAGCAGTATAACTAAAAAATGAAAAGTTAGGTAAAAGTCAAAGTTGGTATTTAAGTTTAACATCTTTTGGGGATACGACATGAAGATTCTGAAGAAGATTCCTCCACCCTGAACTACCCTTTACATGAAAATGTTTATTTTCTCGAAAATAGCTCTAAAGATTTTGTTTAAGGTATACATTTCGTTTGTCATAAACATATTTTGAATATTCTAGCAAGCCCATGTAGTCCTGTTTACTCCGGATGACTTTTAAATAACTGGTAAACCGTAAGAGATAGCCCAAATCTTACTGTACCAAAAGTGTAGATCTTGCTAAAACACACAATTTATGTCCAAATAAATTTGTCTAGAGTATACCATTTCTGAGATATTCCTTATTGTTTGTGTGAGTTTTGGAAAGTGAACTTTCGTAAATGGAACATTTTTATTAATTTTTTGTACGTTAGCCATTCAAAGAGAACGGAATCTCAGAATATTTGACTATTGCTCAAAACCTACTGTATTGCCATATTCCCGTTGCACCCACAAGGAAATTAGCAAATTTTTATCTCAACCAGGGCATGTGAGTGCAACACTCAGATTTTTTAGTTATGCTGTTCACAGACACATGTACGTGGGCCTCTGCTTGTTATATAGTTGTAGAAAAAGTAATATCAACATATTTAACGGTTAGAATCAATCTGAATCATATACAGAAGGAATTAACAGTAACTATCCTTTTTTGTCTGCTAATAAAATTATTAGTGTGACTGTCTATCCCATGAATATTTGATTCTGCATTTTTAAATGCTTTAGAATACTGAAGCAGCAGAAATGTGACAAGACATTGGAAATTAGCAGGTGGTAGACGTAAGCCGGTGTTGAGCGCACGTTGGATGGCGGCCATGTTTTCCAGCTCATCGGGTTTCACGACGACGGCGGACCGGACTGGGCAAGCAGTAGAGGATAAAAAGTTGGATGACGTGTCCAGAACGACGCGCGCGGCTGCAACTCTACAGCCTTGAAAACAGATGGCACCCGCAATTCTCCGGTTTTGATCAATCATTCTCGAAACAACATACTTCCGGACACTGGAACACTTCCCGAACAACTGTGATACTTATGTCTCTTCAGTCGTCTGCATGAATGAATCTCAAACAACAGTCCTGACAATGTATCAAACTTTTTGATTATTTCTTACAAAACTACCTGGCCAGATCAAAATATCTGATAGCAATGACCACATTACGATTACTAAAAGTAAATGTGAAATACAAATGCCAGTGCAATTCTTGAGGAAAATCATTTGTTTTATTATATCTTAGATGAATGAACAAATTATTCTGTTAACCTAGGGTCAGACGCCTGTCGGGGAGCAGAGGAACCTGTGGACCGGACAGAGTGAAGACTTGGAAGTGGGTGGTCAGTCAAGCACCAGGTATGATAGAGAGGAAGAGGATGATATGAGATGCAGGCGGAATCGATGATTGGAAAAGTTATGATGGGGCAATTGGCGGGGGAAACCGGAGAACCCGGAGAAAACCCGCCCTGATGCCGCTTAGTCCACTACGAATACCACATGCTGGTCCCTGGGATCGAACTTGGGCCGCCTAGCTGAATACTCTAATCGCTCGGCCACGGCGCCACCCGCATTGCTAATTAAATAACATAATAATGGTACATGGGAGGAAAAACATAGTGAAAGCTTAAAACAAAATTAAATTTGTATTTGTAAATACACATTATGAACTATAGGAGAGCTATGATTTTGTTTCTTAAGTATCCCAGCTTTATTTAATTTATTTTTTTCTCATATTGCACACATATAATGAGTTTTTTATGGTATACTGTCAATTTCCATTGACATGATTAATGTTCATGGGCCTTTATGAATACTTCTAAACTCGCTGAGTTTTAAGCACACTTCTGGGCCGAATTTGAATCCTCGACCTTGGGATCAGTAGGCCACCCAGACCTCTTGGCTTCAGCTTGTGGTTGATGTTTTATATTTGGCGTTTTCTGTTGTTCCCCTGTTACTTGTAAGGGGCGTAAATAAGCGTTCTTAACAAATGTTTGTCTGTCCAACAATTAGTTTACAAATGTAAGAGTAAATCCTTTGGGTACATTGCTAAACATGTGTCTACCATTTTTGAGATTGTTTCCTAAAATACCCAATAAACATTCGGATTAACTGTTTCGAACACACTTTGTGTGTATTTATTAAATTGCTTTTTGCTCTTGAGTTAATTTCTTTTTTGTTTTCTTTTAATAATTTTTTGTTATTTGTGCACTTGTGAAAACGTTTGTCACATACTTACACGTGTGAGGCGGCTAAATGATGTACACATCAGCAAGAAATGTTAGTTCCGAGTTTGGCTTCCAATTTATTCAACACCTAACTCTAATAATTAGCACTGTAATGCATCTTATGTAACGAGTAAAGCTAATGTATGGCTACCAGGTTTCCGATCTCGTATTTATAGTACTTCAGTTCGATGTACGACATCTTAACGCGCTTAATAAGTGCCTTGATAGTGCACGAATTAGCATTAGACATTTTTGTACTGGCATTATGATTACATAAATAATAAAAAAGAACAAGCTTTAGTTTAAAGCCACTCTCACACTACTTCCTTTACGAAACCTTTCGTACGTTATTTTCTTAGTATAGCATTTTCATTTCTCTTACTTCGGAGGTTAAGTTTATTGTGTCTACTCAGTAAAGCAGATGGAAATTTGGAAAAAAAAAGAAGCATTAAAAAATCTGCAACACGAGGAACATTCAAAGTGGAACATTCATATAAGTTTTAAAAAGTTCACACGTTATTGCAAATAGTTCACGCAAATATGGCATTTGGACATTTAAATGACCAGTAAGGCAAAAGTTCCAAGCAATCCCGATTCAAGAGTTTTTGAAAAAATGTTCCCATTAACATTTTTGAAAGGTGCAATATTGAATTCCCTTAAACAGAAATTGTGTTGACAGCATATATCTACATATTATTATTATTATTATTATTATTATTATTATTATTATTATTATTATTATTATTATTATTATTATTATTATTATTATTATTATTATTATTATTATTATTATTATTAATTATTATTATTATTATTATTATTATTATTATTATTATTATTATTATTATTATTATTATTATTATTATTATTATTATTATTATTATTATTATTATTATTATTATTATTATTATTATTATTATTATTATTATTATTATTATTATTATTATTCATTACTGTTCCATTTAACCACAATGGTCATATTAATGGCCTCCTACTTTTTTGGAAGAGATAGGAAATGATAGTTGTTGCCAGATTTCTTATTTCTCCCTGGGTTCTGAACATTAGATGACACTCTCATTCACACTTCCAGACTCTGGGGAGTATATGGAATAATCCTGGCTAGAGAAAAACTCCCATCCTCTAGCCGGGAATCGAACACGGGCCCCATCCCACAGCAGAAAGGTGTTCTAACGACTGAGCTACGCGACCAGCCTTACAGGTGTTTTATTACGTGACTTTTCACAGTTTTAATTACCTAAGCTTAATTAGACATTCTCAATTCAAAAGTGCTGGATTTTCCGGAAGGGGGAGATTTTTAATTTTAACCAGAGTCATTCCCTATTCCCCACAGAATCTGAAAGTATAAATGTGAGAGGGAATGTGAGTGTGTTTGGTAGTTAAAGTGATGAAACCAACGTTAAGAAACCCTACAGTTCAGCGAACAATAATTCCAGTTATTATTTCTCAGGTCAAATCCTCTAAGGTATGCAACATAAATACAAATTATTATTCTCGGAAAAATAACTATTAGGTATCCTCAGATGAGGATACCTTGTGGTTTATTACCATTGAAACGAAATTGATTAAAATAATTCTATATATTTTTTATTCCATAAACATTTTCCTTTTCTCAATCGTTGTATGATAAGTTGAGAATTAGGTCTTTGAGCGCCAATGCTGAAATTTAAAGTTATTGCACTAACTTCAGTTTAATACTTACAATATTGAAATATTGGAGTAACAATGAAAATATAACCTTATTCTGTTCACAAAGTCTATAATATACACATTTGTTCAATGTATGCTCATGAAGCTGTTCTTTCAGATTTTATTTGATTAAAACTTGTTTGCTTTGGGATAAAACAATTTTTTTTTCCAAAAATAAAGTTTCTTGATTTGATACTATTCCATCGGCTACATTTAATATAAATTCCTAGATTTTTTTTTTCCTAAAGTGGAGATTTTAGTCTTAATTTCGAAACAGTCATAAATTAAAAACTGATCTAATACTTCCTTCCCAAAGCATGGCCGTGTAATTCAAATTCTTTATCTTCCAGTGGTAGGATGCCTAAGCATTTGGACAAGTCCATTAGATCTGCTGGTGTCATGCAAGCAGGCCACTCTTTTTAGACGCTGAGGACATTAAAGCTTCTTTCCTTCGCATTTAGGCAAGGTCCATGTAGGTTTAATGGTATTCACGCAGGCGACAACCTTTGGCGTGCCATATTTAGATGGTACACATATTTTCGGTATTCCTGGACAAGGTTTGGGTGGTGGCTGAGGCTTAACACAGTCTAGAAGCCTCTTCTGTTCTCTCAGCCATTCTTGCTCTTTCCTAGTTCTGAGCAGCTCCCGGCGCAGCAGTTTGAGATTCTCTTCTATCTCGGAGATTTCCTGAGCTATCTTACAGCTCGTTGCAGTGCAAGTAGGTTGATCCCCTTCGGCGGGTGTGGAGCCAGGAAGCGGTGGAAGTAGTGGTTGTCCCATTTGCGAGATTGTATAAGTTCCACAAGTTTCTTTTGTGTATTGCACAGATTTATAGTCCGGAGGAAGGCTCGTTATCTGCAGTCTCTCTGGAAGGTCATTCTGACAGTTGCAGATAGACTTCATCATCTGCTGCATCTCACTAAGAATGGCAGACCTATCTTGTGGTGCATCTTTTAATGACGAGGCTCCGCGACAGATAGGTCCTGATGCTTCAGGGCCTGTAGGTTGTGCTGCTGAACAACTTCCTGTCCCTGTACCTGCACTGCCTGCAGAAGACCTTGGGGTACCCTGAGCGGAGGCATCCTTGGGCTTCCGCGGTGGGCAGTTGGAGGTGTACTTGTTTTTTCCGCAGCAAGCACCGGGACATTCCTGTGGCTGCGCTTTACAAAGTTGGGTCGGGCCTGTCAAATTCCGTCTGTACAGAAGACTGCACTCGTCGGTCAACATGGTTGCTTAAAATGTAACGTTGTATTACTCGGATGAAAACACTATTCCTAGTCACGTAACACTTCCTTGTTACGACACCTTATTCTTCGTAATACAAGAAATACGCTGCAGAATTTGTCGTTATTCATGTCACATTAATACTACAATATAATTTTGAATGAAGGCAGAAACAACACTTTTAGATAATTTAGATTTCAAACATTTCGTGAACTATGATTTTGAGACTGAAAATTTTTGATCTCCTACGCCATTGCTAAACAACCGAATAATAAATGAAGCGCCACAAAAACTATGGCGTCGAATCGATCAAACAGAAACAAATGGCTGTTGTCTCTTTGTAGAAGAAACAAGAAAAACTTTGGGAAGTATTGAACTACAGGTGTACAAAACTGAAATACAAATGTAGGGAAGACGAAAAGTGTGTAAGCCTGTGTATATTGATAGTATTCCTTCCTTACCTTCTAGGATTTTTCTCATGGGCCACCAGATTGCATGATGCAGTGATATCTACACAGTTTTCATCCTTAACGCTAGCGGAAGTACCCTATACAATCTGTGCTCTCTTGCACTCCTTAGTTTGTAATTAACTTAATCAGAGTGACTTAAATCGGGCTGATAGTGATGCATAGCTGCTGTGAAGAACCACTGGCTGCGTCAGTGCTTACCAATAAGGCGAATTTGTTGTATTCTTATACTTCTGTCCGTTAGATTAGGTTAGTTGTAGTTAAATATTGATGGAAGAAAATTTCTATCAGGAACCACCGGGTACACCATATGATAAGAGTAAACCGAGCTAGTATGCCTTAGAGACCGGCCCCCGTAGCCGTGTACAGAAAAGGAAAGCAGGGAAAATTAACAAAATAGGTTATAATTTGTTGTTCCTACGCTTAAGTTTTGCTTAACACAGATCACATCTTTCACTCAGAAATGGATTCTTATCTCACTAGGAATCATTCATAGTATTGCAACCTACAACATAGGTATATCATATAGAAAATACTAGTCCGACAAATAGAAAACATAGTTCAAACTCTGAGATTACAATTCCTACGTAATTAGGAGCATAATAGGAGACAAAGGGAGGCCATAAACAAAACATCGAGTTTATCAACATGCTAATACCTATCTACAAATGACAGTATACTAAAATACCGATAAGGAACTAAACGTCTATCGAGGATATGGATTCATTCTGTTTATTTGCCATAAGCCAAATGGAGGGCAAAGATTAATAATAAAAATATAAGCTTCCTATATATTTTCTAGTTTCTCCGTTGGTTGTTAAGTGCGCTGATCGTTATTAATGGAGTTAATCTTCGAGGAATGTCAACATATGAGGAATAAATACGCGAGATTGTAATTTCCGTAATAAATACGGATCTTGTGTATTTTGTCACAGATGCATATCGTAGAACAACATGCAGATCAGGTTTGACGTTATTTTACGTGCTGCAAATCTACGGCACGAAGCAACCGATTCCCTGCCGAAGGAAGTCATGCTACAGCTGGGTTTGAACCTGCGACCTCGGGTACTAGAGGCTAGCATATTACCCCCCTAGACTACGGAGAACGGGACATCACCTCCAAACCCCACTTTTAAGGGAGATAATTAAATCGGGGCTACGTGTACTAAAGTTTAGCCTTTTATCAAACACTAATGGTTATACTTAAAACTTATATCTAATTCACTTATTTAGATTAGGTTAGATGTAGTTCAGTAATGATACAACAAAAAGCTCCATTATCAAGAACGGTTCCTCACTTCAAAATAAGTTCTGTACGTTTTACTCATTTTGCTGTGTTTTCGTAAATAGTTTTCAAGTCTTAATTGAACTTATGATTCACTTCATGATTCCCATCTTTCACCATGGATAAATAAATTATACTTCCCTTTCACTGTGCCCTCTGAAATAGCTTTTCCGGTGTTCTGCTCAGTTATACTTCTGTTATTGTTAAGCCATCTGCACTGTTTTAGCTTTTTTTTTTTTTTTTTTTCGCTAAAGCAACTGGCAATATCTTTTGCACTTGCGCGTAAGTAATACAGAGGCTTTTAACCCACATCTAGCGACATGATGGTCTTTATTAAAAAATGATGATGATAATGATGAGGAGGACGAGTAGGAGGAAGTTGAGGATGATGTAGTTTTTAAGGCCGCTCAATTACACTGTACAAGGATGGTAAATTTAGAACACATCTTTGAATTTGACACAATATTAACCAGAAAAATGTGTGCCATTTTAAAAGTATTGTATCAATAAATGGCTAAACTACGGAGACTATAGCTCGAAAGGAGTGTCTTCAAAATTAATAATAAGAACTAGAATGTGAATAACTAGAATGTGGATAACTAGAATATCTTAGGAGCTGCTTGCCGCTATAGAGCATGTGCAGAGCAGAGTGCCAACCAAATGGAGGGATTGAAACCCGCTAGATAGACGAGGTTTTAAACCAATGTTTTTCTCAATAAGTTCCAGTTGGTTGTCACACTGTTCGCTTCATTTAAACCATAATTCCAGATATTCTTCGTTATTTGAAACCAGTTTTTTCCATCCTGGATCATTGTTACAGATCCTAGGACTACACTGTCGTTCCGTAAATAGCTACATCTCCTTTACTTATTAAATATTCGAGAGCTTATTTATATGGAAAAGAAAAACGAAGTGTTATAAGGGTTGATTATAATTCATTTATTTCTGTAAGAACTTTCTTAATGCTTCGTTGCTTGGAAAGTAATGATTTTATTTCGTAACAGGTAAGGGAGTTAAGCGTTTTCCTTTTATAAAAATATTGTACTATTTAAAAATAAGAAAAGCAGCTGTCACAGTACAGCTACGTTTTTGTCAACTCTATTTCTTTAGAGTTACAATATTTTTGTTTAAATTTTGGTTTACCTTGAGGTTAAATCTGTAACAATAATTCAGCTTTTTGTCTTGGTAGCAGGGATTTGATTAGATTTGTAGTCTTAAACTGTGCTTGCAGACACAAGGGAATAAAACAAATATCAACTTTTTTGCTTGCTATATATAGAGAAAGAATCTTGAAGATCACAACAATGGAGTTGCCTACAAAGACATAAGTTATTAAATTATTTCTTCTGTACTGTATAGGTAGAGGAAGTATTGCAGTCCATCTAATCAGTCCATTTTGAGGTTCAATGAATACAAAAGGTATTCTCTGTGGCGTGGGATTGCCATGTCTGCCTCACATTCAAGAGGCCCCGAGCTCGAATCTCGGTTATGGTGAGTTGTCCGGGTAAGTATTTTTCGGGGGTTATCCCTTATGAGAATACAAATGTCGAGTAACTTTATTTGAGCACCAGCTCAATCGGAGGTTTAGACAAGAGAGTGCGCGCGCGCGCGCGCGTGTGTGTGTAAGAGGGAGCAGAAAAAATACCACAATTCAAAGCAAAACTCGCAGGAACTACAAATTTTACATTTGATTCAAGCACTGTATTACCCTTTTCATTATATTTTCTAAGCATTCTTTACTAGTTTGGCCCAACGAAGAAAGCTTAAAAACTGATAAGAATAAGAGAACACCTTAGAAGGTGTTTAAAGATAAGGTAAATGTTACCATGGCAAAGTAATTTGACCCACTCACTCATTTAGGAACATTCCTTTTAAAGCAAAGTCATTGCGTGAAGACTTGCAGAAAGCAACATGAATAGGATACTGCGCATGCATCAATGATAGTGCCAACCGAAATGCGGGTGTGAAATTAGCTAGTTTGGCGTGATTCTTAATCCTGTAGATAGGCTAACACAAACGCGCAGTTTATTGGGGAAGTATAGCTGAGATTGTGGCGTTTAGAAGCTGTGAGAACAGTTTGTGCAGCATAAGGAGAAAGTATCTATAGAGGAAACAGCTTATTCGGATAACTGTGACATTTCCCCCATTATATATTTGGTGATATTTCATCTGTTAGGTTGCATTAGTACTGCCAACTGTAAGTAAATTATAACTAAGGCTACGGTCATAGTTGGTGTTACTGTATCCGTTGTTACCATAGAAGTCGTTCTTGAACCCGTAGCACAGAAGCCAACCGATAGATTTTAAAACAAGATTCTGTTTAGACACAGTATTAAATTAATCTGTGGAGGCCACTGAATGCTTTTAGAGCAGTATATGGGATAAAAGTTACTGTTGCTATTTTTGTGTTCGCAACATAGCTTTTGAGTTCTATGGTCAGAAAACGTTAAGGGAAACGCGTACCCCAGCGTTCCCCCAGAAAAATAGCACTGCTTGTATGTATGTATAGCCTGAACGTAAGGACAACAAACATAGTCATCTCCCCACTACTTCGCATGCGCAATGGGCACTGCCAATCTAAATGAGAAACGAAATCCGCTGCATAACCAGTGTTATTTGTTTTTGTTCTTTTTCTTCTCGTTCACCTCTCGCTTATACCTATAAACGCAAATGCTGAAGCAGTGAATTGTTGGTGGTGCACTACACCACAGAAAATGGTTTATACGTGGATAGGTATAGGTATAACTAAATATAACCTGACGTCCCGTGACTTAGAAATCTAATTTTATATAAACAGTGAAGCAAAAGCACATTAAGAACGGGTGCTCGCTTCACTCGCGTGCTTTATATAACCAGTGGTTACTAATTCACCTAAGCTTATAGGTATATAAGCTAACCCTAACCGTTAGGATGAATTAGAAGCCTAGCCTATATAAACAATGAAGCATAAGCATATTAAAGGCGCATGCCACTTGCTTTTGTATAACTAATAGTTACTAATATACTTATGAAGAAAGTAAAGCTAACTTAATCTTTCATGAGTAAGAAACCTAAGCTTATACAAATAGTAAATAATGAGCATACTAAGAAGGCACACTTCTTTGGTATCACAGAACATTTTGGTATGACCTTCATCAGTCGTAGGCAGTGTTGCCAATAGAGGATCAAGAAAAATAACCAGACAAAAATAAGAAATCCACTAAATTTCTATGTTGTCAATGTTAAAAACATTTCTGTCCAACCAAATGCAGTTTATCGAACAACTAAATCCCTATACTAGCAATGTTAAATTTATAAATTTTGACAACTAAAGATCTTCCCAAAAAGACCAGATTTAGTTTAAAAACAACTAAATTGGCATCACTGGTTGTAGGCGTTTTTTTTTTTTTTTTTTTTTTTTTTTTTTTTTTTTTTTTTTTTTTTTAAGTCTTATACTGGCATCTCTAGGCAAACTCGAAAATCGCGGAAATAATGTCGAACTAAATCCGAATCGCTTATTGAACTTTCAGATCTACATCTACTTGCTGTATTAGCTTTGTCCTACTTGAAAGGACGAAATTCCAGTAGTGTATGAGAGTTCTGGTGAATATTATAAATCTGCTTTGAAAAATAAACTCAGATGCAGAAGTGATTCACAGTAGTCCAATGGGAGACAACAGAAGTTTTCAGGTACACACATAAAGCTTAAAGAAACATGATCGGCATTATTTACTTCACCACTGTCTCACGTTCAAGAGGTCGCGAGTTCGAATCTCGTTTAGAGTAAGTTATCCGGGTAAGGTTTTCTTTTTCGAGGTTTTCCTTTATCCTGAGAAGACGAACGTCGGGTAACCTAAAGCTCCATGGACCTCGGGCTCATTTGAGCATCATTTCACCCATTTCATTCATTCGTCGTCATCGTCCGATATGACATTAGGTTAGAGGGTGTTAATTTATTATTAAAAAAAACACCGAAACATTTATTTTAAACCATGATTAATGTTACGAAAGAATGCCCTAATGAGAGGTGGCGTTTCTTGGGAATAAATAAAGAAAAATTAGTCTTTATAACAGGCGATTCCGTGACAGTTTTTAAGTCATTGGTACTTGAATTTTCTGGGAACGTCCTCAGAAGAACTCTTCATTCTAGATGACTTTTGCATAAATGGTGAACAGTAAGAGACACACAGAATCTTACTAAATGAAAAATGTGGATCTCGTTAAAACACAATTTGTCAATTTTTTTTTTTTTTTTTTTTTTTCTTTTGAGTGACCCATTTCCGAGGTATTATCTATTTTAATTTGCCAATACTTATGCTTTTCTCAAATAGGAATATCTCATTCATTTTTTATCTCTTGGCCTTGCAAAGAGAACGGAATATGTAATATCGTATAGCAACCAGCTCTGAAAACATTTTACCAAACCCGGCCCAGACCGATGGTTTTTAAGAGTGCTTAAAAATGACAACTCCATGTCAGTAGATTTACTGGCATGTAAAAGAACTCCTGCGGGACAGAATTCCGGCACACCGGTGTCGCTGATGAGATCCTGGTAATTGACAGCGTCGTTAAGCAACAAAATAATATAATTTTATTGCTTAAAGCTATTGTATTTCCATATTCCCCTTGCACCTCCAAGAAAGTTAGCAATAAGATAATGTTTGAAAATGCTTATGTCGATTACAATGAAGTAGATAGAGAAATAAGCATTTGCAAGAACAATTTATATAAGAATGAGTATGGCCCCACATATAGGCAGGTATTTACGAACAGTTTCTCCGAATTGAATTGTATTAAAAATCGTATCGCAATATGTTACGCGATGTTCACTTAGGTATCTTTTAAAGCTATGCACGTCGACTTTGTTGCCAAATATTTATAGATTCCCTAAACGTAAACAGTACCAAAGAAGTCAGTAATGAACAGATGTTTATCGCATAAGATTTGAAAGTGCTTTCGTGTATCAAACACAACGTACATGTAATCAAACCGCGACTGCAACACAATGCATAGCTGGGTGTTAAGAGTGAGAGTCCACATAAAGTGGACGTAGGTAAAACCAACCTCCCCTCTTTCCTAAACGCTGGACAGTACATTATTAAAAGAAGTAAAAATGAGATTTGCTGACATAAAGCAGATGGAGCCAGGTTTCAGTCCCAGTGAGAAAATTAAACTTAGCACTGATATACACAATCTTGTATTTCTAAAGGCACATTATGGGTATCGGGTTTCCCACAACGTAAACCCTCTAACATGGAGAGTGAACACTCATTTCCGAGTGACGTTGTAGAAGGTCAATAAAGAGTATAGAGTTTATATGTGTATTTTTGAGAAGCCCTCATTGTTGAACGAAGTTAATAGCGCGATCGGATGCGTACCATATCCGGCTGGAGCAGTGAGTGAGGGGGGGGGGGGGGGGAGGGAATGTGCTGCCGTAGCATTGGGGTCAAGGGGAACAGAATGGTTCCACTCGCTTGAACTCGCACAAAGCGACCGACCCGCTCCAGCTTGCCAAAGCCAAACTTACATCATGAAACCTGAACGCGCTTTCAATCAAAACAATTCTCTAGTGTTGGAACAGTCACTAATATTACACAAAACAAATACACCTTATCAATTATTGTTACAATACATGAATGAAAAAGAACAATGTGCACCCTAGAATACTTACTTGTCTAAGGTGTTGTTGGTCCATCCACAATAATTTTGTCGACGTTTTGAAAGCAAAAAAATATATTGCTTACTCACTTTGGTGCAGAGGTATTTATGAAAGCCATTCTTCAAAATTCCTAAATATCTTAGTGCTATTGTCCAACTTTCATGTATATAGACAAGGAAACAAATGCACTTTCCAAAAATATTTCTTACCTATATGCTTTTTTATGCTAAGTGAAGGAAAACAGCAGTAATTTAATATCTAATAGCTTTATTACACGGAGTGATCAGTTTGGAAGCACACAAAAGACGCAACATGAGAATTAATCCTATGTCTTATTCTATATTTCTAAATATATTCTAGAAGGACGAAAGTTTTGTGTTGCTAAAAATCAATTGTTTAGCAATAGACAAAATGAACAAAACGCCATTTGTAACCCAAGAGCTAAATATAACTGTAAGTAATGCCACGAGTTTGATATTGTCATTGGTTGGCTGCCCTTCCCAAGACAATTAATGATCTAATATTGCACTAAAGAGTGGTATTAGCTAACACTATTGAATAAAAAAAGAAAAAAGGAAGTTTAATAAACAGTATAGTGTAAACAAACTTATCTAATGTATTTTATTGAGTTTATTGCATGGTGATATAACATTTTACAGCTTCTGTGTTATTTAATTAAGTTTACTTTGTTTCATTTGATTGCAAATTGAGACAATTGGAAAATCTGCGAATCAAGTGCATAATCTCATCTCGACATAGTCTATCGTGCTTGCTCTAAACAGACGTGGCTATAAATTGGATTGGTCAATATTGTATGTCTGACCCGATCAGTAATCAAGGAAAGCTTACCCAGCTAAGAAAATATACAAATTTTAACACTATGCTAGCGCAGTACGTATTTTGCAATTTTGCTTCCCTTTCTTACAACCCATTCTTTCATTTGCCTGTTATTGACAGCTGGCAGCCAGTGATTGATTGTTGCAGGAAGTAAATAAAACTATTTTCCTACGATAGGAATTACATGATGGTTTCTAGATTGCAAATTTCGGGTCAGACACATTGATAGTCTTGTATAACATTTCTGCATTAGTGGCATGTCTGCAATTCTTTGGTCCCTTCAAAAGCATACATTTTCAGTTAAATTCAGCAACATTATAAACAAAGCAATATTATATATTGTTTTTGTGTTAGTGCTTCTTTCTTCTATTTCATTAACTTCAATAAAATATAATGTGGCAATTTAAATCCGTTCATAGAAAAAAAAATTAGATGTATACTTCACGGGGTCGAAACAGTTTCCCTTAGGTCTTTTTGTACCCTTTGGATAAAATCCCAAGCTACAATAACATTACTGTATAGTTCGGGAAAAATTGTCCACTAGGTATACTATTGAAATATAAAATTATTAAAACCTAACGTTATGAAATTAAGGCTATTGGATAGTGACATAACAGTATTCATAATTTACGAGTGAGGCAAAGAGAGTGTGAATAACGAAATAGAGGAGGACAGAGAGGGAGCTATATATAAAGGTGACTTCAACACAAATTATCCCCTGACCACAATTCCTATTTCTTACAGTAGCCTTTAATAATGCCGAAGTTTAGCAGTTCACCAGCTGACGAACTATCGGACCAGGAGTCGAATTATTACAGAATGTAAGCATATGTGTTTTATATTTGGTTGTTCTTGAGACTCCATTCTTACTGTAGTTTATTACCACATCTACAACAAGAAAATTACAAATATTGTTTTCCGTCATTATAGTTTATCACTGGGAAAAGAAGTCAACATTTCTGGTAGCGGGTGATGAGATCGAAATGAATCTACACATATTCTGAAGATCTCCCATCACCCGGTTTCTTCCCGTGCGGTTTAATGAAGAATAATATATATATATATGAATGAAAACCTTTACTATGCGTGACCTGAGACAAATATTTTCAAAGCCTTTGGAAGAATGGCACTTGAGATAAGTCAGATCACACGTGGAAATGAACGTCTTACCGCATGAATTGTACGTACACCATGTGTGTAATATCTGTATGTCTAATCTGAATAAAGCTCTCATCATTCTCTAATGTGTAAATAAATTGTATAAATAAATAGAAATAATGTTCATGTTGCAGCTTTTGTACCTTTCCAAACGTATCAGCTTCTCTCATTTGAACTACGTGAAAGAAGGTTTAATTGAAATAAATAAAACATATCCTTCAAACTAGCAACAGAAAAACTAAAAAAATTACCCAAAACATCTTCATTCTAATCTTTTATGAGTTTTAGCACACAAAATTGCTTTAAGATGTTATAAATGAGAGTCGCTATGTAACGTAAAGGTAAAGAATATTGTTTGAAATTTAGAAATGCATCATTTTCCCCGAATACAAGACATAATTATCGCAAGAAAAGAACTTAGTTATTACCACTTCACCTTTAGAAAAATAGGAATATTTCTGTAACTAGAAAAAATCGAATCTTTATTCCAGATTTATTATTCTCTATACTAATACTTCTGTACTGGAATCATCTTAGCCTTATTAAACTGCATATAGGTGAGTCATAGGTTAACATTTGGAATCATTTACAAATTGAAATCAATGAAATAATAATACCATGTTTTTGTTTCTTTGTTTTGTCTGAAGAGAAGGTGAGCAACATTTTCTGAGCACGCAGTTATCTTCTAATATAGGTAAGTGAATATGACATTTGGATAACTTTCTTTCCTTTTATTAACTGTTTTGTGACTGAGTGTAAAGCTTGCTGATAGTCACATGAACGTTTGTGTAAACATATTACTTTATCATACATTTGGGCAGACACGGTTACAAAACCTGTCAAATTTCCATTGTTGTTTATCTGTTAAGTTTCCTTTTCACTCCAGTGAATCGGTAAAAATAAGTCCTCCTATAAATTTATGTGATGTATTGTTTTATCTTTTGCACTTTACAATTTTACGTTTTGGTTAGAATTATCACATTAGGTATGTTTCTAAAGATGTATTAAGTAATTCATAATCTCTAATTAAACAAAAGATGCTCGCTGTCATCTTGGCCTATTTAGTTTTACGAAGCATTGCAGGGATTGCATTGGAATGGTTTTTTTTTCTCATTTTCATAGTATTCTTTCTTAAGTTTGCTCATATTAATATATTTAATTCTTCTAAAGTAGGCAATTAGAATTTTAGTTGGTTCCTGCAGATAATAAAAGCCGTAAAAATGTTATTTTTTTAGAAAAATGCACGATTTTATGGATCTTAAAACTATTATAGTTATATCATATATCTGTGTAGATTTAAAACCACCAATCTTCTTATAGTACTAAGCATATGAAATTAGCTTTCTAACATAAAACTGGACGTAATTGCTCTACTTTTCATTGTAGATCTCTCATTTCAACTTATCTCTAATATTTCAACAATAACTCTAATGTTATTATTTTAAATAGACAGTTCCTTATTAGGTAAATACATTTCATTATGCTTCTGATCTTTTTATGGTGATAACTTATTGATATACTTATTTTTGGAAATTTGTTTGCTTTTGTATTCTTCCATAACTCAGTACTTTCCTCAAAGAACAGAGTTGTTGCATGCAAAATTTCAGATCTTCAGAAGCACTCCTTTAAAAAATGAAACAAAATTGCATTTTTTTCCTTTTCCTCTTGAAATCGTACATGAAGGTTTTGGATTATATATTTTGATTTTTAAAATTAAAATAAAATACCCTAAATTTTGAAAAATATAGAAACAATAAGTTTGCTAAACTCTATCCTTATGCACATTTTTGTATCACTTGGAATTAAGGCCATTGTGGCAGCATCGAAAGTTACTCACCTGAGGCAAAGTAGACCTCATTCCTGAGTCTCCTAGTTTATATCCTGCAAGGAATATTATACCCCTAATACCTTTGTGCAACCCATTATGGGAGCTGTGAAGGCTTTATTAATATTGGAATTATTTGACATATGAGACCAGACTTAAGAGGGCCTTAGTTAAAAGTTGTATAACCTCTTCGGATCCGACTTCAGTTACTTTTAAAGGTGACAGTTAAGGTGTGGCCTTCAAGCAAAACCAGGCCTTATCAGTACCGCTTAAGGTCAAAGTTTACTTACACGCCCTTAGCACATAAAGAACCCTAAGACACGTGGCATCCGAAGAGGATAAGATGTAACAACTCAGCTGAAATGTGCACATTCTGGACGACAACTTAATTTCAACTTTCGCAAGAATTTTTAATCAAAACAATTTTATGTACAAGTAATACTAACAGTTATATAAGGACAATACATTTCTTATTTAAAGTTTATGGTATTCACTGACGTCTAAAATAAAATTAAAAGTAACTAACTCATCCCTACTGTCTTACAAATGAGTAATCGATTAAAACATACACATGCCTTAAATTTACTTAAGTTTTCGAAGTATTGTGTTCATGCAATTTTTAAAACGCAAGGAGTCTCTGATACAGAAAGTTATTTAAAAATACCAGTAGAGTAGAGACCCTGAACTACAGCATGCAGCATGGCAACAAACTCATTTCACCAATGCATACAAAATTAGCTCTCTTTCATCTGTTCATTATCGCATATAATTACGCCTACACGTGGAAATGACAGAACTGTTAAAGAGAGCCAGATTTGTACACGTTGTTACACAGTTCCGGAGTCTTAGTAGCAAGTTCGTGCAGCCAGCAAAAGTGGAAACAAACACATGGAGTCTCCAGTGAGGTATCATGGGACATCCCCTTCATTCTCTGCCTCAGTGAACCAGCAAACACTAACATCTTATAGGTGTGTACAGAATGTTTGTGCTCCCAAGACTCCAGCACTGGAAAGTAGGATGGTGCTCTGAACGACGTGAACGTTACTTACATAGAGTTGAAGAGGTTCTAGCTACTGAAGGAGATTTATGAGCGGGAGTGTTGTTCTTACCTGCCCAGGATTTTGGAAACACAGCCATTGGAAACTTGGAGGATGCGCGAAATGTCACAGGGCCGCGCTCCCGAATGTGCCAGTTCTACAATTTTCTGTCGCGTGGAATCCGGCAGGGGTCGGCCGCTGACGAACACCCCCCCTAGCTGGTTCACACCGCTGTGCCCTGCAGGTGGTCACGTCGGGTCAACAACAACACAGTCTAACAGCTACTCTGCGAGCGGAACAACTACAGTCAGTCCCAGACAGTCATCTCAAGTCGATTTTCCAAAACTTGTGAATTTACCTTCTTTAGCTTCTCGAGAAAACATCCAAGAGCCCTGCAATT
Source organism: Tenodera sinensis (assembly GCA_030765045.1). Lineage (NCBI taxonomy): Eukaryota > Metazoa > Arthropoda > Insecta > Mantodea > Mantidae > Tenodera > Tenodera sinensis. The sequence goes on from CM060969.1 coordinate 49,434,185, forward strand.
TAACAGCTCTGCATGTAAGGAAGAGGGTTAAGAAATGCTTGCTTAGTCATCTCGTTATTTCTGTTATTTATGAATCGATAAACAACGGTTTAAACACTACATTATGATTTTTTAGTATGCAAGATTAAGCCTCAATTTTTTAAAGATTTTCTAGCTGCCTCATCTTTAAGAGCTGTGTACTTTTGGGTGTGTAAGAATCCATTCTGTAAGAGCTATTCGACTCCTTTTCCAGTTTATTACCACACTGCATTCATTTGCTCACAATTGCGTAAACCATTCCCTGTATTTTTTCCTGAATACGTTCCTAGCTCAGCAATAAACTCTTTTCCAGTTATGATGAAAGTTCTTTTTGTCAGTTTCTGATTCCCAACATCCTTCCATGTTCCGCAGCAACACTGTTTTCTTGCTCTTAAGGCACAGGGCAGATTTACAGTTGTTTCCATAATATGAGTAAATATTCACTGTAAAATGTTCATAATTCCTATTCTGGCCCAGTCGAATTATATTCCTATACTAATAGACATAAATAAATCATTCCATCTTCAAATCTCTATATTATTCCAATGACTGTCTCCAAAAATCTTAACTCCTTTTTCTCAAAAGCCACATTCGTGATTCCATTTATCTTTAATGACTGCGCTTCCCTCCACATGCCTAGTCTCCTTTTCTATCTTAAAAATCCAAGCGATACTCAGTCTAAAATTAAATTATTTTGTTCTTTAACGACGCTGTCAATTACCAGGATCACATCAGCGTCGCCGGTGTGCCGGAATTTTGCCCCGCAGGAGTTCTTTAACATGCCAGTAAATCTACTGACATGGAGCTGTCGTTTTTAAGCACACTTAAAAACCATCGGTCTGGGCCGGATTTGAACCCGCGACCTTGGGATCAGTAGGCCAGCGTCTAACGATACTCAGTCTAGCTCTTTTGAATATGTACTAAGGGTTTTACTTCATACAAGGTTTTAGTTCAGTTCAAAGTTCATTGGAAAAATCACTAAAAGAGATGTATTTTTTCGGTGTCATTCTGTTAAATATGATCTATTTATATGGAATTTAAAGGTATTTAGAACGATAATTAGATTGATTCTATTGTAACAGAAAAACAAAGGAAAAAGAACCTTTAGGTTAACACAGTTTCACAGCTTATTCTTTGGATGCTATATGCTACAATTTAGTCTTTCTAAGTTTGAAAAAAAATATTACTGAGCTGTGATGGTTTACTGCACAATATATCTATTACATGTAAAGGCGTGTCACTTCTATAAATTCTGCAACTTTGCAATTTAAAATCCTACATTTCAGAAATTAGAAGTAATATGTTGTGCAAGTGTAACGTAATTAAAAGACAGTTATTAGGATTGAATAGGTTCCAAGGAAACGTCAATAGCCAAGTATATTTTCTTTGAGCCAGGCGAAGTTTTTTTACGTCGTCGGTGAGCTTATTCAATGGACGATTACAATATTAAAACGTCAAATACATTATTTGCTTAGCGTAATAGCTGTCCTGTTAGACCTACAGAATTAGCCAATAGTAGTTTTCTCTAAGTTTGTTTACACCCAGTTCTGGCAAACTCATTTTGTCCTATCCTGCGCAAGGAGCTATGCGGAATTACATCGTACCATATGGTATTGAAGACCACCTCCGTAGCGCAGTGGTAGCGCACTTGTTTCTGGCGTGGAGGACCCGGGTTTGATTCCCGGTATCGACGTGGGGATTCTTCCTCCGCTGGGCGGTCTGGCAGGGGTACACTGAGCCTCGTTAAATCCCAGAGGGGCCAATTGAGGAGCTGCTTGATGAAGTAGGGGCCACAGCTCGTGAAGGCCGCATAACTGGCCGGAGGACTCGGGGCGCTGACCACGTCCCACCCTCCAGTACTGCGTCCCACTCATGGCGCCTATAGTAGGCAGAGGTGGGGGACGCAGTGACCAGGCGGGAAGGCTTGGCCCTTCTGGGGCTGTTGCGTTGGGAGGTATGTGGTATTGCAAGAATGGCACTTAGATGGACTCATAGTTCAGTTTGTTTGCAGCGATAGCACAAGGCAAACATTTCCAGCTGTTGTCGCTTGTACTGTAAAGCTACTTCTCCTTTATCCTTATTCTTTTTGGAGTAATTTCTTTGCGATTGTTCTCAAATATAGCAAAATAACAGCACTAATTTCTGAAAACTCATCTGGGCTTCCTTTGTGGTGCCTTGCCTAGTTAAAGACGCATGTCGCAACAAGTTATCACTGTCATTAGTACATCAGATTTGTTCTTAAAATAGCATTTGCTTTTAGAAACTAGAGGAACATCTGTGATTTAAATATTTCGTTTGCAGCGACCATGGAAGTATAACCAACCATGGCATACTTAGAGGGTCGTACAGCTGAATATATCTGCAAGGCCTTAACTAGTAATTTATTAAGAATAACCATTTGTAAACGCACCCCAACTTATTTATGAAAATACAGATATACAACGGTTGCCGGTACTCACATCGCTGATGCTTAGCAAATGAGGGGAAGAAATTAAGAAACCATCTGGTCTTGTATGTTGCACTTGGGTGGCTTTGCTTGCATTAACCTTTCCCAGAAAATGAGTTTATTAATTTGCAAAACAATCTACAAATTATTTCATTCAAGGGTTTTAAGAAAGTATAATAGAAGTGTGCGTATAAATTACAGCTCAATTATTAGGGCTATATCCAAACAATAATTTATGAGAATGGCCGTGAATTCAACAAACTGAATACAACTAAAATATGCAAATGTGAAAAGTTCACAACAATTTGGCTTCTAAGTATCAGAAAACATAAAGTAATCTGAAAAGTACCAGGTTTTTATAAAACATCGTTGGTAAATCTTCAATTTGAATACATAAGCAACCAGAAGGGTGAAAAAATGGACGCGATTCTGAGCGAGAGAATCAACAGTTATGCTTTGAAGGGCATTCTTAAAACAACTAGATTTAAAATGCCCAGGAAAGCTGTAAATAACTGGCTTGTAGACATCCCTGGTTACTTGATATGTTTTGGTTAGATGTTTGAGAAACGAAACTGAAGCGCTTAATAGAGGGGAATGAGAGGGAAGGGAGGAATTAATGGAATTTGTTGGCTTTTCCTAAAAGCCAATGCTGAGTGTTGAAACCAACTAAAATGCAAGGTAACCTGCAGATTTGCAGAAAGATAGTGTACTTACGTAGGGATGTTTAATGTGGAAGTGTCGGCGGAAGGAACCACTTGTGGCTGTTTGCACAGCACGGCGGAGCTCGGCGTGTCAAACCGATCCGTCCCGACCAACAATGGGGTTGCCCTCGGGCGGGCAGGGATTTCAAGGCTTTGCGGCCGGAATTAATCGCTTGTCAGGATCAATTACTGTAGCTTACAGCCTCCGAGGGAAACCGAGACAGTGTTTGCTAACTGCGCAAGTTTACTTTTCGGCGAGCGCGTGCCCCATGCGTTCGTGATAGCCCGAGGACATACATAGGTACTGTTCTGGTTTGTCGATTATATCTACAACACATCGCTTGCAACTTGCCTTATTCTAGGCTACTTGCACAATGTTAACAAATGAAATCTGATTTTCGCTTATAATTCTGAAGCAACGTAGTCCTTTTGTGTGCCTACATTCGCAGTTTTTCCTACAATATTCGTCTTATGTTAACATTTAATATTTACTATTGCTACGTAACATTTAATATTTAGAAAGTAGTTCTATACCAGAAAACCTTTCTACTACCGAAAATGTCTTTTTGTTCCCTCTCTGCTTTCGAAAAATTTTTATGTAATTTAAATTAAAATTATTTTGTTGTTTAATGACGCTCTCAATTGCTAGGATCACATTAGTGTCGCCGGTGATCCAGAATTTTGTCCCGCAGGAGTTCGTTTACATACCAGTAAATCTACTGACATGGAGCTGTCGTTCTTAAACACACTTAAAAACCATCGGTCTGGGCCGGTTTATGCAACGGCATCATAAATTAGCCTTACCAGCTAAGTAACTGTTTTTTGAGTCCATAAACTAAGTTTATATTCTTTTTTCTCCAAAAAGAATTTCTACGCGAGATTTACTTCGAGTACTGACTGAACTTCCGTAAGGTAAAATTGAATATACCTACGTCCATGCATTATACATTAGTTATGAAATGTATAGATACTGAAAGTTCTGATTTCGTCAGAAGGGATGACTAGTGAATTTTCAGTCATTTCATCTTCGAGTCAAGGATTTCTAAAATTGTTTTGTTTATTAGAATCCTTATAGATGGTGCCCATTCCTAAATGCATGTGTCTTTTTAAGTTTAGACCATCTCACATTTTTACTATTAGTTTTAAGACCTGCTTCGACATACTGATTGTGAGCTTCAGCGAGATTGGCATCAGTCGGAGAATTCATCTTTGGGTCTTTGGTTTTGTACTGCCACTTACGCTGTTGCTAATGAAGAAACTTTATCAGAGTAGTTCTATTCAAATGTTTTTATTACATTTCGATACATCGATGAATGTTGAATTTGTCTAAGCAGTTGTGTGTCGTATTGGCTGAATAACTTTGTTCCCTGTTTCAGCAGCTATTTTTCTGGAAACTAACTGGAATGCTATAGAGAGCATAAAGGACTTGAACAACTGCAAATGCAAAAAGGACTGTTGCATGTTTTGACCCCATAAAATTAATGACAACGCACCCCATTTCTTCCTTCTAATGTTGTAGATTAAATTTAACCATATCTACAACTTTCTGTACATTAGTCTAATCCTGAATCATTATATATGATGCTTAAAAGTCTCATTGATCTCTACTTGATCAATCAGTGTTACATTTCAATAGGCATGTCGCTTAAAATTTTATAAATTATTCCAATGTTTTAGAGAATATATTTAAAGTATTTTAGTAGTTCCAGCTTTTGGTTTAAAATAATGTATGAGACTTAAATACCGTGAAGAGTGTAATCTCATTTAACATCTGTTTCGAAACCACCATTGTATTACGCGCGGAATGCTATTTCTCATGGGAATGGATGCTTTCGAGAAGCTAAAAGAATAAAATTTCTGACAAAATGCAAATAAAGAAGAGGTTTGGGACGACGACGTGTCTGGGAAGTGCAGTTGGCGAAGCATGTCCAACTGCATTCGACTGTAGTTGTTCCGTGCAGGGGAGGATCAGAGCGGTGTGAAAATCGAGCTAAGAGCCTGATCTCGTCAGCAACGCGTGACCCCGCTAGGATGAGAGGTGACCGAGGACACCGGCACCATTCTTTACAACTAGGGAACCTCCAGCAAGAAGTCAGCGCGAAAACTTAATAAACTTCAAGAAAACTGCGACGTTTGCTGTTTAAGTCACAATATGCCTTATATGTTAGATTACAACTTCTAAGTAAAGTGTTGTGCCTTTCCAGCACTCTTTAGTTTTTATTTTTGGTTGTGCTCTCAGAAGTGGATGCTTTAAGAAACTACTCAATTCTTGAAAAAGTGAAATGTTCAAGATCTACTTAGGCACTTAGTTGTGCAGAAATGTACCTAATGACTTCCTTTAATGGAATAGGTTCGGTTTTAGGTTGCCTCGAGTTGTTTAGTAGAAAGCAACAAATATTGCACTATTTGATTCTCATCAAAATCATCAATGTTTCAGCTTTTGCAATACATACATCCCAAGTACTAGGTTGTCTCATAAGTGCGTTCGTTTCCGTTATGTTTCAGTCATAAGAAAGCTTGGGAGTACACCTCACCCGCAGCACAGCTACGACAGCGTAGTTGCCAAACTTTCTGTTTTAGGGAGAAATTCTCAGCTCAAAATCAACTAAACCACTTGTGACATGCCCGATTCGTTACTGCATTTTCCCCCTAGACAACACAGATTTTCTGCTGACATTGTGAGGTGATTTTGCCCTTACAATAGTAAAAGAGCATAAGATGTCGAAAATATTCCTTTTTGCTTTCCATAGTTTAAACACAAGTTCACGCTGTTACATCCAACGACAATCTCTCTCTCTCTCTCTCTCTCTCTCTCTCTCTCTCATTCACACACACACACACACACACACACACACACACACACACACACACACACTGACGTATCCAGTAGCGAGTCTGTTGACCTCTAAATCGTAGGAGTGGCTAGGCAACTTGATAACTCGAGTGTACAGAGGGTTCATGGTTTTCAGGGGCTACAGATGGAACTTGCGAGCAAAACGAACGAACTTATGAGACAATCTTGTTACCTGAATAATGCATTCCATTTAATCAAATGCTCTAATTCAGTTTTGGAGGTGTTTCCTGTGAAGGCACAGTGATGAGTTGGGTACATACATTTGGTGAAATCAGAAGTTTTATTCAAGAACATCTAGTTTAAGCAAACAATTCTGCAAGTCTTCATAGAGGCTGAGATTTTGATGAGAAACAAGCGAATCTACGTTGAAGCAAGGCTAGAGGAATGCTATTATTTTTTGTATAGATTATTTATTTGTGTTCTTCAAGGGATAAAGTTACAAAGGCTGCTAACCTTTTGCTTACTCAAATGGATGACTACAAGTTTTATTTTATTTTAACTGGTACAAGGTGTTTGAGGAAAATTTATTAGAATTATGTTTACGAATTTATTTTTTCCAGTAAACAAAGCACTGACATGTCTGAGTATTTATTCGCATTGGTCCATATTTTCTGCGGATAATTAAAATAATTGAGGTGTTCTCTGATGTTGGAGTTTTTGTTAATATATTCCAAATAATCCAGGAACACGACTAAAATGGGAAAAAATGGACAATAAACATTTCAGTAGCACTGAAATCCTTCTTGTCCTGATTATTACTTGCACAGAGCACAAATTGTAATAGACATAGAATTTCTGATGGTCTGTGGAAGCATTTATCTTCTGATATTATCTCCACTAGTTTGAGACGGGATACGTTAGGTCTCCTCCCGTCCAGTTGAGGGAGGTGGCTATACCTATTTGCCAATGAGTAGACAACACCATCATAAGTATGCTCTACTGGTTTGATACAGAACACAAGGCATGATACTGTGACAATATCAACAAAAAAAAAAAAAAAAAAAAAAAAAAAAAAAAAAAAAAAAAAAATGAGAGCATGACGTGATAAGGTGCCCTACAAAAGGCGTGACATCGAAAAAATAATATATAGCACATGTTGCCACTTTATACTTTCAGATTTAGTGTAGTTTAACATAGGCAAAGTTGAGATAGATATTTCTAGTGCAATTAGATTAGTCCTGCTGGAGATTCATCCCAAAAGCACAGTCCCCTCGGTCACCTACCTCGCTGGCTCACTCGCTCGCACAGGTGACTGACTTCACCACCAGCACTGATGATGCTGGAAACTTAAAACATTGTTAAATAACTTACATACACATTCATTATGTTAACAGCGCTACCAGGGATAACAAAGTACATGGTCTTTCTTGGCGTTGTCGCCCGTTACACGAGAGCTGGTGGCTCGGTAATAGCCGTAACAGCAGTCAAATAGAATATAGAATCTGCGGAGTGATTACAAAATATACTCCCATTACAGCTGCAATGAAAATAATTGTTTACTGCATTATTACAGACGCTTTTCTCTTGCATCACTTTAATTTCTGATATTGAGTCATATTGTGGCATGATAAATTTCAGTTTTTCTAATGTATGTGGTTTTGCTTTGTCGAGCTTCTCCTCTCTTCAGTACACACTCTCTTTCTTACTCTACGCATTTTGCCAAGGGAAAGTGCAGTAGTGATAAACGCATTGAGAATTTTCTCTATGTGGGGAAAATTCCATTAAATTCAGCTAAAAATCGCCAAGACTCGTGTTATCGTGTTATGAGGCATTATAAATTATAACAAGTACACTATTTGCTAGCAGATCAACGACTATTCAAAGCTGTAGTCACATTGAAGACCACAGCCTATGCTCAAAGCCTGGGTGCGAGCAGCGGGAGCTATGCTACACTGGCCCACCCACCTACAGCTATTAAACGGGCGACAAAACCAAAAAAGACCGGGTTGAGAAGCCATGGCCAGAGGAGCACAAGCCGTAGGTATGATTAGGTAAGCCCTTAGTCCGTCTAGTCAAAATCTTCTCATTTAAAAGCTATTCAAACAGTGACAACAAAAATGTGCTGAACAAGAGCTAAAAGCATTTAAAAGCCAAACTTTTATTTGAATTACCTTTGAAAAATTTTTGTTAATGTGAGACAATTATACCTACTTCTACGAAAATAAATGCATTTTTCTTTAAAAAAGTTTAAGATAATAAAAATATTTTAAAAGGATTAAATTTGGCTTTTAAATATTGTATTACTACATGGAATCTGGAAAGTTTTCAAGCTGGACACTTTATTTATGAAAGCTACACAAAAATACTGAAGTTATCAATAAAATGAAGAATTATAACACACACACACACACACACACACACACACACTCTCACTCTCACTCTCACTCTCACTCTCACTCTCACTCTCACTCACACACGCACACGCACACGCACACACACACACATACACACACAAATTTGTCTTATTTTAGTAATGTCAAGATATGTGTGTTGTTAATTTGTTTTGATTTATTTATTCAGGTACTTATTAATGTTTCGTTTCACTGACATCTCGTGCCGGATCAGAGAATGAAATGTATATCATATTTATATTCTTAAAGACGTCTATTTTTTATTTCTTCCGAAGAGTCGAATAACAGCATGCTTCTGTTTTAAGGAGTAACAACTTCAGATAAATTTATATACATAATGGAATATGCAATACGATATTAGATTATTAAAATAATTCAGCGTTATTTGAACTATGCATGATTTACGGATATCCCACAATACACAATTTGCTGTGCCTACCTATCGAGGTTCGGTGGTAGTTGAGTACAATGTGACCACATTTGGTTTATAAGCCCATAACTAGGAATAGTCCATTTATACACTGGAGCCTCTGAAAGGGATAGTGCAAATAGTGTCTGTCCACCAGCTCATGGTCTTAGGGGAATGAAGATGAGAGAAGAGGGATTTCAGTAAGTTTTGTAAACATCCTAGTAAACGTTCTGCTGCTCCAGGTGTTGCCAACTTACCTCCAATGTTATTCACGCTATGTTTACTCACTGCTGATTTCTGTGAGTTTCAATTGTTGAATCTTATGAGCCACTAGTGTAATTTCCGAAGTAAAATAGAATGATAGATTCTGACAGTAGGGAAATAAAGGAAAGTGATTGAGGGACGTGATGAGGAAGCTAAGAACTGTATAAAACTTCCACTGAGTTGCATGCAGGTGTAAGATTTAAGTGTGAATGGTGAAAAGAGTGTTCTAACGACCCTTGGGAAACCTTGGTAACACAATCTGCACACATTGCAGGGAATGTGGGTGATGTTCCTAGGTGTGTTCGTAAAATTATAGATGACTTGTACAATGCTGAGATGCGTGTTCCTACTATAAATTCCTGCCTGTTGTTCGGAAGATATAACTTTTCCACGGAGAGAAGTTTGCTTTGGAAAATAACTTCAGAACCGGGCTTCAAATAGGGAAAATGTCAGAACAAGAATGAAAAAAAAAAAAAAAAAAGGTACTTGTGAATATCCACACATCGTGACTTGGGGGCACGATTATCTACTAAAATAAAGCATTTGCGGGAAAGTGGAACAGATGTGTTCTACACACATTGACGAAAGCCGGGTAGATAATATCATATTGACAAAAGTGTATATTTTTATAAGCTAAGCATATTGCATGAACTGAATAACGTTTAAATTTCGCTATTCTGAGCAACTACTTTGCTTTAACTTAGCGTGAATAAACATTTTAAGATTGTCATAAGCGCAACCAGAAGCACGAGTTCAGCTTAAGATATCGCTATTTACTGGAATTGATTACTAATGTGCTGACTCGCTGCATTCCTGCCAGGGACCATGAGCTGGTGGACAGACAGTACACAAAGTGTAGACTCCGTGACAAGCAGTAGATAAGAGGTATTTACCAATAGTACTGCATCAGCTGTTACGTGATGTTCATACATCATATCCACACCCAACGGTAGTGTTGATGTTATTATTCTATTTGGCAACTTCATACTCTGGCTTGGCTATCGGCAAGTGGGAATAAACAGTGACAACTTTATACACAGATACAGAGTACATCGAAGTGCTTCTCTTCTAAGGGGAAGAGGAAATGAATGCAAGAGAGACTTGTCGGCTGTCTCTATCAACAACGTTACCCCAACAAACGTCACCTACCTCACCTTGTGTCCAAGCTTGGTTTAAGTGCAACAGACAGCTTACGCTCTAACAGACAACCTTGTCGAAAACAACGGACGCGGGTTGTCAGATCCCACAACCAGGTAGCAGCTATTTTGAGTACCTGCAGTAATTGATTAAACTGTTATTTGTTTACTTAGAGTATTTCAATTTTTATTTTTACCTCTTTCCTATCTTCGTGATCTATATGGCTTATATCCTCATAATTCAGAAACACCAGCACATCACGAAAGAGGTTATGGACGTGGGTTTGTTTACAAAATATGGTCACATGGTACCCATTTACCTTGTAGCATATATTTATATACAGTGTGTAATCTATGAATATTCTGCTTCGTTTGCTGTTTGTTAAGCAATGGCCATTTAATGATATAAATTACCATAGAATGGTCCGCGTGTGTGCCTCGCGGTGTTTTGAAACTTCGTGAATACCTACATTACAAGAATGAAGTTCTCGTGTGAGCTTTTAAGCTGAAAATATGTGAAACGTTCCTATGTATATGTAGATACACAAATTAAAAGTGGAGATAGGAAGTTCGTAATTGTGAAATTTAGGTTATGTGCACGAAAGATAGATTATCTTTTTCAACTTTCCCATAGTGTATTGCATAAACAAAGAAATAACATTGAAGGAACTTTCACCTCAATGCACACACACGCAATATACCATTTCTAACGTAGGCTTATCTGTTTAAATCTCTTTGCACTAAAAATAAACTGTGTCTAAATAGCTCGTGATGAATGTTTTCTAATTTATGGATTCCGCATGAGGTTAAAACGAGACGAGAAAGCAGAAACAGGAAAAACAAAAGAAGCGTTGCTCTCGGCTTTAGAATCTGCAATTGGAGCGGCTCTTTTATATGGATGTCGGCGTCCCTTATTGGAAATTTCAACACGAGGCTTGCCAGAAACTGCTGGAGGTCATTTGTCTTGGGCCATCACCCAGATAAAGATGGGATGTTAGTCGTTGCTGGAATCAAAATGTATACTGCCTTATTTGTTTTGCTGAGGAAAAGCTGTTGCCAAACAGAGGCTTGTTACTGAATTAATTTATCCATAAAGTGATTTGTTCGCGGATAGAAAATTAAATTTTTGTCTCAAGAAGTTTTCAAGAGCAGCGGCGTAGCGCCAAAAAATTGAGGGATGTGTTACATACCCTGTAATTGTTCTCAAACTCATTGCCAAGTTGGTGTTCATTATAATTTTGTGGTACATAATCACCCATATTAAAGTAAAGCTTTCCTAAACATGATTTGAATTCGCGCCAGTCAGCAATAACGATGGAGTATGTTTGGAAACAAAGCTTGGATCAACGGCATCTGTCATCAGCTGCAAGAAAGTGTTGTGCGCTTGACTCATGGGATGTAATGTGTTCTTGTACATTTCATGTTAAGAATTGCGCTAACATTATTGAATTCGCGTCATATATATGTTTTGTTGAGCCTTTTCGAAAGAAAAGTGGGTTTGGAATTCCAACGGTTATGAAGATTTAGATAACAGTTACAAGGTAGACAAAAATATTCTTGTAATCACATAATATGCAAAAAAACAACTAAAATGTTTGAGATAAATCCAGGAATAGCATTTTAATTGAATAATCAGTATAAGCTCTTAGTTGAATAGCATAACAATGAAGCAATAAAGAACACAGTTTTACTGTCTCATTTTGTACGAGCTATATGTTTTCTAGGAAAACAGGCACTTGCTTTTCATAGAGAATAAAGCATCTTCAAACAGAGGCAATTATATTGAATATTTAAGTGTTTTAGCAATATGACACCTGCGTAAGAGCACTGGGAAAAATACACTGTTTTTCGTGTAACTTCACCTGATATTCTGAATGACTTAATTTCAAGTGTGAGTGCAGTTAGGATGCGTGAAATTAAGAAGGAAATTTATGATGCCTTCTTTGTTTCGTGAATATTAGACGAAACTCCTGACAATAACAGTGAAGAACAACTCTGTATCATTCGTTGACGAAAGTGTTGAAGAGAGGTTTATTTGAATTATAAATGTTCTGATAGAAAAGCAGATTCTCTTTTGAATCAGGCTCTCAATATTGTAGAATATTTCTTTCAGATAAAGATAAAAGATGGAAAATCCGAAGGACAATTCTGTTCAAGATGGGTAATATTTTAACGAATTTTACAATATTCGTTGGGTTACATACTGGAGTATGATTGTCAGTGCGTGTGTGTGTATATGGTTAGTATGTATGTGTGTACGCTTGTTTATGTGTGTGTTTGTGGGCGTGGTGAATGTATATGTTTGTGTGTATGTGTGTCTTGTGCAGCTGTGTGTATTGTGTGTATTTGTGTGTTTGTGCGAGTGTATTTAAGTATTTGTGTGTGCGTGTGTATATAATGTATGTGTGGGGTGTGTATGTGCAGAGTTTTACAATATTAAACCCATTTTATGGTGTGTAATTAAAATAACATTCCTTTTTACTTTCACTGCTGTATACTTAGTGCATAGAGAAGGTATTGCATTCTAGTCAAAAATTTAATATTGAGATTTCACCGAAAATACATGTTTCGAGGCCCTTTGAATAAAGAAACATATCTTTTAGAAGAAGGTCCTAGCGCGTGCGCAATTGTATGTGAAACCGGGACAACATAACTCAAAAACAAAATGTCAGATACATACCAAATTTGGTATTTTAAGTTCAGTCCTTTCCAAAGATGCAACACAAACGTTTTCAAAAACTCTCACTCTAAACTGCTGTTTACGAGGAACATTTTTAAAATTATTTTCTGAAAAATGAATAAGGCGTTTAATTAAAGCACTACATGTAAAATATATTTACATGACAAATAAAATGTATATCGAAAGTTTTCAGGGAATGGCTTGTGAAGTCCTTTTCATTTTGAAGGAAATTTATGTAATCTTGCACAGCTGGAGAACGTTAAGCGATAGAGATAACTTAAGGTAGGTACATATCTTTAAGACACTCATTTATTTCAAGCAAACTATCTGCAGCATAAGCCATTTCCGAGATAACCGTTATTAATGTTTGGAATTGTTCAGTACTTTGTGATTAAGTTGAAATCCTGCCGATTTTCAATTGTTTCTCGTGATTGCATAAAGAATATGGAATTGACTGGCCTCATAGCTCCGTCGGTAGAGCACCTGTCTGCTGTGCATGGGGTCACGGATTCGATTCCCGGTCAGGAGGGTGGGTAGTTTCCTTTCACTAGGATTATTTCCTATCCTCCCTAGAGTCTGGAGGTATGAATGAGGATATGTGTGTGTGTGTGTGTGTGTGTGTGTGTGTGTGTGTGTGTGTGTGTGTGTGTGTGTGTGTGTGTGTGTGAACTTAATGTAATAAATAAAAAAAAGTAATAGAAACCCAACGTTCTAACCCACTGTTACGCGAGTGGACACCATTCCTGTTGAACAATTGTTCCAACAAGGTCAGAGCCGCCGGTATGACCTTTGATGTTAAAGGCTGATAAATGGAGCATAAAAAAGTATAGAATTCTGGACCCGTATATAGCGTCCAGTTCTTAAACATTTGACTATCGCTATTTCTTTTGTATGTTACTGTAACTGTGGCCTATTAAATTGAAGTAAATAGGTAAATGAACTTCCATAAGAAAATTTCTACGAGCAATAAAGTGGAGAGAAAGTCACATGAAGGTAACACATTTTTAGAATTACAGGGCATATCTAGCAGTAGCACTACCGCAAATATTTTCAAAACTGAGCTTCTGATGATGTGCTGCTTTCACACAATCAAAATTCGAACAAGGAATGGTAATATAAGTTACATAAATATACTCCAGTAGCTAGCAGGAAACTTAAAACTGATGTATATCACAATATTACCTTCACAAGGGCAGCTGTTGTAAATATAATCAAATAAATAAGGACGTACTAACATGTAACTTACAAGTAAAGGGTTATCTGCACTATTTATACACTAAAACGTTATCTAAACTTCTATAAAGATACAATCCCTGTGGATTAGGATTTCCTTAACGCTTCTATACAAGATCGGTTCACATATTATGTGCAAGAAAGCCCCAGTAGTACTGGAATTGTAAACGTACATGACAATTTGTTTCGCAGACTATTTGTGCTCGAATTATAAAAAATGAAAACGCTATCAGCCGGGATCTGTGGTAAATTTCTAGGCTAATACAATCCTTATTTAAATGTGTTATTTTCTTAGTTTACTATTTCGACTAGAATATAGCTAAAGGAAATGTCATTTTAATCCGATCTAAAATTATTTTCTTGAGTCAATAGTATTCAATTTCAATTTGAATGTGAAATCTGACAATGGTTGAAATCTCTACACGAATGCTACATTACCCGAATTTCAATTTTGTGAAAACCTATCAGCTGTCATTTCAGAGATAACCCCCGTGGAAGATTTAGATGATTCACCCTGTATAGTTGTATAGTAACTCAATGTTAAATATACTTTCAAAGGCGCGTATATATTGTGTGTTACCTCTGCATTTATTTAAGAGAGCAAAACTGTAAAATAAAAATACTAAAACGGATAAATTTATCCCTTTAGGATAAGTTTTGGAGATATGATCATGTATATGGTTATGTACAAAGCTTTTAATATCCTTTATATTACACCGCATAAATAGGCTAAAAGGTTCTACTATACCTATAAAATGTTTGTTGTGCTTTGAAATGGTTTCCAAATCCCATTAGTAAATATTATCGAAGGTAAAATAACATTTAAATATTGGATATACAAACAACGCTTGGTGAGCTCTTACCTTTGTTTTGCCAGGGTATCTCCAGAGGGTGTCCAGTGAAAAAGAAAGAAAAGTTCAATAATAAAAGCATACATCAGTGCAAATAATGTTTTAGCGTGATATAAATGAGGATTTAATGTGAGAGTCAAGGGAATAGTAAGGTTGTGGAGACAACTGGCATGCGATAGTTTCTACTACTGTGTTACAGGATAAGGATTGCCAACACAAGAACGTTACAGCATTTCGTTTCTAGAGACAAATGTTAGACAGAAAACTTGTAGACAATCAAGATGCTACTGCTGCAATATCAACTAGGAAGATAAGACATGCTTTGAAGGAACTCAACAAAAATGTTATATTTTTACCTTCTCTATTATATACCTATAGTAAGTATCGTATTCCACCCAAAAAATTCGATATCACAATTTCAGCGGAAATGCACGCTTTGATTCTCCCTCAATACAGATACTAAATGTCCATAATTTCCTTTCTAGTAACTAGAATAGCAGAACATAAACCAAACCAGTTATGTAAAATGCTAATGTTCAATCGTACATAAACAATATGATTCTTATGCGATAATTCAAATAATACCTACACAGAAAATTATTTATATTGATTTAAGGTAAAAAATTATAAACATTTGATACAAGAGCCATTGTATTAGTATCTATATCGAAATTTGAATTATAAATAACAAAAATAAATTTAAAAAAATAAAAAAAGGGAGAAAGAAAGAACAAATGAGTGATGTCTGGAAAACCAAATTCGTCTAAGTTCTATGCAGCACAGCGCCTTGTTTACACCATCCGCGATACAGTTGTGTAGCGGCAGCAGTAAGTTGTCACAAGCTCCAACTCTTAATATTACTAACCCGTATATTCAATGAAGGCGCTGTGCCATGAAGGACTTATATGAATTTACGTTCCAGGTAGGATTCATTCTTTTTTGTCAGCGGGGGTACATATTGAATATTCCGAGAATAGCCTATGAGTCTTCAGCATTCTGAATGACACTTGTATAGTTGGAAAATGGGCACACATACACAAACTCTCTCTGCACAAAGCACTTCTTAAAGCACACAATTACATCTTTTTTTCCCCTTCTTTTTTAGCATGCACCGTTTCCAACTATATTCTAGAAGTTACAAGATTTCAAGCGGTAAGCTCATATTCCTTTTTACTTTCTCTACTGGTAAGTAGGGGAAGTATTGCATTCCACCAAAAAATTCGATGTTGAGATTTCACCGGAAATATGTTTTGAGACTCCTTGAATTAAAAAAAAAAAAAAAAAAAAAAAAAAAAAAAAAAAACATTTTTAGAAAAAGGTCCGTGTGTGTGTCTGTCTGTGTGTCTATGGACAGCATAACTCAAAAACGAAAAGTCAGTTAAAAACCAAAGTTGTTATTTAAGTTTAGTGTCTTTCAAGGATGCAACACGAAGATTTTGAAGAAAATAAACCCCACCCTAAACTACCCTTTACATGGAAAATTTTTGGAAAATTTTTATTTTCTTGAAAATGGCTCTAACGATTTTGATTAAAATGTCATATGTTTGAGATATTTTTATGACAAATTAAATGTATATCTTGAATTTTCTGGCTATGCCGCTGTAGTAGTATTTACTCTGGACGACTTTTACATTATTGGTAAACCGTTAGAGATAGATCAAATCATACTCTACAAAAAATGTAGATCTTACTAAAATACACAATATATGTCTGAATAAATTTTCTTGTAGGATGAACCATTTCGGAGATATTCCTTGTTATGTGTGTGAGCTTCGGAAAACTTAAAACTTTCGTGAAATGGAACATCGTTGTTCATTTGTTTTGCATGTTAAATGTGCAAAGAGACCGGAATCTCAAAGCTTTAAAAGATTTGACTATCGCACAAAGACTTCAGTATTCTAATATTCCCCTTGCACCTACAAGGAAATAAGCAATGAAATGATTTGTACAAATGTTTATCTTAACACGAAGAAGACATAGGAATAAAAGTTTGTAAGAATGGTTAGTACAGGAGTAGAGAAAGTCTTGTGAGTGCAACACATCAGATTTTTTCTTGTGGTCATGCAAGGAGCATGAAGCCATCACATATAGATGAGCTTTTTTTAAAAATCTGACAATCGCTCTAGTCTGCTGTACAAGCAATTTGTAACGAAACAATTTCTACAAATGTTTAACTCTATCAGCAAGGGTGTCAATAAGAAAAAGAGAGAGAAAGGGTAGCAACTGCTCCCACACCACACTACGGAACGGCGTAGGATGTTCAATTTGAAGCTGTACATTCGTATTCAGTACACCGTTGTTTGCCTCTACAAATACACAGCACATTGTGACATTAAAAATGAACCCCTTTTGTGCAGATATTTCAAATCACTTAGTTTTAAGATCGAAAGTCGTGTTTTCTCATTACTAATTTATTTAAATCGGGTTTCAAAGCCGAACTACTTAACCATAGAACATGAACTGAACTTATATCTGTTAATGTAGACATAGATCTGCTTTTTACATGATTAAATTTTGAAATACGGTAACTGGTCCTAACAGATTATTGAATGGCGTCGTTGGAAGTTTGTGGCGAGTTTGTTTCAATTCCTCAACCCTCTATCGTCAAGTGTGTCCTACATGAGAATAACATTAATTATAATATTGAAAATGTGATTGCCCTAGTAGTATAATTTTTTCATCCTGAAAATATTAATTAAATTACAGCGCAATGATAATGGTTATATTAAAGTAAATAATGAGTAATAATAATTATTATTGTATCTTTTAAGAAAATATTGACGTACTGATATAACGATCTTGCCATATTCATATATATGTTTTTGTTAAAATGGCGCCTAATGTTAAAATTAGACACATAGCGTAATGAATAATCAGACATTAAACTAAATAGTTTGTCCATTATATAAAATACAAAAATAATTTGAACGCGCGTAGTCATTCTGAAGTTTGGTCCTGTTTACTAGTTTGAACTGCAGGTGTAGCCTGCTGGCATGGAGGAAGGTATACAGCTCAGCAGCGGAGGTGACTCCTAAGAGACATTTAATGACACGCCTGAGACAGGTAGAAGAAAAAGTTTTTAATAGTCTTAAAAGAATGAGTAGAGGAACTCATATGAATGCAACGTTTCAGATTTTTTCTAATGGGCAAACAATACTGTTCGATCCAGAATTTCAGTTTGCAGCATCTTAAGATCTAAGTTCTAAACTTTAAGAGGAATTCGTTATTAGTTATGGTTTTTTTTTTTTTTTTTTTTTTTTTTTTTTTTTTTTTTTTTTTTTTTTGGGTGGTCACGAACAAGAATTTCCTACCATTCTGTATACCCTGGGCTCTATATATGCCATCGTTACTGTTTAGTAGGACATTTTACCGACCTTTTCAACCGCCGCGCACATACGTAGGTATAAGAGGGGTATGTGGAGCGTTCTGCCTTTGTTGTTTGACTAAGCAGTTGTGTATGTTTTGGAACCCTAGGACTAAATTTTTAGACAAAAATGTCATTTTCGCTTTTTGAATTATGTCATATAAATTTTTATAGACACCTATGAATCATTTTTCCCGTCACGCGAGTTTTAAAACCATGTCACTCGTGTGCTTCATTTTAACCACTCTGGGTTTTAATTTTGTATGAAATAGTTCCTTACATTTCAGTTTTGCTGTGATATGTATGTAGATTTGCACACATAATCTCAAACGTGTTTTATAAACGTTCACATATGCCTTATACATTGGCTCACTAAAAGTAATTTATGCTGAAAAGGAATATCAACACTAACAACTTCTTAAAAACTAGAATGTATTTCCCTGCAACTAATAACAGCTTTAATCAAATACTTTAATTTATTTCCAATTTACTTAAGGACACCAGGTACTGCTTTCACTTTTGCCGTACTCAATTTTTTGCTGCCCAAATTAATCTGTTTTAAATGAAATTTGGGGGTGTTTAGATAACAAATATTTCTACATTTAATAAATGCATAATATTTAGGTTAAATTTTGTGCAAAAGTGGTGTAAAGTGTGACCACGTTTTTAACAAAAAAATTTCTGCCTCATACTTCTTGTGCAGTTTTCTCCATAATCATTGATTCTACAGCCATCTTATTTCTGTCTGTGGTAGTCAATAGATAATTTGATATGTGTATCTAAGAAAATATACTTGCCATAAAATGAGGAGGGGTGGGGGAAATATTGCATATGTAATCACACAAATTGTATATTTTTTATCAGTTATACTTATTTTTAATCATCTCAAACTTACTATTTCTAAACAAGGCTTGCTCAGAAGTGAAAGTGGATGATCCTATGGTACAGTAAAAATTTCAAGTCAGTATCTTTAATAGACTTTGAGAAAAGTGCACAAGAAGTGTTAAAAATGAAGTTACTGGAAACTGAGGTTAAAGTGTGGAAAACGGGAGCGTATCCATGCGCCGCCATATATAAATGACCAAATTAAAGGATTCATTACTCTGTACCATACCCTGCAACATACACTATTTTTTAGAATACAAAAAAAAAAAAAAAAAAAAAAAAAAAAAAAAAAAAAAAACCGGTATTTTCACTGAAATTCGCTTCCTGGTGTCCTTAAGTATCAGAAAATGTCACTAGTATCTCTGGAAAAGGTGAAACAGTTTTTTTAAAAAAATCTACATTTTTCGCTAAATAAAAGTAACTCTGAGAGACTGTTTGAGCTAGAACAGAGCACAATAATGTTTTATTTATATCAAGTGTGCTAATTGTCAAGTAAACAGATGTAAAACTGAAGAGGTTAGCAAATTCAGTGCCAGTGTTTCTTTACTGCAGCTAAAGCGATGAGCTGCATTGAGGCATGTGGAAAGCTAATTTGCAATTTCAAGACATTGCTCATATGTAAATAATCTAGAACTGTGCACGTAAAACAGGACGGCGAAAAGATACACCTTGCTATACATACTCCATCTATGATGTCTCCCGAAGATGCCGGGACAACATAAATGGAAGTGACTGCATCGGATAACACTCAACCAGAATGTTTCATCTTTACAATGGCAGCAACACGTAGGTATTTTGTCATAAAATCACCCTGTGCCACAGAAGTACCTTAGGGAATTTAAAGTTATATCTTGACAGCATTGTAAAAATTGTTTCATTGGAGTTGAGGGTGATGTTGAGAGGAAGCGACGTTTACTGGGATGTGGCAGATGCGTGTTCGCCACCAACTCCTGAATGGCAAGGATCTGCAGCGGGGGAGTGTGGGCGGCAACGCTGTCACCGCGCGATACATCTATTGATGTGCACTTGAAACGGCTATTCATTGTCACCAAACCGACTTCCACTCGAGCAGAAATTCTTGAAAGGACCCAAAGTGTTCTCGTCAAAGAGATACCAAACAATATGTGCTACAAATAAATACTTTTGTAATATTTCCTAATACCTGTCCCTGCAAAAAATGGGGAACGAGGAAGATAAAAGATTTTGACGTGTAGGAATAAAATCACAACAGCCGCTGTTAAATATCTGTACAAGACATTTGCTTTCATCACCTACCATGTGCTGCTCTTTGATGCCTGCTCCAGGGTTAACAGATTCTAGCTCAGACACATTCTATTAATAGATAATATGCCGATTCAAATCCTAATTCATTCAAAGTAACCTTTAACGTGCAACAGGGTTGCCAAAATTTTCATAACAGGGGCCATACCACCTGTCTGAGAAAGAGTAGCACAAGTTTAGGATAGTAACCATAAACTCACAGGTGCGAGGCGCATTGATCACATTAGGTTTCATATTAATTTTATTGAGCTAAACTCCATACCTAAATATTGCGACAAAAGCAGTTTCTTTTTTCTTACTTTTCCTTCTAAAACTTTTGCACAACAACACCGTTATTTTTAATGCCGTTAACACAATTTACAGTCTTTCGTGATATTAGAACTCACAACTGTTTTCTTTTCCTAACCTTGACTCACTCCTTGCACTGTTTGCCTTCATTTTCTTTGTCTCTCAAACAGCTGACTAACGATACCATCACTCGACACTCATTAACGGCTTCACTAACTAGCTTTCGACACTACCGTACACACACAAACACACTAAAACTAAAAACTGATTCCTCGATGTCTCATGTCTGTAACTACTATCTGCTCTCGTTGCCTCACCTCCTTATATAGAGAGGATGACGAACTTCTAGAAATACGCCGGCCGCCGGCACTTCTCGAATAATGTGGAAAGCCCCTTTTGGTTCTGCCGCTCTAGTTGTCACGGTTTACAACAGTCACGCTGCCTAGCGCTACGCACTGCAAGTACTCTGAGGTAGCCCGGCCCCGGGCCTTTGCTTTTGCCGCTGCCTTAGACCGGCTTCACACTACATTAAGATCTTTTATATGAAAGTTTATGTTAATACCACTTCATATAAGTAGAATGAAACTGAATTTTCTTTGCTTTAACTGCAGACATTTATGTTTCTAATTTGTACAGTACATCGAAACGGACACTAATAATTGTTCGTCAGTGACAACAGACTTAAAATAAGCATAAATAGTTCAGCTGAAATTATTTTGACCGAGCAAGAAACTCCACGGTAACGTGTGAGGCTCGCATTCGGGAGGTCGTGAGTTCCATTCCAATGGGCCACCAGTTTGACTGAACTTTTTGTGTAAAACTCGCCAAGGTGAATGCCAGATTGGATACTTAATTCCACGCCCCGAAGCTTTACCTTTAGTCTAAAACAGTAGTATATATGGAAACTAGATGGTAGCAATGAATCCTGCGCGATCTATCCACAGAAAATATAAGCAAATAGACTGGATGGCACCCTAATGCCATCTGCCCGTCACAGAGGTGCAGGTACATTTGTCCTGCACTGCTCCCTCGTGTACTCCTGACGATGCAAGATACGAGTTGCCCTGCACTGCTCCCTCTGTGGCACGTGACGAAGCAGGAATGATACCTTGAAGGTTAACTGTCCTCCATACACCGTTCTATGAGTATCTCATGAAAGATCCGTCGCAATATTACTACGTAGTTAAAGCAATGTAAAAGGAATAGAGAAAAACATTTTGCATAACTCATATTCAAAAGGTAGAACAAAAATTCTTTTAAACTAATTAAAATTAAGAAATGCCTACACCAACATTTCCTTATATCTGTATACTAAGCTTAAATTAAACTTTTGGGAGCGACACGATAAGTGTCCAAGGAGCATTTCATATTACCATATCAAAAAGTGATTAAATATGAATAAAGATTGCCATATATCCTAAAAACGTTTTGAGATAGATTGTTAAAATTTGGCGTGTACATTATGTGTTGAGTATATCTACAGTAAACATTCAAGGCAATCAGAAGAAAGGTGTGTAGTTTTACTTTCTCTACTGGTAAGTAGAGGAAGTGTTGTATTCCACCCAAAAATTCGATATCGAGATTGCACCGGAAAAATATGTTTCGAGGCCTCCTAAATCCAAAAAAAGCATTTTTACTTTTTCTATTGGTAAGTAGGGGAAGTATTGTATTCCATTAAAAAATTCGATGTCGAAATTTCACCGGAAATATATGTTTTGAGATCCCTGAATCCAAAAAAAGCATTTAAGAGAAAGATTTGTGTGTGTGTTAGTCTGTGGACAGCATAACTCGAAAACGAAAAGTTGGATGCGACACGAAGAGTTTGAGGACAATAGACCCACCCTAAACTGCCCTTTACATTTAAAATTTTTCGAAAATGTTAATTTTCTTGAAAATGACTCTAAAGATTTGGATTAAAATATCATATGTTTAAGATATTTTTATGACAATTGAAATGTAGGTATATTTTGAATTTTCTAGCTATAGCCTATGTAGTCCTATTTACTCTGGATGACTTTTGAATAACGCGTAAACCGTAAGAGATAGACAAAATCTTACTGTACAAACAAATGTAGATCTTGCTGAAACACACAATTTATGTCTAAATAAACGTTTCTGTAGAGTGAACCATTTCGGAGATATTCCTTGTTATTTATGTCAGTTTCGGAAAAAAAAATTTATATGTTAAGCGTGCAAAGAGAACGGGATCTCAAAGCTAAAAAGATTTGACTATCGTTCAAAGCCTACTGTATTCCCACATGCTCCTTGCACCTACAAGGAAATAAGCAATAAGATAATTTCTGTAAATGTTTTGTCTCAAGTAACACTTAGAAGATGGAAGAATAAGAGTTTGTAAGAATGGTTAGTATAAGAGTAGAGAAAGTCGTGTGAGTGCAACACATCAGATTTTTAATACTGTTTTTACAATTGCATTCATTGCCATATATAAGTAAAATCCCTAGAGTTGTTCATAGCTTTTATAATATTACTTTGCGCAGCACTGCATTTGTGTGACCAAAATTTGTACATACAGGCTGTTAGGGGTGTAAGTGCATAGGTGTATTTTGGGGGCAGTGTAATGAACATTGCTACCTACATCAATATTTGCTTCACTTGTGAACTTACACTTTGTTTATTAAGAGTAGTATATTTTCAAGTTACTTCCTCTAAGTAGTCGTGACACAGAAGGCTTGACGCAGAGCGGGCCGGTCTCATAATAACGAATGGTGTACTAGAACCGAGTTCCAATGCTTTCTGGAAGGTCAGTTACTTCAGTACCTAGACCAGTAGTTCACGCACTGAGGTGTGAAACAAAACGGGCAGTCTATACGACAGGAGTTACGGCTATACATAAAACTTCAGGTACCTAGTACATTTTAATTGATTTGTGAGAAAACTGTTAGATGGATAGAAAAACTAACACACCGAAGTGGATACACATATACTAAGGTATCAGTTATCAACATATGTGCATTTATATCCCTAATTGCATGTATGTACACACACACACACACACACACACACAACCTCAGAAACTGCAGCACATGCCAACCACAAGTCATTGTCTCATGTCCACCGAGGATAGCTCTTAAGATGACGTAATTGGGTGTTGGACAAAAGACAAAAATGGAGGTGCGGCATCTGTTGTCGAGATTCATTGTAAGAAAGGCATTGTGTATTAGTTACAAAGTTGTCAGCAGCACCCCAGACAGGGCGGAAAATCAACAACCCCTAATAATCTGTATCAGTAGCACGTTATGATGGCTCTC
The DNA here is from genome assembly GCA_030765045.1 of Tenodera sinensis. Classification (NCBI taxonomy): domain Eukaryota; kingdom Metazoa; phylum Arthropoda; class Insecta; order Mantodea; family Mantidae; genus Tenodera; species Tenodera sinensis. Next base: position 49,458,215 of record CM060969.1, read on the forward strand.
CAGAAGAGTGGGGCGCAATGCTCACTTGAGTATAATAGACCGTGACTGTTTGCCATTGTGTCATTCAACGCAAAATATGTATCGCTCTCCTTCTTTTGTTCACGAGGGGAGAAACTTGCCTCATGACGAAACTTTGTAAATATAACAGTCCCATCAGAATTATTGCCTGTGGTAGACAGAGGAGACATGTGGTACATTTAATTAAACGGACATGTTTTGAGGTCTGTGAAAAATGATCAGGAAAAGGTGTGCAAAAGAGAGAGAGAGAGAGAGAGAGAGAGAGAGAGAGAGAGAGAGAGAGAGAGAGATACCTACATAAAAAAAATTGAGATAAATATTGTGACAAAATATCAATTCGACGAATCCCACTTCTGACACCAGTGTAACAAAAACGACAAAAGTCCTGTCAAATTAATTTTTTATCACTTTATTTTCTTCTAAGTGAATGTACAACAGTTCTCTTCTATTGACGTTAACACACTCTACAGTATTTCGTGATATTACAACTCACTCTGTTTCTCTTCACTTTCTCTGTCGCTCAAACAGCCGACATTGATGATCCAATCACTCAACACTCATTAACTGCTTCGCTATCTTCCTTTCAACGCGACATACACATGCAGCTGACACACACATACACGCACACGCGCGCGCGCACACACACACACACTAAAACTAAAAGCTGAACTGACTCACTCGCCACCTCATATAGCGAGGATGACGCAACAGTCCTTTCTCGAACTTCTAGGAATATTCGGCCGCCGGACACTTCTCCAATAATCCGGAAAGCCCGCTTTGACGTGCCGCGCTCGTTGTTAGGTGTTTGTTCTCGTGAGTGGTTCGGGGAAGCTTAACCTTGAAAGCTTTTGAGACACGCCGCACCTGGTGTGTGCTATGAAGTAGATTGGCCCCGACCATCCTTTGTTGGGCGCCGTGGCCGGCGTCACAATATCATAATTCTTACTTAAGCTCTACGCCTTTCATGGCTGAAAGATGAAGACCTTTACGAAATATCCCACTATAAGCAATCATTATTACATAGTAAACATGTTTTTATATTTATTTTACGTTGCTTTAACTACGTGGTCATTTCGCGAAGGAACTGTTAAAGATACTTTGTGGCTCGTGTGGCGGACAATTAGGCTTCTAGGTTTTATCCTTACAAACCACTTTGCTTCTTCACGTGTTCAAAGAGACAGCTGTCATCCTCCGTGGTATAGGCGTAACATGCTAGCCTTTCATTCCAGAGGTCGTGGCTTCAAACCCGTTGGAGGGCGATGCATTTTTTCTGGCGTAAAAACCTACAGCAGAGCTCAGATTTACGGCACGTAAACGAGCCTCAATCCTGATTAAGATGCTTCTGATCAAAATTAAGTGGTGTTTGACCTCGCCGGTAAAAAAGAAAAGACTTTATGGAAAATTACACAAAATTAATTCTTAAGATGAATACTAAACAGCCTACGTATTCCTAAGTGATGCAAAACACACATTTTAACTGTCGTGTAAATATCTTAATTACAGAATGGTAGATATTGTAATCAGTATCGTTAGTCATTCTTGATAAAATGAAAAATATCGAGCATTTTGTCATTTAAAGTCTGATTTGGGGTATGGATACACCAGTACTTGAAAATCTTTGTGTTGTATCTTTGAAAATACTGAATTTAAATGACAAGTATTCGACTATTGGTTTTTGAGTTGTGCTGTTCACTTACACGCTTACATCAAGGAGTGCTAAAACAGTTTATTTTTTCGGGGACCTCAAAATATGCATGTTTGGTGAAATTCTGGTTTGAAAATATTAGGTGAAATGGAATACTTATTAGGTACACGTAGAGAGAGGAAATAATGCTATCCATCCGATCACAAAATGTGTAGGTTTAACTGAGACACTCTGTATAGTCATGCCGCATCGTGCAAAGCCTTGGAGGACATAGCTTCGCCTGAGACTCAGCAATTGCCTCCTGAAGCCAGGATATATACCTACATGTCAACAGGGAACTGTGTCTTTTAGATTTTTCTCCTATATTAGCGCCCGTCTTTTCGTTTTTTATTGTGTTGCTGGGTTTCTCCTTGCCCTATTTTTCCCCTTTTGAATTGGCCTGCTTTCTCGTCTCTGGTCTTTACAGAAAACTCTCATTTCGCTTCTTAACAATTTCTCTCTCGCTCTCGGCGTTGTCGATGCAGTGTTTGATGTGTATATAACAAACATGACGGGGTTGTAAATGGTTTAGCGAGGAGGGGTTGGGAGGTTGCTTATCGGGGACTGCCTGCCTGCCTTGCATTGTGTTTCCTACCCGCGTTCCCAGGCTCATTGAGCTCGCTCTGCTTGCCTGCAACAAGGACACATGAAACCTCCCTGCCTTATTCAGCCTCTCATCAAAATTACTAATTTCACCTAAAATCCATATTTTTAGATCTTCCTGAATTCAAGAAAGACATCCTTAGAAAATTTCTGTATTGTATTTCTGGCTATAAACAAACAACTAGTACTGAAAACGAAAAAAATCTAATGTATTGCACTCATATGACTTTCTCTAATTAACCATTCTTACAAACTCTCAGTCCTCTACATATCTCCTTCATGTCAATCGAGATAAACATTAGCAGCAATTAACTTATTGTTAATTTTCTTGTATGTGCAAGAGCAATATGAGGATACAGTAGGCTTTGAGCGATAGTCAAATGTTTTAAAGCTGGTTGCTTATGCAGGCTATGAAATTCCATTCTCTTTGCACAGCCAAGAGCTAAAAAGCTGAATAACGACCTTCTATTTGGAACACGTTTAAGTATTGCAAAGCTCACACACATAGCAAGGAATATCTCCGAAATGATTCACTCCACAAAACTGCATTTAGACATAACTTGTGAGTTTCAACAAGATCTACATTTTTCGTACGGTAAGATTTGGTCTATCTCTTACGGTTTACCAGTTATGCAAAAGTCATCCAGGGTAAACAGGACTACATAGGCTATAGCCAGAAAATTCAAAATATGTATTTCATTTGACATAAACATATTTTAAACATATGGCATTTTAATCAAAATGGTTAGAGCTATTTTTTAAAAAAAATGAAATTTTTCGAAAATATTCCATGTAAAGGGTAGTTTAGAGTGGATAAATTTTCTTCAAAATCTTCGATTCGCATCCTTGAAAGATATTAAACTTAAGTACCAACGTTGGATTGTAACTGACTTTTCATTTTTGAGTTATGCTGTTCACAAACACACACACAAACACACACAAAGACACACAAACACACACACACACACACACACACACACACACACACATACACTGTCGGTCTGTGTGGCTCAGTTGGTTAGACGCTGGCCTGCTGATCCCAAGGTCGCGGGTTCAAACCCGGCCCAGGTCGATGGTTTTTAAGTGTGCTTAAAAACGACAGCTCCACGTCAGTAGATTTACTGGCATGTAAAAGAACTCCTGCGGGACAAAATTCCGGCACACCGGCGACGCTGATGTGATCCTGGCAATTGACAGCGTCGTTAAACAACAAAATAGTTATAGTTAGCGCGCGCGCTCGCACACACACACACACACACACACACACACACACACACACACACACACACACACACACACACACACACACACACTTTTTTCTAAAATGTCTTTTTTATTCAGGGGGCCTCCCAGTGAAATCTGGACATCGAAATTTTGGCTAGAATATAATACTGCATCTACTTACTATTTATCAACAGGTTTATAATGTGAGATCACATCTTCCTGTATCCAAAGTGTTTAAGTACGTATCTTCTTCCTCCATTCTTCTCTTATTTCCCATCTACTTACTATATGTAGTGGAAAGTAATAAATTTGGTGTTTGTGGAATATCCTCTGAGAATGGTAGTCGATTTAACTTAACTTACTTTGAGACGGTCTATCGCTCTCTAATGATATCAATCACTAGTCATTTGATATAAATAACTATTAAATCATATCTACCAGCACTAATGGTATAGACACGAAACCATTAGAATCCTTGGATACACCTAGGTGTAGTCAATATTATAATTAGACTAACATCACTAAGGTTTTCACAGCTGTAGTGATAGGAGCGGAAACAGTTCCTACCACGTGATTTATTCCACGTGGGGTAGATATTAGGAAGATGTGTGACCACATTCTTCATTGGTTGGAGTAAAATTCGTTGTTGCCCCACTTTCATTCAGTAAGAACGATTCATATCTAAATTTAGCTAATCAGAAGTATTAGAATCTTTTATTTGCTTAGAATTATTTCGTAGTGTTTGGAAGGGTGGATGTGAAAGCGTATGTACGTGGAAAAATAAGTTAAAAGTGACAAAAACATAGAGTAACTTAACCTAAAATGTTCAAAGCTTCAGTCAAAGCCCCTGGTACAACCATAACAGTTAAGAGGTTATAAAAACGAACAAGAACTGTATTGCAGCGACAGGAAAGATTTATATCGAACCAGAAACTTCGAGTTTCTTCACCCTCTGACCACATATTTTGTGGAACCTTTTGTTGACAAGACAAAGATCCGACGCATTCCTGGGGAAGAGCAACGAAGGTGCAAATATGTTCCTAATTAAGTACATCCGACGTGAATGATGAGCTTTAAGTATAAACATCAAATGTTTGCTGAAGCCAATGAAAGCGTACGGAAATATGAAAGTTGTTTATGTTAATACGTTACAGATGGGTAAATCTCATCACGTGTCAGTTCATAATTGGGTCAGCATGCAATAAGGCCGACCCACAGACTTCTTAGCAAGAAAAGACTTCGAAAATAACTTCACACGGCTTCATGTGTACCTGCGTGGGATGATAGGATGAGACGAAACAATTGTGACGTAAGGGAATTGTGGCGAGAATGTTGAGCAACAAGTGATTCTAAACTAAATAATAATTTTGACATGCAAGTGAATGAAACTTATTTAACTGGAATTGTATACACTAATCGTGATATACAAGCAGAGCTCTATGCTGCCGCTGAGTTACAAGTGAATATGACTCGTAACCATCAACCACGAGTTCCTCTTTCCAAACAACTTTTTCACCAACCCCAACCATCGTAACTTGAAGAGAGTTAGAACCCTTTCCTATTCTTAAATTGTATTCTATTTCGTATACTCATAGAGGCATTAAATTATCATATACGGATTATCACCTGGTCATTCTTTTGTTTTGTACAAATGACCTTCAGGCTATTGTGTTGTTTAGTGAGTGTCGCCAACTGTATCCCACAAATAGTTGAAAATCAATTTATCACACTTTAGATTCGGTTAACAACCAAAATGGCACTCCATTTCCATTTGACAACTGTGCTTTTAACAAATGTTCTTTTAATAATTAGTGTATTTCTCCAGAAGAAAAGTTATTTATTAATGTTAAATAATGTTAACAATAAAAAATGTTATTTGAGATTATAAACTGATTCTCTGCCATAACAAGAGAAGATCAAAATACAAATTCTTGCTTTCGTTTTCCTCAGTTGGCAGTGAAAGTCGATTACACTAATCTAAATGAATATGTTTTAGGATATTTTTATAGAATGTAACATTTTCTGGTCAAATCTTTGTAATATAGTATTTAAATTCATGTTTTATTTATGAAATAGTCCAGATAAATATCATTCGACCATCTGATCTCAGACGTCTGGATATTTACCTGTGACGATTCTGAATAATTTGTCGTGAGAAATAATATCCATAAATTTGAACTTTTTTAAAACATCTCTACAGTGTTGTTTATTTTTACTTAATCTTTAATAGCTAAGAAATAAAAAAATGTACATCTAAACTTGCTTGATATAAAATTTCCTCCGAATAAAGGACTTCACACGCCATTTCAGGAAATTCAAGATACAAATTTATTTGTTATATAAACATCTTTAATATGACATTTTAGTAGAAGTCTTTAAAAAGATATTTGGAGAAGGTAAAAAAGTTCGAAAACATTCCTTATGAAGCGTAGTTTGAATAGGGAGATTTTCTTGAAAAATCTTCGTGTTGAACTTTTAGAAGATATAAGTAAATAATTAAGCTCGTTAGATCCCTTAAGGATCTTACGTAGGAGTAGCTCAGTTATTAGTCTCGCTGGGAACCATTTCGCCTAATTTTTATGTTTAGAATAACGTTTCGTTTCGTTCGTTTGGCTCATGGCCTATTTCCCAATTCTCTTCATATGCTAGTTCTGATGTAATCAAATCCATTTATGATACTAATGTAACGCTACTTGACCCACAAATGCACTGTCACCTTATGGTGTAGTGTTTTGACTTGCTCATTGTCTTATTAGTTCTCTTCACACAATCCTATTTCTTACAGTTTGTTGAACGTGTCACTCCACCGTCGATCTCTCTTCCGCTTGACTGTGTACATAAGGGTCACACATGTGTCCATTGACCCTCGCTCAGTCTCAAGGTGTGCCCTCCCCACTTCTACTTGGTCTGCAATATCCTTTATTGCTACCACTCTGAAGAATCACTGAACCCAAATACTAAGTTTTGTATTCACCCAACTTTTCATTTTTGAGTTATGCTGTTCAGACATAAACGGACACTCTCAAAATGCTTTTTCTATGCAGGGGCTTCACAATATACATGTCCGGTGAAACCCCGATATCGATTTTGTGCGGAGTGCAATACCTTCCCAAACTTTTAGATTCATGGTAGTGAAAATAAAAATTCAGTTAGTAGATTCATGGAATCTGAAACCTGAATGTGTCAGATGTAATAGAGAGCGGATAAGAAATACGGGAGTAGGAACAAGGACGCAAGTGGTAGTCGCCGCAATGGCAGCACAAGTAGCGAAGTGAAGACGGGCAAGTCATACACTAAGGCTCAACAACAATCGCAGGACAAATATAGTAACGATGTGAGACCCAAGAGGAGAGAGGGGGCCGAGGAGGTCGAACGAGATGGGTGGACGAAATGAAGAGGAACACTGGCAGCACCTGGTCCAGGACAGCGAGGAATCGCAGCCCACGGACATCTGCTCACCAACTAATGACCGAGTGCCAAGGAAGATGGGACATGTCTGAATACGACAGTAAAAAAGTGATAAATGTCAAACAAATGAGAACTAGTGTCAAGTGTCAAAAAAGTGAGACTCAAGCCCAGAGGGCAGAGGAATGATCAAAACTAAAAATAAGTATAAGCAAACGTAGGTTAAGACAAAGACAGGGAATTCCACATTTATAGCTCAAATTTGGGAAGTAGGTCTGGGTGGCTCAGTTGGTTAGAAGCTGGCCTACTGATCCCAAGGTCTGGGGTTGAAATTCGGCCCAGACCGATGGTTTTATAAGTGTGTTTAAAAACAATAGCTCCATGTCAGTAGGTTTGCTGGCATGTAAAAGAACTCCTGCGGGATGAAATTCCGGCGCACCGGCGGTGCTGATATGATCCCGGCAATTGACAGAGTCGTTAAACAATACGTTTTTTTTTTCAAATATGGGAAGAGTATACCGAACTATCCTTTGTTGCCCCTTGCCATATAGGAATTAAGCGCTTTTATTATTATTATTATTATTATTATTATTATTATTATTATTATTATTATTATTATTATTATTATTATTATTATTATTATTATTATTATTATTATTATTATTATTATTATTATTATTATTATTATTATTATTATTATTATTATTATTATTATTATTATTATTATTATTGACAAGCTCTGGAGTCAATTTGCTTGACTTTTAGCTAATTATATTTATATACAGATATTTGAACTGTTCAGAAAACAAAGTTTTGTGTCTTCTCTCAAAATCGGAGTAGTTAGAGAAAACTTAACTGTTATTCACTAGATAGAATAAGATGTGTATTAAAGTCCATTCATAAGGCTTTTACACTTCCTATTTGTATATTAAACTCCGAAGAAGTACCTATTTAATCTGATGTCATCATTCCTATCTCCAAAAGGGTCCAAAGGCATCAACATTTTGTTGCAGGAGCGCATTGAGTTGGAATTCGCTTATAAGTTTTGCATTCCCATTAAATTGTATGTTCGGTTTTATAATTATTTACGCAACTAGTGTATAATCTGACTCACTGTGACATGAGTATTTGTTTATCGAGTGAGTGAAAGGGAACGCGCTAATTTTTACGAGTGTCACGATGAAAACATTATACCGTGTTACAACGTTTTATTCAATTTCAGCATTAAAATATGTAAAAATAACTAATAAATTCACTAAACGAAAAACGATGTGTTAGGGATCACACATGTAATATGCTTGTTAAGCAGATGTTTCATTTGTTTCAACACTTACAGAGGAAAATGGAAGGTAATGATAAAACTATTGAAAATATGGAATGTATTCCACTTGGCATTTTGAACGACGCCAAGAGTGCTGAGGGTTTATTAATAAAATTCCAGAAAAATCAAAAGATGTTTACGAAAAAGAATGTAAAAGTTTTGTGGGTGGAGAAAGGAAAAATGTATTAGCTTGACTAATGAAACCACATTAATGGCATACTTTTCAGAGCGGGTATTTATGCAGGTTTTCTTACAGGCACATTAGAGAAAATTATGTTGTATCACCGATGACGTGATTCTTGTCTTGTTGACATAGTAATTAAGTAATTCATTTTCTGGCACTGGTACCAGAAAATATGGTAATTTCGCACGATTTATGTCGTCATAATAAACCGTTTTAATACTAGGATTGCATAAAAAATATTGTATAAATAATAAAAGTAATTTTTTCAGGCTGCTCGTTTTAAATGTATGTTAAATAAATACTCTAGGATTTCTTCTTTATCTTCTTCTGTCTTCAATGATTAGGCTAAAGCCTGTTTCAGTCTCACATCTTTCCACCTCTTTCTGGGTCTTCACATAGATCAATCTTCTTGGTCTGAAATTCAAAATTTTCATGGGAATTCTATTGGGTTATATTCGTTGTATATGAAGACTAGGGTTTCCCAATGAAATTTCTTTATTCCTTTGTACTGCGGAAAGTGTGCAAATAATTTTCGAGATATTAGTTTTATTGGTTTGTGTTTTCAAGTACTTTTCTCAGATATAAAGTTATTTTTTTTTTTTTTTTTTTTTTTTTTTTGTTCTGGTCATGCAAAGAGAATGGAATGTTAATGCCATCACATAGATGGCTTTTAAAAGACCTGACTATCGCTTAAGCCTACTGTATTCACCTATTGGTATTGTAGGTACACAGGGCACACATAGTAATAGACATCGAATTTTTTATGGTCTTTAGGGGCATTTATAGGGCATGTCTTCTGATACTGGTCTCTACCAGTTAACCCCCTTCCCTTTCAGTTGAGGGAGGTGGCTACACCTATCCGTAATTAGCCAGTGAGTTGACAACACCAGCATAGGTGCAACTCTATTGGTTTGATACAGAACACAAGGCGTGATACGGCGACAGTTTTGCCAAGAAAATGAAAGCATGACGTAATAAGGTACCCTACAAACGGTAATGAATGAGGTGTCCGCAAGAAGGCAATGCTGATTTCTTTCCGTACTGTCTGCACGTATAAAGAAAAATGTAGTAAAACCATTCCCACAAACGCTATCTCTAATGATATGAAGTTGTTGGAAAAATAAGTGTTTGTAAGAATAGTATGTACAAGAGTGAGTAGAGAAAGTGGCCTGTTTGCAATACTTAGGCTTTCTCTAACGATACAAATGAAGTACATAACAATTTCAGCATATGCCTAGACCTAAACGATAAATAACATGTGTGAATAGGCTTTTAAACCACAAAGCCAGAACTGCTGCTTGTTTCTTGGAATTGTCGGAAGGTCACACACAAATGGCAAGTGTCGTCAGGTGCTGAAATTGCCCGAAGCAAAGAGGAACAGGGGTTCTTGTGAGAGTTGGCTGGTACACAGCGGGTATGCGGCAGGTTGGGGGCTCCCGTATTCATGTCGGCAGTCTTGTAGTCCATTCTTCTGTTCGCGATGGGGGGTAACAGCGCTACCAGGGCCACACAAAATACACACATTGCTTCTATACAAGCCGCCCGCCGCTTAATTAATTCTTCGGCATTTTCACTTCGCTGTTATTGATTCCTCTTTCAGAATTATAAAAATTCTGAAGTTATGCTCATGATACATCATAATCAATGAAGAAATAAATGTACTTGCTTTTTTTCCTTGTGCTACATGCAGTATCAGCCAAATACTGCTTTGATCTACATTGTCAATAGCTAAATAAAGCAAAAGTGGCTGAATGCACTAGAATACCTGATAGTAATGAGTGCTTAATTATACGAAATGGAAGGGAAGTGATTACATTAATTTAAACGAGAGATAGATCTCGATATTTGGAACACATTTTGTATCTTACGTTTTTGTCTCTGACCATTTCCTAGGGAAAGTGTTAGACCTGTTTACATCCGGAAACCCGGTCATTTCCCTGACCAACCTCAACGCAACGTTGTCGACATAATTATTTCGAAACCCTATGTGATGTCCCATAATTACTAGCTAAGCTATGTCAGAAATAAGTTACTCTAAGCATTTTGCAGGTAACTAACTGTTAACTTTGTGCATTCTTGTGGAATTAGGCATACAATTTGGAACAAAAACCATTTATTTTTTCGAAATCGGCTTTTCAAAGTACAAAATGCCATTCGACTTTTTTGTTTGTAATGCTTCTATGAAGCACATATTAGAAGGAATGTACGAGTAACTTCCCTTCCATCCTCTATAGGTATTTTGAATACTCGTGACATTTCCGCACACTTTTCCAGGAACTACTAATGACCCTTCTAATAAAATTGCAGGCACTAAGGGTTGAAATATTTAACTGTTTATATCTTCACATGTATTTATTTTATAATTAAACTACATTTTACATTAAAATATGAGAAGTACTACCTTAAAATGACCTATCAATTGCAATCACAGAGAGATACTATTCATATAAACGCACTTCTTTTAATTGCTTACCTTCGTCATGGTAAAACATTTGGCTGGAAATGATTTCAACTTTAATAGAAATAATTATCTACGTGCTTTTACTTATAAAAGACAGTAAGGTGTTACAACTCTGTATTGTTTGTTGTGACTTATGAGGCCATTGAGATTTCTGTGAAATGACTCCACTTAAACTCAGGAAAATGTGAGTAAATATATAACAATTTCTTCTTGTTCTTCTTCCTTAACATGGATTAGACCTTTCGACCTGTTCCGAGGCTAATCAAACTGCTCTCTTCACCTCACTCTCGTGCCCTAATGACTTAGTTGTCGACGGGGCCTTAAACATCACCACTCACCACTCACTCACTCACGCACGCACGCACGCACCCACTCACTCACTCACTTCATCTCACTCACTCACTCACTCACTCGCTCACTCACTCAGGGTCGTCCGATGTCTCTTTGTTCTAATGGTTTGTAAAATAGTGCTTGCCGTGGCGCTCTGGAAGGTTCCATCCTCTTAACGTGTTCATTCCACTTGGTCTAATATCTTAATTTCTTCCACAATGTTTTCTTCCTCTAATTCTTCTCTTATGCATAGGTATCAACATTCCGGAGTCGATCTTTAATAGTAACAGCCAATAAGGAGCTTAAAAATCTCATTTGAGGTGGCTCCAATCTTGATTTTTCCTTGTTTTTATTTACCCATGTCTCACATGTATATTTTAACGAGGGTTTGGATACCATTCTATACAGAATGGAAGGGAAGTCATTATATTCCTTCTAATATGTGCTTGATAGAAGCATTGCAAACAAAAAGCTCTGATGGCATTTTGTTCTTTGATCAGCCGATTTCGGAAAAATAAATGGTTTTTAATCCAACTTGGATGCGAAATTCCACAAGAATGTACAAAGATAACAGTTACTTGCAAAATGCGTAGAGTAACTTACTTCTGACATAGATTCGGTACCTAGTAATTATGCGACATCTTACAGGGTTTCGAAATAATTAATCACTTCAAAGATGTGAAGGAATACTCCAAGAAGTTAATACCTCTTCACACGTGCGGTAAGTCGACAACTTTGCGTTGAGGTTGGTCAGGGAAATGAGCTGGTCTGGCGCTTTCAGTTTCGCTTTCGCTATAATGTTTTGGGAGCTAACGTACACTCGCACAGTAAATACAAAAGGACAAGGCAGGGTATTTGTTTGTGTTCTCAAGAAACACCGTTACTGTATTTATTTACTGAGCTAGCCAAAGTGATACCCGCACAATCTGCAGTGCTGCCAGCTTGTTTTCGAGAAAACTAAAATATCTCCGTGGGAAATGGTCAGAGACAAAAACGTAAGATTTAAAATGTGTTCCAAATATCGATATTTATCACTGGTTTAAATTAATGTAATGACTTCCCTTCCATCCGGTATAATCTTAATTTAAGATCCTTCCCCATATTCCTTTAAAAATGTCTTTTTATACACCCACTGATTTTACGAGATTTTGACATTTTCTTCCATTTCTGTCTTTCTATTAATTACTGATATATTATATCCCCAATATTTAAAGGTACACACCTGGTCAATTATTTGTCCTATTATGATTTTTGCACGAAATTGCTTTTTTTCCTATCATAGACATTAGTTTTGTTTTTTCTCCCACAATTTCCATATTATATTATTATCTCATTCAAATTTAATACTGATGTCTGCATAGCTTCCTCATTCCCAGGCAATAACAACTGATCCTCTACAAATATAGCTGTATCAAGATTGGTATTATTTCATTTAAAGTTGTTTTGAGAAAGTTACTGTTTTAATGAACTCTGTTTCTCTAAACACATTTTTACCTACATCTAATGATTTTCTAGTTAAATAAAGTTGTCTAAAAGGTACCCAGTAAATAATAAATAGGGCTTTAAGGCTCTCGCAGAAAATTGTATTTCTCAGATTAATGGCACTAAGATTAATTTCAATGAAAATCATTAGAGAACTTTTTGAGGGGAGAAACGAAAATTATTCCGTGTGAAAGCTAATTTCAAGGAAAATGTTCGCTTAAATCTTCGTATTAAAAAACTCCAGCACAAGAGTCCATGAAGGACCAAGACTTACCGCCCGGCCGCTACGTCCCTCACCTCTGCCCACTGCAGGCGTCAGCGTCCCGAGCACTCCCGGCCAGTTATGCGGCCTTCACGACCTGGGGTAGCTATTTCTCCATCAAGCAGCTCCGTGACCTAACGAGGCTGAGTGTACCCCGTGTCAGACCTCCCAGCGGGGGAAAATTCCCATGCCGGTACCCGGGATCGAACCCGGGCCCTCCGCACCAGAGGCAAGCGCGCTACCACTGCGCTACGGAGGTGGTCAATTTTCGTATTACAGCCTTAAAATATGCAGAACTTAATTACAAAGTTTGATATTCCTCTACTTTTCATTTTTAGTTATGCTATTTAAAAACACAAGCAAACATGGAACTTTTTCTAGAAACGATTTTCTTTCATTTATTTGAGGAACATCGAAACATGTATTTGTGGTTAAATTTTGGTATGTGACGCAACACCTTACCTTATACCTGTTCAGATTTGTGACTAATTAAATTTTTTTTTGTTTAATTGGTTCATTTATGCCTCACCTTTTGTTACCTTTGAAACATATTGGCTATCGGCAATGGTATTAACTCGTATACACTTATCATTGGGTTTCTGGTTTTTCTTTGGGTCTTATACATTAGCTCAGACACACATTCATACCATCCAAAAGGTCCCGAGTTCGAATCTTGGTTAGGGGAGGCATTCGGATAAGGTTTTTCCGGAGCTTTTCCCTAATCCTGAGAAGGCGAGTGTCTGGTAACTTTAAGCTCTATGGACGTCGGGCTCATTTGAGCATCATTTCTCCCATTTCATTCATCCGATATGACGCTACGTTGGAGAACGGCAATAAAAAATATAAATAAATAAAAAGAAACAAAAAAGAAACATACTTCCGGACTCTGGAAAGGAAAGTCATTTGAAATACAGAGTTAAGCATTGCAGCATTCCAGGCTATGGCTGGGATATGAGTTTTTTTGCGGAAGATGAGTGGTGCTATTGAGAGAAAAACAATCCCCCTCCCCCACCCCTTCAATCCCTTGCTTCGGAATCATTAGCGTTAGGACCATGTTCCAGGAAACTCAGATCCAATTGTGCGGATATGTCACAAATTTCCTTCTGTACGAGAATGCCTTTATGCAAAATTTTCTATTTTAAATTGCAATGACTTAATTCAAAACCTCGTACATTCACATGAATTTCTCTATCCACTACTGTTGATTTTTATATACCTAACTTCTAAAAACTATTGTTGCAAAGGCTTATGCTTGTGTGTAATAGGTACTTTTAATTCAAAACGGTAGCAAACATTTTTACAGCAATTATTATATTTCGTTGTAGGTACAAGGGGTATATTCGAAACCTAACTAATATTCAAATGTTTCAAAGCGAGACGCTATTTGCTGGCCTTAATATTCTATACTCTTCCATGACATTGTGACAAATCACTGAAAAGCACAGCACTTTAAAAAATAATGAGGTATTGAAGGGCTTAAAACAATAACGAATATTTCGGAAATGCCTGATGTAAACCTGAATAAATTGTGATTAAGTTAGATTTACAATCTTGATAAATATTTTTCCATTTCTTATGGGTTTTTTATTTGGTTTAGTTCTTTTTTACAACCTGCGTTTCATCCTGTGGGTATATAGCAGAATACTTAATCTCATACACATGCTTATGAAATTAGTATTAATCTAATGTGTTAAATATTTCATGTATAAAATAATGGGTTAGCCATTATATAAAACTCCTTCCTTCATAAACTCTTTCCAGGAAACTCAACATTTACATTTTATTTATCATGTAAATATCCTAAATATGTGGTATTTTAATCAAAATCGCTAAGGCATCTTTCATGAAAATAAAAATATCAATACTTTTTCTACGAAAAGGGTAGTTGGGGTGGAGGGATTTTCTTGTACATCTTAGTGTTGGATCTTTGAAAGATGCCGAACTTGGCGCTTATCCAACTTTTCGTTTTTGAGTTACGTTGTTGATACGAAGGTACTTTTTTTTATCCCGGGAACCGCAAAACGTGTATTTCCGCTGAAACAGCGGGGCATCCTTGGATGGAATACACTACTACCTCTATCTACTAAGTAAATGACATAGAAAGTAAAAAATGTGGACCAAACACGTTTTGTTTACGACTGGTTTCTGAACGATGTTCCTCATTCACCTTTTTGCAAATATTCTTGTTTCCAAAATCTGGTTGTACAGTTAGCAATTGGCATTATTTTCCTTTATGATGATAACACAAAGAAAATTATGTACGTCATTAAATCACACCTGCAATTACCTTCATTTGGTTCTATTCTATTCAAAGATGAATGTTTTCAATGTCATTTCATGAACGATTAAGAACTTGCAAAAAATACGTATAATGGGTGGCCTTATCCAGCCAGTATTATTTTATATTTCGTGTATATACTATCTTGAAGAAACCTAAGTGGTTTACTTCAAAAGCAGCAATACCTTTATATTAGTTTTAATTTCGTTTTTAATTTACCTAAACTTTGAGTTTCCCAAGCATTCACTCTCGCATTCGTACTCCTGGACTCTAATAATCGAGTCCAGTAGCTAATGTTAGACCGCAGAAGAAATCTCAAGAATCGAGTTATTAAAATACTAAGTTTAATGTAGATTCAATTGGATCAGATGATAAACATTTTGTTGTATAAGAAACCCTTCTCAAGATGAAATTCGGAGGGGGAAAAGGGTCCTTAAATCATCATCATCATTAATATTATTATTTAGCACAGTAATTTTATTCTGTAGGTGCTCATTTGCAGCACGAAGTAATCTCCTGAACACATAATAGAACGCTTTTTTTGGTGGGGGGAGGGTGATTTTTCAACTAGGGTGATAGTGTCCTTGGAAACTGAGAAGGCAAATTTGAACCACTTGAAGGATTTTAGCCATCTGATTTAACTGGGTAGAATTTCCATCAATCTGTTGTGGAACACGAAATACAAATGTTTATTTTAAATTAAAGTTATCATTTCTTGAAATGCCAGAGTCAGACCAATGTCTCTGGTGGTTCGGAATTTTAAGCCCCTTAATTCTATTTATCAGTAGGTAGATATAAGCTACCTTCATCATCTGTGCGGGTGGGAGATGTGTGAAATCAGATGCAGATCCAATTTAGATCTTGACAATGTAGCGAGACATTAACAGAAGTAATGCGTAAGTTTTGATTTTTTAAAAAATGACTAAACGATTTTGTCTAGAATACGATTTGTTTAAGATATTTGCATGACAAATAACATGTACATCTTGAAACTTCTAGGAATGCCCTGTGAAGTCCTTTTCATTCAGAAGGAATCTTGTACAACTGTCGATAAAGAGCAAACTAGAAGAGATAGGCAAAAAACGTAGATCTCTTTGAAGCAAATAATTCATTCCAAACAACTTTTGTGGTATCAGTATTCTTTGCGTTAGCTTTGAATTTTTCAATGCCTTTGTCAGCTTTTAAAGTGTTGTCGCCATTCCATTGTTTCTCGCGATGTCATGGAAAAAGCGTGAAATTTCAAGCTAACTACCCATTCTGTATTGCTCTTGTACCTAAATGTGTAATGCAATATTTCTGCTAAGATTTATCTATCAAGCTGAAGTAGATATACAAATATGTTTTGATAGTACTTGCCTAGTTATATAACAAACGGTAGTGGGTAGAGAAAATAATGTGAACGTAAGACCATATTTTTGTGGAAATGAGGGGGTGTAATGTAACTATTTTCGGCCACAAACGACTTAGCATGGAATTGAACTCGTTCTGTTCAGTCATCATGAGTGTGTGTGGTGTGCGTTTGGACAGCCCTGGCAGAGCACGGCATGGTTCCATGTCGGTTGCATTCTGAAGAAAGAGTGCGAGGGGACTCTTGTACTGCTACCGCTGCTATATTGTGACTTTGCTGAAACCTAATCCTCCCCAATAAACTCGGGATTTATGAGCTCACGGCGCTGCGATGTAACTCAACACGAGTCAAGTGTCGCTTGCTCGCTACGCGCCATTAAGTCAAAAGTAACAGTATTTTAAATACCATAACTACTTCAACACATCGTATTCAGTGTTATGAGCTTAGCCTCACTCAGTTAATGTTTTCCGTTCTTTTGAAACAGCTGAAATGAGTTTTCTCAGAAGAATCGCAGGAGTAACGTTAAAGAGACCAGAGCCGGAGTGAATATATGAGGAACGAATTAAACAGACTAAATGAGAAGATAAACACAAATAAATACATTAGATTTCAACATGTAACAAGATAGATTTCCAAAGAAGATGTTAAATTGTATACCGAGTGGAAGGGAACTTATTATAGTCCTAATATATGCTTCATAGAAGCATTACAAACAAAAAAGTCTGACATTTTGTCCTTCAATCGTGATAATCTAGCATTAAACGGCTTGGTTTTAATGCTAGGACTGTATTAAAGTTCTTAATTCTTGTTTTTTGCTTTTTTCGAAATTCCTTTGAGATGGATTTATATGTACTTGCACCTAACAAAATGCTTCATATCCCAAGTTTATATTTACCTCATTTCCTATTCAAATAACCACACTTTTTGTATAGTCATACCACGATAGGGTTGTGTATGACGACAATTTTACGAGTGCGAAGCAGGAAAAAATATCCCAAGTATGAAAATCTGGAGTGGTATTTGTTTAGAGTATTCCCGAAATAATTAATAATTCACTTATTTAATACTGTTTAGCATTAATAATGATTTGAAACTAAACAACTTACGAGCTACAATACCATTCACACATTTTAATTAAGATTTATTTTCAGTTGGCACTACGACTAATCCAGCAGCTGTGGGAACACCAATAATTTTACCGTTTATACCAGGGAAAGAGGAATTTACCTACCTATATATAATGAATATAAATGAACGAATTTGCGTTAGCAGACTATTCATTAAAAGTAGGTGTGGTATTTTAAAATTACGTTTGACTTCCCCTCTTCAATTAAAACATCAATGCCCTCACTAGAACATTCGTCAAATGTTTTGTCTGCCATTTTGGAATGGCCCGCCAATTGTTTTTACTGCGCATGGATACTTCAGATGTTCAGAAACATAAGAAAAGCAGGAGGCGAAAGAACCAAAGCGATAATACCACGACCAGGTGGTGATTATCCGGTATGAGTAGAATAGCATGAGTCAATTCACTACTACTTTTAAAAGCTAACAAACAAATGACGCTAGAGTTTATATTTTACTAAGTATGATGACAGCGCTATAACATCTAGGAGCAGATTTAGTTTGTTGGTGTTGTATTCTTTTGATGTGAGGTGGACGGACTTTTATACGGGGGAAGGGTTTTCATTTCTGGGCAAGCTGACACGCTCATAGCACAAAGCAAGTTGTGTTGCATATAGCCACATACACCCGCTTTGTTTCACGAGTTACACCATCAAACTTTGTTGCTTGGTACAGCGGGAGCCTTTACTTTGACACTGGCCAGGTATTTCAACCCTCTCTACCTCTGTAGTTGACACGTTGCATGCAGGATTTCCTCCTTCCTACTACTGGAAACAACTAATTCTTTATGCTTTTCTATCACAAATATTTTACTGAAACTGAATCTGTTCTTTTGCCTCATCTGCCCATCCTTTAAGAAACATTTGCATTTTAATAATAGTAATAATAGTAATAATAATAGTAATAATCATAATTATAATAATCTCCACTGATCCTTATACATCCATTCAATTTCTTCCAGTCCTCTTACTCTCATTCCAGTTCTTGTTTCCCGCATCCATAAGTTTCGAGGTCTTCCTCTTCTTCTTATTTCTCTTCCTGGTGGACTTCATTTCAAAACCTTTCTCGGTAATCTATCTTCATTCATTCCTCTAATATGCCCGTAACATCTCAGCTATTTATATCTTACATAATCTAATATTCAGCTCTTATAATTCAGTATTTCTTTTATAACAGTATTTCTTAGTTATTCCAATTTTGAACATTTCGCTGAGCTTCTTAGAAAATCTATTTCCATCGACAAAATTTTTGATTCTCAATTGTTGTTATATTTCCATGTTTCAGCTCTATTTGCGACAGTAGTTCTCACTATTGTATTATGTATTTGCAATTTATTCTTTCTACTTATATGTATGCCCCATAGGATACTATTCACATTGATGTTATAATTTTGCCTTTATTGTTTCTGTTCTTAATGTCATTTTCTTGTTTATATTCTTTCTTTTCTTCCAGAATTAAATCTTTGATTTCTGTTCCACATCCCATATAAAACGGTTTTTTTTTTTTTTTTTTTTTTTTTTTTTTTTTTTTTTTTTAGATTTATTTTCAGCCCCCATTTATCATATTCTCCTTTGCTTGATTACCCTCCCCTTACGTAGAACCTACACTCCAATAGGAGTTAAAAGCCAGTGTCTTGGGACCTCTGGCACTTGTTTGTACGAATATATTGGGTGGAAAATGTTTCGAACTGGGTATAGTGCATACTAAAAACATAGATTTGAGAAAAGTTCAAAATAAATGTTAATTTAAGTTGGTGTACAACGGTTTTAAAACTTGTAGATTTGACTTCAATTGGAGAGAGTTACTTTTTTAAAACTCAATAACCTTGGTTTAAAAAGGTCTTAAGCTGATCATCTTAACCGCTGAAAAATTGATAGAATAGAAAGTGAAGTTATTCATAAGAAGATGGTTGCCGTTAGGGCTTGCTTCAGTGGGATTATGAAGGTTGAGTTAAGAACGCCGCCGCCGCCGCTGCCTGTATTTAAAAGCACCGGTGTGTTGTAAAGGAAGCCCTCAAAGAACTCCTCCCCCGCACAAGTAGCCAGGTCGGCTAGAAGGTACCTTGTTTACAGGCAGGGAGGTTTTTGTGGCACACAATAATTGAAAGCGATATCTGCGGGCCTAGCTACCCTTGCCAACAAAGGGGACCATCAGGATGCCAACTTAGGCTATCTTCACCATCAGAGTAATGAAGTAGATACTACAATAACATCTTGCTGAGATGTCCCGCGTCTTCCTGGGACCGATTTGCGCGGCAGATACTACTTTGTTTACTACTCACGGACACAAATGGTCTTTTCTTTATTTGTCCTCGAAGAATTGAGACCGTTTCAGCGTCTTTTACGCTCCACTAGGAAAACAACCTACATACCTACCTACCTCAGTGTTTGGAAATGAAAGGGCGACAAAATAGGAAAATTCTCTAGAAAATTGAAACCGCACTTTATTTTCTGTTGCTTTTTAACAGATTTATCCTCAGCAGTGACGTGTCAATAGGGTGGGCGATGGTATAGGGTCCCAAGCCATTTGGGCTGCTAACATTGCCTAGATTTGAAAAAAAGTTTTGTCAAGTGCAGAAGATTACAATATTCATTATTGAAGAATCACAATTAATGTTACCCTAATTGTCCCTTTATACTTCCTGGTTTTCCACCCAGTCTATGTGTGTTTCTGTGTGTTTGTGTTTGAGAGAGAGGGCCAAATGTAACTCAATAACGAAACATTTCAAACGCTAGTCAGGTGTCTTGGAAGGATAGAAGGCAAATATTTTGATGGAATTCTCGCCATGTAAAACAAAGTTTTACTGAAATCTAACACCTAAATATAATAGGAGCCCTAAACTGGGATGCGGGAAATTTTTCTTTAACAAGAATGATTTCCTATCGTCTACAGCAGCAATGTCCAATGTCTAGCCATGGGGCTCGTGATGTATTTTTGTGTCGTCCTTCATAAGCAATTGTTTACTCCGAGGATTTCTACTATTAGCTAAAATTTCAATTTCCTTCCGAATATCTTCCCAATACACACGAATGAAGTATGTTTTTGTGCACCTATTCATTACTTCCCTAACCAGTACTTTCGTTTTTTCCTCTCCAAAGAAGGGTACTTGCCCTAGCAGTGGTTGTGATGGCGCCCGCGCCTCCTTAGGCATGAGTTAAATGTGTCCGAGCACTGAGAAAGTTGGACAGCACTGCTCTACAGAATCTGTCGTATAAATTATGCGTTTTGGTTCACGCCTCAATGATAAAAACTTTGAAAACCTAAGAATATAAAAGAGGAGTGAAATTAAAAAATAAAGAATGATTAGTTCATCTAAGTAAAATTAGACAAATGCCTTTCCTCCGCCAAAAAATCAAATCTCGCCCGAATTTGTCTTAAACTTTTTTTCAAAGCAATGGTTTCTTAGTGTATAACTATATGTCTGACTCTTATGCTGATTATTAACATGTTTTATTAGTTTTTTAACGTTTCATTTACAGCCACTTTTGACATAAGTTATAGGTATCAGCGGTTTTTTAGCTTTGGAACAATTGTTCAAAATCATTGACGTTCATCAGCGGTGTCAGTCTTTGAATTTATATTAATTTTGATTATTACGTTAAATTCTCTCTCTCTCTCTCTCTCTCTCTCTCTCTCTCTCTCTCTCTCTCTCTCTCACACACACGTATACACACATACACACATTCACACCCTCATTCATATTTTCAGACTCTAGGGAGCAGGGGAATAATACTGGATAAAGAAAAATGCCCACCCTCCGGGAATCAAACCCCTCTTGACATAATATTCAAGAATATTCATAGAAACCTTGCGTTTCTCAATTTGGAGGTCTTAGATTGATTCCCGGCTATTGCAGGAGATTTTTCTTATCTAGAATAATTCCCTATACCTACTGAAAAGAGTCTGGAAGTATGAATCGAATGTATTTAATTATACAAATTAATAACAGCAACGTTAAGAGAAGTTACAGTTCAGCGAGTAAAGTCACCATCAACTGTGTATCAAGTTAAAGCTACCGTTATAGCTACAGAAGTTATACAAAACAATAAACAACAAAACAACTCCCGTTCTTGGCTGATATGAAAGTAGCAGAAGAGTTACAAACAAAGATTGGAGAAAGTCCTTACTTCCTGCATTTTTATGCTAACGTAAACAATTTTATAGCCATCACTGGTGGTTTTCCTCTCGTAGAACTGTCATAACCTCTCGCATGCGATTGCTTAGGTTTCTGTGAAATTATTTGTACCTCAGCTTCCTCCAATACTCCAGTTTCCCCCGCCACTCATTCCACCAGTTGCTCCATTATCATCTTTCCAATCATCCATTTCGCCTGCATTTCATATCATCTTCTTCCTCACTATCATACCTGGTGCTTGGCTAACCACCCGCTTCCAGGTCTTCACTCTGTCCGGTCCATAGGTCCCTGTGCTCCCTCACAGGCATCTGACCCTAGGCATTGGCTTGTAATTCTTGGGGGTGTAAGTCCTACATGAGGGGAGGGTAATCAGGTAAAAAAAAAAGAAGAAAAAGAATCTTCTAATTCTGCATAAATATTGGTACTGTCACAGCCGCGGCACAGCTACCACCACGCAGAAACATCAGGGTAAACTTTGTGATTGCTTTGTGGGAAAACGAAGAGAGAAAGAAAACTAACACATCGAAGTGCATGCTTATGAAAGCACCAATTTCAAAACATATCCACTTATACTACCCCTAATAGCCTAAATTTCTGTTGAGATTTGGAATTTTTGGATAGGATGCACTATTTTATCAACTTATTATACCTGCGTAGGTAAGTTATACAGACTATTCCACTCATACATGACTGGGTTGAAATCAATCAATCATTCGCATAACAATTTCATATTTCAATCAATGACAACCTTCATTCTGCTTTTTTATGTTATGATCAGGTGACAGATCTAGCTGCACTGTGCTAAAGATACGAAACAGCTTACGTAATTTGACGCAACAGAGCGGCTATTTAACTGCCAAACATGGCCAACTGTCGCTTTGGTGAGGATCTAATGCTGATGAAAATATAATTCGAAGAGGGAAATCCCAGAACACAGAACGTATGTTTGGAATCAGTTTGACAAATGCTGTATTGAACGAAATTATAAATTACCAGCAGATACTCCAATTTCTGACATTACCATTTTAAAAAATTAAAGTATCAATATGAAAATGCATTCAATAAATTCAATAGCAATACTACTCAACGTATTTATTACCAGCCAAGTACACAAGTTTTGGAATAACAATCGAAAAACAAAAGATTAACTAAAAGTATACATAGAGTCTTTGATGTGTAAAATGGCATAGATCTCAGTATTTGCCAGTGGACGCTGATGCTACATGTTTCTTTAAAGAATTTCGTGATTACTATACAGTATTTAAATAATATTTCATAAGGTATATCAGGGGTCGGTAAATCTCCACCGGTTGATATCCTTCAAACACGAGTTCAAAGGTACACAAGCAGCGGTATAAACCGCATCGACACAACATAGCCGTTTCGAAACCATGAAAACCCAAAGGAATCTTCTTAAACATTTATGTATGTTGGCAATGTTAAAAAAAGAGTTCTAACACAAAAGGTTTTATGATCCCAAAGCAATGAACTTCAACTTTTTGTGAATCCTTTCACGTGGACATTCCTACAGTAAAACTACAATTACGAATTGAGGTTGTGAATTTACAAACAAACAAATTTTGAAATCACAATTACAAAATAAGGCTAGTAAAGGTTTATTTGGGCAATTGGATATGGCAACATTTTCTTCAGTAATATACTGGGCATGTTTAGCCCAACGCATATGTATGTGAGCAATCTTTTTTCTGAAGTGTAGTTTATAAAATCTGAAAACATATCGCGATTGACAGATAAAATCCTACATGTTCTTTTGACGTGAGTATATACTTGTAAATTAACGTTAAATATGTGTGAAACTGTAAAACTCTAGATAAAGTGAAGAATAAGATGAAAAATTAATGTTAACCTTCTCAATCTGAACAAATTGCGGTGTCATAAAATACAAAATGATTATCCGGGCTTGTGGGCCGTGGTCTAATGGAAAATATCCTTCCAGATGTTTCGTTCAAAGCTGCGTCAAACATCCTCAGTGATACGACCGTAGTACTCTACTACTCTCGGCGACGACTGATACGGAACCACAAGCCCGGGTAATCATTTTGCCTTCTCAGTTTGTATAAACATATTTGTATAAAGTCAAACGTGCGTTAGAGAAGTTCTTACTCCGCCACTGCGACTTCTGAAATCCCCTTGTTCGAACCGTGCATTATATATGTGCATGCCAGGTTGCGTTCCGGGATGTCACGATTCCTGCAATCGCGATGACCAATTTACCGATTTCTAAGCTACATCATTCTTTAATTCGTGAACTAGCCTCAATAAATGCAACTAGTGATAGTCAAATTCTCTGGATAAATTGACAATTCTCGTGGCGTTAAAACGATATGCATTTGTATGGACTTTTTTATTTCAAATCTCTTGGTTAGTATTAAGCTACAAATGTCAGTTTGGGAGCTTTCTTCTCTTATAGTGATATCTGTGAGATATTATCTTGCTGCTGTGCACGGAAATTGTCCAAACTTTTCAGATTTGGATAATTAAGAAATGTGTTTGTGAGAGGACGATCACAAGCAAGCAAACTGCCTCTTGTCCTCTCGCGATACTATGTAGAAACTTGAAGCTGGCAAGCGAAGCAATTCGAGTGTAAAATTTCCAGTTTAAACAAAGGGCAACCCCCGCCTGAAAGCTAACCTGCAAAGACAGCTGCCTGCCTGCTTCAAGAAAAACCTCCTCTGACAAACTTCATTTTAACTCGTTTCTCTTATTTTTTCCCTTCTTCTTTGTTCTAAGAAGCACGCCCAGACTCGGAAAAAGGAGAAAAATAACATGAGGAGGGGAAGCGGAAAGGAGGAAGTTACTTTGTTATTTTTAGTGCGGGCTTATTTATTATTTTCATAATTAAAGGAGAAGAGAGAACATGATGCTACCTGTTCTACTCGCCCGAGGTGGTTGGGCGCACATCAAATAAACGTGCAAACTTACCGCATTTGTTAATAAACACGCTATTTTATGGCTTGGTCTTTCTTCAAGTTAATTTCTTCTTCAGTGCACCATTACTACAACCAAGAAAACGCTTCAAAGGCAGTCTCACGATTTCTCAGTTTTATAAAATTCCAACTCGGAAAGTGAGAGTTATTTTGCTTGAGAGACTGACTATAATATTTAACGTTCACATGTATTTCTCTGTCCATTTCACCAAATTCATACCTGTTCTGGTCCATTTTTGTTTTAAGTTATTTTTACGGGCGTGCGGCGCCGTGTCTGAGCTATTAGAGCGTTCGCCCAACACCAAGACGTCCCGGGTTCGATCCCAGCGACCCACGTGTGGTATTCGTGGTCGATGAAGCGGCGTCAGAGCGGGTGTTCTTCGGTTTCCCCCGCCACTCATTCCACCAATTGCTCCAATCATCAGTTTTGCCTGCATTTCATATCATCCTCTTCCTCACTGTCATACCTGGTGCTTCGCTGACCACCCACTTCCAGGTCTTCACACTCCCCGACAGGCGTCTGACTCTAGGCACTGTCTTGTAAGTCCTAGGGGGTGTAAGTCCTACATAAGGGTAGGGTAGTCAGATAAATAAAAAATAAGTTATTTTTACTTTCTCTACTCCATATAGTAAGTAGGGGAAGTATTGTATTCGACCCAAAGTTTCGATTTTGAGATTTCACCGGATATATATGTTTTGAGGCCCCCTGAATCCAAAAAGAGCAGTTTTAAAAATAAACATCCGTGCGCGCGTGTGTGTCTGCCTTTGAACAGCATAACTCCAAAACGAAAAATCAGTTAAACACTAAAGTTTGTGTTTAAGTTTAACATCTTTCAAGGATGCGACACGAATATTTTGAAGAAAATTCCTCCACCCTAAACATAGTAAAAGGTAGAAAGGCCAAAACTGATATACTTGATGGAGTTATGAAAGATTTCGAAATTATGAAAAAGGATGGAAACAACTAACGAGTGACAAAGATGGACAGCTGTTGTCCAAGCGGTTAAAACCCACCCGGGGTTATAAAGCCAAAGAAGAAGAAGACATCATTAGTAGGTTTCGAACCTTTATGCAGCTATCGCGGAATAAGGTGATAGCATGTTACCTGCCACATGGGCTGAGTGTGACGTCATTATCGAGTACAAGACAGCACAAAACACACTGCCTACAGTGCACAGTGTGTCTCGAATATGTTCACCAGTTTCACACATAGTAAAATGTCTCCAGCACGAAAATCGAAGTATTTACGTACTGCTGAACTTGTGCAAGAATTTGGGAGTGAATATTTTACTGGAAATGGTGAAAACGTTGAATGTAAGCTATGAAAAACTATCTGCAGCGTTCCTGCGTCGGCTGTACCTTGCCTCATCTGTGTTGTGATCATGTGACAGACTGACCCTCCCACTTCCTATAGTCCAAACTCCGCAACCTTTTGTTTCCTGTATGAAGGTTTGGTCTCTAATCATTAGTATAGTAGAACGTCTTGTGACAATGTTTTGAAAATGTTGCAAAAAAGTTGTAGCACTGTTAAATTCCACCTGGTGTTTAATGCTTCCCCGGGTTCGATCCCCGGTACCAGCATGGGGATTTTATCCCCTCTGGGAGGTCTGGCATGGGGTGCACTCAGCCTCGTTAGGTCCCGGGGGGACCAATTGAGGAGCTACTTGATGGAGAAGTAGCGGCCCCAGGTCTAGAAGACCGCATAACTGGCCGGGAGGGCTCGGGGCGCTGACCACGTCCCACCCTCCAGTACTGCACCTCACCAATGTAGTGGGCAGAGGTGGGGGACGCAGCGGCTGGGCGGTATGTCTTAGCCCCTTGTGGGCTGTTGCGCCGGGGTTTAGTTTAGTTTAGTTTAATGCTTCCAGATTACCTTTTAAGTACCCAAGGTTTAAATGGTTCCACTGTTTTGCTCAGGAATCATGCTAATCCTATCATCGCTACGTATGCAAACATTTTTGTAGCTCGGAAAGTTCGCACACCTCTATGTCGTTTAATGTAAATTCTCATTACTAATCAAATTACGTAGCGGATGGTTCACCAATGATAATCTGTGTATGAAGGATTTCAGCCATCAGCTATCCACGTGTGAAGTCGTCCTAAAATCCAACAACATTTCGCTGCTTTGCCACAACATTCCATTAGTCGATGCAGGAGCAAATTCGTATGACACCAACAAGGTGTGACCAAAACGTTTCCGGAATGGCATTACAATTTCGTGATTGAGCTGTCTTTAACTTTTACTCAAATATTATATGCAGCGCTCTCTTCTGATAAAAATCTGATATGTTGCAATCGCATGACTTTCTCTACTCTTGTACTATTCTTACAAAATGTTATTCCTCTATCTTCTTCAAACATTTGCAGAAATTGTCTTATTGCTAATTTTCTTGTAGGTGCAAGGGGAATATGGGAAAACAGTAGGAAAACAGTAGTCAAATCTCTTAGCTGGTCTATATATGAATGCTTTCAAATTTCGTTTTCTTTACACACTAAAAAGATAAAAATGTGGATGACGACCTTACATTTGAGGAAGCTAAGTATTGCAAAACTCACACAAATAACAAGGAATATCTCCGAAATGATTCACTCCACAAAAATGTATTTGGACATAATTTGTTTTAACGAGATCTATATTTTTTGTATGTAAGATTTGGTCTACCTCTTATAATTTACAGTTACGTAAAAGTCATCAAGAATAAATAGGACTACATGGGCTATAGCCAGAAAATTCAAAATATGCATTTCATTTGTCGTAAAAATATCTTAAACTGACATTTTAATTAAAATCGTTAGAACCATTTTTGAGAAAATAAAAATTTTCGAAAAATTGTCAATGTAAAGGGTAGTTTAGGGTGAAGTAATTTTCTACAAAAGTTTCGTGTTGCATCCTTGAAATACCAGCTTTGGCTTTTAACCGACTTTTCGTTTTTGAGTTATGCTGTTCGACACGCACACACACGGACCTTTTTCTAAAAATGCCTTTTTTTTTTTTTTTAGATTTAGGAGCCCCAAAACATATTTCCGGTGAAATCTCGCCATGGAACTTTTGAGTCGAACACCAGAGAAAATCTACTTATAAGAGAAAATCCATTGGAATTATTGCAACCTACCTTCAATTTGGAATTAATAGAGGAAATAAGTAAATCAGACACACCAAAAGAAATACAAAAACTTCTAGCTCTGGAAACAATCAATACTAGGTATCCCACAGAAGAATGGCTGCACATATATACTGATGGATCCTCCAAGGAAAACCTTACTGGAGCTGGAGTTACATGTTCACATTTTTCCTTTTATCATTCTGTTGGCAGAGACACAACAAATTATGATGGAGAAATAGAGGCTATACACATTGCTCTCCGACAATTATTAAATCTTCCCTTAAATAAATTTAACAAGGCAGTAATTCTTTCAGATTCTAAAGCTGCAATTCAGGGAATATGTTCAAATACTACAAAGAAGTCAACAAAAATTAGAGAATGCTACAAAATGTTAACACAACTCCAAAAAGTTAATAAGACTGTTCATCTCCAATGGATTCCAGCACACTGTGGAGTCATGGCGAACGAAGCTGCAGACTCACTTGCAAAGGCAGGCACAACAATAAAACAAAAGTCTAAATTCAATTTCTCATATTCCTCAATAAAACGCTTGATCATTAAAAATTTTTCTCATTCATACCTACAAGAAATAGAAACAAATGCCAAAGATAAAAAATGGATTACACTACTTTCCAATCCAGATATAATCCCCCAGAGACCAAGGAAAACAGCGGTTGCAGCCTTCCGACTATTGACAAATCACGACTGCTTAGCAAGTCATCTCTACAGAATAGGTATCTCAGCCTCACCAATATGTGTCCTGTGTAACGATCCAGCAGAAATGATCGAAGACCACTTGAAGACCTGTGAAGCATTAAGATCAGAAGAAACTACAGTTCAAAAGTATTGGAAAGCACGAATGCTAATGGCTTCATCGCCAGATGCAAGGCACTAGAAAACAACAACACTTTTGAGTCGAATACAATATTTCCCCTACTTATCTACTACACGTACCTACTAGAGAAAGTAACAATGGGAGTTCACACCCCTTTCTGCGACCTTGAAGTGCAGAGGTGGAAGCTCGGAAGAGGACCTTCTGCGATTTTTCTATTGAAAATGCTTGGTTAGGAAGAAAACGAATAAACATAACATTTTGCTTCAAACTCGGTAAAGCTGCAATAGAAGCCTATGTAATGTTATGAACAGCTTATAAGGAGAATGCGATGGACAAAAGAAAAGCATTTAAATGGTTTTCGAAGTGTAAAAGTAGTATGATATAGGATTCAGATCGTTCGAACCGACTCTCTTCCAGAAAAAAACTAACGAAAATATCAATGAGGTTGCATTCGAGTGAATAAAAGAAGTGGGTAAACACTTGCGAGGCAGATAAATCGGAAAATCTGGTAAGTTATGAAGTAAAGAATCCAAATAAGAGGGGCTTTTTCAAATTCACCTTTCAGATCTACCTATATACCTAACAATTTTTGTGTGGATGATGCTTTGTATTCCTAAAAGTGTATATTTCAGAGTTTATACCATGAACGATTGATAACTATCTGTTATTTACATAAATGCCTCTGAAATGAAAAGTGAAAAGCAAGAAAAAAGTAAGTTTTCAAAACGGAGTCCAAATAAGAGATACCATCATCAACGTTCTTAATTGTATTGATAAACACAAAAACTGCACTAAGGGATGATGAATGTGTAAGAAAAGAACAAAGAAATTTTGGAAAAATAGTATTTTGCAACATATCAATAATTCTCGCTCCAAACAACAATGATCCAGTAGTTCTCAGAATATAATCCAGTGCAGAACGAACATCATTTGCATCATCAGCTACTGTCTCTTATTTGGGACCACGTGGTGTCTCTTATTAGGATTCAGAATACACTGAAATTTTGTGGCTACTTATGTTCAAAGACATGACTAATTCCCCGTATAACGTCTATGGGTACTACATTGCCAACAAGTAATTTAATTGCATTTAAAAGTCGCCTTTGTAGAGGTTTGCAGCTTTAAAGAATGTGACAAAAAATTTCCAACTCGTGCAGCAAAGTTTTCTCCTGCTCAGCTTGTAATTACATATATTTACAGGATCCCTGGTTCAATTCCCGGCTGACGGATGGGAATTTTTCTCAAGCCAAGATTATTCCTTATCCTTCCCAGACTCTGGAAGTGTGAATTTAATGTATAGAGAGCTTAAACACTCAAACTCTACTGTTTAAACGAGAGACATCTTACCGAGAGGCAATACAGTTGAACCTGATTTACACGTATATTAAGAGGAAGAGGAAAGATTACATGTAACTCAGAATTAGTTACAAATGAGATTTATTTAACACGTCACACGGTCTTGCTTTAAAGTCAGTGAATTTGACTAGTTTCACTTGTCTTGCATTATGTGCATACTCATTTTGTTACTGATGACTGTACATAGAAATTTGTAAGTCTGAAGCTCATTCAATTTTGGATTTGTGTAGATTAAGTTCCGCCTCTCGTATGAATTTTACTTTTTGATCTAATGTATAACATTCCCTTTT
The DNA here is from genome assembly GCA_030765045.1 of Tenodera sinensis. NCBI lineage: Eukaryota > Metazoa > Arthropoda > Insecta > Mantodea > Mantidae > Tenodera > Tenodera sinensis. The sequence goes on from CM060969.1 coordinate 49,488,608, forward strand.
TTCCCTCCTCGACTGATTAAAACCAATTGAGAACTGAAAGACAGACCCGCTGCTCAAGAGTAAACACCACATACCGACTATTTTTTATCTTTGCTTCTCGTTTGTTGCTACATTGTCGCATCGAAAGCTTTCGGCTTTACCAGCAAACGTCTTTGTCTTTTGTTTACGCGGCCGAAAGCCGCCCAACCAGCTTGTGTCTTTGTCAACAGATATAAGGAAAACGAGTCATTTAAGATAGCGTATGCCGTATGTTCCTTAGAATTACGTAAACTCAGTTGCAATTCACTAAAATGTATTACTTAATACAGCGAATTACGTATAAATAAGGGTTTATTAACATTTTGCCGGGAACTACAAAAATGTACGTACAAGTACGAATTACGTAGTAATGGGTTACGTATAAATCAGGTTCAACTGTGGCTATATTCTGTAGGACGGACCGCCGATATGATCTTTGTAGTTAAAGGTGGGATATAAATGGGAAAAAAATCTAAGAGACGGCAGCACGTTGTTGGCAGAATACACCGGTGTCTCTTATTAGGAGACTATCTCTTATTTGGATACTTTACCTTATTCTAAAACGTTTCCGTCCTCCCTTGAGGTTGCGAGTATGTATGGATGAGACTAAATGCGTATGTGAATTTCATGCAATCATAGAAAACTCAATGTAAACAAACCCAAAGATAAACAACAGTAAAACGAGTGATCATCATCGCCGATGAGCAATTGTCCCAAAGGCAAAGCTGCCGATATGACCTTAGATGTTTTGTTTACATGAAGTCCGGTTCTAAGGCTGGATGTACTAGATGCCTATAGCTTAATAGCACAGGACAATTCGGAGTCGTGGAAGAGGGCACTAATGCTCAATGGAGCGAAAGTGCGAGCTGCACGAGAGGGATGAAACGCGGATTGTAAGTGCACAACGCCCCTTCATTCAGCATATAACACCACAGTCCGTGGAAATATTCTCTAAATATTCTACGTACACACGAATCTTTCTACCCACTATTGCTTATTTTTATACAACTTTTAGGAACTTTTTTACGAAGGCTTATTTTTCTATATACCCACTCCATCTTAATTCAGATAAACCTTTCTAGAAATAATTTCATAATACCCACACTTCATTGTGGGTGCATTCGAGGAGAACAGACAAAAACCGTATCGACAGTAAAATGTTTAAAAGCAAGTGTCTATACGCTGGCCTTCAAATTATATTGTCTTTCAATGATAGGTATCTATCGTAAGACATCTATCGCAAGAAACAGCTGAACACCTACAGAGAAAAAGGATTAAAAAAACTTGTGTTGCACTCACATGACTTTCCCTACTCTTGTACTAACCGTTCTTACAAACTCTTATTCCTCTATCTTCGTGTTAGTTGAGATAAACATTTGCAGAAATTTAGGTATTTCCTTGTAGGTACAAGGGAAATATGGGAATACAGTAGGCTTTGAGCCAAATCTTTTAAAGCTTTGAGACTCCGTTCTCTTTGCACGGCTAACATGAATAACGATGTTCCATTTAACGAAAGTTTGTTTTCCGAAGTTCACACAAATAACAAGGAATATCTCCGAAATGGTTCACTCTACAACAAAATTTATTCAGACATAAACTGTGTGTTTTAATGAGATCTACATTTTTTGTATAGTAAGATATGTCTCTCTTACGGTTTACGAGTTATTCACAAATCATCCAGATTAGATAGGACTATATAGGCTTTAGCCAGAACATTCAAAATATACATTTCATTTGGCGTACAAACATCTTGAACATATAGTATTTTAATCAAAATAGAGCTATTTTCAAGAAAATCAAAATGTTTGAAAAATTTTCCATGTAAAGGGTAGTTTAGGGTGGGACTATTTTCTTCAAAATCTTCGTGTCGTATCCTTGAAAGACAAACTTAAATACCAACTTTGGTTTTTAACTGATTTTTCGTTTTTGAGTTATGCTGTCCACACACACACACACACACACACACACACACACACACACACACACACACACACACACACACACATTTTTCTAAAAACACTTTTTGGATTCAGGGGGTCTCAAAACATATATTTCCGGTGAAATCTCGACATTTTGGGTTCAATGCAATACTTTCTCTACTTAGTATACGTAGTAGAAAAAGTAAAAATACGGAAAAGAGCAGGTCATGTGTGGAATCACTTCCAGATGTTTTCCGATGAAGGAGGTTACGGCTCACAGCGGAAGCACCAACTGAACAGATTGCTAAATATCATGACATATTGGTCTGTAAACAGAAGAAACCAAATGGTAACAGCTGATGAATGACAAAATTCTTCAATAGAAGTATTGCAAATATCATTCGTTCATTTATATTCATCATATTATGTCCAATTCCGATTCCGTGCTATTAGCACAGATAATATTTCACCTCTAATGACGATAACAAGTAAAAAAATTAACTTTTAGCTGACAAACCTTCCAAGAGTTTTGGGAACATTTTAGGCCACTCAGCCATCGATAATTTATGATCTTTAAATTTAATTTTAATACTCTTAACCACCTACGTATTTAGACAGTTTGGATTTTTTGAAAATCCAGAACAAACATGCTGAAAATAAGCTAAACGTTGGATATGTTACAGTAGAACGCCGTAAAGGGTTTCAAGAACTCTCATTTGGAATACACATGGCTAGACTGAGCGTTTTAAAAATAGCTGGTTCATTATCTATATCTGCCAAGCGAGTATTAGGTAACGCTGGAATCTTGTGTTACCATCACATGGGGCTGACGTATTCATCTTGTTAAATATTTGAATTGTGGGAGCGTTAGACATTTGTAAATATGAAAAGGGGTCGAGGCTGATTACCAGTGTTGATAAAGTGCGCCCAGGACAGCGGAACTAATGGAGTAGTGGCGTGCCTCAAGGTTGGCTGCCTTGGCGTGACCATCTGTTTACCGTGTCGGTCGTGTAATTACGTAGGCGGGGCACCAAGCACCAAGCCCCGCCCACCTGTCGTCACGTGCTCGCTCAACAATAACCGGAAAGTGAGTGTCCAGTTACCGGGCCCACGACACGCCCCACGTTCCTCGACTTGTGAAACCGGACCATTAACACACGCAGCCATATAATAAAAATGCCACCTTCTGTCTCTGCTTTGACCAGTCCCCCTAGCTATTTTTAATTTATGCAACTTGCTAAACTCTTGGTATGCCTTACTTCTGAATTTGGTGCTTCATACTAAGTCAAAAATCTGATGTGTTGCACTCACATCATTTTCTTTACTATTTTACTAACTACCGATGTGGGATTTTTGTTTAGATTTCTAACGGGCGATCCAAAGGCACCGAACCGGCTGCGCTGTGTTTTGCCTGTGTGCGTCCTTGGCACTCGTGCCGGCTGCCGCTATCATAGAACAGCGCGGATGAAACCACACATTTTTAAAACTACTTTTAAAGGCTTTACTGACAAATGTTATTAAAGGAGATGCTGAAACTGGCCACCATCGTTGTCCATACATTTTTGGCACCTCTTTAGGAAACTATCCATCACTCGCCGTAGTTCACGTTGAGAAATACTGGCGATTTCCGGCGGATATTTTGCTTTAATTCTTCCAGGTGTGTGGGTTTGTCTTGTGCACCTTATGCTTTAACTTACCCCAGAGGAAGAAATCGCAGTTAACCTGGAAATCTTTCTGCAAATCGCACTTTCACTTGGAGAGCTGACTTAGTTAACACATACGAATCATAAACAAATACACGCTGTGCAGTAGAAAACAAATGCTGAGCCATAATGCACTTTGTGACTAAGTACAGAACAAAATAATAAAGCACACTGGTAATAACTCAAGCCCACGTTATCACGTCAGCTCAGTACTGCACTTTCAGAACAGAGAAACACAGGTCAACCGCATGACCTTGTGTACAGCTGCTGCGTTATGGTGTTTTTGTGTGCGCAGTGGAAAAACACCGCGCAGCGGTTCGGATGTTTTTGGGTCTCTGTATTATTTACATAATGCTTATCACAAAATACTGGCATTCGTGTTCTCAGTTTAAGATTTTTGCGCCTAATGTTTATAACATTCATGTCAGTTATCTGAGCATTGTGGGAGATTAAACCAATCGTTGCTTTATGGAAACTAAGGACATATTTTATGATTGCTGGACCGTTATCCTGACCACCTCCGTAGCGCAGCTGGTAGCGCGCTTGCCTCTGGCGCGAAGAAAGTTCCGGGTTCGATCCCCGGTACCAGCATGGGGATTTTTCCCCGCTGGGAGTCTGGCACGGGGTGCACTCAGCCTCGTTAGGTCTCGAGGGGACCAACTGAGGAACTACTTGATGGAGAAGTAGCGGCCCCAGGACGAGAAGGCCGTATAACTGGCCGGGAGAGGCCGAGGCGCTGACCACGTCAGTACTGCACCCCACCAATGACGCCTGTAGTGGACAGAGGTGGGGGACGCAGCGACTGGGCGGCAAGGCTTGGTCCATCAAGGGCTGTTGCGCTGGGGTTTAGGTTTTGGAACTGTTGTCCCATATTCCTTAACGATCGGGTATGGCGAGTGAGTACTATCTGACCACCAGAAGAAGGCGAGCTGGAGGAATGCTGCAACAATTTCTACTGTCCCCATCATGCTTATGCACGCTAGTATGATATACCTATCTACAATATACAACGTTGTCAGATAGCTACCTATCACAGCAATTACATACAAATATTAGATCTGGCAGTATGGGTGATTCAAATACACATTTTTCCTAGTAAACAAATCGATTACGTGAGCAGATTAACAAACATCAAGTTTATGAACTAAGAAGCAAACATCAACAATGCAAATTACGAATCTTTTAACCACCAGGGCAGCTAAAATGAGAAAGAAACGGAGATTATAAGGATTTAGGTATTAGAATATGCGCATCATCGTCCGTGTTTGTTCAGTATGTTGATGTGCGTTATATACCTATTAGCTGGTCAAGTTTTGAGATTCATTTGTCATGTTAAAGGTAAACAGGGCAGAGTACTGCACGTAGACCATGTGGACTTTTGTAATTCTAACGTTACCTCTGGAAGGGATAAGGGGAGAGATCCGAAAGGCGACTAGATCCGGGTGACGATATGCAAGTATGGGCGGGATCCCTAACGTTTCCAGTTCTAATGCATTCGATGCCTTTGAAGCAACTCCCAACTTCCTGGCCCCCAAGAGATGCTGCCTGAGAGCAGCCGAAGGCCGGACCTAACTGAAGAAGAAAGCGCACCTTCACCACCCAGCCGCAACAAGTTGAAAAGTACCCTGCTCCTTCAGCTCTAAAACAGATGATGTTGAAAGAAATGACGAGAACCGCAAATAAGTGACACAGATCATGGTAGAAGAGCATCTACTGTGCTTTTCAAATGAGGAGTTTGTCCTTGAGCGTCTCCAGACCGGTAACCAATCGGAGCCCTTTTGTGTTGTCATATTGCTTTCACCTTAAGTGAGGCTTGACGCGCGCCAAGAAATATGAAGAGTTGGGATAATGAGCTTGCAACGCTGTGTATGTAAACGTATCTCATTGGCTGCAGATCAGAACCCTTCCCATTTGAAAAGCACAGTACTCTAGCATTCGCCTACTGACCCAGGGAAACAACGAAAAACCTGTGTACAGAGTGGGCGGTCACCGGGAATGGAACCCAAGACCTCCCGAATGCGAGTCTCAAACGTTGCTGTTAAATTATTGAGAAAGTTTGAAATGTTAACTAATTCTAAGTGTTTGTTTACTTTGTTCTTAAAGAGCAATTCCGTGTGTGACTGACATTTACACTACATTTTCTTCTTAAAATGTCTGTATAATGGTCAATATAGGTGTAAAAATGTTATTTTAACGACATATGATGACAGAGAATACATTGGCGGTTGTGATAGGGAATGTAAAAACCTTAAAAAGTGAAACAATTATTTAATAATGAGCGCTAAACTTTTCGTGACTAACTGACCTACAGTTGACAAAAATGTGAGTTAATCACGAAAAGTTTAGCGCTCATTATTAAATAATTGTTTCACTTTTTAAGGTTTTTATATGCCCTATCACAACTGCCAATGTATTCTCTGTCATCATATGTCATTAAAATAACATTTTACACCTATATTGACCATTAGACAGACATTTTAGGAAGAAAATGTAGTGTAAATGTCAGTTAGTCACACACGGAATTGCTCAATAGTTCAAGCAATGCGCACTCTTAGTTTGCAGTCTTTTTAGATAAATGCTTATCAGTAATCTGACTCACATCAAATGTGATAACATCATGATCCTTTTTATGGTAATATTTCAAGTTTTCTCAGTTAAACCAAAGTCACGGTAGGCAAGCTGCCCAGAGGGGGAGGGGCGGAGTTAAACATACTTACCTTCATGAAGTTATGTGAAACAACTGAAAACGGCATTGTGGACGGAAAATGGCAGTGAGGCGTATAGCCTACTATCCAAATGAAAAGCAGCGGGACAGGAAGTTCGCTGGTGCGTGCACGCATTTTTGGTACTTTTTAACTTCGGGCACATATGCATGCCCAAGAAAGTGGAAGCAGTATGCATAAAAAGGCAATAATAAGCAGGTATTTGTGGTTAAATATGTACTTTAAAAGGTTTACTTCCGAAAATATCGAATATAAATTAAAAACTAACTAATGTTCCTCTTAATACTCATTAGAGAACGCCTCGACAGGTATAAGAAACCGAAAGTAATAAAAACACTAAAACTAAACTAAACCCCGGCGCTACAACCCATGAAGGGCCAAGGCCTACCGCCCAGCCGCTGCGTCCCCCACCTCTTCCCACTACAGGCGTCATTGGTGAGGTGCAGTATTGCAGGATGGGACGTGGTCAGCGCCCCGAGCCCTCCCGGCTGGTTATGCGGTCTTCTAGACCTGGGGCCGCTACTTCTCCATCAAGTAGCTCCTCAATTGGTCCCCCCGGGATCTAACGAGGCTGAGTGCACCTCCCAGAGGGGATAAAATCCCCATACTGGTACCGGGGATCGAACCCGGGTCCTCCGCGCCAGAGGCAAGCGCGCTACCAACTGCGCTACGGAGGCGGTCAATAAAAACACTGCTTTGTTTAATCTTATCAACTTTATTACCCACGTAGAGAATCTTTTCCATATTTTTTTTTTTTTTTTTTTTTTTTTTCGTTTTTCCTCCTCTTTATGTGTACTTGCAAGCATTAAACCAACCAATATTGTATCAAATACTAGTTCAAATACCCAGCTTGCCTGTGTTTGGCGATTTTATCCCTACAGCTTTTTAACTTACGTTGGATACTAAATAAAATATGTGGCATTCCTGTTTCAGTCATAGAAAATTGTATGAAGTGTATGTTGAAAGGCGAGTAGGTATATGTGAATTACACAAAAGAAAAGCGAGTAGAGAAAACAATGAGAATATTCGTTGTAGGTATAGTAAAATAGCATAGAAACCTTCTCCATGAGTGATCGGTCAAACGGTTTAGCAATGCATAGAGGACAAACATACAAATATTTTAATATATTGAGGAAAACGCTAACGTTAAAAGCCTAATTTGATTTATTTGTTTGAACGTAACAAGACAGAAACACAGTTTATGTACAATTAATGTTAAATTTATTTTATCTATATATGTTTTATAACACAATTTGGCTTAAAAAGTGTTTAAGGCGAAAATGGTTTGCTTTTGTGTAAAACCAAAAGTATGAAGCAAACGGAGTTTGAATTCAGAATTTATGTTACGTTCACATAAATTTCTCTGCTCATTATCGCCTATTTTTAGCACCTCAACATATAAAGATCTTTTATATCCATATCACTGATGAGGTGCCCCTGGAGGGAGGTATGAGGTGAGAGGGGACAGAGGGCGATCGGGAGTATGAACCATGACAGCAGAGGGCAGGGTCCCTAAAGTTTTCAGATAAATGCTCCCCAGTGGGAGCTCATACAATCAGCTCCCCTCTCCCTGCAGGTTTAACATCTCACTGGGAGACCGGGGCTCAGAGATCACCCCCGATCCGGAGGATGAAGGTTTACAAATACATTTTTTTATGCAAAATCGAGACTCCCGCCCACACTTACAACCCTGAAAGAACCACGTAGGATAAAGGTAAATTAAAGGTGAGGTGGAATGAAATGGAAGGGAGGTGTAATTAACCTTCCCAGCATTCGTCTAGTGATCGGGAAAACCTTCGAAAAAACCCTTAAGCCAGGAAGGTCGGTCGCGGGAATTGAATCCATAACTTCTGGATGCGTGTTAAAAGCGCTACCCCTTCGCCTTCTCGATTGGTACAAACACACAGAAACCCTATTAGTCTATATTAGTCTATAATACCTATTTCATGCTAATCGAAAAAAACCATTGCAGAAATAGTTTCATGGCACATTCCTTTGTAAATAGATACAAGGGGAACAGTACAAGGAAAATGGATAGTTGTTTAAAGGTGATTGTTATATGCTCACCTTATATTTGCATACTCTTTTCACGAAGTCGAAGAAACAACTGAATAGCGAGAGATCTTGAAAAAGTGAGAAAAGTATTGAAAGTTTCGAACCAATAACAACACATGTCTCAGAAATCGTTGATGCTAGAACAAACTATTGGAAATAACAGGGTTGGAAAAAGATCCACGTGTTTTGTGTAGTACCTTTATACGTTTCTTTCGTTTCTGTTAGCGTATGCTACAAAATTGCACAAAATCCCCTTAAAAAGGTCTTCAAAGGTTCAGAAAATTCAAGGTAGGCATATCTACATTTTGTCATGCAAATATCTTATACGCATGGTGTTTAAATCAAAATCACTCTGTCCATTTTTCAGTAAATAACACGTAGTTAGGTATATGGGATGGGGGTTTTGTTGAAAATATTCATGTCATATCCTTAAAATACTGAATTTAAATACCAAGTTTGGCATTTATCCGTCTTTTCATTTTTGAGTTACTAAGTTGTACTCTCTCTCTCGCTCTCTCTCTCTCTCATACACACATACACACGATTTGCATTTGGATTCAGGGGCCTCTTAAACACGTATTTCTGGTGAAATCTCTAAAACTAATCTTCGGTTGAAATACAATACTTTTCTCTGAATACGAGGTTACGTGATGGAGAATATAAAAATGAGCTGCCTATGAAACGACTTTGAGAATATGCAGATAGGTACTAAATAAATGTAACTAATGTTCATTGTCTGCCATCCGTCTCAAATGAAGAAACATTCACATATATTGTTTCCTTGAAACAATATTGCTTTCGAGCTGTGCTGACATTTCTATTTTTCTGTGCAGTTGCAGAAATTGAAATTTCCTCCTTAATGTGACATAATAAATAACCCCTAGCGTAACAGCCCTTCGCGGGCCAAAGCTTACCGCCCGGCGTCTGCGTCCCCCCCCCCCTCTGTCCACTACAGGCGTCATGAGTGGGGTGCAGAACTTGAGGATGGGACGTGGTCAGCGCCCCGAGCCCTTCCGGGCGGTTATGAGGCCATCTCGACCTGTTAACTTGATTTACTTTATTATATTTAATAAGTATATATTTTAAGAATGGTAGGTAACGTATTTGTCATTTCATACTGTGAACACAATGACCACAACAATAGCAACAATAATAGTAATATGATAATATGATAATAATATGATAATGGTGATGATGATAATAATAGTAATAATAGGTAATTATAATAATAAATAAATAAAACGCCTACACTAGAGTAAAGAGGTAAACTTTAGGCCATCCTTTAGGGTAAGGTTTGCTCCACAAATTGGTTCTATTGTTAAGAATGGCACCACTATGTACTCAAGCTTTCTTTGTTAGCAAATAAATGTGTTTTCTCCATTTTTAGTTTGAACAGCTTATTACGTGAATGGCCTTTTGTGGTATAGATGACTCGTTTTCTCAAATTATTCTAGATAAATACCTACATTACATTTTAGGATGATATAAATAACACAAGTACTGTTGTGATTATACCTACTTTTGTGTAAAACCTAAGTTGGTAATTATTATTTATTTATGCCAAAAAACTTATTCTTAGTCCTTTTAAACACACAAGCCGTGTGTGGGCAATGTTTGAAAACCTTGAGAACTGAAAAATTCAGCGCCACAGCTGGGATCTGAACCACAGACCTACAGCTTACCAGGCGGCTGCTCTAACCATTAAACTGCTATGACAAATACGAATCGGTTGGATAATTCAATGTCATTCTGGCAAGTTTTTGTCACAGTAGCTTAATGATTAGAGCACCCACCTGGTAAGCGTAGGTCTATGCTTCAGATCCCAGTTGTGGCATTTAATTTTTCAGTTCTGAGTCTACCTCTCAAACCTAAGAGGGTTCTTTATTTGTATTTAAAAATATATTTGCTAACATTTTTAATCAAAGTATGATACCTATGCTTAATAGATTTATGTAATACAAGGAAATAACAGCAGATAAGTGAACTCAGAAGAAATACATCTGCATCCTGTAAAGATCCCTTCTGATAGCCTAAATGACTAGAACCAGATTTAGCTTATTTATGATTGTGAATCTTTAAGCATGCTAATACATGTTCCTAGAAAAGACGACAAACTATACCTATTTCCTCACATGCCATGTCATCCTTACACCGCTCAAAAAAGTTCAAAGAAAGGAAAGTTGAATCAGATTTGAAAACATAATTGCCAAGACGGCAATTCGAACCACAGACTTTTGACTTAGTTATTAACGCATAGAAATATATGCAATTAACCAGAATATGCGATCAAATGATGTGTAGGTAAATATGTAGATATGAACAAATAAAGGGACTACTTCAAAAATAAAATACTATGAATTTAAATCCCACATCGCAAAGATTTGATCAGAAAATGTTCAGTTCTATAAGAAATAACGTGAAATATATCTTTCCATTAGTGTAGTTCAGCTTACTCAGCACTGCCAACTGAGAAAAATGAAACCCGAGAATTACATGTAGGTATTTCGATCTTCTCTTGTTATACCTAACAGAAAACCAGTTTATAATCTCAAATAAATTTCACTTATTTTTTATATTAACAATTAACCTTCCTTTTAGAAAAAATATATTAATTATTAAAAGAACAATTGCTAGAAACATAGTTGTCAAATTGAAATAAAGTGCTATTTTATTGCTAATCGATTGTAATGTGTAAGGAATTGTTTTTCAATTATTTATAGGATACAGTTGACTGTGACTAAACAAAAGAACGACCAAGTGATAATTCGCATAACTTAACGTCTCTATGTATCGCATTGCTAGGAATGTTTTTGCTTGCGCGCGCGCGCGCGCGCGCGCGCGCGCGCGTGTGTGTGTGTGTGTGTGTGTGTGTGTGTGTGTGTGTGTGTGTGTTGGTGGGAGGGAATTAAGCACAGTTTGGTGGGATGAGGAAAGCGGTCTGAATGTTATTGCTTTGTTACGCACCCACGCACGCACCTACGCTCGCCTGGATTTTGTTTTTGATACAGAGCAGGCAAGTGTTTCAAAGTAAGGAACTGGGGGCGTTACGAAGACAAGTAGTTTATATTTAGACTGGCGCAAACTGTTGGAGACAACTTCATAACAAACATTCCCGCACTTAGCAATACTCAGTTGATTAAAACCTGGTGGATAGCTGTTGTATGCTGTTTCATTCCTGTAGAGTGTAGGCAACTAAAACCAGTCACTATTACCTGTACAGAAGTTGTTTAGCAGTGGCCTTTAAGCTGCATATCTAATGTAACTAATGACATTCTTTCTTATTTATATAATTAACAATATACACAACGTTAGCTATTTGGGGCAGAATATAAACAGGTTTCGGTAATGGATATGCTGAAATTGGCGGTGATTATGCCATCTTTATCTGCGAGTAGTGTGTTTAGGTTATTGTTTTATTTAAACAAATCGCTTTTCGTTAAGGTTTTGGCTTAATTAATAACAATAAAGTAGCGCATGGCCACGACCGTTCGCCTATCATTAAGGTGGCCCAGGTTCGATCCTAGGGATCAACATATGGTAGTATTTGTGGTGGACGAAGTGGCGTCTGGGTGGGTTTTCTCCGGGTTCTCCGGTTTCCCACACCACTCATTCCACCAACTGCTATATCTCCAGCTTTCCATTTATCGATTTCGCCTGCATTTCATATCATCCTCTTCCTCACTATCATAGCTGTGCCTCTGTTCCCCGGCAGGCACCTGACCCTTATAAGTCCTAGGGAGTGTAAGTCCTACATAAGGGGAGGGTAATCAGGTAAAGGAGAAGAATAACAGTAAATGTTACTATCATGTGTCCATCCTAACATAGTTAATGTAGTTAGTATCAATCCACGCAATGGCTTCTCAGCTGTTTACTTTCCGAGAGTTAAGAAATTACCATCGTTGGCAATTCATTTCATTGCTACGTACATTTCACTACACCAACACTGAGCATTAAAGAAATACATGCCCTTATAGTTGTTAAACAAACTAGATGTGCTAATTCAAGGATGGATCAAGAAATTATTTTAAACACTTTTTTTCAGTAAAAACCGCGACATCCAGATCAGAATCAAAGAGTGGGGATGAGTTATGATACGGTTTTATAATCAGTCTGTGTATAAGTTGGACGCAAAACATTCATAGACGCACCAGTTACTTCTGATACTAATTTAATGACATCCTTAACTGAAAACGCATCAAAACGCCCAGGACATACAAAAAGTGCAACTTTTCATTGGCTTAAAGAATTTTTCCACTTCTGTTCTTACACTTTTCTGACCTACTATACATTCAATCATGATTACAACAAAATACTGCATTATCTTGACTGTTGCTTCCCTCCTTTAAACAATGCATGAGTGCATGGCCAGGATAGCAAACAGAAGTAATTAAGTTATATTAAATGAAACAATTATTAAAATACTATCATTATTCACCATCTTTATTATTTGAAGTACAAAATGATGTGCACAGTGTCAGTGTAGCAACGAACTATTTTCATCCCCTAGAAACATATACTAGGTGTGGCACCTGAATTTGCTTACACCAAGAACCTTTCTTGACATGGATGGAATGTATCAGTTATTAAATTAGAATTATATGCATAGCTTGTTTGGTTCTGTAACAACCATGCTGGTATTTCTTTCTGCCTCGGATTTGGGAAACATATACTATAGTAAAACCCCAAGTAAACTTTTTAGTGCATTAAATGCTTTTTTTTATGGAATATAGTGATGTACTTGCTTATTTTCAGGTCTTATATGTGCCCTTTATTACTCGCATTTTACAGAACATCAAAATTTAAGTGCGGATATCTAATATTCTGCATGGAATCGTGCCAATTTACTCGTTTGTCCAGTGACTCATGCTGGTAAGGAAATGCCAAACCGCCTCTGCTATGCCTTCATTTACCTAATGTTTATGTTAATTCCCTGTCTCCGGAGCCTGAAACAGGCCTATGTCGATGGGTTAATTTTTGAGTACTAGCCTTTTGATATTACACCAATACGAGAAGATAATTCAGAGCCTGATGTGGGTGCTTCGAACCATGCCTTCCAGCCATTCAGGTGAAATGTTATTGAACTTTTCCCCTTTCGCCGCTCACCTAGATCTGAGCTTTCTTCATAGGCTATGCATGTATTGCACTGAAATTCAAACCACTGGCTCTCCAAGGGGCAGTTTGGAATTAGATGAGATTGTTCTAACGTTAAATAAATAAAAGCACTAGAATAGGAAACAAAAGCCATTGGATGCTTCCATGCGCTCCATTATACGTACCTGCGAAAATATTCATGTAAGATTTTTGGTCGTAATGCTTTCTTTTCTTATGGGAAGTAAGTGTAGCTAAAAGGCAAAACGAGTCTGGTAATACGTAGGTATTTTGTTAACTCTTGTAAAGATCATGCCTGTGTATAGGTAGATATACCTAGCTATAAAATTAAGGAATTTTTTCCCAGATGTTATTTTGTGTATAAAAGTATTTTGAGGGATAATGTGACTTTTGTCCCCATAAAGTATCAATTAGAGAGATGCTCCATATGGTGGGGTAGAGGCAGGAACACCTGGTGATTGAAATGCAGTATCGGTTTTCCTAACGTGCGGTCGCAGTCGCCCGCGACACAGTCCAGATTAAATCTGTGCGTAACATGACACCCAGGCAACCTTAAGGGGAGACATGACGGGACCGGCGCGGTGTCGAATGTCGGACCCTCGTCGTGTGTGGGTACCCGTTACACAGGTGACAGTCCAGGAACTTGTCCTGGTCCAGGACACCTCCCGTATGGCGTTTCCACAATCACAAAATATTACAAAATGTGGCACGGAATCCTTTGGCATGACCTGAGATTGATTTCTAACCTAATGCAGCACCCTGTGTAGGTATAACTGCTTCCTGAGTAATCAGTTTACTTCACTAAGGGCAGATGTCACCACAACACGACTGTATTCAAAACAGAAAGAAATGATCTTTCTTTAACAAAGTTTTCATTTAAAAACAGAGTAAATGCCAATAAACATGAAGAAATTGTATGAATGGAAGACTGCATTAAGTATATTTCTTTTTCTGAATTAAGGCATGTGCATTAGATTGGTAAAACATGCAGCTCAAGTAAGAATCCCTAACCTCGTTTTTACCCGCCACCCTGCAAATCCTCACATCCTGTCATAAAAGTGGTTATATAACATTCCTCAGGCTGCACTCAGACTGATTATGATATCGGTTATTTTACATTCATACTTTCTACAGATAATTCTATTTGCCTCATGTAAATTGAGGCAAACGCTGTATAATTGTTTATGCAAACGCATAATTGTTTCACAGAGTACATTCGTTGCAGGTGAAAGATCATAGGAGATTGATACAATAACGACGTAGTAAAATCTTCATGGCTATGCTGACCTTAAAATTCCACAATCTTTGCATGACCTAACTGAATGGTGACTATTTAAAAAATCTGATGTGTTGCACTCACATGACTTTCTCTACTCAGAAGATTTTGTCTATCTCTTACGGTTTACGAGTTATTCAAAAGTCATCCAGAGTAAACAGGACTATGTAGGCTATAGCCACAAAATTCAAAATATACACTTCATTTTTCATACAAATATCTTAAACATATGGCATTTTATTCAAAATCGTTAGGCATTTTCGAATTTTCGAAAAAGTTTCCATGTAAAGGGTAGTTTAGGGTGGGGCTATTTTCTTCAAAATCTTCTTGTCGCATCTTTGAAGGACATTTAAGTTAAATACCAACTTTGGCTTTTACCGACTTTTCGTTTTTGAGTTATGCTGTCCATAGACTGACGCACACACACACACACACACACACACACACACACACACACACACACACACACACACACACACACACACACACACACACACACACACACACCACAGAGGACCTTTATCTAAAAATGCTTTTCTTATTCAGGGGGTCTCAAAACATATTTCCGATGAAACTTCGACATCGGATTTTTGAGTGGAATACAATACCTCCTCTACCAGTAGAGTAAGTAAAAACTGACAGTGTTGGAAAATTCAAACCAGTAACAATGGATAGACATATTGGAAATGGCTAGTATAAAAAAAGTTATTTCAAATAAAGCGCGTGTTTTAAAGAAGTCTGCACTTTTTGTAGTAAGCTTTTCTTCGTCTATGGTTATTATAATTTAACAGTTATATAACATTTATTCCGAAGGAATAGGACTGCCAAGGCTGTTCCCAAAATTTTAAAAATATATTTCTCATACTTTGTGTACATGTCTTAAACACATATTTTTATCAGTCATTGAAGCGATTTTTGAGAAAATAAAAGGAATACGAAAATATTTCTATTTGAAGAGCAGTTTAATGTGGGGAGGTTTTCTTGAAAATCTTCTTGTTGCATCTTTTGACGAAACTGAACTTAAATACGAAGTCTGGTATTTTTCCGACATTTTGCTTTTTAGTTGTGCTGTTCTCTCTCTCTCCCTCTCTCTCAGTAGATTTCTAAAAAGGCTTTTTGTAATTCAGAGCAACTTGAAACATGTAGATACTTCCGATGAAATTCCAGTATCGAATCTTTGGATGGAATGCAATACTTTGTCTACCTACAAGGTGTGCACCTAGTAGAGAAATCTACCTGTTCATTCGGCGGGTACCCTTTATAGAGCAATAAAACCTATCAGGCGAGGATAAAACTCCACAGACTTAAAATGTATTTCCTTAATTTACTTCAGAAATGCTTCAGACTCGTTGCAAAACATTCAGTTAATAAACAAAATAATGTATTGTGAAAACATCTGGATACTGTAGCAATAACAATGCACTTTTGTATCATCAGAAGCAATATGACGTTTCCAATTTTAAAGTACAGTTCGTGAATTAGCAACCTTTGTACTCAAATTCTTCGAGTAGAAATCCTAAATTGGCCATAGTGATATCTTCTGGTTCCGGTTCCCATAAACATTGTCGTTGTAACTAGAGCTATTGTTCATATGTAGATTGAAAGGTTATTGCATACATTTCATATTTTCAAATCATCATCTGGTGCTATTCAAACCAAAATATGTAGGTCGCCTATTTTCACACAACCTCGACCTATTCAAAATTTGTTTGAATTCGTGATGATATTTCCTTTATGCCAAATGAACTTGCTGACTATGAGTTGATAAAATTTAGCCCCTTCTTCACCATGACTACACTTGTTTCTTTGTTTTGTTTTCCAATGACGTTTTGCAATATTCTCATTTACAATATGTAGTTAAACCCTTGGAACTTTTCAATTTTAAATAAAGATTTCTTTTTATAGGTTGCTTTGTCTGCACGGAGTGGGATGTGTGTAAAATGACCAAAACGTGCAAAATTCATAAACTAGGATTTTAATGTTAATGCTTAGTGTTAATAAACACTACTAAATCTGCTTCTATTCTGTGTATGCTTTACAGCTGAATGACTGTCTAAAGCTCGTTATTCATAAAGCAATTTAAATTATTACTATAAGCTAGATTTCTATAAAATTGCACTAACATCTTTCCAGGTTGAAGTGAACAAACCATTCAAGAGATGACCTCTGACTATATTAGTTACAGAGGAGCATCCTTATATGCGCTAAATGCTTTTTAAAAAGCATCGAATGAAAAATGTATATTTTAGAGCTTCTTTGTAGTGTTTAACGTCCGATTTTACTACATAAGGCACCGCAGGCGGTGACACAGATGATATATGAAATGAAGATGAAGCACCGGTGGGATCAGATGGTGGGGAAACCGGAGAACCCGGAGGAAACCCGCCCCAGCGCCACTTCGTCCACCACAAATCCCACATGCGGTTGCCTGGAAACGAACCCGGGCCACTTTGGTGAGAAGCGAATGGTCTAACTACTCGCCCACGGCGCGGCCCAATCTTAGAGTTACAATTTTTAAAGTTTATCTCAAGTTTTCATTGGTCAACACATCCTCATTTTCAAATTGTTCCGTATCATGTACTTTTCGGAATAAATGAATGCAATTTTGTATAGCCCCTCTTTAATGAAAGGATAAATCATGACGAGATGAATTTTTGTTAACATGTTCAATTGTGACGTTACTAAAATAATATTGTGTATCTTTGAAGCAGTAATTTGAATTCTCGTATTTAACCTTTTATTAATTTAAAAATGCATCTGTGCAGTTCATGTACTATTAACGCTTCCTGCACTTCAAAATGATCTGTACTTACTGCACAACTTTTTAGAAAATCGGCAATTTTGCGTCCAAGTGGGCCACTCCTCTCGGGAGTGAGTGATGCAGGCTGGTGTTCCACAAGGGCCAATCATGTCACCGTTCATAAAAGACTAAGGGAACAAATTTGTAAAACAGTAAAAAGAAATAGTAAAAATCCGATGTGTTGCACTCACATGGCTTTCTCTATTCTTGTACTAACCACTCTTACAAACTCTTATTCCTATATCTTCTTCGTGTTAGTTGAGATAAACATTT
Source organism: Tenodera sinensis (assembly GCA_030765045.1). Classification (NCBI taxonomy): domain Eukaryota; kingdom Metazoa; phylum Arthropoda; class Insecta; order Mantodea; family Mantidae; genus Tenodera; species Tenodera sinensis. The sequence goes on from CM060969.1 coordinate 49,506,484, forward strand.
GTACAAATTATCCTATTGCTTATTTCCTTGTAGGTGCAAGAGGAATAATAGAATACAGTAGGCTTTGTGCGATAGTCAAATCTTATAAAGCTCCCGTTGTCTTTGCACGTTTAACGTATAAAAAATGAACAACGATGTTCCATTTCACGAAAGTTTTATTTTCCGAAACTGACACAAATGGTTCACTTTACAAAAAAAATTATTCAGGCATAAATTGTTTTAGCGCAGTAGCCTCCGTAGCGCAGTTGGTAGCGCGCTTGCCTCTGGCGCGGAGGACCCGGGTTCGATCCCCGGCATGGGGATTTTATCCCCTCTGGGAGGTCTGGCACGGGGTGCACTCAGCCTCGTTAGGTTCCGGGAGGACCAATTCAGGAGCTACTTGATGGAGAAATAGCGGTCCCAGGTCGCGAAGACCGCACAACTGGCCGGGAGGGCTCGGGGCGCTGACCATGTCCCACCTTCCAGTACTGCACCTCACCAATGACGCCTGTGGTGGGCAGAAGTGGGGGACGCAGCGGCTAGGCGGTAGGCCTTGGCCCATCATGGGCTGCCGCGCCGGGTTTAAATTCCATTCTGTTTGCACGGCCTAGAGATGAGAAAGTGGATAACGACCTTCCATTTGAGAAAAGTTTAAGTAGTATTACAAAAGTCACACAAATAACAAGGAATATCTCCGAAATGGTTCACTTAAAAAACAAAAAAAAAAAAAAACATATTTTGACATAACTTGTGTGTTTTAATGAGATCTACATTTTGGTATCTACCTATAGTAAGATTTGGTCTATCTCTTACGGGTTTCCAGTAATGCAAAAGTTATCCAGAGTAAACAGGACTACATAGGCTCTGGCTAGAAAATTAAAAATATGCAATGCATTTCTCATGAAAGTATCTTAAACATATGACATTTTAATCAAAATCATTAGTCATTTTTTGGGATAATCAAAACTTTCGAAAAAAATTTCAAGGTAAAGGGCAGTTCAGGGTGGAGGAATTTTCTTCGTGTCGCATCCTTGAAATATATTAAACCTTGGTTTTCAAGCGACTTTTCGTTTTTTTATGTTGTTCACAGTCGTGCACACACATACACAAGCGCGCGCGCGCACACACGCACACATATACGGACTTTTTTCTAAAAAAAACTTCTTGGGTTCAGAGGGTCTCAAAACATTTCCGGTATCAAAATTTTGGATCGAATACAATATTTCCCCTACTTACTATACGTAGTAGAAAAAGTAGAAATACATAACATTCTTGTGACATCAGTGGTCCTTAGTAGGTATTATTGGATATTTGCAGCTCAATCCTCTCTAATAATAATGATCATTACAAACTTTTCCCGTATTACCTACGTTGGTTAGGGTTTAGGCATCAAAAGCTCGCTTTATTTCCGCGAGTGACAGAATTCGTGTTCAACATTACAGCTGTACATACAAGTCACGATTGTACTTTCTCCCCTTCTCAGAGAACTCTCGATAGTGTTGTCTTTCGATGCAGAGTTACTTTTACGAGGCAGGGGATTCACCGGAGTGGAATGGTTAAAGAAGAATTCGGAATGAAATTTTATCAGTGGTTCAAATACACAAAGAAGGGGTTAGTGTGATGAAAACTTTTGATGCGAGGAAAGGAAAATGAAACAATTGAATTTCCCCTATTGGTTCACAAAGAGCCCGTTTACGATGCTGCATGTAATCTCTGCGGAAGGCTGTGATATGGTCTCTTAAAAGCGGAGCGGGGTTTGCCGTCATTGAGTATTCCAAAGGGCGAGCGAGAGAGCGGGAAGTTAATGTGGGAGACTCGAGTGTAGTGGGGGAAGGGGACAACATGTAGTTAGTACTTGCAGCCCTAAAGTGCTCCTGGGGGACATCTTCAGCCCCCATCACGTGGTCGTCCTGCTGATGGTGTTGTAAGCGAGCGAGAACGTTCGTCATCCCACGATTCTTAACCAAAGCACATGTTGTCACAGTAAACCACGTAGGTATGTCAACTAACACTACCAACAATATTACTAAAACTAGAAAGATATGCTATTCTCACAGAAACCCACAAGTGTTCATAAACGTAGTCCGTATGTACAATATTTGGAATTTATATTGCAAGTAGAATCCATATTGCGTCAGTTACAATGCGTTTTGACCGAGGAATGATTTGCAATTAACCGATAAGTTTAGTGACACTGTTCAGATGCTCAGACCGTGGTAACTATCCCTTGCGATTAACTGTGTTTAACGCCCATTCTAAGGACATACGGCACCACAGGCGGTGGACACTTAAGACACATGAAATGGAATTCTAATTGGAACAGGAGATTTGGGATGGAAACGTTCCAGGCCTAGGTTCGGGGAACCTCTCCGGCATTTGTCAGTTATGAGGACTGAGCGAAAGCTGTAAAGAAAAACTGAGCCAGGGAGGGATTTGAACCGCGGACCTCCCGATCAACTAGTCTGTGGTTTAAAGAGCTCGATCAGCCGTATTCCTAGCTTTTGTTATGGGATGAAAAAGTAGAATCGCAAATTTTAAGCATCACAGTTAAATAACATAGTTAAAAATGTAAATATGCAACAAAGAATATTTCGGAAACGGTATGCTTTGACGATCTCTGCATCTTCCCTGTAGTTTAACATTATCAGGTTTACGCTGGTAGATACACATACTTGAGTCACAATAAAGGGAATTTCACAGGTTTTCACAGAAAATTCAAGGTAATAGGTCCCTGCACATATCTTAAACATATGGTGGATATTGTAACCATAACCGATAACGTTTGCAATGGGGAAACTTTTCTCTTGCAAAAACAGTGCCTGGCTGAAGTATAAAATTTGGAAGCAGAAATTGCCATACGATATGTTATCTGTTAATAATGACTTGTCCTTGTGAAATAAGAGGACTTCGCACATTGCACATACTTAGAAATAAGTCGTAGATGCCCTGGGGTACTACTTCGGGTAGGTAATAACCACACGCAACATGCCATTGTAGTTCCGTTTCTGGTATGCAATCTCTTGGTACTACACTGGAGCTTTCATTTATATATTTCAAAGTTTCGTGAGAATCTTCTAGTCATGAAGAAGCGGTTGTCTTTATCGATTTCCTAGGCATTGTATCTGCGTTTTAACTCTCAAAGAGCATTGGCCTTCATAACTTATTCAGCTAGTGCTTGTAGCAGGAATAAATAAACATATTTCAAATGTAAAGCTTCTACTAATATTGCTTTGAATGTTGTGGGAAACTTTGTTCTATGATAAGGCTACTCTGGGTGACAAGCTATTTCACGGACGTTTCAAATTATTTTAATTGAATATTTGATAGGAATGTTATACCCTAAAGCTAATCATATTTTCATTAAGAACTTGAGGTCTAGCTTCAGCTGTGTCCCACACGACTTGTCTGTTGAGTCATTGTCGAAGTTTCACTGAATGGTGCATACAGGTGACAAATACCTGTATAACTGACGATTTACAAATTCTACACTTCAAGCCATGAAGAGTTTTGAAGTTTTCCTTTTTGTACCTCAGCCTAAAGAGACTTTTGTGCGCTTCCTGTTTCCTAATCTAGGGATCTATATCTACATACATAGTTGCAGCATTTGCTTCACTAGATTAGAACCCTTCTCTAATCTTTTATCTTCTCCGTTCTGTAGCTTTGTATTTTGATAAGAGATGTCTCGCCGTTTCGTTAAATTTTAAACACGAGCAACAAATGGGTTCCATTTGTTATAGTCCCATTGTCCATAAATGTTTTCAGAGTGTTTCATGTCCAGTTTATTACTTATACCTAGCTCTTCTAAGTTGCAGCTTGACTAGACAGATGACTGAGTTGCTTAATTCATTCTCAGGCTTATTAATTATCTGCCTCGAAAGTATGTTTATGGATATTATTTGCCATTTGTTTTGTATTTCATTATGCATCCAATTTTGTACTGTGTTTTTGACTTCTAAGGTGCTTATTCCACAGGGTTCTTGTCCTGTAAAGGGAAGAGATACTCCTTTTGCAGTAGGTGCTTACTAAGTTGAAGTTCAGAGAATATTAGGAAGGAACTTCAAGCTGTACAAAGGAAGGGCACAATATTATTATTTTGCGTACCTACTAGAAGTAAGATTCGTGAATCCAAATGAAATGTACATATCAAGAAAAGTAACGTGTTACATCATATCTATCTAATTAGACCTAATATAGAATAATAAGAGGAGGACATCCATTAACTCTATAGAGAAATCTCCCTGCCAATGATGTGGAATCACCAAATGCTTCTCACTTTGCAGTGTTCGGTTCGGAACATGTCATTTCTCAGAGCGATAGTAATATCCTCGCTGTCAAACGTCCTCTCCTGGTGCCGTTCCAGAGATTATCAGTATACTACGAGACTTGACACTCCTCTGGATTGTTGCTTTATAAACAACTATTGTGCCTCGCATTGCATATACCTATATGTAATTTGCTAGACGGCATACTTATATTCTGGGACCATCACTAAACCTCGAATACAATGATTTTTCCACCACTTATACCTAAAACTTGAACATGGAAGGTGACTAATAGGTATCAAAAGCAGCCAAATCCATTTTTTGATCAAATTGAGTTATGCATCACTTCTGACTTTACCTCGAGGAATTCAATGCAACTATGATATGACAGCAAAATCCGACAGATCGCATTAAAATAAATAGAGAAAAACAAGGCTGAGTATCAATATATGCCAAATCCAACACCTATGGATGCTTTTAGTTTCAAAGTCCACCAAATCCCTCTCGACCAATCACGCTTACCTCGCTGACTTCCGAGTTTGACAAATGAAAATGTTGCCGGCTACAGATAGCGTGAAGGTGACTTTTCTAAAAATGTAAACATAGTTTATTCTTGTGTCTATCATTGCAATAATGATCACTGCGTTTGAGGAGAAAATAGTGGTTACGTGTTTGTGTTTAGCGGATGGGAGTAGTAGGATTAGGGAAAAAAGAAAAAAAAAAAAAAAAAAAAAAAAAAAGAAAAAAAGAAAAGAGCTATAAGAGGATGAACAAATTAACCAAGGACGTGGAAGAATGTTCAAAGTAATTCATATTCCCAATCACTATTGGAAATTTGGAATTAAAAAAGTGTTTAACAAACCCAGGAAAAGGCATTTTTAAATTTAACCCAGAAATTTTAAGTTGAAAAAGAAGAAAAACCCCTAAACAATGTTGTGATTGCAGGTGAACTTTTTTATCGTTGTGCATTTTGTAGGGCTATAGTTTCCACTAAGACCAATCTAAGCATGACTTACATTACACCACAAACTTTAGAGGGATGCTATGAGCCAGGGTGTATAGGTAATGTATGAAAATAGCTATAAAAACATATTGGAGAAGAATTGGGGACCAATGAGCTGCTTCAGTTTTATTCTGCTTTACAAAACCAAGAAGATGAAGGCGAAGCAGTTCATGAGGAAGAAATAGACCCAGATGTAATGTAAAATGAAAGAAAAGTTTAAAAACCTGAGGATAATATTTGTAACACTGCTCCCTGATTTGTGTTGTAATCAAGTGACAGCTGCTTTTATTAGGTACTAAATCTAACTTTTTAGATAACTGAAATCATAAAAAAGTTATTTTATACTATGCGGATAATAGAACCTCTTTTAGTGTTAACCATAATTTGAAAACTTTCATTGTTCAGTTTTAGAAACCACTAAATCCCAATTTTGGTATCAAAACCCACCATATCCAATTTTCTTCAAATTTATTTCTGAAATATTTAAAAACCCATATTCCAGAAGTACTTTATAATCTAACATTTCATATTAAATGACTCATTTAACATTTTAACACAGAAGTTACATTACTTTGGATAATTATTTATTCTGGGCAGCTTTTTGCAATTATTCAACAAATTAGGTGAATGGATTTGACGGCGTTTGATACTAGGCGTTTCATGCGTGCAATATTTCTCGAAAAAATGCTTAGAAGAAACGCAGAGCTCTAACCACAGTAGAAGGAAATGGTTCGCTTGACATCCAGACGGATTAATAAGTGATAAAATATACGTTCATCCAAAAAAGTGGTCCTATAAAACGAGACGCAAAATAAGTAATTATTCATGTAACATAGAATCAACGAATGATAGGAAAGTCTTCCTTTTCTGAAACGTCACATGTACTAACAACTGTTAGCCGGAAACAAGTAGGTTGGGGCTCATGATATTCTATAGACTCTAGAGGTTTGATTTAAATAATCATTTAAAAAAGAAGTTGCTTCAGTATTGTAGCTGAACCTCTATGCATACGTCCAAGGGAATGTGGAAGAACAAGTGAAGTGGAGCTTGTGGTTTTTTTTTTTTTTTTTTAATTATTTTATTAACGTCCTCCAACGTAGTGTCATATCGGACGGTGAATGAATGAAATGGGTGAAGTGATACTCAAATGAGCCCGAGGTCCATAGAGCTTTAAGTTACCCGACATTCGTCTTCTCAGGATAAGGGAGAACCTCGACAAAAGCCTTATCCGTATAATTCACCCTAAGCGAGATTCGAACTCGCGACCTCTTGGACGTGAGGCAGCCATGCTACCATCACGCTACAGAGGTGGGCTGGAGCTAGTGGTGGTCTTCTGTTTAGCGAAGCGAAGATGCACAGTACCTCTTTCATGTACCCACAAGTACCCACAGTACTTCTTAAAAGGAACAATAGGTCAGGTCTGTTCAATGAATTCGCGTAGAGAAAAATGTTCTTTGACTTCTCTGCTGCCGATACTTCAGAAGGCATGTATTGTGAAGTGGCGCATGATGTTGAGAGCTATAACGCCATTGAGGCGTAGAGTTAATATCTCTGACTCGTCTACCTGCTTTAGAGTACACCTACATTCTTGTACTAAGCTATATAAGGTTAAATCTCTACTGAGGTATTAGTCTGTAGATTTGAAACAAGAACATGTAGCATGAGATTGCTACGGAGGTGAGGACTGGGAATTAATACAAGGATTAGTAAGTAATCTATGGATGATAGTTGAGTTTCGTGACTGGACACCCTCGAGAGTAAGGAAAGAGCTAATTTAGGGAGACGTGATGTCTTACCTTTGTGAGGCACATCTTCCGAAGAGAGCCCCATGGAATGGTGGGCTGTGGGCGGCCATGGCGCCGTGGCCGTACCCAGCTGGTGATGCCCCTGTGCCGGCAGAATGGTGGCGGCAGACAGAGGGCGGCTACCCTGGAGCATCAACTCCACCCCTCCGACCTGCAGCCTCTCGCTCCAACCCCTGATCTGCAACAGTCAACCAAAGTTACGTTGAAGTGAACCGCCGCAACATCTGCCTCGGGCTCATTGGACTCAAAGGGGAGAGGCTGGGCTTTCCACAATTTAAATTTCACTCTCCCCTTCTAAATACCACACACAAGCAATTCAAATAAAATCTTGGGTAATTCCACCATTGTATTTGGAGCTCATATTTCAAAGCAGGATATATGACAAAAGGACCTCTGTGTTAAGCAATCATCTCAAGGTGGAGAATGTAACAAAACTGTTACAGTCTGTGGGACCACAACAGAGCGAAGTCGGAAACTCTTACAATCATTCTTAATCTGAGGTTTTCAGCCATACTAAACCATCGACAACTATATACGGCGAGTGTTAAAACTCTGAATTCGCGTAACTTTTGAAGAAACCAATGAGTGTGATTAATTTATTGGTGTTTATATTATGATTCAGCTGTGCTTTCCAAGGGATGCGATTTGTTCAATTAGAGAAGGAATCTGCTTAGTTTTGGAGGGGCCATTGATATAGGTATTTAAGATGTACGTATATGATCAGAGAAGAAATAATATTACCATTACAATAAAGGAGTTAGGGAGGTAAAAGTTAATTTGGGTAGCTATATGACAGAATGAAATCACTATCGCGGCCAGGCAATACTGAAATGCAGCATGTCCTCATTGAAGATTATGGTAACAAATAAAATGCTGTGGCACAAATTATGTTATAGATTCCAGAACCTTCTTCTAAGTAACCAGAAGAAACCCTTGATTACTCCAAACGCCTAAGTGTTAATCCTGGTACGTTCACGTCAGAGATTCAATCTCCTGTAAAACAAATTTGGAGCTATCCGACTTATGCAATCACTTTTGGTTCATGGCTGTCATGGGAACGATAATTAATTTGTAACTTGTAGAATAGTGTTTAAACAAAGTAATTATCTGAAATTTGCTTCACTCCTTTCCAGTTTTCCGTGCCAAGCGTTAGTCTATTGTCATGCAACCTTGCACTTTGTTCTCTGATATTTCAGCGATTAACATTAAGGCGTTTCGTGTTGTGCTTCCACCATGCCTTGCAACGAAGCAAAGTTACTATGAGTTATGTCTTATAACTCAAAGTAACTTTCATTTTTTCTACCATGCCTATCCTGCACACGACAGCTATTCTACAAGACAATTCTGTTCTCTCACAAGTTATTCATTATCTTCTCTGCTGACACTATTCGATTATTGTTCCGATGAGAGTCCACTTGTCTTCCATTCGCCCACGGAAGAAGAGGAATCTTTTTCTTTCCCCAAGTATGCGAGGGAACAACCTACATTGTAAACGAAATTCTTTGTTCATGTTTATCTACTCAGATCTTTTGCGAGGGAATTGGTTTTTAATATAGGAATCAGCATTCTAGTAGAAATGCTAAGAATCTTTTGTCATGACTGAAATCAAAGTCAATACCATCTACATCCAAATGAACCATTTATGGCATTGTAATAAATAGTGGAAATGCAGGTCGGTACTGTAATTTGTTGGTAATGCCAGTGAGGCAGCTTCATTTCTAAGCCCTCATAAGAAAGTATAAATCCGAGGCATTAAGAAGTCGCTCTTCATATGCTTTATAAACAGCGACAGATAAGAAATATATTGCATAAGAGATTTGAAGTAAAGTATGTTGATACTTAAGTTGAAGGGTTTCTAAGAATAAAGCTCGTTACAAATAACTATAAAGACGAATTATTAATAAACTTCACATCGATCCGTTACTACGACCCTTTGAAGATCAAACAGGAAAGAGTCTTGCAGCTCGAGGCCTACAAACATCTCATATCTGATACGAGTTGCCCCTCAACGCACATAAGAAGAAAGACAATTTAATAAACCTTTCACATACATTCGAAACAATTATAAAACTTCCGCTACAAATGTCGCCTCAACGGGGGGCTAGATCAACAGTGCTATAAAACAATCACATTATGAAACATCCGCTACACCATCCTAAAGCAACCAATTTGACTACCACTTAGGTCTACCATTTCTCAAAGTTCTAAAGCTTTCACAAGCAATGTCAATACTAGATACAGTGTAATCCGGGCGTGGAGGCAGTCGTCTTCTTCTTCTTTTCTTCTTCTTCTTCTTCTTCTTCTTCTTCTTCTTCTTCTTCTTCTTCTTCTTCTTCTTCTTCTTCTTCTTCTTCTCAGACCTTTCGTCTGTGACTGTGGCAGACATCTTCAGTGGTAGTACCGAGGTCGAAGTATTAAGTATGGAGATTTCAACGACTGTGTAGCACAGTCGCAGATGAAACGTCTTGGAAGAAGGAGGAGGAGCCCAGTTGACCCTGGCCCACAAGTTACAAACATTATTTTGTTGTTTAACGACGCTGTTAATTGCCAGGATAATATCAGTGTGACCGGTGTGCCGGAATTTCGTCCCGCAGGGGTACTTTTACATGCCAGTAAATCTATTGACATGGAGCTGTCGTTTTTAAGCACATTTAAAAACCATCGGTCTGATCTGGATTTGAACTCGCGAACTTGGGATCGGTAGGCCAACGTCTAACCAATTGAACCACTCAGATCAACGCGGCCTGCAAGTTCCGATTATAGTGTATCTAGTATAAAACTATTTCTACAAATGCCTCTCTTGATTAATAGGAAGCAAACAGAATAATAAGCATTGTACGAGCAATTTATTCAAGGGTGAGTAGAAAAAGTCATGTAAGTGCAACACATCAGATTGGTTTTGCTTCTCGTCAAGCCAATAGAGTATTAAAAATACCAACATACCTATGTAAGCCTATATTTAAACATTTAACTGTTGCTCTAGCGTCATCTATACTTCTATAAAGAAAGTGTATTGAAGCAAATTTATAAAACGTGATTTGTAAGAGGTATAAAAACAAGCTTTATGCAAAAACTTTGCAGAATATATGCAAAAGTAAATTATGATGGATCATAATGTCATGTGATTGTACCATATGGTTATTTTAAGCGATAACTTCACTCCCTATTGCAAATGATTTGCATTGATTTTTTAGTCCTGATGTCCCTTGAAGAAACAATCGAGAAGTAATGAGGGAACGGTGAACCACGGAGCGTTCCGCAGGTCAGGAGTTTGTGTTGAAGGGGTGCTGAGGCAAATTAGCGTCGTGTGTGAGGCGAGGCAAGTTGTGAACAGTTCCTGAAGATGTACCCCACCCTCGCTCCCCTGATTGTGGGTTAATTGACGTGCTGTTACCGAGAAGGAAGGCAGAATGCGGGGGTGATTGACAGCTGAAAGATATGGGCCCCGAGAGCAAATTGCCAGCAGGGAGGAAAGCCTATAGTCTTCGCATGATTAGCTCTGCCTGTCGAAACAGTTGCCGCTCTTGAGAAAGTATGGCAGCTGCAGATCTCCTGGGGGTAGAGCTGATAGCATCACTCCTTGCAGTCTGCACAACACACATTTATTGCGCAACTACATATGTACTTTATATTTCTGCCTCCTCTCTGACACTTCAAATAAATTCTTGTCATAATCGATGCTTAACACATTTCCACGAACATAATACAACAGGTGGCATGAAGAGCATTTGTATGAGGTTGTTAGTTTTAGTATTCTATGTTTTAGACAAACTCTAAATAGGGTCAGACAATTAAATAAAATAAATAATACTTAGAAATGCACGATAATATGCCGGAAACAAGTTTTGCTTAGTAATAATAATAATAATAATAATAATAATAATAATAATAATAATAATAATAATAATAATAGTAATAATAGTAATAATAGTAATAATAGTAATAGTAATAATAATAGTAATAGTAGTAATAGTAATAATAGTAATAATAGTAATAATAATAGTAATAATAATAGTAATAATAGTAATAGTAATAGTAATAGTAATAATAGTAATAATAGTAATAATAGTAATAATAGTAATAATAGTAATAATAGTAATAATAGTAATAATAGTAATAATAGTAATAATAGTAATAATAGTAATAATAGTAATAATAGTAGTAATAGTAGTAATAGTAATAGTAATAGTAATAGTAATAGTAATAGTAATAGTAATAGTAATAGTAATAGTAATAGTAATAGTAATAGTAATAGTAATAATAATAGTAATAGTAATAGTAATAATAATAATAGTAATAATAATAGTAATAATAATAATAGTAATAATAATAATAATAGTAATAATAATAATAATAATAGTAATAATAATAATAATAATAGTAATAATAATAATAATAATAGTAATAATAATAATAGTAATAATAATAGTAATAATAATAATAGTAATAATAATAGTAATAATAATAGTAATAATAATAATAGTAGTAATAATTAATAAAAGATCTCGCTACCTAGATTTAATAAAAATTTAAGAGCCCAGAGACAGAAAATAACTAAAAGAATTTTAGATTCGTGGTACTTTTAAGATTTAAAAAAACCACATTTTTATTCGATATTTCAAGCATCGTATTATCTCTCAAGCGTCTAAACAGTAATTCTTCAGGTTTTTTTCCCTTTGTCTACTACGTATAATAAGTAGGGGAAGTATTTTATTCGACTCAAAAACTCGATGTAGAGATTTTGTTCGAAATAATATGTTTTGAGGCCCACGTGAGCCAAAAAAAAAAAAAATAAATAAAAAAAAAAGAATGAATAAATAAATAAATAAATAAAATAAAATAAAAGAATAAAAAGGCCCGTGTGTGTGTGTGTGTGTGTGTGTGTGTGTGTGTGTGTGTGTGTGTGTGTGTGTGTGTGTGTGTGTGTGTGTGTTTCTGTTTGTGAACAGCATAACTCAAAAACTAAAGCTAAAACTTGGTATTAAAGCTTAAATTTTTCTAGAATGCAAAACAAAAACTTTGAGTAAAGTCCTTCTATCCTAAATTAATTAAATTAGAGTATTCGAAAATTTTGATTTTTTCAAACATGGCTTTAACGATTTTGATTAAAATGCCATATATTCAAGATATTTTATGGCAAATGAAATATATATTTCAAATTTTCGGCCTAGAGTATAGTCCTGTTTACTCTTGTATACTTTTGTATAACTGCTAAATCGTAAGAGATAGACGAAATTTTACTATACAAAAAATGTAGATCTCGTTAAAACACGCAATGTATGTTAAATTATTCTTTTTGTAAAGTCAGTCATTACGGAGATATTCCTTGGCAGGTATTTGTCAGAACTTTGTAATATTTATAGACGTACTTAAATGGGAGGTCGTTGTACATTTTTTTATCTGTGGCCCTGCAAAGGTAACGGAATTTCAAAGTTATAAAACATTTGATATCGCTCAAAACCTACTGTATTCCCACATTATCTTGCACCTACAAAAAATTAGCAATAAGATAATATGTACAGATGTTTATCTGGATTAACATGAAACAGGTAGAGGAATAAGTGTTTATAAGAATAGTTTGTGCAAGAGTAGAGGAAGTCATGTGGGTGTAACACGTTAGATTTTTTTCAGCTTCTACATCTGTAGCAGCTAGAGAAAGAATAATTGTTCCATCTGCATATTTTGGTATCGAGCATCCCTGAAATGAAAAAGGCGACAATGTAGGAAAGGCTCTACGCGCGTGATAGAGAGAGAGAGAGAGAGAGAGAGAGAGAGAGAGAGAGAGAGAGAGAGAGAGAGAGAGTCGGAGACATTGACCAGCATGACTCCGAAACGAAAATTAGTGTGACTACCCAACATGATATTAAAAGCTTTACTCAAAGACGGATATTATGACGATTCATCCCAAACTATGTTTGCATGGGAAAATGTTTGAATTTTTTATTTTCTCTAGAAGGCCTCCGATGATTTTGAATAAAACGTTTTGTTGAGGAATGAATTACATATATTTAACTTTCTACGGATAGCCTGTGGACTTCTTCATTTTGATTGAAATTTGTAAAACTAAAAAATCATGAGATGGTACAAAACCCTCCTAAGAAAGGGGGGAACATTAAAATACATTTTTTCTAAAAGTAAGTGAAATGTCAGTGAAAAGTTGAACTAGCAGAATAGCAATATGAGACAGTAACATTAAAGCGACGATTAAAAATTGAATAACGTCACCATTGTAAGTGACAAAGTATTATATTCCACTCAAAAATTCTGTTACGATATTTCATCTGAAATACACGTTTTGGTGTTTGCTGAGTACCAAAAAAAAAAAAAAAAAAAAAAAAAAAAAAAAAATTTTAGCAAAAGCAGTTCGCTTGTGTGCGTGTTTGTCCATATCTGTCTCGGTCTGCGAACAGGTAACCGAAAAAGCATCAAAAGTCGGCTAAATGCCAAACATGATTCAGTATCATAAATGGTGGTGAAACCAGGGTTTTCTAGGAAATCCCTTCCTTCGTTCTTTACATGTAAACATTTGCACATTCTTATATCCATCGAAAATGGCAATTTTGATTTAAAGTACACATTAAGACATTTTCAGAAAATAAAATGCCTATACCTATATCCTACATTTTCTGCAAGTAACCTGTAAAGTCCTCTTTTGGAATAAATTTTAATATAATTACGTATAACCTGTAAATCGTAAAGAGAGAGAGAGAAAAAAAAAAAAACAAAAAAAAAACATAAAAGCAAAAGATCCAAGCTTTTTAAAATGCATAGCATATGCTACTTTTTTAAGGTATAACGTTCTTTAACAGGTTGGGTTATAGGTATCGGACGATGAAATGAATGGGTGAAATGGTGTTCGGATGACCCCGGGGTCCTTGTAGCTAAGAGTTGCCCAACATTCATTTTTCAGGACAAGGGGCAACCCCGGAAAAGCACCTATCCTTGTGGATCACCCTAACCGAGATTCGAATTCGGTACCTTTTGAATGTGGGCCAGGCAACTTTATTGAGTAGATATTCTTATTTGTTTGAATTCTTAACATATTATATTTTTCACGTGCTAAATTGACATTTTTGTTCTATTGTGGTCGTACGAAGAATAGAATTTCAAAGTGCTCGCATAGCGATCCCATATTTAAAAAATGTACTATTTCATAAGCCTCCTTTATTTCCTTTGTACCTACAACTAAAGGTGTTACAAAAGCTTTTCTGGAAACTTTTATTGCGATTTGAAAGAAGTCAATACAAGCGTAAGCTTTTGTAAGAATGGTTTGTATTAAAGTGGGTAAACAGAGCAATGTAAATGTAACACAACGAATATTCTTTTATCACGGAGCGTTTTGAGTTAAAATCTGGATATCCGATTTTTAAAACCCAATTTAGTTATTCTTTAACTTTGTACTAGCCGGCTACCTTAAAGGTGCCTTTGGAGGAGGGTGCCACTGTTTTGTTGACAATGTATAACGTCATCAATGTTGACATCGTGCATGGTCTTGGGATAACCGTTTTGGTAAGAGGCAAATGGTTTAACCCAGGCCTGGCAAACTGCTCACCAGGTGTGAAGATATTCACTAACTTTCCTCCCTTCATGAAGAGCAAAGCGAAAATCGGTTCTACGTACGTACAACTGCAGTTAAGGAGGGCGGACTCCTCTCTTCACGCCTTCGCAGTAATCTTCATCAGACCTGGTTAACCGCTCGGTCAAGGTGCGGCCGAAAATGTGAGTGTAAGGAATGTGTTTGACATCAATCCCAGCATTGCGCGCAAGAGTGTGTTTTTTAAGAGGCCTAAGCGTTGTTGATATGTTGAATGTAATGTTTCTCAGAAGGTGCTGGAGTTGCTAATGCCCAACATACCCACATATATACTCTGTTCATCAAGAGATTAGAGGAGATGTAAACAAAGCACCGGTTTGTATCACTCCGCGGCCACGTGCATTCACAATGACACACACAGTTACCTACCGCTACGCGAAGGTATAATGTGCATTTTACACTACTAAAAGGATATATTTACTTGATCCCAATAACATGTAGCACATGGAAATTAACTCCTACTTACATCATCTCTGTCTACAATAACACTTTTTCATTTCCCTCACAATCTCGAAACCAATCTTCAGAAGCACCCTGTGGAGAGAAGCTCGTTTTAAATATAGAAGATCGGGATCAGAGTTAACTGCCAACAGCACGTTGTTTAAGGTGGGGGTTCATTGTTAACAAAGAACTAGTGAACTTTTCGACGGACTGCAGATCTCACAAATTCGTCGCAAACTGCATCCACCATTTATCTGGACGTGGTCGCTTTTTGCCGGGATCTTCACCAACTGACGATTTTTCTTTGCGTGTGCTGTAAATCCTTGCAACTGACAAACTGGTAAACTCGGATGTTAATTTCATCACGTCTTCGATAGCAAGTTTGGGATATTTCTCGCAGAACTTGTTAAACACGTTCAATATTGTTGTCTTTTCACCACATCGCAACGGTTTACCGCACTTATGTTTCACAACTCACTTGTTCCGCCACGTTACTTTCATACTGAATAATGTGCGCGCAGAACGAATTAGGCTCGTTACAGATTCATTTAACTGCCTATTCTTACACTTTAACTATGCTTAGTAAACTTAGTTCATGCTTTAGCAACATTAAGTGACATTTCTGACCTTAGTAACAGTATTTCTTCAAGAGACTATTTACACGGCGAAAGCGTCAAGAGGGCACGCTGTGGTCAAAACGCACGTGGCTTTGTTTACGCCTCCTCTAATCTCTTGATAGTCACATTCTTGTGAGAACACAGTAAAAATCTCTGTTCGGCTGAGAGGAGCACTTGACCGTGAATAGATACGGAAGCAGGTTCGCTACCTCACCCTATCTTATAAGAGCTTATATGATTGCTTTTACAAATACCCAACCCTACCACAGCACTATTCTGTTTCAATAAATAGACGAGATATGTACATATCACTATTAGCTGTTACCTCCTTCCTCTTGAGAAACAAAGAACTTACTCTTGGGCTAATTAGTAGTTTCAAATGTGGGAGATGGCATCGTATACTTTTCTACAGTAGTGTTCTGAAATTAATGCAGGGTAGTGTCCTCTTAATTAAACTAGTTCCAATTGTGTGCATTCTTTCAACCAAAAAGGGTTGCAATTGTGTCGTTCCACAGGTTTTTTTTCCAGGTAATTATCAGTAAGCCTTGTTTTAACAATCTATTGTCTTCAACCATCAGCTAAATGACCTAAATTGCAATGAAGCAGTGTTTATATCAATTCACTGAGCAATACAATACAGTGATATCTTGAGCTTTTAAGCACATACTTTTTATTCCTGCTCCTAGGTTTACAAGGGTGTAATGTCGAGAGTCACATGGATGTCATTACTTCGTTAGCGAGGCATTTGAAAATTATTGTTCGGTGTTTTGTTCTGAAAACATTCTAAACGACCAAGTAAATTTTTTTACTTTCTTCATCGAGAAGTATCTATTTTATTTTAAAACAGCAAAGAAAAAATGATCTGTTACATTCACACAATTCTCCAGCCAAGACAAATTGACTTTACTCACTATATTACCGCATTCACAAAACGCCCTGACGTGTTAGATTCACATTACTTTCTCTACACATTCCTCAACAAAGCCTTCCATTTACTTCACATTAATCGAAATGAACATTTGTAGGAATGACTTTTATTACATATATTCTTGTAGATACAGTGGAAATAGAGAAATACAGTAGGCTTAAACGATAGTGAACTCTTTTAAGAGCTGGTCACTTTGTGATGACTTTGAAATATGTCCTCTTTGCTTGACTAGGAGGAGGGTGGAAAAGAACCCCCCCTCTCTCTGCACACACATACACACACACAAATACACACAGACCTTTTTCTATAAGTGTCCTTTGTAGATTCAGAAGGTCTGAATTACAGTGACCTATCGGTATAGAATTTTTAGGTTGAGTGCAATAATTTCTCTACCTATTGTGCACATGGTAGAAAAAGTAAGACAGAAACATCTTTTATAAAATGGAAAATTCCGCAGGAATGTGTTTCTGTTAGTAAAGAAGTAGGTATAACTTCGAAATCAAGTAGCTTTGTTTATACCAGCAAATTTGTGAATCATAATAATTTGTCCTTAGCTATGTAGTGCTCAGCTGTTTGTCTGAATGATAACGCTAGCGATCTAACCCTGCTAATATATCTAACCATTATTTTGAAAATATTTAGGTTCTACTATAAAAAGCTATCATTTTTAGTAATACTTCAATGGTCTTAAGGAGATAGAGTAACAGGTTATGAAACTTTATATGAATAAAGATATATAATTATAATTGTATTTTAAACTAAATACATATATCTTTAAATAATTTTTATTGCTAATCACGCATTGCTCACGAAGCGGAAATCATAATTTTTAAAAAATAATAAAAATACTTGAATATTTAAGTGCCAATACACTGGTATGAATATAGAATTTTTGTTCGTCTTTTGTTCGTTTCAAAAAATATGTTTTGGTTATTTTTCCCACAATTTTCTCCAATAGCTTAGTCAAATCAATTATCATAATGGCAGTTTGAAAGTGCAATAAACATCGTATTGCAATTTGTATTCTTTCTTAACTCATGCCTTTTGAGTTTCTGCAAAATTTTTTAACATGGTTAAAGCTGCAACTGTTGAAAATTTGCAGTGTAAAAGTATAGGAAAAGCCAAACTCGACCATAGTAATTCCAAATAATCACAGGGCATTAGGCGATATACTCATTTAAATGTTCACATAACTAGTTTTAAAAGACTCGTAGAGCAAAACCTATAATGGTTAATTGAAGCTAAAGTTTTAGACAGCAATCTTTTAATTTACAAAAATATTCCATACATTTTTACTATGAGTACTGTTATGTATATGTTTTCTATCGGAATATATTTGGCCTACCTTAGTATCTTGGACTAAATTCATTAAAAAAATAAACACTGTTCCATAAATAATTAATATACAAATATAATAATCTTACAACGGATAAAAGCATCATTAATTTAATAAAGGAGTGATGCTATACATTTAAGGCAATTATTTTCTGTAGAAGTAAAATACAGAAAGAAATGTCATAATCTAATTTGCAGCCACTGTTATGGCTGTCTTCATAATACATTTACATAACTATTAAAACTGCTTAAGTGTCATTTTGTGAAAACAGAAAGCTAAGAAGCGAGATGAAACCGAATAACATTACCAATAGGTATGTATTATACAATCATTTTCCTACATCATTGCAAACAATGCCTAAAGTCACAGCTTCAACATTGTTGAAGAGAAAATATTTTTGAAGGGTTCAAACATTTCTTTGAGCTAAGTAAACGATTTAAAGCATGTAAAGATTTGTAACCGGGAATCTGAACTACAATAAACAGAAAATTTTGTATTTTTTTAATTGGTAGCAGAGCAATATGGATTTAAAACATTTGCATAAAAATACAAAATAATGGAAATTTCATCTGTAGGTGCCTGTAAAACTAAACTCTTTATTTTTTCGCAATACCTATTTAAAATTGGAAGTGTTAAGGAAATATTCTTAATATTTCAATGTTCCTTATTGCTTCAGTAGAAACTATCCAAAAGGATAATAAAAGCTATACTAGTCAAATATCCGTGCCAAATCAGTTTTCACGTGGAGTTTTTGTAAGCTATTTAGATTGCCAGCATGGGAATGAGCATAATAATAGAAAATGGCTGATCACTTCTGTGTGCTTCTAAAAGCATCAAATACCACTTTCTGACTTTTAAATTGACATAACAGGTATCTCACAGTTCCATTATGCTCTAAAATCACATACTCCTCTCTAAAATATTTCACTGTCTCAAGCTGAGACGCAAAACTGTGGTGGTTGTCCTTGGAATATGATACTCCGATACTAAAACCACAGATATTTATTTTTTAAATAACTGCGAACCTAGACGCGGTTGGTGTAATCTAACGTAATGCATAACTTGGAAATTAATTAGATAATTCTCCAAAGCATTTGAGTGTACGTTATAACCTTGTTTGAATATACAGTATGGATATATATCTCCAAAGAGTTGCCGAAACAGTTCTTGACAGACTTTGACTGTGTTTCCTGTAAGTCAATAAATGCAACATTCCATAGACTCTTGTGTCTAAATGAAGACATTCAAAACAATGGTGACAGGAATAGATCTAGGTACTCATGTAACATGCAGCGTTAACTCAGTTGTGAAACTGATTTAGCTGATGCACTAAATCACGTTTGTGCAATAGCCTGGCTTAGTAATTCATTCTCAGCCACTCTGGTGACCAAAATCTGGAATCCAGTCGAAACAAATGAGAACTTAAGATGTGAGATAATATAGCACGTTTGAAAAAGTGTTTTTTCCCCTTCATCTGTTAACTTGCTTCTTGGCCAAACTCGAGTCACAACCATACCTTAAATATATGCCGTATGATTAACTTCCATAAATATTTTGTTTTATAATATACAGCAATAATATTAGGTAATTAAGCACTTATGTCCCGGGTTATTAAGTAAGGAAACCTCTCAAGGGGCAGTTTTATTTTTAAATGCACTCAATGCACTGATGAGAGGTAGGACATAAGTACTTACGATTGTAAGTCGTCTATGGGGCAAACTCTCAGATTGAGATTCCCTAGAGATCTACCAGGAAAAAACACGAATCGGTTGGAAAGTTTAATCTCATACTGGCAAGTTGCTACGGTAGCTCAGTGTCTAATGATTTTGATTAAAACTCCATATATTTGGGATATTCACATGAAACATATACTTTTTAACTTGAACATCCTTGGAATAAGTGCTCTTCGTTCTGAACGCATTTTGTATAACTAGAGACTTTATCTCTTAGTTTAGAATGAAGATCTCCTTAAAACACAGCATTTATTTAAGATGTGTTTTTGTGACATTTACAGTTTCTGATATATTCTTTATTATTGGCTTTAACTGCTAAATTATTTCTCTCGTGGTCATGCAAAAAATGTCATTTTAAAGGCATGACATAGCGATCAGCTTTAGCCTACCCCATTTGTACCTGCGATTTGATTACAAAATTCTTCAAAATTTGGAACAAATCAGAAGCTCAAATCAGCTGTGATTTTGTATGAAGCTAATCATTAGTGACTGAATATAAATATTAGTTTTAAATTCCCTAACAGTGTTATAGCTATCTAAGGAGTAGGAAAATGCATCGTACAATTCGTCAGATTTATACTTTGGTTAGAGGTTGGAGTATTCCAACTTTAACTATCCCAAGGTTTATTTCAAGTTCATAAAATTGGCCAGCTCCTCCTGCTCCTTCTCCCCCTCCTCCTGCCCCTCCTCCTCCCCCTCCTCCTCCTCATCACCATCATCATCATCATCATCATCATCATCATCATCATCATCATCATCAACAACAACAAAATTTCACGATTGAAGCCATCAAAGCTCGTTTCGGTCTCAAAATTTACTTAAAAGTGTTGCATCCATCTTTTTCTTAGTCAATATTTCTATTATCTAATTTTGGGATGCGTCTATCTTTCATTCTATCGACATATGCCTACCTTCCAGCTATTTCTATATTGTTTTATTCTGTCTGTTAACCTAAATATATTCAGTTCATTTCGAATGTCTTCACTTCTTTTTTTAACCTATAAGATTACACCCTGCAACATTCCTTAAAAAGTTCATTTCAGCTGTTTCAATAACTTCTTCTTTGGTTAAAGTCCAAAATTCACTTCCATATAATAATATAGGAACTGCCATTATTTTATAAAACTTTAAGTTAAGCTCTGTTCTCGTATTTTTAAACATCTCTTAAATCTGTTTAATTTATTAATTTTATTTAAAATGTCGTTATTTTTAAAATATGAGATGCTGCAACCAAGATAATTAAAGAAATTAACTTATTCAGCTGGTTTTCCTTTTAATATGATTTTGGTACTTGTAGTATTTGGTCCATTGAAGGTTAAAACTTTGATTTTGTTTGTATGTAGATACTGTTAAACTAGATTGATGGACAGTGTTATTTAATATAGGTATCTAACACTTTTCATAAACTATTATATGAGCTAGATAAGAGAACTTGATCGTCTGCAAATAGTAATCTAAATATCTATTACATGTATCAGCGTCACGTGATGGTGAAAGTGGGCAGTCTTGTCTTGCTCCTTTGTTTATGGTTGGCATTACATCTGTATACATTCCAGTTTTTATCATGATATTATTTATTTGTATCTACGTATGCTAATCGTTAGCACCCTATAGGTGTACCTAAAACTTTCTCGAGAGGCTGTCTATGGATTCCTGAAAGCAGACAAATAATTTTGATATCAGTGCGTTCAAATAGATGGACCTAGATATATTTCTTTTTGTGTTCACGTTGTCTAATGGTGCTAAAGAGCTCTAAAAGTGGGTGAATTTAATATAAGTAAATACGTGATTCAGTCTAAGGCAATAAAAGCGTGATTAAGAGAGAGAAAGAGGGACTGTGTTGAAATAAAGGAAGAAACGAAGAGGGGACGCTGAGGGATGATTAGTGGTGGGAAATGGCGGTGAATTACCAGGGAAGTTGACGCCGACTCGCCAATTATCGCAACGTAACGACCCGAAAAGTGAACTGTTGCGTCGAACAGTGAACATGGCTTCTGTACACAATTAAAATCCTACAGTGGTATTCCAAGCATGCCATGACGTGCATGGGGAGCACTTAGAGCATAAAGCTCGCTGTGAAAACAAAGGAATATGGAGGAGTTTTTGTTACATGTAATTATTTTGCTGCTGCTGCCACGAGCGGGAGAGTGGTACAGAAGTGGCCATCAAGTGGATGTGTAACAGTACTACAAGCGACATTTCCCTTCCCATTAGCTTGTTTATTTTACATCCTGCACTTGCAGTCCATTCTCTTCTATTGTCTTCATCAAATAGCATCCCTACTTCAGACCTGAGCTTCTGTAATGAGCTTATAGGTACCTACGCTTGATATTTTTACTTTCTCTACATAGTAGATAGAGAAGGCACCTATTGCTTTCAACCCAAAAATTCGATATAGACATTTCACTGGAAATACACATTTTGAGGTCCTCTGCATGACAAAGATTTTGGGAAAAGTCTTGTGTTGCACTCACTTGACATTTTCCACTTTTGCACAAAAGTAGAGATAGGCTTTTGCCAATGTTAATATCCAAAAACGATATTTAAAGGATCACCTGCAATATTGCAAACAACACTTACATTTTTAATTTCATTCCAATAACCTCGTTTTCTTATGTGTTTGCCTCTTTAAATATTTCTCTGTAATCCTAATTAAATTTATTTCAGATTTCCAATAAGCTGATGAACTCCTAAGATCTTTTCTTGGTATCATGGTTTTGGATTTGTTTTTATAACCAAACTCGACTGCTTTTTAGAAAGTTAAAAATGTGGCATACTTCATTATATTGTTAAATGCTACACAAAAGATAATCATTGTTATAAATAACTATATTCCTGGATTACAAGTTTAAACTTTCCAACTTTTGATAAAGTACGAAATTTCATACGAGACTCGATTTTGTATTCATCGAGTACTCATACAAGCAGTTATTCCTCTATCTACTCCATGTTACTCGAAATAAACATTTGTTCAAATTATCTTATTGCTAATTTTCTTGTAGGTGCAAGGGGAATATATTAGGCTTTGAGTCATAATTAAATGTTTTATGGTAATTTTGAAATTTCCTTCCCTTTGCATAACCAAGAAATAAAAAGAATGAATAACAACCTCCCATTTGAGAACGGTCTATAAGTATTGCAAAATTCTAACAAATAACAAGGAATGTCTCCGAAATGGTTCACTCCACAAAAAAAGATCATTTGACATAAATGTTTGTTTTAAACAGATCTACATTTTTTCTATAGCAATATCCATCTATCTCTTACTGTTTACCAGTTACGCAAAGAACTGCATGGGCTACATTTCATTTGCCATAAAAATATATTAAACATATGACAATTTAATCAAAATTGTTACAGACATTTTTGAGAAAATCAACATTTTCGAAACAATTTCTATGAAAAGGGTAGTTTAGGGTGATATCAGGATTTTTTCCAAAAATTTAGTGTCGCATCCCTAAAAACTATTAAGCTTAAATACCAACTTTGGTTTTTAACCGAGTATTCATTTTTGAGTTATGCTGTTCACAGACAGACAGATACGCGCGCGCGCACGGATATTTTTCTAAAAATGTCTGTTTTGGACTCAAGGAGCCTCAAAACATATTTCCGGTGAAATCTCGACATCGAATTTTTTTGGTTGAATATAGTACTGGTGCCAAACTTGGTATTTAAGTTTAGCATTTTCCAAGGATGCGACATTAAGGTTTTCAAGAACATTCCCTACCCCAAACTACCCTTAGCATAGAAACAATTTCGAAAATTTTGATTTTCTGAAGATGGTTCTAACGATTTTTATTAAAATACCATATTTTTAAGATATTTTCACAATAAATGAAATGTACCTATATCTTCAATTTCCAACAAGCCGCTTCTGAATTCATCTTTATTCTTGATGAATTTTGCTAAGAGAGAGAGAGACAAAATCTTACTGTGCAAAAGCGACAGACCTCGTTAAAGCAAGCAATTTGTCAAATCACTTTTTTTTTTTTTTTTTTTTTTTTTTTTTTTTTGGAGATAACCATTTTTGAGATATTCTTTCTTATTAGTTTGAATTTTCAAATACTTGTGCTTTTCTTAAATAAGAACACATGGTTTTCTTTTCTTTTTTTTATTTACTCGACTTGCAAATATGTCAGTGACCAGCCATAAGTCTACTTTATTCCCCATATTCTTATTGTACCTACCTACCTACCTGCCTACAAGAAATGAGCATTTTAGGCATATTTTGTACAAAAGTGAGCAGAGAAAGTCACGTGAGTGCACACATCAGATTTCTTACTTTCTCTAACAGTGGGGTAGAGGAAGTATTGTATTCCACTCAAAAATTTGATGTCGAGTTTTGAGGACCCTTGAATCCAAAAGAAGCATTTTTAGAAAAAGGTCGTGCATGTGTGTGTGTGTGTGTGTGTGTGTGTGTGTGTGTGTGTGTGTGTGTGTGTGTGTGTGTGTGTGTGTGTGTGTGTGTGTGTGTCAGTTTGTGGACAGCATAACTCAAAAACGAAAAGTCCGTTAAAAGCAAAAGTTGGTATTTAAGTTTAGCGTCTTTTAAGAATATGATATGAAGATTTTGAAGAAAATTCCTCCACCCTAAACTACCCTTTACACGGAAAAATGTTCTAAATTTCCAATTTCTCGAAAATGGCTCATTTTCACGATTAAAATGCCACATGTTTAAGATATATTTATGACAAATGAAATGTAGCTATATTTTGAATTTTCTGGCTATAGCCTATGTAGTCCTGTTTACTCTGGATGACTTTTGTATTACTGGTAAACCGTAAGACATAAACCAAATCTTACTATAATAAATGTAAATCTCATTAAAACAACAATTTATTTCCAAATAGTTTTTTTGTAGAGTGAAACACATCGGATATATTCCTTGTTATATGTGTGAGTTTTAGAAAACAAACTTTCGTCAAATGGAAGATCGTGGTTGATTTTTTATATTATATCTTAACTGTGCAAAGAGAAATGAATCTCAAAGCTTTAAAATATTTGACTATCGCTCAAAGCCTACTGTATTCCCATACTCCCTTGATACCTACAAGAAAATAATACGGTAATTTCTGAAAATGTTTATCTCAACTAACACGAAGAAGATAAAGGAATAAGAGTTTGTAAGAACGGTTAGTACAAGAGTAGAGAAAGTCATGTGAGTGCAACACATCAGATTTTTAATAAAAGCTCATGCAGCTCCATTTTAACATATCCGCCGAGAAGAGATATGGTGATAAACATATCTAGTAGAAATGTCTCTTTTAGTTTAGCGTACTCTGCATTTCCATTGGGGATTCCTGTGGCCCTTGGTTACTGTGTTCTGATGAAAGGTAAAACATGCTTTGGATTATTCTGTAAATTATTGGCATTTGTGTTATTAAAATCGAACTAAACTTTCATCATTTATCCATCTTCGAGCGAAGCGAAGCAACCTTGTGTTTCCGAAAGATTTTGAATATTTATTAGCTACGGTGTTAAATCAGCTGGTTTATTTAATTTATGTTGATATTGAAGATAAAATCTAACCCCAATTCAATCCTGCACAGGAGTCATAACGGTATTGATGTCTTTATCGGTTCTAAACAGCCATCTATATTGTTATGGTTTTAGATATTTCCTGCCATACACTAAAAATTATATATTTTTTTTCTTTCTTATTGCTACATAAGGGGAGGGCAATCAGGTAAAGAAGAAATATTTTACACGTAGGCATTGCTATGAATTGCGAATGCGCTCAGCCAAGTCCGGATTTCACCTGCTATGCTATTAAAATTAAAAATAACATAGAGAAATCTCACAGATCCACAGATTATTCAACTGCACCACGTGACTAAGGTTAGCTAGACATTCGAGCAACACGGCTGAGTGACAGTTATATATTTATCAAATATTATTAAATATTTATCAATGAATATATTTATCAAAATTATGGGAATTGATAGCTGCGGTAGAGGCACTTTTAAAGCTAATAATTTTAAGTTAAGCTGCAGTAGTAGGTATGTTGAATAATGTATTACAATAAATTGCATTTATTATGGATAATTGGATTATTAGAGAAATATAATTTGAAGATGGACTTTTCGTCGGTCTGGGCGACTCAGTTGGTTAGACGCTGGCCTACTGATCCCAAGGTCGCGGGTTCAAATCCGGCCTAAACCGATGGTTTTTAAGTGTGCTTAAAAACGACAGCTCCACGTCAGTAGATTTACTGACATGTGAAAAAACTCCTGCGGGACAAACTTCCGGCTCACCGGTCGCCGCTGATGTGATCCTAGCAATTGACAGTGTCGTTAAACAGCAAAATAGTAATAAATGAAGATGGATTTAATCGTAATTTTATAAACATTTTTAAAATGATTTATAGCTCTATAGTAGTATGCTTAGAATCAAACCAATGCAAGATCTCTTTTCAAAATTTATAAATTTAAAGGTCATCAATGTAATATTCTTCTTCGAATGACGCTAAAGCCCCTTCTGGGCCTTGGCCTCCTCCAGTAGTTGACTCCATTCTTCTCTTTCTCCGGCTCTCCTTCTCCATCCTCGTAATCCCAGTATCTGTTGAGCATCTCTCTGTATGGCATCTTCCCATATCATTTTCGGTCTTCCTATGGCTCTTGTGTTATACAATTTGCCATTAAGCAAATTCTTCCTCCAGTCGTGTTGTGTAACCTGCCCATCACATTCTCTTAATTTTAATATCTTGGGAAATGTTTATAACTATCCTTATATAAATTATACAGTTCTTCATTCCATCCAATGCGCCAGCGCCCTCCTTCCTGTATTGGTCCACATATTCTTCTAAGGATCTTTCTTTCGAACGTTTTTAGAGCATCTTCCAAGTGCTGTGTCAATGTCTATGTTTCACTTCCATAACACAGTACTGGCTTTATCAGTGTTTTGTATCACCTAATTTAGTTATTTATATCAAATTGTTTAGATCTAAATATATATGAGGTGAATACTAAACTTTATTGTCCATTAAATTCTTGTTTTTATTTCTTCCGTTTCATCATTATTGTTATTAATTATTGTTCCCAGATATTTAAAGTTCCTTACTTTATCTATACTATGTTGGTGCACTACCAACGATCCTGTATAGTTTCTTCTCCTGCTTTTTATCATTGCCTTTGTTTTGAATGTATTAATTTCCAAGCTTATTGTTTTTACTTCTTCTTTTAATTCTTTATATGCTTCAGATACTGCTGTCCTCGATCTTTCCATTACATTGTCATGTGCATACCCTATTAATTGTACTGACTTATAGAATATTGTTGAGGTTCTCTGTACGTGCATTTGTCTAACTACTTATTCTAATGTTATATTAAAAAGGTTAGGTCCGTTGTGCTTGCTCCTATTTTTACGTGGTGTATGGACTTTGTCATTGCTATTTTCTTAAACTAATCATTTTCTTTTGGTATTCCAAAACTGTCATTGTTGATAGTAACTTTCCTCTTATCAATGTAATATTAATAATAATTATTGAAGTGTCACAGCTAAGATTTGGAAAAGGTTAGTCTATTCATGTTTAGATCCAAGGGTGTACACGAAACACCTTGAAGTGCTGAAGGAGTTGAAATTATACGAGTTGCAATAACATTTATCGAGACCTTCATATTTGGTTAAAATGTATAAAAAATCAGCACATTTAAAACGTAATCTCCCCACAAATGAAAAACGAAATTTAGTGGTAGTGAGACTCTGTAGATACGAAATTTGAATATTTGACTCATTTCAAAGCTAATTTAAATGGAAAGAAGTTTACCTATATGAGGAAGTTCATTATTTTCGTCATAAAATCAATTCCATCACTGATGAGGGCAAGGTCAGAAGGCCTTCTCCCATTCTGTCACTGATACGAAAATTACAGAGATTGGCAGTCCTAATAGCCGTAGTCGAAAGTTTAAAAGCTCCATGGTTGCGGTCCATAAGTGAGGCACTGGTGTGGCGGTAGATGCTATCAGGAGCATCAATACAACAAAATATTGAAGGTTGAGAAACTAATAAGGCAAACTTGCTTTTGGGCAACAATTTAAATTTTTTAGAGTGAGACTGAAAAAATCAATGGATAGAATTAATGGGAAAATTCAGTGCTATAATGAACTTTTCAGTCTCACTCTACCCCTTTACAACCTTGTCTTACACTAAAGAACAATTCATTTCCAATACAAATTTTGTTAAACAATACACAATTTTCGTAACTTGGACTCTAATTTAACATTTTTATTTGTAAAATTTATATATTTTTTATAACAACATCTATGAAGGCTTCCATTTCTTAGTATTAATAACTATAACACGATTTTACTTATATATGTTTGCATTTTATAGGATCCATATATTGGTCTTTCTGCACAAGCTGCATTTAATTTGATTAAACAAGCAACTAAAATTCATCAGTACAAAAAGTAATATAAATAACGTGTTTGTTTTTGATACTATCTTATTATTGAAGGTACTCGTGTAGAATTATAAATATAATTTTTATAATCACTTCAAACATGATCTGGAATTTGAGCATTTGTTAAGTTCTGTACTGGTCTAAATCAGACGTGCTATCTAGAAGCTACTTAAAATCTATTTCATGCAGTTAGATAAAATATGCAAGTATTACGGTGTAGGTAGAATAATCTGAAAATACCTATATCCGATATTTATAACGATTATTTTCCAATATTCACAATTTATTCGTTTGATTATGTAAATATTTTAAAATTCTTTTGTTTTATGCGCAAAAATGCAGCTAATATTAACCTTAACAGCCATAACTCATAATTAGTTTACTCGTTATAGCAATCAGATTCACGTCGAAAGTATTCGAAATTAAAAAAAAAAATACATTAGTATATAAATTTCCTACAATGAAATTTGTAAATATTTTCCTTTAATGGGGATTAGACTATGTGACTTATTTCGCTCTCATGCCATCTTTTCTTAGGTCTTCTTAGTCTTATTTTGTCACGTGCTTGGTAATTTAAACAAAAGAGTAGCTTGTAGGTAATTGGTTTAATATCTCTGCACTTTCTTTTCCATCCCATAATGTAAATACTACAGTTTTCCTCATAAAACGCACTTCTGCAGCTTGAATAATTCTTTTTAAATGTTGTTGTTTAAGAGTTCATGTTTTGCTTCCATACAGAAGTGTTGGTTTAGCCAAAATATTATGGAGTCTCTTTCCGTGTTCTTTTGCACCATTGAAGATTTAAAGTATCATTTATAAATCCTGTCACTCTTATAAATTTTGATATGTTTTCTATGATACTCTTTTCATCTTCGTATGGCAAAGTACGACCCAAATATTTATAGGTGTTCAACTGTTCTAAACTTCATTATTTAGTACAATTTTGCTACGGATGGGATATTTAACTTTGAATGCCATAACTTTATTTTTCTGCCGAGATATTCATTTATTCGTAAGTGTATCACTTAAGTTCTTGACTGATTTCTGTAGATCATTTTCAGATGCTGCTATCAGAATTTGATCATCAGCAAATAGTAATATAATTAAATTTGTATATCGATTGACTTTTATTCCATGATCAAAGATGACCTTCCATTGCAATGGTGAAAGTGCACAACCCTGTCGTACTCCTATTGTAGTCCATTGGCTTATTTTATTTTCAATTTTTATTACTATTATGTTTTCATCATATGTCTATCTCTCTTAATGCTTCAAATAGTTGGTTAGGAATTTTATAATCCTTTAGAAGGTTTAGAAAAATATTCCTATTTACTCTGTCAAAAGCTTTCTCATAATCTAGAAGTGCTATATGTGTGTCATTATCAATTCATGTCTGTTTTTTATTAATAATTTCAGTATGAGAACTGGTTTGATGTACTGGAACTGACACCAAATTAATTAAAATAACCTGTAGAAAATTCATACACAGGGTGCTTCTCCAAATGCTATGCAAAATGTTTTCAGTCATGAACGATTAATTATGCGAATTACGTTGAATTTACAGCTTCTAATCAAACGGAGCAGCTGGCGACTCTTATTTTCATTTGCAAATAAAAGAGGAAAAGTACAACAGTTTAAGTTTTCGAAGGTCTGTCGTGAACGTATCCTTTACATGTGTCCAACAAAGCAGATACAAACAAGGTCTGTTTTTAATGTGTCCTTAGTTGAAAAGAAAAATCGATAAAACAGTGTGACATTGCTTCCAATTTCTATATAGAAATCACCCCATCTATTCGATGTTCCTTGGCTGACGTCAGGTTGCCAAGGAGGCAGAGAGTAACTGGAGCATTTGAATGTCAGTTAAGAAAGTTGATGAACAGAAAAAAGTTAAAATAAGTGTATGTGTGTTCATTCGCGTTGACTGAGGTCATAGCTGAGTGAAATATGGAAAATAAAGAGTAAGCAGAAGTAATTGAAAAGCAAAAACTGTTACAATATTAATTCTTACTTATGTGGCTAACGCAGTGGCTGTGTGTATTGTGATGGAGTAGGTAAGACATGTAACGAAAACATGGTGGTGGTGGTGGCGGTGGCGGTGGGGGTGGCGGTGGGGGTGGCGGTGGCGAACATCGTGATCTGGGTTCCTTTTCAGAGGGAGCCCTGGCACTATTTTCATTAGGGCTATATTGAACCAATAGATTCTTGCTCTCCTGTAGTCTTAGAAGGCAGCAGACTTATTTTAAGAGCACATGTCCTTCAAGGAGTGCCCCCCCCCCCCCCCCAATGAAGAGATTTCAAATTCACATCTACTGTTCACCTGCGCAATTTAAATGTATTACAGTATAGGTACTTAATGTAAAATAAATCAGTATGCAACATCTCATAAATGCATTTGTTTCAGAGGTTATTTTTATTTGGTTTTGATTTCACCATTATGTGTATATAATTTAAAATACTTCAGATCTCAGAAACTTTATTTGGCTTTAAAACAACACACAAAAAACAATATTGCATCTTAAAATTCTATAGAAACTGTGCAAGAAAGAAAAGAACAAAAAGTATAAAAAAACAATAAAAAGCAAATAATTAAGATTTTGAAAACGGACGTTTCATTCATTTGATAATAAATGATGAAACTTTACACAAGCAGTTTAATTGCTCATAGTGCGAAGTATTTTAAATACCTATTAAAAATTCTGAAAAGAAAGTTCTGAGAAAAGTAATGTATTCAAATGTCTTGCTTAGGAATGTTTCAGTGACCATAGAGATTTTAAATGTTGCCTAAATTAGCAATTCGAAATCGTGAACATATTCCTAGTATGTAGCCACAATAAAGGGCTAAAAGAGGAAACGTTTTCAAGATTTTCATCCAAACTCTCTCTCAGACTTATGCATTAAGAATTTTATCCCCAATAACAGATATTACCGAATCTGAACGGACATAAAACAGGTTCTATTATTGCTGTGTCCTAATTATGTGGTAGGAATTTATATATGCAAAAAAACAGATAAGAGTAGCCTAACAAGGTTATATCTAATAAAAACAGCTTCTGTAAAACTGTCTGAAATGTATGTGATTGAAGAAAGCTGTGATGTTTCATTGTTGCAGCTCCTTTTACATTCTTAATAAAGGCATTAGTGACGCTAAAACGCACGAATCTTAAAAGA
Source organism: Tenodera sinensis (assembly GCA_030765045.1). NCBI lineage: Eukaryota > Metazoa > Arthropoda > Insecta > Mantodea > Mantidae > Tenodera > Tenodera sinensis. The sequence continues at coordinate 49,537,751 of CM060969.1, forward strand.
ATAACTTAACATGCATAGAACTTAAGTTTTCTAGAGGAAAACTGTATAATCTTAATAAAACTGTGTGTCACGTTTTTTACTTTCTCTACTGGTAAGTAGGGGAAGTATTGTATTCCATCCAAAAATTCGAAGTCGAGATTTCACCGGAAATACATGTTTTGAGGCCCCCTGAATCCAAAAAAAAGCATTTTTAGAAAAAGATCCGTGTGTGTGTCTGTGTGTCTGTCAGTCTGTCAGTCTGTGAGTCTGTGGACAGCATAGCTCAAAAACGAAAAGTCGGTTAAAAACCAAAGTTGGTATTTAATGTCGTTCAAGGATGTGACACGAAGATTTTGAAGAAAATAGCCCCACCCTAAACTACCCTTTACATGGAAAATTTTTCGAAAATTTTTATTTTCTTGAAAATGGCTCTAACGATTTTGATTAAAATGTGATATGTTTGAGATATTTTTATGACAAATGAAATGTATATCTTGAATTTTTTTGGCTATAGCCCCTGTAGTCGTATTTACTCTGAACGACTTTTGCATAACTGGTAAACCGTTAGAGATAGACCAAATTATACTATACAAAAAATGTAGATCTTGCTAAAATACACAATTTATGTCTCAATAAATTTTCTTGTAGGGTGAACCATTTCGGAGATATACCTTGTTATGTGTGTGAGTTTCGGAAAACTTGGAACTTTCGTGAAATGGGTCATCGTTGTTCATTTTTTTATATGTTACGTGTACAAAGAGAACGGAATCTCAAAGCTTTAAAAGATTTGACTATCGCACAAAGCCTACTGTATTCCAATATTCCCCTTGCACCTACAAGGAAATAAGCAATAAGATAATTTGTACAAATGCTTATTTTAACTAACACGAAGAAGATATAGGAATAAGAGTTTGTAGGAATGGTTAGTACAAGAGTAGAGAAAGTCATGTGAGTGCAACACATCAGATTTTTAATATATATATACAAATTTCAGTTTATAAACTAAAGAGAGGTTATTTTCAGAAATATGCCCAAACAGAAATTTTACAAATACTTATTAAAACGTGTTGAAATGCTTGCGGTAATCAATTTAAGTTGGTATAGGTATGTGCTTTCTTTAAACAATAACACTGTTTAAAAATGCAGGTATAATTATGTTTCATTTCATAAACGAGGTATCCAGTTCCTTATATACAATCCTTATCACAACAATGTAGTTGATAAGACCTCGAGATCCTTGAAAACATCATAATCCAAATGTTTATAAACATTAACATTGCACCAAAAATAAAAGATGTTGCAGTTTCAATTATTACTGATCAAACCACCACAATTTCTTTAAAGATTGCAATCTAGGAGCACAGTAACAATACAATTGCTTTATAAATGTTAATGAGTGCAAAATCACTCGTTCCAGAGGCAACGAGAACTGCGAAGTAGTTAAATATAATACGCAGCGAATAAAAATATTTAATAGCTACAATACGCAAATACCTAGTAAGTACACCTTTATGTATTCCTTCGATAGGTGTCTATAAGGCACAGGAATTACATACATGAATAAGCCTTAAATGCTGGCTCTAAAGAAACAACAGCAACATTAACAGAAAAAGAAATGGAACTGAAAAAATCTGATGTGTTGCACTCACATGACTTTCTCTACTCTTGTACTAACCAGTCTTACAAACTCTTATCGTGTTAGTTGAGATAAACATTTGCAGAAACTATCTTATTATTTTCTTGTAGGTACAAGGGGAATATGGGAATACAGTAAACTTTGAGTGATAGTCAAATATTTTAAAGCTTTCATATTCCGTTCTCTTTGCACGGTTAATATAAAAATGAATAACGATGTTCCATTTGACAGAAGTAGGTATAAGTTCTCCAAAACTCAAACAAATAACAAGGAATAGGTATCTCCGAAATGGTTCACTCTAAAAAAATGTATTCAGACGTAAATTGTGTGCTTTAGCAAGATCTGCATTTCTGTATACTAAGATTTGGTCTATCTCTTACGCTTTACCAGTTATGCAAAAGTTATCCAAAGTAAATAGGACTTCATAGGCTATAGCCAGAAAATTCAAGGTATACATTTCATTTTCATAAAAAATATTTCAAAGATATGGCATTTTAATCAAAATCGTAAGAGCCATTTTCAAGAAAATAAAAATTGTCGATAAATTTTCCATGTAAAGGGTAGTTTAGGGTGGAGCAATTTTCTTCAAACTCTTCGTGTCACATCCTGGAAAGACATTAAACTTAAATACCAACTTTGGTTTTTAACCAAGTTTTCGTTTTTGACTAAGAACAGACTTACAACAGACACATACACACACACAGACACACACACACACACACACACACACACATGGACCTTTTTCTAAAAATGCTTTTTTTGGTTTCAGGGGGACCTCAAAATATACATTTCCGGTCAAATCTCTACATCGAATTTTTTTTGTGGAACACAATACATCCTCTACTTTATATACGTAGTAGAGAAAGTAAAAATTTAATTGAAAAAAGAAATGGACATATGCCTCGGTACGAATGTCAGTAATGGAAAGATAATTTCCAATTATATAAATGTGCTTCTGTTTTACAATTGTGTAATATACATCCCATTAAATCTTCTCTGACAATATTATTGTTTACTATTAAAACGTTCGCTTTCCCTAATTAAATCATATCTATCGATGTTAGGTTGTGATTTTAGGTTGAATGCCTATCTATCATTTACTTAAATTAATAATTATTTGAAAGGATATTCATAATTATCACAATGTTCATGTCAGCTTTCGGCTTCTCACACAGTGTGTCGTATGTAGGTATTTACCTGAAAGCGTATAAAAGATATCCATTTTAAAATTTACAGGTTTAGTGTGCCAACGAGTCTGTAATAATTAAAGCGTTATTCTGAGAAAACAATACAGAAATCCAATTAATCCAATTTAATGCCGAATGGGTAAACAAATGAAGGAAGTTCCACTCAAAAATACTAACTTGTTAGTTCTTCCATAAATGGGGAGGATATCATTTTCTTAAATGATTTATGTGAGGAGTAAAGAATAGAAACGAGGCTATGCTGTGATGATTTGCTTCTTAAAAATTAAAAATTATTCACCTATAAGCCTGTGAGGTAATAGCTTTAGCACTGTCGTGGAGTTAAACCAAATATGAAACTTAAATAATAAATCCAATGGAAAAAGAAATTATGTAAATCATTCGCACAACTTTCTTTACAAATGCCACTATACATTTTTGCCGATACAAACTCATGGCAAGGTAAAGAAAAAAGAACAGCGAACTTTCAAGTTTTTTTCGTCAGATGAAATCCCTGCTTATGCCTCGAACATTTCAGATACAGCTATTTAACATAGGCATAATGTTTTATCAGCGGTAGAATTTTTCTATAGCAAGACTTTGGTCCGTCTCTAATGATTTTCCTGTCATTCAAAATTGAATTAGAGTAAAGAGGCTAATTAGGAGACATTTTGAGATGTGTATTTTATCTGTTATGCAAGTTCTCAAGAAAGAGTAGTTTGGTCAAAATCGTTAGAAGCATTTTTGTGGATTAAAAATGAAACCTTTCACGTCAAAGTTCATTGGTTGGGGAGATTTTCAAAATATTTCCTTTGCATCCTTCAACGACATCTAACTCAGATGTGAAATATAACCATTCGAGTTTTCATTTTTACTTTCTCTACTGGTAAGTAGGGGAAGTATTGTATTCCACCCAAAAATTCGATGTCGAGATTTCACCGTAAATACATGTTTTGAGGCCCCCTGAATTAAAAAAAAAAGCATTTTTAAAAAAAGGTCCCTGTGTGTGTCTGTGTGTCTGTGTGTCAGTCTGTCAGTCTGTGGACAGCATAACTCAAAAACGAAAAGTCGGTTAAAAACCAAAGTTGGTATTTAAGTTCAACGTCTTTCAAGGATGTGACACGAAGATTTTGAAGAAAATAGCCCCATCCTAAACTACCCTTTACATGGAAAATTTTTCGAAAATTTTGATTTTCTTGAAAATGGCTCTAACGATTTTGATTAAAATGTCATATGTTTGAGATATTTTTATGACAAATTAAATGTATATCTTTAATTTTCTGGCTATAGCCCCTGTAGTCGTATTTACTCTGGACGACTTTTGAATTACTGGTAAACCGTTAAGAGATAGACCAAATCATACTATAGGTACAAAAAATGTAGATCTTGCTAAAATACACAATTTATGTCTCAATAAATTTTCTTGTAGGGTGAACCATTTCGGAGATATTCCTTGTTATGTGTGTGAGTTTCGGAAAACAGAACTTTCGTGAAATGGGTCATCGTTATTCATTTTTTTCTATGTTACGTGTGCAAAGAGAACGGAATCTCAAAGCTTTAAAAGATTTGACTATTGCACAAAGCCTACTGTATTCCAATATTCCCCTTGCACCTACAAGGAAATAAGCAATAAGATAATTTGTACAAATGTTTATTTTAACTAACACGAAGAAGATGTAGGAATAAGAGTTTGTAAGAATGGTTAGTACAAAAGTAGAGAAAGTCATGTGAGTGCAACACATCAGATTTTTTAATTTTGCTTTTCTAAGGCACCCGCGTGTGTTCCCTTTTGTTCGAGGACATAAAAACGTTTATTTTCCATGAAATTTTAGCGATATAGGTGGAATGCAATGCTTCTTTAGCTTAAAATAAGTAAACAATAAAGAAAGTAAAAGTCATAGTTGCCATTTCTAGAAAACGTGGTTGCAAATTCCAAACTTTGTGTTTGAAGCATCCATCAAAACAGTTATCTGAGAATTTCTAGTATAGTAGCTCTATTGCTCTTGCAACAAGTATTCCATAAAATTCCAAGTAACTGATGAATAAAACAATAAAATATTTTCTTAGCAGTACTTTGAAATAGACATTGATTAATTTCTTACACGCACGAATGCGAACAGTAACCATTTGTTTACTAATAACACGGTTTTGTAATGATGCGAACAAACTAAAGAGACACAATTTTTAAAATTTTTGAACAGTAAGTGAATCTCAGGGAGGAAAAGGCGTAAACATGTAACATCGAGAACTGGGAAAAGCAAGTCCTACAAAAGAGCTTTTTTATAAACGGATACTATAACCTTCTTGCAGTAAATGTTTTCTCAATTATGTAGATTAAAAGAGGGTAGCTTTGTTGTCTGGATAATGCAAATGCAAGGTTTGTGTAACATATTTTGTCATTCCTATATTTCAAATAAGTGCCATAGTGTTAGGTAATAAAAATGATTGGGGACATTATTTTAGTAAATAACAGAATTTGTTTTAGTAAAAGATTGTTTGCTTTATCTTCTTCCTTACAAAACACCAAATTACAAGTATCATTTTTAGATCTGTTCTCTCTTTCCCACCCTTTCATACAATTTAAGGTGATAGATTTCTGGGTTATCAGCGTGTGCAAAACACATTTAACGACCACAGCTATTAGATACTTCACGTTTATTTTAAAACTAATTACAATAGGCTACTATCTGAAAAACATCAAATTACTCAATAACATATTTTGCCTTAGCTTTTGAGTAAAATAGGTTATAGTGTGGTGCTTTCAATAACTGTAATGAGGAAACAATGGTCACGGTATAATGAAATGACATCTCAATTTATCCCAGGGCAATGTCGAGTAATTCAGCTCAGTAATCTGATTAAACGCTAAAATCTGTTGTGTTGATTTGGGACGGTGATTAATGGCAGTGGGAGAAACTAAAACAATAGATATACTTGTTTTACTGGGAAGAACGACTAACTTTAACGGACATAAATTGATGATTCTGTTAAAAGTGGATGCACTTTAGAAATCAGGATCTTAATGTTTTTTCTCGAGACTCGCAAACAAATCGTATTTGGGCAGCATGAAATATTGTTGGTCAAGTTTATGGGTTTAAATGAAGATATGGTATAGCCTGGATGTGTTGGTGGTTTATACAGAAACCGCTATAAAAATATATCGCATACTAGGTCTGACATTGGACCTTAGGTTCCTAGTGTAAGCAAAGCGGGGTAATGGTAGTTTCATACTCTCGTTTTCACATAGAGAAACTATTGCATTCGCACCAAAAATAAGACATGAAAATAAAAAAAAAAAAATAAATAAAAAAATGTTTTGGGCTCCTAGAATACAGAAAAAGTATTTCTCCCATAACTTAAACATGAACATGCCAAGTTAGCCATAATGCTTAAGTCAGGCACCGGCACCTCTAAATACTTAACCTATCATTGTTAAATTTCTACTGTCCATTAGAATACAATACAAACTTCACGTGTAAGATATACCTTTACGTTGAACCGTTATAGAGAAATTAATTTATTGTTCACCTCATGGAAGAAAATTCGTAGTTTTATTAAATTGCTCCGTGCACTGAATTACTAAGCATTTCTGAATAAAAACGTATTTACCTACTTACTATTATTTTTAATTTGTACTTTAAGACATGTTTTCATTAAAATATCAACATATTTTTCTTCGTCATTAAATTAAACCATTGAAATGAGTTATTTTAATTTATATAAGGCCCTACTCAATTTTTCTAATACGCCAATAGTAGCGCTAAAAATTTTAAAAAGTTTTCTCGCAAGAAATCTGAAAACTGTTACAAAAAATTAATACAAATTATACAAAAGGTGGCGTTGCCGTTTAATAGTGACATGAATTGTAAATGTCTGAATGCTTCAAAACACAAAAACTCGGTATGAATGTACGATTTAAGATGAACCAAAAGTTATTTTTGTAGGTTTAACCAAATTTCACCGCTGGACGCAAGGGAATTTCTTCCACCTATGTATGAAAAGGTTTCATTATATTTTATTTTCTCAAAGCGTGGCCTGGAACAATTTTGAAAATATCATATGCTTGAAATATCTGCAAGATAAGCAAAATGCATGTGTTTAATTGTCCTTTAATTCCTACTGCATGTTAATGTAGGGATAGCTAAAACGTTTTTCTTCGAATATACCTACCTATAATTTGTCATACAGATTTTATGTAGCAATAACTGTCTTCGAAATATTGGTTGTTCTTATACAGTGCCTAAGCTTTAAATTGTTTCACTCGAGTTCCATTTTACTAAACTAATTTGTGATATTTTGAACGTCAACAAGTCCCTATTGCCTAATTTGAAACCATTTCTGGAGTCGTGTTTAACTTGGACGGGTAGTTGAATCATTACCTACATTAGAAGAGCAATTTGAGATTTGTAAACAGTTGCGTGACTGTTACATATTAGATGTTTTATACTAAAAATAAATATTTTATGTATTATACCCTCAACAGGAAAATTAGTGTGCAAAACATTTAGTGTTCTTTGAGGTACCTAATTAGGATGTTGATAAGTTGAGCGAACTCATTTGTTAACGAAATAGGAAGGATAAACTCGTATTTGTTACTTCTAACACACGGCGTACATTAGATGCACATTGTAAATATTATTAATCTCAAAAAGACATGTTCATTGTTTGGTTACTTTTGCACAAATCGACTTTGCTTGTTATTAGCTTTTTCCTCCCAAAACAGACATTCTCTCCCATTATGTTAGAGCATATGAACGAAATGATCTCGAAGAACAGTTGAGATACTCACGGCGTGACGTAGCGGCAGGACAGCGGTCACGTGGTCTGTCTCACAGCATCGTCAACATCACCGTAGCGTAGTCGTCAATTGTTTCTCGCCTAGCGTAGCCTTAAAACAAAGGAATTAATCGTCAGGTGCCTTTACTTTTGGCTTTTGTTTTCATTGCCACACTGATCTTGACCTCGTCCCCATCGATTTCAAACACGTTGGCAATATATTGCACAAATCATTATTAAGAAATAAAGAAACAGGTGGGTGATACAACACACGAGGCACACTTCACATCGACAGTCACGTCTTGTCCGAGAAGAGATCTACCTCCACCTCACGTTGCCCAACTAGCTAGAGGTAACCAACTGGTCTCTTTAGGAGCGGGACCCCGTCCAGCATTCACCGGAACCTCCCCTCCCCTCCACCTCACCCGCGTTCTCCCCGCCACGACCCATTCATCAAGCCCAGCAAGTTGCGCGCCCTCTGTCAATCCACACCCCTTATCTGTCTTAATATTATCATCATCGTCTTAGTCGTTCCCTCTCCTTCCCTCGCCCATGTTATATCTTTCTCACTTTGTTTTTCCGCGAGGTCGTGATATCGCAGGGTTGGGAATAACGAGAGGGGTGAGTGACAAGTTTTAAGGGGGTAAACCAATCAGAAAGCCAGCGCACGGATGGTTGCTCCAATGGGATCTGGTTTGGGGGGGAGCATTGGATGCTCATTCGTGTGGAAGACTCGCTAGAGGGCGCGGTGGGCGTGAATATTGATATGGTTCCGCCGTCTGCCGCTAGAGGAAGCTGACGTCGCGGAGACGAGCGCCACTGGCATCGTTTAAATTTCATTCGTTCCTAGCGACTTGCAAGGAATGCGTGTTGCTTGTTATAGGCGAAACATTCACCAGCGCGTTTTCGTTTAAATACGCAGAGGGAGCAACCAGAAGAGGTAACTATGCCTTGCTTCACCACGTCCTAGGTATAGGCAACTTGCGTGACATTATCTCAAACCTCAAAGAACACAAATGAATATCAAAGGAGAATTACCGGATGAAGTCCAAGTGGCAGGCAGTATTTCACCTTTCCGTCGCACCTAATGTGCACTATGAGGAGAGAATATAACTTTTATTACCCGAATCCGTAGCTCCGTTTACATTATTTTAACTACAGAGATTCCTCTCTCTCTCTCGCTCTCTCTCTCTCTCTCTCTCTCCCTAATCTCATTCTCCTTCCCTCCCTCTACTTCACTCTTCTATCCGTGGACGTCGACAGACTTTTTTCAGGTGGGGCACATGTTGAAAGTTTGCAATAAGCTGACTGCACATTAAGTTCATTAATTTTCAAGGGCGGGGGGGGGGGCGGATGCGGCCGCCCTTTCCCCCACCCCTTCGCAACATCCATGCATCTATCTCATTCGTTTTCTTTCTTATTCCACGAAAGTTACTGAAACCGGTTGTCACTCTGATTAATGCGCAAAGCTCATGCCATGTGATGTTTCGAAAAACTTAATAAAACTTATTTTTCTAAAGAAATAAAATATAAGTAAAGGGTTTAATTGCACAAAGTTGTATCTCTTCCTTATATATTTATGATCAAACTATGACTCAATGACAACTTGCGGAGTGCGATTTAGTACCTAGATCGAAATACGATCTTTTGTGCCTATGCCTCTGATGGATGAGATGAATGGATCCTAAGGGCGACCGGGACGTTGCCCGACAGGGGAGCTGGCAGGGTCCCTACATTTTCGCAGTTAGAAGCACCCCGGCGAAGGCTGGCTTAGGCCCCCAGAGCGCATTTGTTCCCTCTGCCGTACTGCTGCCGCGACGCACGCCAGCGTTTCGAATCCTAACTGGGTGAAGGGTGAAATGAAATGATTCATTAAACGAAATGACGGAACAGGAAATTCGGAGGATATGGGAATCCTTACAGGGTGACAGGGAGAAACCTCCGAAAAAACCCATGGGCAGGAAAGTGACCCACGGGGATCGAACCCGCGACCTCCCTAATGCGTCACCACCTGAACCATGCCGCTCGTTATCAGAGCTATAGATAAGTACTCATTCCCATTCCGAGAGGGAATGGCTTAGATCAGTGGTATTCAACCATTTTTCCACGCGTATCCCCAAAGACAATTTTCCATTTCAGCCTATATCTCTAGGCCTAGCCTAGAGTTACCGTAATTCAAATTACACATAACCATGTCTAAAATAGATGATAATATTTATAACTTATTTAACACTACACAAAGATGGGTTAAATTACACTTTACGTACCTCCTAAGAAGTCTTGGCGCACCCCTAGGGGTACGCGTACCCCACGCGTACCATCCTAGCTTAAATGTCTCAGGCCCACTTTCGCAGAAGGGGCATAGTTCAATCACTTAATCATGCTGACTAAAGAAGTCATTGATTATATTGGTAATAATACGTCATAGTTACGTGGGGAACAGAGTACAGCAGTTCAACTTTCTTGACTATGTCATACATAGAGGTCCTAAATTATCATATAGAAATTATCAGCTTGTCATTCTTTTGTTTTGTACAAAGTATCACTAATTCTTTTGTTTAGTCAGTGTCGCCAACTGTATCCCTCAAATCGCTGGAAAACAATTTATTATCTACACATTGCAATAATTAATGGAGGCATTTTTCCGGAAGCAAGGTTAGCGTATCACGCAAAGCAATGAAACAAAGAGGTTGGTGTTTGTGATTACCTCACGCCAGTCACGTCAAAAGATGTGTGCGCGCAGTAGATGCAACGCAGAAAAGTGCATCCCGCTTGTTCACGTTAAGAAGGTTTAAAGCTAAGTTTTTCACTATTTTGTTTGGCAGTGAAGGTTAATTTCATGTTTTTAACTTGTTCTGTAAGTATCGGAGTACAAGCAGCATTTTGAACATTAATGTGCCTGGACGAATACGCCAGGAAACCGAAGGCAAGGTATGCACACTGTTCATGTGCTTCTGTAGAGAGAACGCTATATTTCCTTGAAACCGCTGCTCCGAGTACTTGTAATTAACAAACTATAATGCTGTGGGAGTGATTGTTCTGTAACTTTAATATTTATCAGTTGGTGAATTATAAAATTCTATAAAAGCTATAAAAAATAGTGAAAAATGTATTTTTTCAAAGTTAATCGTTTTTATTTAATAAACCAAAGCACTATAAAATGTCCTGTTTCCACCATTCCTTTGAGAGTACTTATCTATAACAGAACTATTGAAATCGTCACCGCGTGGAGCATTTTAGATACGCTGGCAAAACGATAGCTAGAAAATATAATAAATTTAAAGATGTTAAATATATTACAATGAAAATTTGAGTGTATATTATTCCTCATATGTACCTATCTATTGTGGTTAATATGAGTTTGAACAAAATCCGCTACTAATTGTGGAATTTAGAAATTTCATCTATACGTACCCTTAACACCAGTTCAAAGTGCATACTTAAGTTCACATACCACGCTACGCCACTGTTAAACACCGATGCACAAGCAGGAGGACAGGGTGCTGAGTATAGTGTGTATGTATTGGGGTTCCGCTAAGCACCCCGCTTAGTGTAGACAGTAGTGCATCATTATGCCGGGTGATACGTCTGACTAGTACCATCGGGGAGTGCACATATGTATCTTTTTAGGGTGTTATCAGACTGACAGGCTGACAGTGCTTCGTACTATAGCTTGTGTGCGCCACATCTATGTACTTGTAGGTACCAATCAACATGAAAACATAGATTCTTAATAAGTAAAATTATAAGCCCACAAATGAAGCGAATGTTCCATTTATATGCCGCCTTTAATATAGAAAGTCATATCGGCGGGTTTTGACCACTTGGAACAATTGCTAAACAGCAATGGTGTTCACTTGCTCTGCAGTCATTTTGATCTTTGGGTTTCTATTAGTTTGGATTTATTATACTAAATTCGCACACAAATTCACATTTCCAGACTCTAGGGAGGATGGGGAATAATCCTAGTTAAAGAAGAATTCCCATCCTTCTAGCCGAGAATCGAGCTCGGGACCCCTTGATGTAATTATGTACACTGTCTTCAATTAACCCCTAGCGCAACAGCCCTTCGCGGGCAAAGGCTTAACGCCCGGCCGCTGTGTCCACCACCTCTTCCCGCTACAGGCGTCATTAGTGGGGTGGAGAATTAGATGGTGGGATGTGGTCAGCGAGTCCTCCCGGCCGGTTATGCGGCCTTCGCGATCTGGGTTCGCTACTTTGAAGTAACTCTTCAATCGGTCCCGTGCCGGACCTCCAGTGGGGAAAATCCCCAGACCGGTATCGGTGATCGAACTCGGGTCCTCCGCGCCAGAGGCACTGCACTACGGAAGCGGCACACTGTGCTCAATTACGCATACAAAACATATCTAAGATTCTGTATGGGTATGCAGCATGTTTACTCTGGTAACAACAGCCGTGGCGATTTCTGTAGGTATATGTAGGTATACCTGAAAAAACCTTTGTTTGATGCATACTTTCTTTTCCATTGAAAATATGAATAAATACTTATCCATTCTCTAGTCTTTAATTTGACTGCTGTAAGGTTTTATTGGTAAAAGTGCAACTGTCAAACGCCTAACATATTCGGCAACCCAATTAACGGAACAATCTTCCAATGAATGAGCTTTTATGCCTCCAAAATCTAAATGCGCAGTATTTCCACATTTTCACTTCCTAATCTGGTAGACTCTTATTTGAAGAGCCTTTAACAAAGAGCCCAATCTCACAAATGAATAGCGAGCTTGACTATGCTTTTCTAGTGGTTTAGAGTGCACCAGTGCTTATGTTCTCCCAAAGCCTGATTATTACCTTTAGGAAATGGACAGCTGGATGTAACATTTGTTATGGAGGGGAAAGAGGGAAGTGTGGGATTGTCAGCTGTTTGTATCACAACTGGAATGGGCGCCAAACAACCCTTCAATCTGTTGTCATTAGGTAGGCCAATCGCTTTGGTGTTTGCTTTATTGAAAATTGTGCTTTTATCCCGCATTACGTTTATTATACATGTTGGAAATGAAATTAGCACGGATATTTCATCAGTACGTTATTCTCGGGGGAGGGGGTGGGAGGAAATAAACATCCACAAATACCACATCGTTATTACGTGTACCTATAATTTTGCTGCAGAATGGCCTTTTACAGCAATGTTTGGAACCTGTTACGATGATCGATGAGTGAGTTCTAAAATTATATGCATTTCATAGCATACTGATTGCTTTTTAGTTTCTCTACTACTATTTAAAATTAGATAAGCTTTTAGAATCTCTAAAAACCTAAGTTAGAAACAAGGTCTATGTGTGTGTTCACGTGTTTCTGTGAAGGGAAAAATTAAAAAATGAAATGCCCTATAAGTACCAAACTTGGCATTTAAATTTAGTTTTTCTCCAAGAATACGACACAAAGCTTTCCCAGAAAATCATCCACCCCAAATTACTCTTTACATGGAACATTTTTCTAAGCATTTATGATGGTCACTAAATGACTATGGTGATTTTGTTTAAGTTCCATATTTTACAGATATTTTCATGACAAATGAAATGTTTTGCTTGAATTTTCTTGGAATAGTCTTTGAAGCTCTCCTAATTACTTTTATATAAATGGAAAATCATAAATTTAAGAGAAAAGTCGGTTAAAAACCAAAGTTAATATCTAAGTTTAATGTCTTGCAAGAATGCGATACGAAGGTTTTGAAGAAAATTTTTATTTTTTTGAAAATGGCTCTAACGATTTTGATTGAAATGACATACGTTTGAGATATTTTTATGACAATTGAAATGTTATTTTTAATTCTCTGGCTATAGCCTATGTAGTCCTATTTACTCTGGATGAATTTTTCATAACTGGCAAACCGTAAGATATAGACCAAATCATACTATATAAAAATGTAGATCATGCTAAAATACACAATTTACATGCAAATATATATATATATATATATATTTTTTTTTAACCGTGCAAAGACATCAGAATTTGAAAGCTTTAAAAGATTTGACTATCACTCAAAGCCTTCTGTGTTTCCATTTTCCCCTTGGACCTACAAGAAGATAAGCAATAAGATAATTTCTGCAAATGTTAATCTCAACTAATACGAAGAAGATAGAGGAATAAGAGTTCGCAAGAATGGTTAGTACAAGAGTAGAGAAAGTCATGTGAGTGCAACACATCCGATTTTTTTTTTTTTTTTTTTTTTTTTTTGGGAGCGGTTAACCACTTCCGAGATATTCCTTGTCATTCGCTTGATTTTCAAATGCTTGTAATTTTTTTTAAAGTGAACGGGAATTCAAAGCTATACGAAGCAATCAGCTCTCATTGCTTTTCTGCGTCATACCTTGTACAGATACGTATAGAGAAATAGGTAGAAAACTATTAATACAAAATTAGGTATAGAGAAATAGGTAGAAAACTATTAATACAAAATTAGGTATAGAGAAATAGGTAGAAAACTATTAATACAAAATTAGGTATAGAGAAATAGGTAGAAAACTATTAATACAAAACTAGGTATAGCTATATCGATAAACAGTAAACATAAGTAGATACATGAATAAGCCTCTGCAAGATATTTGGTTTAGAAATGGGTAGAGAAGGTCATATGAATGTAGATAAAACATGTGAGTTTTATTTTCTCTTCTATGTATAGTAAGTAGGGGAAGCATTACATTCCATTAAAAGTTTTGATATCGAAATTTCATCGGAAATACATGTTTTGGGGCCCCCTGAATCTAAAAAGGTATGCTTTAGAAAAAGGTGTGTGCGTGTGCGTACGCGCGTGCGTGCATGTGTGTCTGTCAGTCTATGGACAGCATAACTCAAAAACGATTAAAAACCAAAGTTGGTACATAAGTTTAATGTATTTCAGGGATGCGACATGAAGATTTTGAAGAAAATTGCTGCACCTTAAACTACCCTTTACATGGAAAAGTTTTGGAAAATTTTGATTTTCTTGAAAATGGCTCAAGTGATTTTGATTAAAATGCCATATGTTTGAGATATTTTTATGGAAAATGAATGTATATCTTGAATTTTCTGGCTATAGCCCATGAAGTCCTATTTACTCTGGATGACTTTTGCATAACTGGTAAATCATAAGAGATAGACCGAATCAAAACATGTAGATTTTGCTAAAACACAATTTATGTCTGAATAAATTTTTTGTAGACATACCTTGTTATTTGTGCAAGTTTTGGAGAACTTATACTTCTGTCAAATGGAGCATCGCTATTCATTTTTATATGCTAATCGAGCAAAGAGAACGGAATTTGAAAGTTTAAAGGATTTGTACGTTGTGCGTGCAAGAAAATAAGCAATAAGATAATTTCTGCAAATGTTTATCTTACGAAGAAGAGTTGGTATAAATGGCTAGTACAAGAGTAGAGAAACTCGTGTGAGTGCAACACATAAGATATTTTGAGTTATCTCTTTATATGCACGCGCATGCGCACGCCAGCGTACACACATAGAACACTACAAACCTGTGCATCTTCTTCTTTTTCGGATTGTCCTCGTCTTATGTAGGACTTACACCCCCTAGGACTTACAAGCCAGTGCCTAGGGTCACACGCCTGTCAGGGAGCAGAGGAACCTCTGGACCGGACAGAGTGAAGACCTGGAAGCGGGAGGTCAGCCAAGCACCAGGTATGAGCGTGAGGAAGAGGATGATATGAAATGCAGGCGAAATCGATGACTGGAAAGGTGATAATGGAACATTTGGTGGAATGAGTGGCGCGGGAAACCGGAGAACCCGGAGAAAACTCGCCGTAGCACCGCTTCGTCCACCACGAACACCACATGCAGGTCCCATGGATCGAACCCGGGCCACCTAGGTGGTAGGCGAGCGCTGAATACTACAAACCTTTTTATAAAATTATTTTATTCATTTATTTAGTAATATATACAGTCATTTATTCAGTCATTTCATCGTGAAATCTCGTGTTTTTGGGTGGAATGAAATAATCCTCTATTACTATTGTGGAGAGAAAGGCTTCAAAACATCTATTATACAGGCTACTATCAGTTGATTCCAAAATTGAAAATTTCAGAACAATTTCGGTTTAGGTTTTATCACGGATATGTCTTGACACTGCCACTCAACGGTCGGTCACGTGTACAGATATCTGTTGATGTCACAAGGCTAGTGGTGTGCTGGCCACGTCGCTACACCCTGTGCTGCGTGACGTCAGCACGTTACGTCCACTTGGACGGCTACGACACGCTCTTCCCCTTCTAGCACGCGTGCTCACGGCACCCACCCTCACAACGCGCGTGATTCACTCCTGCTGCAGCTAAAAAAGGCGGCTCTAATCGGACTATCCTACATGAATACGCGATTAACAGCCAGTGGTTTTTGTCTGGCACTCCCCGTCCTATCTTTATTAATATCGCACGTCACCTCATTGTATCGCAAAGCGATCAACGTTTATCCCTGTCTTGTCAACGCTGTATGAGAGTAGCACAGATAAACCTCATGTTGTAATGGTTGCCTATATCTGTAAACAAATGTGCTCCCTCTCAGTTAATGATGGAGCCAAAATAATGCTCGAGCAGGTTCGTGGATGGATAAAAGCTTGCTAATACCTAGTGTTTAATCAACATACATATCTGGCAGCCTTAAGGGCAGTATTCGGTTCTGAAATTTCACAAAAGTAAACGCAAAAATCTGATGTGTTGCACTCATATGCTTTCTCTCATCTTGTCATTCTTGCAAGCTCTTATTCCTATATCTTCTTCGTGTTAGTTGAGATTAACATTTGCAGAAATTATCTTATTGCTTATCTTCTTCTAGGTGCAAGGGGAATATGGAAATACAGTGATAGTCAAATCTTTTAAAGCTTTCAAATTCCGATCTCTTTGCTCGGTTAACATATAACAAATGAATAACGATGCTCCAAAACTCACACAAATAACAAGGCATATCTCCGAAATGGTTCATTCTACAGAAAAAAAAAATATTCAGACATAAATTGTGTAGGTATTTTAGCAAGATCTACGTTTTTTCTATAGTAAGATTTGGTCTATCTCTTACGGTTTAGGAGTTATGCAAAAGTCATCCAGAGTAAATAGGACTACGTGGTTATAACCAGAAAATGCAGGTTATAGATTTCATTTGTCATAAAAATATCTCAAGCATATGGCATTTTAATTAAAATCGTTAGTCATTTTCAAAAAAATTTTTACGAATTTTTTTTTTCCATGTAAAGGGTAGTTTTAGGTTGGAATTATTTTCTTCAAAATCTTCATGTCGCATCCTTGAAAACCATTAATTGGATTTTAACCAAGTTTTCGTTTTTGAGTTATGCTATCCACAGACTGACACACACACGCACGCACGCACGCACACACACACACACACACACACACACACACGCACACACACACAGACCTTTTTCCAAAAATACTTTTTTTTTTGGATACAGGGGGGCCTCAAAACATATATTTCCGGTGAAATCTCGATATCCAATTTTTGGTCGAATCCAATACTTCCCCTACTTACCAGTAGAGAAAGTAAAAACTGCACAAAGACTGAATGAGGGAGAGCATTTTATATTAGCAAAAATATAATATAACATGATTGTGAGAAAATTAAGTTTTATAATTTCTCGGGTTATTTTCAAACATTTACGCAGATCAATTTAAACGTCGCGTTTGTGTATTTAAATGGTCAGAAAGCAAAAATGGCAATTAAACCCTGATTCTCTAATGTTTGGTAATTTTCAATTCATATTGCTTAAAAAGTATTTCAAAATTTTATTTTCTTGAAAACGACTTAACGGCTAATGACTACAATTCATCTTGGGAACGTGTTAATAGTAGAAATAGTGGGTAAGAAGCTGTCGAAATTACATTGGGGGCAATGGGGGAATGTGATCAACAATGTAGCTTTGTTAGATTTCTTACCTTGTTACTGTAACTTCCAGGAATGAAAAGTCCGGTCTTTGTTGCCTTCGTACTTAGTCTGAAACACATAATAAATAGAAAAGGGGAAAATCATATGTCATTCAAAATCAATCAGTACAATTTATTTTCTCTCTTTACGTATAGTAAGTAGAGGAATTGTATTCTACCCAAACATTTGACACAGATTTCAAATGGAAATAGGTACCTATGCTTTGAGTGTCCCTAAATACCAGAAAAAGCACTCAGCAAAAGATCTCTGTGAGTATGTGTGTCTGATTGTCCGAATGGCAATAAACAGCATAATTCCGAAACGAAACATTTCGTTAATTATCATACTTTGTATTAAAGCTCAGCGTCTTCCAAGGATGAAACACCAAGATTTATAAACAAGATATGCTCCAAACATCCTTTACACTGAAAAATGTTACTTAGGTAGTTTTGATTTTGTAAAAATAGCTACAACAGTTTTAAATAACGTACTCGTATTATATGTTTAAGATATTTTATTGAGAAATTGTATATCCTGAATTTTCTGGGAATAGACTGTTACTTCCTTTTAATTCTAACTGATTTCTGTACAATTGGTAAACCATAACAAATAGACAAAATATTATTATAAAAAGTCTGATGTATTGACTCTGAAGCCGAAATTGTAAACGCCATAATTATGGATAGAATACTGCATCACATGGCGGAATTAAATAATCAGAAAATGTTAAAATCGTTACATATATAAAGTTACAGGATCTGGGAGATTAGTTGTGACTAAAAGTGTCAAAAGGCACGAAAAGGTACAGACAAGTCATTAGGGGCGAGCTTCAGGTAGTCGAGCGAGACCTGGTAAGACCAGTTTTCCTGCAAATCGCTCAGCGCCGGTGTGAGCCGGAAAACAAGGGATGGTCGTTTCTTCGAAACCCTGTTGCTAATTAGGAAGTGAAAGGTACAGAGAGCGTCAACACACAGAGACTTGCCTGCGAGAACCCGGAGAGAAAGGTCGTTTAGAGTTGCCCTCAAGAATCCGACGGGGCAGTACACGTGCCGCCTATACCGCCGAGCGAGAATCTCAGTTATGGGACTTGTATTCCGGATCCTCAAGTGTGAGGACACATAGTTAATATTAACATCTTCTGTCTTAGTAGAGACACGGTAACGACTCAACGTATTTAATAACGATCGGCAAATCTCACGCTTTCTTATTTTGGTGAGAATAAAAGTGTTTCAACGACGTTCTGGTTTTATTCGCAAACACTCACGCATACCCTGATGTTAAGATCACATGCCAGAGCAGCCGGAGCAGAAGACATCAGAAAGCAGCAGTCGGCGTAGGAGAGTGGTAAGGAGGAAGGACGATTCGACATCAACTCACATGACGTTCTCTACTCTTGTACTAACCATTCTTACAAACTTTTATTCCTATATCTTCTTTCTGTTAGTTATGATAAACATTTGTACAAATTATCTTATTCATTATTTCCTTGTATGTGCAAGGGGAATATGGGAATGTGCTAGGCATTGAGCAATTATCAACTCTTTTAACATATAAACAACTGAACAGCGATGTTCCATTTCACGAAAGTTTTAAGCTTTCCGAAACTCACACACATAACAAAGAATAGGTATCTCCGAAATGGTTAACCTTACAACCAAATTCATTTCGACATGAATTATGTATTTTAGCAAGATCTACATTTTTTGTACAGTATGATTTGGTCTATCTTTAACGGTTTACCAGTTATGCAAAAGTCGTCCTGAGTAAGTACGACTACAGGGGCTATAGTCAGAAAATTCAAGATATACATTTCATTTTTCATAAAAATATCTCAAAGATACTACATTTTAATCAAAATCGTTTGAGCCATTTTCAATAAAATCAAAATTTTCGAAAAATTTTCCATGTAAAGCGTAGTTTACAATGGAGAAATTTTCTTCAAAATCTTCATGTTGCATCCTTAAAAAATATTAAACTTAAGTACCAACTTTGGTTTTTAACCAATTTTTCGTTTTTGAGTTATGCTGTCCACAGACAGACTGACACACACACACACACACACACACACACACACACACACACACACACACACACACACACACACACACACACACACATACACACACATGGAAGTTTTTCTAAAAACCTGATGTGTTGCACTCACATGACTTTCCCTACTCTTGTACTAACCATTCATACAAACTCTTATTCCTATATCTTCTTTGTGTTAGTTGAGATAAACATTTGTACAAATTATTTTATTGTTTATTTCCTTGTAGGTGCAAAGGGGAATATGGAAATATTTGTGATGCCATTATCTTCGCACGCTTAACATATAAAAAAATGAACAACGATGTTCCATTTCGCGAAAGTTTTGTCTTCCGAAACTGACACAAATAACAAAGAATATCTCCGAAATGGCTCACTCTACAAACAAATTTATTGGGACATAAATTGTGTATTTTAGGGAGATCTACACTTTTGTACAGCAAACTGTTATCTCTTACGGTTTACGAGTTATTCAGAAGTCATCCAGAGTAAACAGGACTACATAGGCTATAGCCAGAAAATTAAAAATATACATTTCATTTTTCATACAAATATCTTAAACCTATTAAATTTTAATCAAAATCGGTAGAGTCATTTTGAAGAAAATGAAAATTTTCAAGAAAATAAAAATTATGCATGTAAAGGGAAGTTTAGGGTGGTGACTTTGCATAGGTATATATGAGATCCTCATGAGCAGAAGAAGACGTATGAGTGTATTACACCAGAGTTTAATTACTTTCTCTACTACATATAGTAAGTAGGGGAATTTTGTATTCCATCAAAGAATTCAACGACGAAAATTTACGGGGGATATGTTTGGAGGCCTCTTTAATCAAAAAAGGTATTTTAGTAAATAATCCACGCATATGTGTAGGTATGTGTAGATATTCTGTGAACAGCATAACTCAAACACGTCGGTTAAAAAAACCAAACTTGGTATTTAAGTTGAACATTTTCCAAGAATGAGACACTAGGTTTTCAAGAAAATTCTTCACTCTAACCTATCCTTTACATGGAAAATTTTTCGAACATTTTGATTCTTCAATTTTGATCAAAATACTGTATATTTAGCATACTTTCAACAGAGATTATATGTGTCTACTAATCTATAACTTGAATTTTCTGGGAATAGCCTCTGAAGTCCTTTTCATTTTGAATAACTTTTACATAACTAGTAAACCGCAAGATACAGATAAAATCTTGCACCACAAAAATAATACATCTCGTTAAGCACACAATTTATGTCAAATCCTACATTTTTTGTAGACTTGAGAATTTCCACATTGCTGGTTTGCATTTTTAAATACTTATACTTTTTTGAAAAGGTAACTCTACAAATTTTTATCTCGATTAACATGAAATAGATAGAAGAATAAGCATTTGTAAGAATAGTTTGTTCAAGAGTGAGTCGCATTACCGTTTGTTGCTGAAGGAATAATTAAAGCAACAGTAGTGCAAAATAAATAATATCAATCCTTAAGTGGGTACTTATCCCGTCTTGACTGCACAAAAACATATATTATACATTTCCATTAATTGAAGCTATTTATCTCCACGTGATGTCATCCAATTTTCAAGCATTTTTTGGGTCAGGGTGACTTGGATGTAGAACTGCTTCCCAATGTTTATGATTGGGCACCAATGAACACATACCTTCAATTGTCTTTAAGTTTCCTGCTGTTAATTTGCCTGGGATGGGTCTTGAACTATACTTCAGAAAGTTCGCTCGGTACTTTTTCGATACTTCGGTGGTGATTCTGTAATTTGTATTTTATTTTAAAATCACAAAATATTATTGCCGCTAGTAAAACATTCTAAAGTGGTCGCAATGACCACGTAAACAGTAGAGACGAAAACAGAGACACGGTCAGGAAGACTTCTTTCAGTTCCTGCTTATCCAGTGCAAAGTGCAAGCTCTAACATCTAATTACACCACTGCAAGTCAAGCAACAATTTAATTACATGTAGAATTGAATTTTCTAGGAAGTACTTCTTGTTTGGAGATAACTAGAAATGTCAACGCAGGTAAAGAGACAACTTCTTCCTGCATCCAAAAATAAGGTAAAACGGATACCTAAGTAGAGATAGTCGCGTGTAATACTGGCATACTCGTAAAAATCGATCAGTTATCAAACCTTTCTTTATTTTATTTTAGATGCTACCTGATGCAAAACCCGAAAAATTGCCATGAATGTGGTGATTTGTCACCTCATCTTTCTAGTGCACTGGATTACTGGAAAACAAATTATTCAAAATTTCCAAAAGTAAAAAGATTAGTCATTAAGTATTTGTGTATTCCACTGCAACAGCTTTGTCTGAAAGACTATTTAGCACAGCAGGGCAGAAAAAGGAGACTTGAACCCTATTATTCTTGAACAAAAACTTCTAAAAGTGAACTGTTTCAAACACGCATTTTCCTTTTAAATGTCTAATGTAGAGTTTAAAAATCTGAAGTGTTGCACTCACATGACTTTCTCTACTCTTGTACTAACCATTCTTACAAACTCTTATTCCTATATCTTCTTCGTGTTAGTTGAGATAAACATTTGTACAAATTATCTTATTGCTTATTTCCTAGTAGGTGCAAAGGGAATGTTAGAATATAGTACGCTTTGTGCGATAGTCAAACGTTTGAGATTCTGTTGTCTTTGCACACTTAACATAAAAAAAATGAACAACGATGATCCATTTCACGAAAGTTGTAAGTTTTCCGAAACCCACACGCATAACAAGGAATATCTCCGAAATGGTTCACCCTACAAGAAAATTTATTGAGACATAAATTATGTATTTTTGCAACATCTACATTTTTTGTACAGTATAATTTGCTCTATCTCTAACAGTGTACCAGTTATGCAAAAGTCGTCCAGAGTAAATACGACAACAGGGGCTATAGCCAGAAAATTAAAGATATACATTTTATTTGTCATCAAAATATCTCAAACATATGACATTTTAATCAAAATCGTTGAGCCATTTTCAAGAAAATAAAATTTTTCGAAAAATTTTCCATGTAAAGGGTAGTTTAGGGTGGGGATATTTTCTTCAATATCTTCGTGTCACATCCTTGAAAGACATTAAACTTAAATACCAACTTTGGTTTTTAACCGACTTTTCGTTTTTGAGTTATGCTGTCCACAGACTGACACACAGACACACACGGACCCTTTTATGGATTCAGGGGGTCTTAAAACATATATTTCCGGTGAAATCTCGACATGAAATTTTTGGGTGGAATACAATACTTGCCCTACTTACCAGTAGAGAAAGTAAAAAGTAAAAATAATTACACTTAAATTTTGTCGCATTAAATACGTGTGTATAATTAATTAATTAATTTCATTGGCATTGCATATTCCCCAGCATTCTATTTTGTGTTGAAACTAGATGTAGAAATGAGGGTATCGAGTATCGAATTATTGGATATCGTGGAAAATGTCATGCATCGGTATCGAGTATCGAGAAAATTCATGTCGACCATTCCTATATATAACACAAGAAGTACCTGAATTCTGCTCAACCATGCTTTTCCACTAAATTTCCTTTCTCCTTAAAGACTCTAAGCTCTAGCTTCTAATGCTATGTTGCAAGATAATTTCTACGAAAACCAATATATTCTGTGTTCACTTCCAAACTCCTATAGACGTTTCCAGGAAATCCACTGTGACATTCCAAAAACTTCACGCTAGACAACAACAGCTAATTTGACAAGCCCATTTAAAGTCCTTAGGCTTGCCTACTTTCCCGAGTTAATTCTACGAATTAGGCTGAAGAATCCGGTCACTGTAACCCCATAATGTTCTTCAACTCGTAGCAAAAACTCAATTCTTATGTACTCTCAAACTTATAAGTCGCAACTTTATACAGTCAGTGCGTATGAAATTAATAGTCCGATTCTATTTGTGTTTTTACTTTACACGTATAGTAATAGTGTATTCTACCCAAAAGCTCGATGTTGAGATTTCACCGGAAATAAATGTTTTGAGGCCTCCTAAATCCAAAACGAGAATTTTTAGAAAAAGGCCCATGTGTGTGTGTGGGTGTGGGTGTGGGTGTAAACAGCATAAATCAAAAACAAAAAGTCGGTTAAAAGTCAAAGTTGGTATTTAAGTTTAATGTGTTTCCAGTATACCTACGGCACGAAGATTTTAAAAAAAATTCCTCTACACTAAACTGCCCTTTGCATGGAACATTTTTGGAAATTTTTATTTTCTCATAACTAGCTCTAACGATTTTGATTAAAATGTTTACAATATTTTATGGCAAATGAAATGTATATTGTGAACTTTCTGTGTATGATCCATGTAGCCCTGTTTACTCTGGATGACTTTTGTATAACTGTGAAACCGTAAGAGATAGACTAAATCTTACTAGGTATACAAACAATGAAGATCTCGTTAAAACAAATAATATATGCCAAATGATATTTTTGTGAAGAGAACCATTTCGGACATATTTCTTGTTATTTTATCAGAATTTTGCATTTCCTACAGACCGTTGTCAAATGGGAGATCGTTATTCATTTTTTATCTCTTAGTCATGCAAAGAGAACGGAACTTCCAAGTCCTCATATAGGAGTACTCTTAATAACATTTGGCTGTCTCTTGCGCCTACTACAAAATTAGGAATAAAATAATCTCTACAAATGTTTATTTCGATTTACATGAAATAGGTACAGGAATAAGTATATGTAAGATTAGTTTCTGCACGAGTGAGTAGAAAAAGTCGTGTGAATAATACACATCATATTTGTTTCTTTTAGAATTTTTTGTGAGAATTAGAAATTATTTAATTTACTCACAATTTCGGAATCATAATTCATTATTATAGGTCTCTTTACTACAGTTAGTTTTGTTTATTTTTGCAAGCAAAATTCGTGTAGAGATTCTCAAAGATATTGTTTTCGTATTCCTAAATCCAGTAGATGTACGTTTGAACCAACTTTTCCAAAACAGTTCTACATATCAATCCGAAATGCCAGGTTCTGTGATTAGAGTTTGCAATATTTTACTTAGTTTTATCTCATATCGGCACTTTCAGAATTCCATCCTCATTTTCCCTCTGGTTTGGTTTGCATTCACGCTTACTGTAATAAGTGACGTTATAAATGGAGTGGAAATATTAGTGTCAGTTTGTTCGTTGGGTTGCAGAGTCGCCACTGCCATCTGGTGACAGCAGCTAGAAGACTTGACGCAGGAGAGGTTAAGCTGCACGGATGTCTTGGGTCGGTATTGTAGAGTGCTAACCTACCTAACATGCATTGTCCTGCTGCTTTTGAATACGAGGGTGCATTCCGATTTGTACATTTAGTATTCTGCAGCATTTACTCATTTACAAGATATTTTAAGGAAAAACACATAGCTAAAATGGAATGTATTTTGACATAATGTAATTAAAATATAATTTGTGAAGGGTCAGTAGTGGAATAAAAGCAAACAGTAAACTGCGCATTTTTAAAAAGCAATATAGATTAAAATGACAAACAAAACTAGATGTATTGCACTCACATGGCTTTTTCAGTTCCAGTACAAACTGTTCTTACAAACACTTGTTCCTTTATCTACTTCATTTTAATCTAGATAAGTATTTCCGGAAATTGTCTTATTGGGCACTTCCTTTTTAAGTACAACGGGAATAAGGAAATACAATATCTAGACTTAAAGGGTTGCTACACTAAAAAAAAATCTGACGCGTTGCATTCACATGACTTTCTCTACTCTTGTACTGACCACTCTTACAAACTCTTATTCCTCTATCTTCTTCGTGTTAGTTGAGATAACATTTGCAGAAATTATCTTCTTGTAAGTGCAGGGAAATCTGGGAATACAGTAGGCTTTGAGCGATAGTCAAATCTTTTAAAGCTTTCAAATTCTGTTCCCTTTGCACGGTTAACATATAAGACAGAAGCGTAAGTTCTCAAAAACTCACACAAATAACAAGAAATAGGTATCTCCGAAATGGTTCTCTACAAAGAATTTATTTAGACATAAACTGAGTGTTTCATTAAGATCTACACTTTTGTATATTAAGATTTGGTTTATCTCTTACGGTTTACACACACAAACACGCGGACGCGGACTTTTTTCTATATATATATAATTTTTTTTTTTTTTTTTTTTTTTTTTTTTTTTTTTTTTTTTTTTTTTTTTTTTTTTTTTTTTAAGATTCAGGCAGTCCCAAAAATGTATTTGCGGTAAAATCTCGATATCGAATTTTGGCGTGCAACCTACTATACGCAGTAGAGAAAGTTAAAAGAATAATAAAGTTTTGTTAATTAGGTTTACTCCAGGGGAAATAGCCATAGAATTTTGAAAAGCAGCAATATACCTACCAATAATAATTTGTTTGAGAACATGCCTAATCAGGTAAATGGGTTTCATGGAGACCACAACAGTATTAATAGTACGCCATGCTAAACTTCTCTCTGTTTACTCTCTGGAGCACAAGTGCGACCGCTCAGAACTGTGTTCCAAAACGGCCCTAACTGCCACTTCAGACCGAAACAGTTATTCTTTAAACGAGGACTATTCACTGATAAGATAATCCGGTCAGTTAAAGATGTCCGTATACTATAGGATCCGCGCCAAGTGCAAGTTATCCAATATTATATATCTACAGGATGAGGAACACAATTCAAAGGAAATCCACCTTAGAACGAGCGAGTTATGGCAAGTGCTTTATGAGTGGCAGAGTGGTGCAACAATTTTAGAGATGACCAAACTGAAGTAGGTACTTGATGAACATGGTCAAGTACGGAAGTTTTTGGTTACCCTCCTTCAGCCTAGACCTAGCACTGAGTGGCTCTCATCTTTTTCCACAGATGAAAAGCTTTTAGGGCGGGGCGGGGACGGCATTCCTGCTCCAATGATCTTAAAACGCTGTATAGACCTGGTTCAAACAATAGGCGGCAAGTGTTTTTGTAGAGAAAATTAGTAAACTGTTGCATAGATACGACAAAGGTTTCAGTCCTCATGAACATTATGTTCAAAGAAGGCTAATGGAAGTAGTGACGTTTGCCTACTTTAAACAGAGGCACCGCCACAGTAACCGGCTAATATAAGTAAAGGACATTAGATGCAGTTACTGAAAGTTTTGAGACCTGGAGAAATAAAATTTCAGAATATTTTAACCAAAGGAAACTCAGTTGTAATGAAGGTAGAGGGAACAAATTATAGTAATTTTGAATTGTAGAGCATATGAAAACACAAACCCAACCTCTACTATTGTACTTAACGGAAGTCGAAATGCCCAATCTCTTCAATGTTAATAGATTACCCACTATCTAGAATACTATTTAAGATAATTAACTGAATTTTAAGGCATATTAAGTTGTATTTTAAATGATGAAACAAAACTACATTTTCTTCATCAGAAGCAAAGTTATGATTTTTTAATACAAGGCCTAGATTTGTATTGAAATATAAGAGACTTTAAATTAAAAAACTAACTAGTTCACCTGACACACAAATGCCTTTCCATTATCTAAAGTAAAACTTATTTATTGCAAATGTGTGATAATAATTTCAGCACATTATACCAATAACTTTAAAAGATAGTGGCATATGTACAGAAAATTATAAATTCTAGAGAAATAGCATTCAAACAAGATGAGAAAACCTAAAACCATGTGCAGATTTATTTTCAATAATAATTTTAATATATTTACGATTAACGTACCTCTATGAAAATTATACCAAAATGAGCGGAAGATCTGAAGTATTCATGTGGAAGTAAAACCCAAATTTGGAAAAAAGCCACAAAATTCATCTTTTCGAATCTCCTTATCTTACGCAGCATGTATGGGGTCTTTTTTGAAACTCTAATAACTTCTGTACTTTAATTCACTGAAATGTATTCCTGTAAATAAGCCTATTTTGAACCTTCTTCTTACATAATTTTGATGTCATAATTTTTTTTCCAATCTTGTTTGGTTATGAAAACTTCAATTGCAGTCGACGATAACCCCAAGTATGCAGTATGGAACTTTTATTTCCTTGTATGTGTTATTTTATTGCAATAATGTTTTTTAATAATTTGATAAATCGTTGTTGCGCTAGTCAAACTGTTTTTATGTTTCAGTTTACATGTTCATTGTGCTGATTCTTGAAAGATTAGTTCGGTTGTAGACTTTGTCTGAATCTAAACTGCAATTTTGTTCTCTGCATGAATATGGGTAACTATAAAGTACTGTTGCTGGTAACAACACAGTGGAAAACGCTTTGCGGGAATTTGAAAATAGTGATGTATCTGAATTAGAAAATGTCAGTGTTGAAGATAATAACCATGTTACATCTGCTCTGAGATCTAGGAATGATAAGCTGAATTTCGATACAAATCCACCACCACAACAAAGATGCCCGGCCAGGAATACTGTACAGTATAATGTCTGGGTAGTAAATAAACAATTAAGAAAGAGTAGGACGGTCAAAAACATACTTTAGCAGAAAAAGGAAGAAAACACAAACAAAAAATATAAATGGGGTCAAAAAAGACCCCATCTATGCAGTATGTATTTTTAAACCAGGTATCTATGCCGTGAGTGTTAAAAGCGAA
The DNA here is from genome assembly GCA_030765045.1 of Tenodera sinensis. Taxonomy (NCBI): domain Eukaryota; kingdom Metazoa; phylum Arthropoda; class Insecta; order Mantodea; family Mantidae; genus Tenodera; species Tenodera sinensis. The sequence continues at coordinate 49,565,811 of CM060969.1, forward strand.
AGCCCCACGCCAGTAGATTTACTGACATGCAAAGAACTCCCGCGGGACGAAATTCCAGCATACCGGCCGCGCTGATATGATCTTGTTAGTTGACAGTGTCTTTAACAAAGTATTTTGACCCGTACTATAGGCCATTACAACTAAATTATCATCTAATAATAATAATAATAATAATAATAATAATAATAATAATAATAATAATAATAATAATAGTAATAATAGTAATAATAGTAATAATAGTAATAATAGTAATAATAGTAATAATAGTAATAATAGTAATAATAGTAATAATAGTAATAATAGTAATAATAATAATAATAATAGTAATAATAGTAATAATAGTAATAATAATAATAATAATAATAATAATAGTAATAATAATAGTAATAATAGTAATAATAATAATAGTAATAATAATAATAATAATAATAATAATAATAATAATAATAATAATAATAATAATAATAATAATAATAATAATAATAATAATAATAATAATAATAATAATGTGACTTTTGTTGGTTTGTAAAGTAAAGAAGACAGATGTAGTCGAGATAAAGAAACACTTTTATTTCCGTAAACAGTAACTTTTTACACTCGTTGCAACAGCAAGAAAGTCTTTTCCGATTCACTCACAGCAGGGCTCCGAATTCGTAACACAAGAACTGTCCCTTCTCCGTCGACACGACTCCTCAACGCTTCGCATACGTCTGTCCGTCCCGTCGGCACGACTACTCAACGCTTCACATACGTCTGTCCGTCCCGTCGGCACGACTACTCAACGCTTCACATACGTCTGTCCGTCCCGTCGGCACGACTAATCAACGCTTCACATACGTCTGACTGTCCCGTCGGCACGACTACTCAACGCTTCACATATGTCTGTCCGTCCCGTCGGCACGACTAATCAACGCTTCACATACGTCTGTCCGTCCCGTCGGCACGACTACTCAACGCTTCACATACGTCTGTCCGTCCCGTCGGCACGACTACTCAACGCTTCACATATGTCTGTCCGTCCCGTCGGCACGACTACTCAACGCTTCACATACGTCTGTCCGTCCCGTCGGCACGACTACTCAACGCTTCACATACGTCTGTCCGTCCCGTCGGCACGACTACTCAACGCTTCACATATGTCTGTCCGTCCCGTCGGCACGACTACTCAACGCTTCACATACGTCTGTCCGTCCCGTCGGCACGACTAATCAACGCTTCACATACGTCTGACTGTCCCGTCGGCACGACTACTCAACGCTTCACATACGTCTGACTGTCCCGTCGGCACGACTACTCAACGCTTCACATACGTCTGTCCGTCCCGTCGGCACGACTACTCAACGCTTCACACACGTCTGTCCGTCCCGTCGGCACGACTAATCAACGCTTCACATACGTCTGACGGTCCCGTCGGCACGACTACTCAACGCTTCACATACGTCTGACTGTCCCGTCGGCACGACTAATCAACGCTTCGCATACGTCTGTCCGTCCCGTCGGCACGACTACTCAACGCTTCACATACGTCTGACTGTCCCGTCGGCACGACTACTCAACGCTTCACATACGTCTGACTGTCCCGTCGGCACGACTACTCAACGCTTCACATACGTCTGTCCGTCCCGTCGGCACGACTAATCGACGCTTCACATACGTCTGACTGTCCCGTCGGCACGACTACTCAACGCTTCACATACGTCTGACTGTCCCGTCGGCACGACTACTCAACGCTTCACATACGCCTGTCCGTCCCGTCGGCACGACTACTCAACGCTTCACATACGTCTGACTGTCCCGTCGGCACGACTACTCAACGCTTCACATACGTCTGACTGTCCCGTCGGCACGACTACTCAACGCTTCACATATGTCTGTCCGTCCCGTCGGCACGACTAATCAACGCTTCACATACGTCTGACTGTCCCGTCGGCACGACTAATCAACGCTTCACATACGTCTGACTGTCCCGTCGGCACGACTACTCAACGCTTCACATACGTCTGACTGTCCCGTCGGCACGACTACTCAACGCTTCACATACGTCTGACTGTCCCGTCGGCACGACTACTCAACGCTTCACATACGTCTGACTGTCCCGTCGTCACGACTACTCAACGCTTCACATACGTCTGTCCGTCCCGTCGGCACGACTACTCAACGCTTCACATACGTCTGACTGTCCCATCGGCACGACTAATCAACGCTTCACATACGTCTGTCCGTCCCGTCGGCAAGACTAATCAACGCTTCACATACGTCTGACTGTCCCGTCGGCACGACTAATCAACGCTTCACATACGTCTGACTGCCCCGTCGGCACGACTACTCAACGCTTCACATACGCCTGACTGTCCCGTCGCCACGACTAATCAACGCTTCACATACGTCTGACTGCCCCGTCGGCACGACTAATCAACGCTTCACATACGTCTGACTGTCCCGTCGGCACGACTAATCAACGCTTCACATACGCCTGTCCTCTCCGTCGGCACGACTAATCAACGCTTCACATACGCCTGTCCTCTCCGTCGGCACGACTAATCAACGCTTCACATACGTCTGTCCGTCCCGTCGGCACGACTAATCAACGCTTCACATACGTCTGACTGTCCCGTCGGCACGACTACTCAACGCTTCACATACGTCTGACTGTCCCGTCGGCACGACTACTCAACGCTTCACATACGTCTGTCCGTCCCGTCGGCACGACTACTCAACGCTTCACATACGTCTGACTGTCCCGTCGGCACGACTACTCAACGCTTCACATACGTCTGTCCGTCCCGTCGGCACGACTAATCAACGCTTCACATACGTCTGACTGTCCCGTCGGCACGACTACTCAACGCTTCACATACGTCTGACTGTCCCGTCGGCACGACTAATCAACGCTTCACATACGTCTGTCCGTCCCGTCGGCACGACTAATCAACGCTTCACATACGTCTGACTGTCCCGTCGGCACGACTAATCAACGCTTCACATACGTCTGTCCGTCCCGTCGGCACGACTACTCAACGCTTCACATACGTCTGACTGTCCCGTCGGCACGACTAATCAACGCTTCACATACGTCTGACTGTCCCGTCGGCACGACTAATCAACGCTTCACATACGTCTGACTGTCCCGTCGGCACGACTACTCAACGCTTCACATACGTCTGACTGTCCCGTCGGCACGACTAATCAACGCTTCACATACGTCTGACTGTCCCGTCGGCACGACTAATCAACGCTTCACATACGTCTGACTGTCCCGTCGGCACGACTAATCAACGCTTCACATACGTCTGACTGTCCCGTCGGCACGACTAATCAACGCTTCACATACGTCTGTCCGTCCCGTCGGCACGACTAATCAACGCTTCACATACGTCTGTCCGTCCCGTCGGCACGACTACTCAACGCTTCACATATGTCTGACTGTCCCGTCGGCACGACTACTCAACGCTTCACATACGTCTGACTGTCCCGTCGGCACGACTAATCAACGCTTCACATACGTCTGTCCGTCCCGTCGGCACGAGTAATCAACGCTTCACATACGTCTGTCCGTCCCGTCGGCACGACTACTCAACGCTTCACATACGTCTGACTGTCCCGTCGGCAAGACTAATCAACGCTTCACATACGTCTGACTGTCCCGTCGGCACGACTAATCAACGCTTCACATACGTCTGACTGTCCCGTCGGCACGACTACTCAACGCTTCACATACGTCTGTCCGTCCCGTCGGCACGACTAATCAACGCTTCACATACGTCTGTCCGTCCCGTCGGCACGACTACTCAACGCTTCACATACGTCTGTCCGTCCCGTCGGCACGACTAATCAACGCTTCACATACGTCTGTCCGTCCCGTCGGCACGACTAATCAACGCTTCACATACGTCTGTCCGTCCCGTCGGCACGACTACTCAACGCTTCACATATGTCTGACTGTCCCGTCGGCACGACTACTCAACGCTTCACATACGTCTGACTGTCCCGTCGGCACGACTACTCAACGCTTCACATACGTCTGACTGTCCCGTCGGCACGACTAATCAACGCTTCACATACGTCTGACTGTCCCGTCGGCACGACTACTCAACGCTTCACATACGTCTGTCCGTCCCGTCGGCACGACTAATCAACGCTTCACATACGTCTGACTGTCCCGTCGGCACGACTACTCAACGCTTCACATACGTCTGACTGTCCCGTCGGCACGACTAATCAACGCTTCACATACGTCTGACTGTCCCGTCGGCACGACTACTCAACGCTTCACATACGTCTGTCCGTCCCGTCGGCACGACTAATCAACGCTTCACATACGTCTGACTGTCCCGTCGGCACGACTACTCAACGCTTCACATACGTCTGACTGTCCCGTCGGCACGACTACTCAACGCTTCACATACGTCTGACTGTCCCGTCGGCACGACTAATCAACGCTTCACATACGTCTGACTGTCCCGTCGGCACGACTACTCATCGCTTCACATACGTCTGTCCGTCCCGTCGGCACGACTAATCAACGCTTCACATACGTCTGACTGTCCCGTCGGCACGAGTACTCAACGCTTCACATACGTCTGACTGTCCCGTCGGCACGACTACTCAACGCTTCACATACGTCTGTCCTCTCCGTCGGCACGACTAATCAACGCTTCACATACGTCTGACTGTCCCGTCGGCACGACTAATCAACGCTTCACATACGTCTGACTGTCCCGTCGGCACGAGTACTCAACGCTTCACATACGTCTGACTGTCCCGTCGGCACGACTACTCAACGCTTCACATACGCCTGTCCTCTCCGTCGGCACGACTCCTCAACGCTTCGCATACGTCTCTTCTTTCCGTCGGCACGACTACTCAACGCTTCACATACGTCTGTCCCCTGTCTGTCGCACTTTACCGCTATTTATATCTCCCAGGCACTATGCTGGAAAGTTCAGTTATTGCGGTGAAATACAAAGCAGAAAATTCTCGGTCTCTATCCTTTTCTCTCTTTCGGCAAGCGCCCCAACAATGCGGCCATTCTCTGTCTCTTTCCTTCGGCTCCTTTGCGGTAGTGCCGACAATAATGCGATGGGTGACACTGCTGTTGTCGGCAATTAGATGCGGCGGGCGCGGTGACATTATTATTATTATTATTATTATTATTATTATTATTATTATTATTATTATTATTATTATTATTATTATTATTATTATTATTATTATTATTATTATTATTATTATTATTATTATTATTATTATTATTATTATTATTATTATTATTGTTATTATTATTGTTATTATTATTGTTATTATTATTGTTATTATTATTGTTATTATCGTTATTATTATTATTGTTATTATCGTTATTATCGTTATTATCGTTATTATCGTTATTATTGTTATTATCGTTATTATTATTATTATTATTATTATTATTATTATTATTATTATTATTATTATTATTATTATTATTATTATTATTATTATTATTATTATTATTATTATTATAACAGCAAAATATGTAGCTATAGATAAACGTGATTGAAATGCAACGTTTCCTTCCGTTTCATTGGTCGAAAGTGTGTTACGTAGTTTAGTTGAAACAGTGCCTATGGAATGGAATTACTCATCTTTAGCATAGGCATACATACATATCTGTGTGAAGGAAAAAGACGCGATAAAGAACATTGTAAAGTGTTGGGAATATCCCCCATCCCAAGCAAATCATTCCGCGTCTGTGGAGCCATTTCCAATCACAGTCAGATGTTGAGATTTTCTTTCGTTACCCTCCCCCTCCCGCCCCTCTCCATTAGGATTAGTAATACTCCATTCGGGGTCGGCCAGTCGATTTGTATCGATTGTGCTACTCCTGCTGATAATATTGTTATTCAAAGGCGTCATATGGCAAGCCGGTTTGGTTACGTCACATTTCCCTAACTGCTACTTGAACAATTTCATATCCCGAATTGGTTTAGGAACACTCTTTATTACAACATGAATTGTAAGGCAGAATATGCCTTATCTTAGGATGGAGTTTCTTCTACACTAACATTATATACAACATTCACCTTATTGTTTTTTCTACCTCTTACCATTTCACCGAGTGGTAACAGTAGAAATGCTAAAGGGTAAAAAGGGTACATACACAGAGGGGACACCTCGCTCACTTCGACCTACACAGATCTATTGTGGCTACCACACTCCAGGGGGCAAGAATGAAATGAGAGAATCACAGGATGCCACACAGGGTTGCAACTAGACACGCCACAGCGACGCGCGGAAGTCCCTATCAAGTGCTGAGATATCTTCATCCCGGCGGCATCACATCGCAGTTCCGCTGTCACACTGAGCATCCCCCCCGACGGAGGACAAGGCCGGCCAAACGCCACCTAGCGCTGAGAACAGCAGTTACCATGCGCAATCATCCGCGCCATCTATTCGGCACCGCCAACACGACAAACCTGGAAGTACGCCTGAAAGATGATAAGGAAATGGAATGAAGGGAAATGATGGGAAGGAAACCGTGGTATGAAATAATGCACCCCAGCATTCGCCTAAGTGACATGGGGAAACCACTGAAAAAGCCCATGTCAGAGTGCGCAGTCACGGGGATCGAACCCACGACCTCCCGAATACAGGCCTGAGCCATCCCGCTCGGTGTAGAGGTGCTATTCTTTAAACTATACATGTAAAAAGAAGTCCTGCTGACGAAATTCTTCCTCTTCCTTCTCTGTCTCCTCTATTCTCCCTCAATGACTCTCTCCTTCCTTTCTGTGCAATATAAGGAAAAGTGAAAATAGGCAATAAGACTGATTTTTGTTATGTGCCCCAGTTACGAGAAGGTGGCGCTAAAATAAACAGATGTCTATAAATAGAATAAAAATAATAAGGATAAATTAGGACACCGATGTCCAACCCTGTCTCTTTGGAGACGGTTACGTAATTAGCGGCTACAACCCCACCTTCGTCCTTCAGTCGGAAGATAGCCAGCTAGTGCCTGTGACGTGTAGAATTACAACCGACGGACACAAAAAGCCTATTCCAAGGCAGTTTCTAAGTCATTACTTGATACCCTCAGAGTACCTCTTCATTCTGGATAACTTTTGTATAAATGGTAAGCAGTAAAAGGCAGAAAAAATTTACTCGATCTTGTTAAATCACATAAGTTATGGCAAATAATTTTTTTTTCTTTTGAGTGAACCATTTCCGAGATATTCTTTATTATTTGTTTCAATTTACCAATACTTATATTTTTCTCAAACAGGAATGGAATTCGTTTTTTATCTCTTGGCCTTGCAAAGAGAACAGGATGTCAAAGACATGTCGTAGCTATCAGCTCTTAAAACATTGTGATATCGCTTAAAGCCTACTGTATCGCCATATTACCTTTGCACCAATAAGAAAATTAGCAATAAGCTAATTTCTAAAAATGTTATGATTAAAATTAAGTAGATAAAGAAATAGGCATTTGCAAGAATAGTATGTATAAAAGTGAGTATAGCTCTCTCTCTCTCTCTTATATATATATAAAGAAGTGACTAATAAACAGATGTTTATTACATAAGATTTGAAAGTGCTTTCGTAAATCAAACGCAACGTACATGTAACCAACCCGCCACTGCGACACAATGCACGTGTGAGTGTTATAAGAATAGTACAGCCGGCATAAAGTAGAAGGAGGTAAATCCAACCTACCCTCTTTGGGAAACATTTGACATCGTTGAATTAGGTTTTTAAAATACTTATCTTATCAAAATTGTACAAACACAAAACTTTGATAGGAACATGCCTATAAACTTTTCAAAATGAGGTATTTGAAACTTTCGCAAGTTCCCCTTTAGGGGAAGTAGTGATCAAAATTTTATAATCTATTTTGTAAGAATGGGATCGAAGCTAAGTTAAGGTAGCCAAGTTCTATAGTAATGGTTTCATGAGTAAAACCATGAAACACACTCCCTCCCCTCCCCTCCCCCCCCCCCTCTCTCTCTCTCTCGTGTAAACATAAATGTTGGACAGTGTGTTTTTTGCTTTACTGAAAATTAGCAAAAAAGTTTTACTACGTGCGTTGGATATTGTTTGTGCAGCAGAAAACTGTTTTGCTGTAATGTGGCGGACAGCATTTTTGTATCCGCATTGTTTTCTACTTTTCCCTTTTAACATTGTGTTCAGTTTCACAACATTTTTGCACAGAAATATGTTGCACGTGCCAGAAGGTTTGTGTATGTACAGGTGCGCGGTGTTGGTTCAACTGTCTGTTGCCTTGGGAACCGGTGTTTGTTTTTGCCACTATGTCTCATTTGTAGCACTGTATCGCAGAAGCTAATTGCCTCTCTGTTGTTTTGATATAACGCATTCTGACATAGCTTGCAGACAGCCGACAGTCATGATGCTTTATGAATACCTCTTATTTCCTATCCGGTGTAAAACGATCCAAATGCTTTACTACAGCTTACCAAAAATAACGGTTCTCATTTCGCTTAGTTCGGTGTAACATTTTTGATCTATTCAGATAACTTGGAGAATAATGTTCAAAACTATTGGGATAGGTTGAAGGAAAATGATCAAGTCTATGGTGATAGATGAAAATTATTAAACCTATCAAGATGGCTCGGAGGAAAATGACTAAACCTATGGAGATAGCTTGGAGGAACATGATTAAACATGAGGAGGTGCCTGGAGGAAAATTAAACATGTTATTAAGTGCTTTAAACATATTTATATATGAATTGGGTGCTAATTTTGAGCACTAACTGCGAAGGTAGCCACGCTAAAGATTTTTAGGCTGCAAGTAGGTAAGGGGAGGTGGAAATCACCTCCTTCCACTCGCTGGAACATAATAACACATTTATCCGTGGTTACTGAGTTCCAGTGGCGTTACTGTGCCATCATTCTTATGTACGAAATCAAAGGTGCACACATTCATATTTTACTACTGATTAAACCACGATATTTCGGAGGATTACTATTTACGTTACAGAAGGTCTTCAATATTTTGTACAAAAGATGAAGTGCACAGACTCAAAAGATAAGCAAGGTGATTGTCACTTATCTTGCTGCGATACTCACTTTATGTAGTTCATTTTTGAAAATGTTTATTCGCAGATATAAGTGGAGCCAAAGACTGTAATTAAACTTGATGCAGACAAACGTAATCTGGGGTACTCACAGCAAGGCAGAGAGCTAAATAAATCCCACCCTTCTTTCTTAGAACATTTTACGGTCTTGGAATTCTGCAATGCAAGTAGTGTCATATTTTGTAGCTCGTGTGAAGTCTCAGTACATGGAAACTTCAAAATTGAAAAATAATAAATGTCCTTAGGTATTCAAATTGTGAAGAGAATGTGTCGTACAATTGCTTCAAAAGTTCGTTGTATTTTTCCAAGAGAATAACGATTATCGTGAACACGGAACGTAAACAAGGGAAATGGTATAAATCTGTACTTAACTTTATCGTCTTCATCTCTAAAACAAAAATATTGTCCTCCCATTGAAGCGTATGTATTACTACTCCGCACCATCCGTCTCTGACTAGCAGGTCTGCCTCTCCTTGTCTTGGTCAGTGGTGAGGGGAAAATAACAGCGAGCGTGTGCTGCACTATTGAGAAAGTCTGCCTCAGACCATGGAGGAAGACTAAGGGTAGACAAAGTAGATATGATTATGTCCTGCTATAGGTACATTTTGATGCCATGACCCATTAACAGCTTCTTCTCTTTGAGGAAATTAAAATGTCATATAGTACAACTTTTAGCTGAAACCCAAGTTATCTTTTAAATAAATGTCATAACAATTATTTGTTGTACACTCGAGTGAACATATAAACAAACACACACTCGCGTGCCAAAAGTGTCGGAAAGGAGCCATGCGAAGCTGCAAGCTCAGTTACTTCTGTTGTAACGTGTGAAACATTGAATCAATTTCACTCACATTTTCATGCTGCGAATGTGAAACGATATTCAGCACAACATTTGACTTTAGAAATAATGTAGCCGCAATCTTGCACAAGCAGAGTTGCTTGTTTCATGGTGACGACTTGTTGATCGTTGTTTATATGTAGTGTAAGCCTGTGAAGTAACCAAAGAGGTAGTTAAACACATATTAACTGAACTACCACATGTCCTTTTAAGTATCCTTTGGAGCTAAGCTGCTGGTTACTTGTAAAGGGCAGTTGTGTATATTCACGCTAGGGCCTGGTTTAAATATAATTATCATCCTCTCGCCTGTAGCTATCTCCTTTATGTAACGTTAATGACACACGTACATTTTTTTAATCATTAGACTGGAAGGGTAGCCGAGGTCATTAAGGCACAGATTCGTGAACGGGACATCAGCGGTTATAATTCTCTCAGGATGGTACTGCTTGTCTGTGGATTTTTCTAGGTTTTCTCCAGTCCTCATTACTGGCACATGCTGGGTGGCTATCCTAAATTTTGGCCTGGGACATTTCCTTTTCTCGTTGCCGTCTGCCGCTATCATAGAAAGGCGCGGATGAAACCATACAACAGTTTTAAAGCTACTTTTAAAGGCTTTACTTACCAACTTTATGAAACGAACTTCTGCAATTGGTCGCCGCCGTTGTCCATACATTTTTGGCACTTCTTTAGGAAACTATTCATCACCCGCCGTAGTTGACGGCAATGAAATGATGGCAATTTCCTGGCGGATATTTTGTTTTAATTCCTCCAGGGTGTGTGGGTTTGTCTTGTACACTTTATGTTAAGTTATCCCAGAAATAGAAATTGCAAGGGCTTAGGTCGGAGACCACAAATGTCTAATAATAATTCTGTCCTGAAACACTTTCAATTGTTCTCGTCTAAAGATTAGCCGTATGAGATGTGGCAGCGTCTTGTTGAAAAAGGCAAAATCACGCTCCCTATCAGTTAATTCTCTAAAAAAGGCGTCAACTGTTTACTCGAAAAAAGTTGGCCCTATAATTCAGAGCCTAATATTGTTCATGAAATACCCCTTCATGTCCAAAAAGTTGGTGTATGGTGCGCCATTAGCGGAGAAAGGCATCTCAGAGCTCCAATAAGCGATTCCATGTTTCCATTTTGTTAGAATCTAAAAAAATTGACAAATATAGTACCACTTTAAACTGGGAAGTACTTAAGAATACATTTCATTTTCGTGTAAATATCTTATACATCTATTTTAATCGTAATTGTTAGAATCGTTTCTGGTAAAATAAATAATAACAAGGATATATCCGGTGAAATATCGATGTTGAATTTTTGATGGGATGCAACATTTCCATTACTTATTAAATATATCTAAATGATAGAGAAAGTGAACATTAATCGTAAGAATAGAGACTATAGTGGAAGTTAAATGGGTACCTACTTTTCTTCACATGAAACTGCACGTGTGTGGTGACCAAGGAAGGAACTAAGTTTTTGAGTGGGTTCCCGCAGGACAAAGCGAGAAGGGGTGGGTGTGACGTCACGATAGCAGGTATGGCAGTATCGCCCCACAGGATCTGCGGCACAGTGTTTGCTCAGCGGGCTGTGAAATCGCGACCCTCCTGAGCGCGGGAGTCCGTTAGATACCGACGGAGCATGTGTCCGATAACACGATGGCCCTCACTGCCGGGGATCGAACCCCGTCCTGATTGAGGTTTTCCCGTATATTTTTGTCCTCTGTCGCCCTCGGAACCCTCATTGTTTCCCGTGGCTATCTGGTCCCATTATCAGAACTCGTACTGTATTGTGCTTTAGGGTTTTAGCTTTCCTCGAGCAAAATGCAATGCTTTTTACTTTTTCTCTCATCTGCACTTGTATAGAGGTAAGAGGTAATACTGTTTGCAACCAAAAATTCGATATCATAATTTCGCTAGAAATAAAAGTTTTAGAGCCCCCTGTTATATACAGGTCCGCGTGTACGTCTCTATCGGCATCATAACACAAAATCTGCTGTGTTGCACTCATATAACTTTCTCTACTCTTGCACTAACCATTATTACAAACTCTTATTCCTCTATTTTCATGTTAATACAAATAAACATTTGTACAAATTATCTTAATGCTTATTTCCTGGTAGGTACAAGGGGAATATAGGAATACAGTAGGCTTTAAGCGATAGTCAAATCTTTTAAAGCTTTGAGATTCCGTTCTCTTTGCATGTTTAACATATAAAATTGAACAACAATGTTCCATTTCACGAAAGTTTTAAGTTTTCCGAAACTGACACAAATAATAAGGAATATTTCGGAAATGGTTCATTCTACAAACAATTTTATTCAGACATATATTGTGTGTTTTAGCGAGATCTATATTTTTGTACAGTAAGATCTTGTCTATCTCTTACGGTTTACGAGTTATTCAAAAGCCATCCGGGGTAAACAGGACTACAGAGACAATACCCAGAAAATTCAAAATATACATTTCATTTGTCATGAAAATATCTTAATCATGTCATTCTAATCAAAATCGTTAGAGCCATTTTCAAGAAAATAAAAATTTTCCATGTAAAGGGTAGTTTAGTCTGGGGCTAATTTCTTCAACATCTTTGTGTCGCATCCTTGAAAGACATTAAACTTAAATACCTACTTTGGTTTTTAACCGACTTTTGGTTTTTGAGTTATCTTGTCCACAGCCTGACAGACACCAGACACACAGACACACAGACACACAGACACACAGACACACAGACACACAGACACACAGACACACAGACACACAGACACACACACACACACAGACCTTTTTCTAAAAATGCTCCTTTTTTGGATTCAGGAGGTCTCAAAAATTCATTTCCGGTGAAATCTTCACATGGAATTTTTGGGTGGATTACAATATTTCGTTCTACTTACCAGTAGATAAAATACAAATGATCCAGAAGAAGGCGAGCTGGAGGAATGTGCTACGTGAACATTTTCGACCGTTCCCATCATATTTTAGCATACGTTCCATATGTGTGGGCGTATGCCTCTGTGTGTGTGCGTGTGTCCTTTTTGAACAGCAAATTTAAAAATAAAATTCGGAATAAGTGCCATTTTTTTTTTTTGCAGTGTTTCACGCCCGCTTTCACTACATTGGGCACCGCAGGTTGTGACACTGATGATACATGGAATGGAACTAGATGGCGGGGGGAACCGGATAATCCGGAGGAAAGCTATCCCTTCACCGCTTTGTCCACCGAAAATCTTGCATGGGATAGAACTCGGGAAACCTTTGGTGACAGGCGAACGTTCTAACCACTCGGTAATTAAATTTAGATTCTCCCGAGAATTCGACCAGGACACGGCGATTTTCAAGAAAAACTCTTCCCCCCACCCCCATAAAACCTTCTGTTTACATGGAAAAACTATCGTTCTTTTTTAATTTTTCCAAAATTTTCAACGCTTTCGATCAAAATACTAAGCATTTAAGATGTTTGTATGACAAAATGTATTTTTTATATTTCTAGAAATAGCCTGTGCAGTTTTCTTCATTCAGAACGACTTTTGTAAACTTTGTATAACTGCTGCACGAAAAAAAGGCTATATTGTTACAACCATACTTTAATTTTTCAATACGTGCATTTTGGAGTGTAAGTAGTCATCCAATATTTCTCGTGGTTATGCAAAGAGAGGAATTTCAAAGCCCGTTTTTTAAACATCTGACTATTGTCTCAAGAAATGCACAATGAAACCACTTCTGTAATCGTTCATCTGGATTAACGTAAAACAGACAGTTTTTTCGTAAGAATAGTTTAAGAAGAGTGGACAGAGAAAGTTACGTGAATGTAGTGCACTAGAATTTTTGATAATTTTCTACTCATTTCTTTTTGATACATACGCACTTCCAACTTTTAAAAACAATGGCTGCAATATATTTTTGCACAATTGTATGTTTTCTGCGACTGGGCAATGATATCGAAGGAAATTAGGGATTCCAATAGATGGATTTAGTTTATTTCAGACTCATTAATATATGTATGATTTTTTATATTCCTTCTAATGTGGATGAACAGTATGTTGTTGTTTTCGTTTATTTTACTCTGTTTAATAAGGATATTTTGATTCGGGTGCTGTTTGGTTTCAAGGAAACCCACATTAGAGCGGAAAGTAAAATCAGCTCAATTTTTCATGCCTGTCCAATACTTTGTTTTAAAGGCTTAACGTCCTTTAGTCACATGAGTGATATGGACCAAATCGTGCTTAAATGAGCCCCAGGTCCATCGAGTTCATTATCTTTCAAGGTAAGGGAAAACCCCGGTAAAAGCCCTTATCCACATAACTCACCCTAACCAAGATTCGTACTCTAGACCTCTTGAATGTGAGGCAGATACGCTAACCCCACACCAAGTAGAATATACACCAAATGAAGATTTTTAAAATATCTCCAAAGCCGTCATAATCACGTCTTCGACTTGAATTTCTTCTTGAAGTAGTACATCTATTCATATCATTTTCAGACAATCCACTTTGAGTTAGTGCAGCAACCAACAAACAATTGCTCAAGCCTCCTTCATTAGTGTGGCATCGCATGATCAGGGGAGGACAGGAAGTACCCGTGGCTAACGGAAAAGACAGGTTACGGCGCAAACTGCATGGTCCAATGAAGTAAAACTACAATTGTCTGAAACATCCATGTTCTAAACAAGTAAAACATTGCCCTTTGAACTCATACAAAAGATACAGTTTTATCACGATGGTATACAATGTTATCCATACATTAGATTGGCATGACTCCGTTATTCCTATTTACGCCGCAACCTGTCTTTTTCGTTAGCCACGGAAGTGTCAGTGTGACGTCAGCTCTCATCGCTGAACACGCCCACATTGAAGAGTTCAGCGTGTGATGTCACCGCACTCTGTACTGCTGCCGCAAGAGAAGACGAAATAGTTTGAGAGGTGCGAGATGCAACAGTACAGGAAAAACAGGAAAATATCTGGTGTTAATAACACAACTAATATCTTGGATGTTGTAATATTAATGCTGTTTTAATTACAGGAAAATATCTGGTGTTAATACAGCTAATATCTTGGATGTTGTAATATTAATGCTGTTTTAATTACACAGTTGTTCACAATAAGCACTTAATTTTAGCTCTATGGAATGAGAAAATGTATAACAATTCTAGTTTATCTAGACAGTCATCTATAAAGTAAACAGAATAGAATATAATGTCATTTTCTCTGTAAATTAGAAGAGAACTATGCAGAACAAAATTATGTGAACACTTTCCACACTTTCTGTTTGTTTATCTTTAATTGCTTTATCAATGTTGGGATGTAATGTTTGGGAAATTTGTAATCGAAGACTGCATTTAGGTTGTGATCTGACAAGGTACTTGGGTATTTGGCCTTAGCTAATTTCATAATAGTACCAGACAAAAACACTGGCTTCTCCGTTGTACTTGTACTGGCCATGTTATTGTCATCGAGAGCGCTACACCTGACTGAACCCTCGAGTTCCGTACTAACAGCGTCGTTTATCGGGCAACATGGTATTACACGACTCTCGCCTGGGGTCTGTCGAACTGGGAGGTTTGCTCTTCGTTCAAATACGTCACAGCGCTTGAAGCTGTCTTCATTTCGTATACGTTATAGATGTTGAATTAGTAGCACTGGACTACAGGAAATGCTAGGTTATGACGAATAAGCTCATTACAAATTGTTTATTTTTACTTTCTCTTATACGTACATATCTATTGTAAATAGGGAAAGTATTATGTTCAATCCAAAAATTCGATGTCAATATTTCACCAGAAATATATGTTTTGAGACCCCCTGATTAAAAAAAAACATTTTGAAAAAAGGTTCTTTGTGTGTATGTCTCTCTCTCTCTCTCTCTCTCTGTGTGTGTGTGTGTGTGTGTGTGTGTGTGTGTGTGTGTGTGTGTGTGTGTGTGTGTGTGTGTGTCTGCCTATGAACAGCGTAGTTAAAAAACGAAAAGTCGCTTAAAAACCGAAGTTGGTATTTAAGTTTAATATCTTTTAAAGATACAATACGAAGATTTTCAAGAAAATTCCTCCACCCTAAAGTACCCTTTACATGGAAATGTTTCCAAAAATTTTAATTTTCTCAGAAATGCCTCTAACGATTTTGAATAAAATGCCACATGTTTAATATATTTTATAGAAAATGAAATGCATATTTTGAATCTCCTGGGTATATCCCACATAGTTCTGTTTACTCTTGATGGCTTATATAATTGCTAAGCGGTAAATGATAGATCAAATCGTATTATACATAAATGTATATCTCGTTAAAATACAGAAGTTATGTTAAATGATCTTTTTTTGTGAAGTGAACGTTTTTAGAGACATTCCTTGCTATTTGTCAGAATTTTTCAATAGTTATAGAGGTTCTCAATTGGGAGTGGTTATTCATTTTTTAATCTCTTGGTCCTCTTGGTCATCAAAAGGCGACCACTCTTTAAGGATACCCATCTGTGAAAAAGGCTAAACATTTCCAAAATTGCCAAAAATGGATTTTTGTTTTATCAAATTGTATAAATCGTCTGCTTTATTTTTATATGCTTTTTACAGCCTTACGGCCTTTTTATCTATGCCACATGGCCGTCTAACTGATTGCCTGTAAGTGGTCGTGTCCATTTAAATCCATACAGTTCATTATTCTTGCTATGACTTCAAACTTAGTTTTTCCACGATTTTATTTTTAGCACTGTTTGTTCTTTAAAATGCTCCACACCATGCAATTTTCAGTACTTATGCATGAAATTTGGTGTACCTGCTTAGAAATAACATTAAAAAGAAATGATGAGATAATTTTCTCATAAAGTGAGTAACCACTGAGTAATTAAATATTAAAATTTACATTTCAAAATTTAAATGAAAAAAATAATGAATTCAAACTTCAAAATGTATTTTTATCCAAACTAATAACAAGATTAAAAAATTATCTTATCAATTTGCTAACATTCTATTAAGGACATAACTGAAAATTATCAAGTTTTTCAAATCAAAATTGCATCATGGGTAACCATTTATACAAATATTAAAAAAATATAATAAAATATTAATATGTTTGCAACTAATCTGCCTAAATGTATGAAATTTAGCATAGTTACTCCTCACTATACAGTGATTGTTGTGTTAAAATTTCAAATCAATCCAATGAAAACTGTAGATTTTCAAAATTTCACAGATGGGTATCCAAGATAGACTATCGCTTAAAGCCAACTGAATTTCTCTTGCACCTACAAGAAAATTAGCAAAGAGAAAATTTGTACAGATGTTTGTCTCGATTAACTTGAAGTAGCTAGAGGAATAAGTATTTGTAATAATAGTTTGTGTAACAGTAGAGAAAGTAACGTTTGTGCAACACATCAGATTTTTTTGTTAATAATTGATTCAAAATAATTCTTGATTGTGTAATACACAGTAATGCCAATACCTAACGCAAATATTTAGAGGCTAGGGGGAAGTTCAGCGCTTGCGAGTCTGATATATTGATTAAAAGGTAATACACATGACACTTCTTCACCAAGCTTAAAATTAACCCCTATGTTATTTACCGAAATTACAAAGCCGCTACCATCGGGTGTCGAACACAAGTCATTCAGTTTTTGCACGCGCACATACCTATCCTTTGAGCTTTCAATAGCAAAGTTAACTAAATTAAAAAAGGTTTGTTTTTGTATACGTGAAGCGGGTTTTGAACTCGTAGCCTTCAATCAGAGTCTGTCACTCACCTGTTTGTTTGACGATATGTTTCTGGTTCACTTAACTCCCAGCGGCGTGTTTGAAAATTTCATAATCTGCCAATTACACTTCGGTATTTTATCGGAAAATTGAGCACTAAAATGTGCGTACAGTTGGCCTTTACTTTTGGACCAGCGTGAATTAACCAAGAGAGACGCATACATTTCTTCATAACCTACTAATTACGTGAATGCTGCAGTTTTTCATTGTATTAGTTCTAAAACATCATCGACATATTAATAGTTATTTTAACTAGTGTACAAGGTGACACGAATATATGTTTAGCTAATATTACGAGCGTTGCAATGAAAATATTCTATACCTGTTACATACAACGTTTTGTACAGTTTTGGCGTTAGCATATGTAAAAATAATTAATAAATTTGCTAAGTGAAAAACTATAATGTAATATGGTTGTTGAGAAGATGTTGTTTAATTTGTTTCAACACTAGAAGAAACTGGTTATGGTAAACTATTTAAAATATGGATTTTGTTCCGTTTGGCATTTTGAACGAAGTCAAGAGTCCTGAGAGTTTATTAATTCCAGAAAAATAAAAAGATGTGTACGAAAAAGAACATGAAAAGTTTTGTGGTTGGAGGGGGAAAAAAATTGTTTGTTTGAATAATGAAGCCACATTACTGGCATACTTTTTATACCTGGTAATTATGCAATATATACCCAGGAATGTGAGTTGTTGTAGTGTTTAACACCCGCTTTCACTACTACGGCACCGCAGACGGTGACACTGATGACTCATGGAATGAAGATGGAACACCGGTGGAATGAGATGGCGGGGGAAACCGGAGCACCCGGAGAAAACCCGCCCTGACGCCGCTTCGTCCACCACGAGTACCACATGCGGGTCGCTGGGATCGAACCCGGGCCGCCTAGGTGGTAGGCCAGCGCGCTAACCGCTCGGCCACGGCGCCGCCCCAGGAATGTGAGTATACCATTTAACGTAGACTCTGATTAACGTCTATTTTTGTTGGTTTTGATTTTAAAGAAAATTTCATGAGGTGATTCTTGTGTTTGAATATTGCTGCATTTGCGAGACCGAAAATTTCACGTTTTCTTACAGACTCATTGGAGAAAGTTATGTTGTGGTGGTGATGTCATTGCTGCCTGCCATAGTAATTACGTCATTCATTTTGTAACACTGGTACCAGAAATAGGGTCATTTCGCACGATTTATGCCGTCATAATAAGTCGTTTTAATGCTAGGATTGCACAAACGTACGGTTTTGTACTCCTGTATAAATATTACAGAATAAAATGGCTGAATTTACATGACCTTCTCTATTCACATAAAGGCCTATTCTTGCATCAATGACTTATTGATATAGCACATTGACACATGGCGTAGTCAGAAGAAGAATTTACCATGCTAAAGCGAGTCAGATTTTATTGTGTTGGCTATAAAATACCATACTTTTTGCATGGCTACCAGAAAAAAAATAGCAGCTTCCACTTGAAAAAAGTAAAGGATTTAAAAGTTCATGTAAATAAAAAACAAAACCTATCATAAACTGATGAACATTTTATTTGACATGAACTGTGTGACGTATAATGATTTCTACAATTTTTGTTTTGTCTTATCTAGAGTTGCACTCTACCAAAACTACAGTTCATAAATGACGTATTAGTAAATTTTACCGTTAGTATTGGTACCATTGGTAGGGAAAGAAATTTTATTTTATACAAAATAAAACGAATTACGAAATCACCAAAAACTGTAGTTATCAGTTTGGTCACTGTGATCAGAATAAAAATTGTACTTTTTGCTTCAAAATAACCAGTTTTTCTCGATATCCGATACTTAATATCGATACATGATAGTTTCCACCACACCCGATACTTCGATACTCGTTACCGTTATTTATACTCGTAATTCCAGTTTGAATACAAAATAGAAAGTTGGGAGAACTGTGTAATGCCAATGAAATTAATTAATTGGGTGCACATATTTAATGGGACAAAATTTAAAACCATCAGTGCACTTATTTTTAAACTTTATTAGATATTACAGTTTCACGGGTGATCAGCCGAGTGAGGTTTAAAAACATTGAGCTTTCGGCCATTGTAAACTCTATGGCCTTCGTCAGAATGAAAAATTTCCTGAATGTTTTTAAACCTCACACGGCTGATCACCCGTGAAACTGTAATAAATAACGTGCGCCGCGAAAGCTTTAAATCTTACTTTATATTAGATATTTAAAAGCAGAATGCCTTTCAAAAATACTAGCATTCTCACTCTTTCGGGGTCAAGTCTACTTTTTCTGTCACGAGTCCTGGTGTACCAAATAGTCTTTTAGAGAAAACTGTTGCAGGTGGAATACGTCGGTTTTTTTTTTTTTTTTTTTTTTTTTCATTTGAAAATTGTGAATAATTTGTTTTCTTTTAATACAGTGCACTAGAAATAGGAGGTGACAAATCGTCGTTGAGATATGCAACGATTTCTTCTTGAAAACTGTTAATTGGCAGTGAATCTGACACACGATTATTTCCTTACATAACTTTACTGTAAAGGTACCACATTCCTGGCAATTTCTCGGACTTTGCAGCAAATAGCATCTAAAATAAAATAAAGAAAAGTTTGTGAACTGATCGATTTTTGCGAGTATGACAGTATTTCACGACAATCCCTACATAGGTATCCGAAAATCCGAAAAAAAAAATTAAAAATAAATTTTGCCTAATCATTTTTGGATGCAGGAAGAAGTTGTATGTTTACCTGCGCTGAAATTTCTAGTTGTCTCTAGACAAGAAGCACTTCCTAGAAAATTCAACTCAACATGTAATTAAATCAGTCAGGCTGTTGCTTGAGTTGCAGTGAGGTAATTAGTTACAGTGAGTAAGCAGGAACTGAAGGAAGTCTTCCTGACTGTGTCCCCTTCTTCATCTCTACCCTTTATGTGGTCATTGCGACCACTTTAGAATGTTCTACTTGCGGAATATTTTGTGATTTTTAAAATAAAATAAAAATTGCACCGAAATATCGAAAAAGTACCCAGCGTATTTTCTGAAGTATCACAGCCGTCTTCCGCCTGAACTTAGAGAAGCTTCCAAATGCTTCTGAAAACATGTTCCGTAGGTTTAGCGGTTCTTTATACCATAGCCTCCCTCAGTTTTGAGAAAGTTCAAGGTTCAAGGCTTCCTGTTTCTAGAGAAATCTACTAAAACATGACCACAATGTAAACAAAATGATTGATACGAGGCAACGCCCGATAGATATACAACACTTCTAACGTACACGTAACGCGGGCAAAGTTCTTAACTGACAAATTCTACTAGATAGTTTTACAACTCCAGTCTTATCTCTTACAATTTAAACTTTATACAAAATACATTCAGAATAAAGAGGACTTCACAGCTTGTTCCCAGTTAATTTTTCTAGTAAACATTTTTAGTATATGGTATTTTAATCAAAATCGTTATAGCCATTTGTGAATAAATAGCAAATATCAGACCTTTCTATGTGAAGGGTAGTTTCGGGTCGAGGGAGGTTCTTGAAAATCTTCGCGTCGCACCCTTGAAAGATACTGAACTCAAATTACAAGTTTGATATTTCGTGAACATCTCCTTTAAGGTACATCTTCACGTTGGGAACAAAAATCAGTATTTTAGCCAGATTTTTTAGATGTGTTTTCCTAATGATTCCTAGCATAGCTGTAGGTAGCTACCTACTATTTCTGCAAAATTTGATATTGATTAATATGAAATAAGTACGCAAACATATTTTAGAGTAACTTGAACCTAGAGAACTATATCCAAATAAATTATATTGGGTAGGAAATGCCATGTGAATGTTATAATTCAGATTTTTCGAAGTCGTTAGGTATCCCATAATCTTTAAGTTGTGTGGCTCAGGTGCACAAAACCAAGTAATGGTGCCTATTATTTTGTTTCAAACAATTTGAAATAAAGAGCAAGTACAAATTTTAAGTTTCGAAGTACATACCTACAGTATGACTGTTTTTTTTTTTTTTTTTTTTTTTTTTTTTTTTTTTTGTAAGTTGTAATATAACCTGGCCCTACAGTGTAATCCTGCAAAATAATTGCTTGATAAGTTAAACAGTGTAGCTTTCAACATCAGGGTTTGAAGATATGATGTTGGTAGTCTTGGGTTACTGTAGGGTAGCCTGTAATTTTCATTAAATCCTATAACATGAGTTTAGGGAAGCAACTTCTAATACTTATATTCTTGTTAAATCGGAATTAGTGTTTTTCTTTGCTCTCCTGGTCATGTAAAGAAACGGAATTTCAATGCCATCACATAGCGACTAGCTTATTTAAAGATTTGATTATGGCTTAAACCTGCTGTGTTCCTTTATTCCCGTTGTATCTACAGGAAAATACCTATATGTATGATAAAAGTATTTCTTCTAACTTATGTCTCGACTAACCTAAAGCAAGTTTTTTTTTTTTTTTTTGAATACTTTTTGATGAATAAGAAAATAATGTGAACGTAAGGCTTCAGATAACTAATTTTTTAACGTCCTTTAAATACGTACGCCATATACAATGATGAGCGAATGCAATTGTTTAAATGATGTCCAAATGAGTCCGGAATCCAAAGAACTTACACTTACCTGACATTCATCTTTTCAGGATAGGGGCACTCTGAAAAACTTTATCTTGATATAGCTGGCGCAACTAAAGCTTGCCAATCTGCAGGATACGCAGAAGAGTATTTTCATAAACATACCTTGCGTTACGCCTTTTGTAGGGCGACAGTATCCCTATTACGGGCCCCAGTCATGGGCGTCGCGAAGGGAGCGCAAGGACGAGCCGCGGCACCCCCCCCCCCTTGGAAATTAATGAACTTCATGTGCAATCGATTACTGACTATTAGACTATTATTTTAATTTTAATGCAAAGCAAAAATTTTATTTAGCACAAATTAATACGGTTATCTGCAACAAATATTATAACTTTTGACAACAAAATAATTAATTAATATTGTTTAATTGCAAACCTCCAACATGCGCCCTCCCCCTAGAAAAAAGTCTGCCGATGCTCATGGCTCCAGTATCTAACAACGTCTCGAGGAGTGCATATCGCAGTGAATGAATGGACAATGGGACCGGCAAGTACTATGCTGAGAGTGGAAATGGCATGTGGCCTTCAAGCGAACGGGGTAACCCGACTTTATCCGAGTAGTACCGGAGTTTATCGCAACTCTCGTTGGCACAGTTGCGTTACATCTAACTTCTAAACAAGATGGAAACCCAGAACCTCCTAATGTAAGACAGACATGCTACCCCTACACCACGGAGGTGGGCTTTCTACACTATTGCTACCTGACCGTATGTAGGTATTTAGTTTGTTATACGTTTAGTCTAGCACTAGCAGCCCCCTTAGGATTCAAAACAGGAATTATCGTAACATTAAGGCAGATGTATTATAGCTTTCGATTTTGCATGGTTAATGTTTTCCTACTTTGCGTACGTGTCATCAGCAACATCATCTACATCTAAGTACTTTTGCCTTAGGGCTTATGTTCCTTTGGAGCTCCTCAGAACTGATATTTCCGTCTCTTACTGCTAAGTAGAGGAAGTATTGTTTTCCACCCAAAAATTCGATGTCGAGATTTCACCGCAAATATGTTTTGAGACCCCTTGAATCCAAAAAAGCATTTTTAGACAAATGTCCGCGCGCGCGCGCGCGCGCGCGCGTGTGTGTGTTTCTGTGGACAGCATAATACAAAAATGAAAAGTCGGTTAAAAACCAAAGTTGGTATTTGAGTTTCATGTCTTTCAAGGATGCGACACGAAGATATTGAAGAAAATATCCCTACCCTAAACTACCCTTTACATGGAACATTTTTAAAAAATTTTGATTATCTTGAAAATGGTCTAACGATGTTGATTAAAATGCTGTATGTTTAAGATATTTGTATGGCAAATGAAATGTATAGTTTGAATTTTCTGGCTATAGCCTATGTAGTCCTGTTTCCTCTGGATGGTTTTTGAACAACTGGTCCACCGTAAGAGATAGGCAAAATCTTATTATACAAAAATACAGATCTAGCTAAAGGACACAATTAATATCGAAATGTTTTTGCAGAGTGAACCATTTCGGAGATATTCCTTGTTATTTGTGGCAATTTCGGAAAACTTAAAACTTCCATGAAATGGAACATCGTTGTCCATTTTTCATTTTTATTTGTTAAGCGTGCAGAAAGAACGGAATCTTAAGCTTTAAAAGATTTGACTGTCGCACAAAGCCTACTGTATTCTAATATTCCCCTTACACCTACAAGGAAATAAGCAATAAGATAATTTCTGCAAATGTTTATCTTAACTAACACGAAGATAATAAAAGTTTGTAGAAATGAGTAGTACAAGAGTAGAGAAACTCATGAGAGTGCAACACATCAGAATTTTTTGCTTTAATTTTATTTTCTTTAGGTTCATAACCTAAAAATAAAACATGGATTCCAAGTATTCCTTCTCTCCTTTTCCTGCTTTCTCTAATATGTATAGAAAGAGGGGACGTATTGTATTCCACCTAAATATTAGTTATCGAGGTTTCACCAGCAATGCAGACATGGAAAAAAGAGTAGATAAAAGGTCCGCGCGTGTCCATGTGTGATTGTGAAAAGAGTGGTCAAATGCCAAACTTTGTATTTAAGTTCAGCATCTTCGAAGGATGTGGCACGATGATTTTAAAGAAAATCACTTCACCCCAAACTACCTCATTCATGGAACATGAAACTTTATTTTTTTCTCTTCAAAAATGGTTTTAATGATTTTAATTAAAGTACCTACCACAAAATTAAAATCGTAACGTGGGGCTCGGCGTTCAACAAAGGACGGACGGGGCCAGCTACTTCACACCACATGCCGTGTCGGCGAGCGGGCCTGCTGTATGTAAGTGTTTGTCAAAAATCGAGGCGCAGAAACAAAGAGGGAGTCGAGAACGTTCGTGAGACTTCGCGCTGGGTCATTTCCGGTGTGTGTGTGTGGGGGGAGGGGGGGTGGAACTCGAGAAAGGTCCGTGTGACGTCATCCCCAGTATATAAGAAGGCCTTAGAGGAACAGATCAGTGAGTTGTTGTGTTGCGGATATGTGTCTTCCAGTGTATTGGTGAGTGTGAGATAGCAGTGCGTGTGTGTGACGTCATGAGAAGATTCAAGGTTGCGTTGCAGATGATTGTAACTTTGTAACTGGGTATGAGAGACAGAGGAAGTGCAGAAAGACAGCGAAAGGATTGACCAAAGTTATGAGAACAGTTATTGAGTTGTAATAGTCCGAAAGACTATAGACTGCGTTAACGACGAAAAGAAAACTGTGTTATGGACTGATTTTGTCACTTTGTACACGTGAAATGTTGGTAGGTATGTCCTGAATTTTCTGGAAAGAGGCTCTGAAGTCCTCTTCATTCTGAATAACTTTTGGTTACCCCAGCGGTAAACAGATAGACAAAGTGTTACTACCTACACAAAAATGTAGATGTTACTGAAGTACACAAATTATATTAAATACAATTTTTTTGTGGAGCTAACCCTTTTCGAGATATTTCTTGTTTGGCTTTCATTTTTAAATTCTTATCCTAATTTAAATAGGATTTAAATAGGATTATTTCGTTGTTTTATCTCATGGCTGTAGAAAGAGAACGGAATTTCAAGACCATTACATAGCGACCAGCTCTTAAAAGATTATTGTTTAAGCCTACAGTATTGCCCTATTCCCATTGAACCCGCAAGAAAATATGCAATAAGATAATTTATGTTTATCTCGATTGACGTGAAATAGATAAAACAATTGGCGTTTGTGAAGAAGTTTGTAAAAGAGTACCATGCGAGTGCAGCACATCAGATTTATATTTCTTGTTATTTTCGGTTAGAATCTAGGTTTGACTTTAATAGTATGTAGATATAGACAAGCTGTAGGTATTAGTCCTTACTTCATAACATTTAATTTGTGTACACATTCTAGTTTTCACATACTTGATTGCATGACTACAGCTTAGTTCCGCATTATACAGGGTAGGGGTAGCCTTTAATTGCAGATGTTTTTAAATGGTAGCTAAACAGGTGTCCATTCGCTGTGTAAATGTTTTCTCTTCGTCTATTATCCTACAAACCAATCATATAGTGATGTTTTTTGCATGGTCGTGATTGCGTCGTGAACTGAAAAGCGTCTGTGAGATAAATTATTCGTTTTGCTTCACACCTCAATGCGCGACCAACAACCAAGAAAATGTGTGTACTAAATCTCATTCCAATATCTAAACACATTCCTGATATATTAATTTATATCAATTTCATTGGGTATGATCAAAATCTATCTTCTTCAACAGATGTTCAACAACAGAGTTCATTTTTACTTTCTCTAGGGGTAATCTCGATGTCGAGATTTTAGCGGAAATATGTTTTGAGACCCCCGAATCCCTCCCCCCCCCCCAAATAAAAAACATTTTTAGAAAAAGTCCAGCGCGCGCGCGTGTGTGTGTGGACAGCATAACTCAAAAACGAAAACTCGGTTAAAAACCAAATTTGGTGTTTAAGTTTAATGTCTTCCAAGCATGCGTCACGAAGATTTTGAAGAAAATAGCCCCACCCTAAACTACCCTTTACATGGAACATTTTTCGAAAATTTTGATTTTCTTGAAAATGGCTCTAACGATTTTAATTAAAATGTCATATGTTTGAGATATTATTATGACAAATGAAATGTATATCTTGAATTTCCTGGCTATAGCCCCTGTATTCGTATTTACTCTGGACGACTTTTGTCTAACTGGTAAACCGTTAGAGATAGACCAAATCATACTATGCAAAAAACGTAGATCTTGTTAAAATACGCAATTTATGTGCAAATAAATTTTCTTGTAGGATGAACCATTTTGGAGGTATTCCTTGTTATGTGTGTGAGTTTCGGAAAACTTAAAACTTTTCGTGAAATGGAGAATCGTTGTTCATTTTTTAAATGTTAAGTGTGCAAAGAGAACGAATTTGATAGCATTAAAATATTTGACTATCGCACAAAGCCTACTGTATTCTAATACTCCCTTGCAACTACAAGGAAATAAGCAATAAGATAATTTGTACAAATGTTTATCTCAACTAATACGAAGAAGATATAGGGATAAGAGTTTGTAAGAATGGTTAGTACAAGAGTAGAGAAAGTTATGGGAGTGCAACACATCAGATTTTTCTAATTTCTTTCCTATGTACATGTTATGCCTGTGTGTGATCATACTTCCTAAATATTTAAAACAGTTCACTTGCTCAATTATTTCTGTTCCAATTACAAGTTTTGTTCTCTTGTGATATGGTCCAAGAAAAGCCGTAGTTTATGTTTTCTGGCTTGATATTTTTAAGTTGTTTTCTTTTATTATTTTACACAATTATTCATGGGTTGCCTTTTGCAATTGATTTTCTGAAGAGGCTATTATAACTTGGTCATCTGCAAATTATAGCTATAGATACAACTAATTTTCATTCGTCTATAATAAAAATTTTCATCTAAAACATTTTGCCATTGCATCGTCCAAATATGTATTAAAAAGTAAAGGTAAGAGTGGCCAACCTTGTCTAATGCCATTATTAAGATCCATAAACATATGAAGGTAAATAGAATACATAAACTAAAAAATCTGATGTGTTGCACTCACATGACTTTCTCTAGTCTTGTATTAACCATTCTTACAAGCTCTTATTCCTATATCTTCTTGGTGTTAGTTGAGATAAACATTTGTACGAAGTATCTTATTGCTTATTTCCATGTAGGAGCTAAGGGAATATGAGAATACAGTAGACTTTGAGCGATAGTCAAATGTTTTAAAGCTTTGAGATTCCGTTCTCTTTGCACGGTTAATATAAACAATTGAGTAACGATGTTCCATTTGACAGAAGCATAAGTTCTCCAAAACGCACACAAATAACAAGGAATATCACCAAAATGGTTCACTCAACAACAAAATTTATTCAGACATAAATTGTGTATTTCAGGAAGATCTAAATTTTTTGTATAGTACGATTTGGTCTAACTCTTACAGTTTACAAGTTATACAAAAGTCAAGCTCGAATACTGGCTGCAAACAAGACATATTATTCACTTCAGAATTTGTTTAAAAACAGAAATACAAGCAGTAAAAGTAAGACTAGGCTATACAAGACTGTGCTGATATATGGTTGTGAACGTTGGACATTAACCTCCAGTTCTGACAAAATGTTAGGCACATTTGAAAGGAAAATCCTGACAAGGATCTGCGGACCAATACAAGAGGATGGAAGATGAATAAGATGGAATAAAGAAATATATGAACTATATACAGAGGTGGACATTGGGAAAGATATATGACTGAGCCGGTCATGTGGCAAGGATGACAGAAATACATCCCCAAGAAAATACTGGATGGAAAATTTTGCAAGACCAGACCAAAAGCAACACCAAGGGGAAGATGGACAGACGCTGTAAGAAAGGATGCAATGCAACTACTCGATCTTAGGATATGGAGAGGGAAGGCTATGGATAGGGATGAATGGAAGCAAAAGATAAGGGAAGCTAAAGCCCACAGTGGGCTGTAAATTATTCATACATAAATTGTATATTTTAGCATGATCTACATTTTTGTATAGTAAGATTTAGTCTATCTCTTACGGTTTACCAGTTATGCAAAAGTCATCCAGAGTAAATACGACTACAGGGGCTATAGCCAGAAAATTCAAGATGTACATTTCATTTGTCATAAAAATATCTCAGTCATATGGCATTTTAATAAAAATTGTTAGTGAGTTTCAAGTAAATCAAAATTTTCGAAAAAATTTCCATGTAAAGGGTAGTTTAGAGTGAAGCAATTTTCTTTAAAATCATCTTGTCTCATGCTTGAAAGAGATTAAATTTAAATACCAACTTTGGCTTTTAACCGAGTTTTTGTTTTTAAGTTATGCTGTCCACAAACACAGACACACACGGACCTTTTTCTAAAAATTCTTTTTTTGGAGTCAGGGGGCCTCAAAACATATGTTTCCGATGAAATCTTGAAATCAAAATTACACACACACGGACACACACACGGACACACACAGACACTTACACACACACGAAAGAATTTCATAATACTCTCGCTGGCTACATAGGTATTTGAGACAAATCAGACATCTTCATTAGATCGTGCTTGTTCTCTCTGTCTGTCTGTCTGTCTGTCTGTCTGTCTCTCTTTCTCTCTCTATCTCTCTCTATCTCTCCCCCTCTCTCTGTAAAGCATACCTACACAACAACTGATAATTTTTAATAAGAACTGTGTCATTATGTTTTTGATTCATTTGATTTTTTGTTGAAACACTGAGCCATTAGCAATGAAACGTAGGTAATTAGGCAAGCCACTGCCACCCCCTGTAGATGTGGTGTATAAAGAGAATCACTTAGCTGGGCACGTGGGAACGACGAACAGGGTAGCTTTACAGGAGCTGGGTAATTGTGTTGACAGACATTTAGTAGACATTACAACGTAAACTTCCCTGCTTTTGAAACTTGTGAATGGCGCATGATTTATTCAAGGAGGGAACCAAGCTCCAGGTGTTTGTGTCCGTTTTTTCCCTCAGATTAATACTGTTACGCAATACGGTTCACGGAGGGGGGCGCGTCCCGGTGCTTGGCCCCGCCCTCCGGGTTCATCTCGCGGCGATTTCAAAGGCTTGAGGCCGCGCCCCCTATCTCCACACTCGAGGAGGATGAGCATGCGCAGAGGCGACGCGACGCAACAGGCTTCCCCACCCCCTCTTTGTGGTGAGGAAGTTTCGTCATCATGTTGCTGCGGTGTTGTCTCCCACAGTATTCCTGCTGTGCATACATCCAGTTGCGGACAAGGGCTTAGTAATGATCAGAATACGGCTCAACGTGGCTCCTGTCATTTGTCTTTCATATCGAGGAATCGATAGGGTCGCGACTGTAGTACTTACGGCCTGCTATCGCTTCACTTTTACATAAACAAAACAAATACACATACAAGTTAATGCTTTCTTAGAAGTTGCAATACCTAATTATTCTGAAAGCCTCTTAAGGAATGAGTTAATGCAATATTTGTTTACTGAACTCATTAACAAAATGTGAAATTACTGAGTTCAATTCCTTCAAAGTCTTAACTGTCCTCGACTTTATCAGACGGGCAACTTCTGTGTGCAAATTTGTCTGCACTAAAGACTACAGCGCTCATTCTTCACAACTTATTGCCAAGTCTGTTTACGACGTGTGATTGCTTGGAAGAGGAAGGACTAAATATGGTTTGAAGTAGAAGAAATGTTGGACAAAACACTATTTGAAGTGCACCCCGTAATTCAAGCCTCGTTTGCTTGGAAACGGATATGGTTAGACGCGAAATGAATTTACAATTTTATAGAGCGTGTTCAGACTAGTATATATATATTAAAACTTTTGATTAATATAAAATCTTAAGATAGGTAAGTAGGTATATAAAAATAAATAATTGTCCCTTATAGGTGCTACACCATTTATCCAAACGCGATGAAAATTGGCAAATCTAATGGTTTTTCCCTAGAGAAGGTTTTTATGCTATCTGTTTTACGTATTACACTCACACGATTTTCTTACTCGCTTTTCTTTACATAACACATTCACAAGACCTTCTTCAAAATATTCATGCAATTTTCTATGAGTGAAATGGAAGTGCAACGTATAAATCCACACGGTTTTCTCTACTCACTTTTCTTTTACGAAACACAACCATAGTTCTTACTCTACTAACACTTCTACAAACAACACGTATGATTTTCTATATGTTTGAAGTAAAAATGAATCGTATTACATTCATACGGTTTTCTCTACTTTTGGTTTACCTAGCACATTCATATGTTCTCCACTCACTCTTCAACATATAATTCATATAAGTTTCTATATAATTGAAATACAAATTACAACCTATTACATTGAGGTGGTTTTCTCTCCTCACTCTTCTACAAACAAGTCATACACTTTTCTATATTATCGAAATAGAAATGCAACGTATTACATTCACACGGTGCGTTCTACTCACTTTTCTTCCTGCACATAACCTTCATAATTTTGAAGACTATCTCAACAAAAGTCATCCGGGTCATTGTGCAATAGTTTCATCATTGAGTGAATCAATTTAACATTATTTGCGGTTTAAATTCCACTCGTTCAGCGTAGGGTAAGACCTTCACAAAACTATTTTTGTGGCATCTGTAGCTGAAATTTGTCAAAGTAGATAACAATTACCTATGCCAAATCGACGATGACCTCCTTAAGTATTCGATATGCAAAACAAAGAGAACTGTTTATGGGTCTTGGGCACCAAGAGAGATAATAGATCAGATAACAATTATTTATTGTCTGCAGAGGGATTCGTCTGAAATACCTAGTTACAACAAAAGTCACTCGAATTATAAAATAATGAATGAGTTAAACATAGCCTTAATACGAGTTCTAAACTTTTTTCAATTACCATAATATGATAAGGAAAAATTAACAATTTTCTGCTTGGAAGAATACATAGATAGGTAGCATTTTTTTAATGTTTCATATCCTTGTCCAACTTAAGATAGGTATCAACGTTATCCAGTACCTAGTAATATGAACTTATTTGTATGCAATATGTATTATATTCATATGCAATATTTTTTAGTTCTTCCTACAAAACTATCTGCATTATAACTATAGTTATAAACAGACTAGTTAGGCTCAGTATTTTATATTTTCTAAAACGTTTGTTAATGAGTCTTCCGACAACACTGTTTTGTATTATAAAAACCCTTTGGGCACCGTCACCTGCCACAAATCAGTATGTTATATGATAAAACATTGCACCAAAGCATAAGCTTTAATAAATTATTTATGCTTTTTAAACATCTTATGACAAATGTTTTATTTAGTCTGCTACAGGCGTGATTACCTACTTTTATTCCTTAAAGTTAAATGACTACATAAGTTAGGTAATACCTAAAAATTATTTCTCAATGTTGTTTCTAAAATACGATTATTGGAGTCACAACTTAAAAGACATGCAATTTTATTGATTATTGCGCCATTATTGTCATAATATTTTTGGCCAATAGAACGCTACAAAACTAAGTGTTTCAACCAATCATGGATAGGTACTCTGACATAATTTATCAGCTGCATAGCATTTGTCTGTTTTTATCATCTGTTAATTTGTTTGTTTTCTCGCAAAGGTATTTGAAGTTTTCACCAAACCAGAACGAAGCAACACAAAGAAAAATAAACAGTAGGTATATGGAAAGAGTTGTGCAAATTAATTTAGTAAGTTAATTAGTATTTTATTGTAGCTAGGCATTTCTTGTAATCTTTATATACTTTATTTTAATCGTGAGATATTCAAACTCCACTCGAGTTTTTATTTTCTCTACATAAATAAAAAATGTAGTAAGATTACTGTTGATAAAATTTAAGCAAGTAATTTTATGAGTTACAATTATTTAGCTACTATTACATTAATAAATTATCAGTTGAATGTATCGGTGGATTGTGTAATGCTTTAGTATTTCATAACTAATCTGTTTCGAAAAAACACTATTGCAGAAAGGTCTTTAATATGCAGTTACCTTTCAATTCACTCATATTCTTTGCAGTAAATTCCCAACAGTTATTCGAAATCAAAAGTAATTTATTACTCTGTTTTCTTGCTGCTCTATAGATGTTTTCTAGCAGAGCAACTAAACCCCTGTCTATAGATACCTTTAAGGAGAACTTGAATAGATTGAGGTATGGTTGTTTCTCTTACTTTTGAACACCTTTCAATCTTGTGTTCAAATGCCTGGTAATTCCAAAAAAAATGGTAAATAAACCTGCGCTACATTATTAAGTTCTTTATGAATTCATAAGTTTACTTGTGAAACGAAAGCAGATGTCACAAATTGATGTTTACGTTATATTTATTTAAATTTAATACTTTACAGTATTAGCGTAAAGTAAGGTATGCATATTCTGATAATTTTATATCTTCGCCATTATATTCCGCATCCCTTTGAAACCCAACCGCACCATTAAGTTATTGGAATGTTATAGAACAATTTCAGCATTGACCATACCACTAAGACTCTATGATTCAATTAATGTTTTGGAATGTTGGAAGGTTATTTCGTGATAGTGGTGAGGTAATTTAGCGACTGAAAGAAACACGCATTATTATACAAATCTCTTCAATTTAAACAAAGTCTCTTAACCTATTATATAAGCCTAATGAGGTAAGAAATATTATTTAATTTATTAGCTCTTCTATTTTGAATCATGACATCCTGTTTTGTGATGCGCATTTGTCACACATTAAAACTTCTCCGTCAGCATCTGATGGCTGACAAAGAACATGGCATGAAAAAAAGTACAAATTGTGCCCATCTTGAACCATTCTTCTTTACTTATCTTCAGAATACCTACCCTATTGAATACTAGTTTAATTTAAATATGTTCTGTAAATGCAAAGGATCTTCCTAATTAAGGAAAGAGAATTGTTTCATTTTGAGAACTCCTAGAAAGAGTCGACATAGAGCACCCATTCTCTTGGGAGCAGCATAAACTGAGACATTTTCGATTTTTACAGTTTTGCAGCGTGAATTAACAGATTTTTTGCAGCTTTTCACTGAATCATTGTGTAACTGATTTTAGAAAGTCACTAGTAGGTAAAGATTAATACCATTTCATGGATCACTGTAATATTGCAACAGTAAAACATAACCCTCAAGTAAGACTAAAACAAAAATAACAGCATTAATCATTACAAAATAGATTTAAATCATAGGCTACTAGTGAATGAAGCAATTAGATTTTCAGTGCTTTAATACCAAAATGTAACTGGTTATATATTAAGAGAATGCACCAGTTTTAACCTGTTTTAAATTCTTTAGCTGAGAAAATATTCGTAAGTTTGCCATAAACACTTAATGGGCTTTAATTCATGTTCAGCATTTTTAATATTTTCCAAATTACAGAACAATATTATTGTATTATTTTTATATGGTCCACATAAGTGTGATTAAAATCTTTATTATGTGACTATATGGTCTCAAGAGTAAAACGTAAATAGATTTAACTAAACTATGTGTGTTAATTTCATGCCTAGTATAACTACTTTGGACACAAGAGTAATATGTACCTTACTTTATTTTTCTATTTTCTTTTTGAACATTGTACAGTACAACTCTAAAACTGACATTTAAGCATTTATTGACAAGCTATTCGCATAGGCCTGCATTGCAAACAAACAATAATAAATGTTCCTGAATAGAATAATGCTTATTCACATCTATAACCAAATGATACTTCAAATATTCAAGAGAAACCTTTTATAATTATGTCTTTTCTTGCTCATAAAACCTTAATGAAGTAATAAATGCCTTTGTATGTTTATTGTGCAGTAATATCCTTTAATTTTATCACTATTCTAACTTTGATTCATAGTGTAAAACTTCAAACTTCAGATGCAGGTACACGAATGGTACAATTTAATGACGATGTTTCATAACCTGTTTGTGCTGGAACTAAAAAGGCTGTGGTAGGTGTATAGTTAACTTTTTACTAGGTATAGGTAAATAAAGGAAGTATTGTATTTCAAAAATACGATGTCGATTTTGGGGCTCCTGAATAACAAAAAGCATTTTGTGTGTCTGAACAAAATAACTACAAAAACGAAAGATCGAGTAAATGCCAAACTTGGTATTTAAGTTCATTATCTTCCAAGATATTCAAGGAACCCCTATCCCAAACTACCCTTATATGAAACTTTAAAAAAAATTATTTTCTAAAACATGACGGTTACAGTTTTAATTAAAATACCATGTGCTAAAGACATTTTTATGACAAAGGTGGAGATATATTGAATTTTCTGGGAATGACTCCTGAAGTCTTTTCATTGTGAATGATTTTTACATAAGAGGTAAATTGTAAAATATAGGGGAAAAAACACTGCACTGCTCTGTGCTTTTACAGTGACCCTTGGGAGGGAGGTATGAGGGGAGAGACCCAATGGGCGGCTAAATCCGGATGAGGTGGGGTCCATAATGTTTCCAGTTCGAACACATCCGATCCACCCACAAAACCTTATCTCCCGGCGTTCCCCTCACTCAGAGGCGAGTCCTGATTGCGCAGTCACGATCGAACCAGGAAAGAAATTCTACAAAACGTATTACATTCAGCGTCCAGCTGTAATTTGCCGAATACAGTCACCTGGTCCTATGTCCCTGAAACGGATTACAATGACGGAAATAAAAGGTAGGGGAAATTAGAGACAGAAAGTCGTGGTAAAGATGAACTACCCCAGCATTCGCCTATCAACACGAGAAAACCATGGGCGGTTACCGAGAGCCGAACATAGGATCCCCCGAATGCGGTCGCACACAACTGCGGCGCGAACTCGTTCGTAGTGGTTAGGTAAATTGACTGGATATTCAGTACCATGGCCCAAACTTTCCTCTACAGAACAAGAGAATATAATGGCTTGTATGGCTTACACTAAACATTCAAAATACCTACTTTACCGTATTAGTAGCAATTTAGCTAACTTTTACTGAATGTTTAGTTAATCCTCAGAACACTCTGTGGGAAGTGGCATATCGTTCGTCTTGTGAAAAAGTAATTAATGGTTGTAATGTTTCCACAGCATTACGCTGGTGCAGAACATTTAAGCTTTTGTATGTTTCTAGGGAAGTACTTGGTGCTGACGGCGGCAATCATTCTGTGCTATTGATACCTCCTACCATGGCACATAATGGGCAACTTTTCTGAGAAGAGAGATGCAAATTCTGCAAGCTTAGCTGTCAGAAATGTGGTTTGTACAGAAATAGGCAAATAATAAGCGATATTCCATATAATGTCCTCGAGTGGAGTACAAAGGAAAATGGCTATTGAGAGGGAACTGTTGGCAGCTGCTCACAGTGTCATTTGGGTTTCAGTGGACAAACCGTCTATGTCCACAACCTTATTCGTAAAGTACTGTCACTCGTGCAAACATTCGTTGTTTAAAGTGTTGCATAGAAGTTTCAAGGCCATGAATGAGACTGCAAATGTAGATACTTTTTTTTTTACTTTCTTTAGTAAAATAGTGGAAGTATTGTACTCCACCCAAAAATTTGATGTCGAGATTTCACCGGAGGCCCCTGAATCCAAAAAAAGCACTTTTAGAAAAAGGTCCGCGCGCGCGCGCGCGCGCGCGTGTGTGTGTGTGTGTGTGTGTGTGTGTGTGTGTGTGTGTGTGTATATGTGTGTCAGTTTGTGGACAGCATAACTCAAAAACAAAAAGTCTGTTAAAAACCAAAGCTGATATTTAAGTTTAATATCTTTCAAGAATGCAACACGAAGATTCTGAAGAAAATTCCTCTGCTCTAAACTACCCTTTACATGGAACATTTTTCGAAAATTTTGGTTTTCTTGAAAATGACTCTAACGATTTTGATTAAAATGTCATACGTTTTGGAATATTTTTATGGAAAATGAAATGCATATCTTGAATTTTCTGGCTATACCACATGTAGTTCTATTTACTCTGGATAACTTTTGCATAAGTGGTAAACCGTAAGAGATAGATACAGAAATGTAGACCTTGCTAAAACACAATTTTGTTCATTTATTTTCTTAAAATATGGCTTTAATAATGTTGGTTAAATTTTCACATGCTAAGGACCTATAGATATTTTCATGATAAACGAAATTTAAATGTTGAATTTTCTGAGAATGGGCTCTAAATCCACTTCGTTTTGAATTACTTTTGTAAACCACATAAAAAGTAGGTCTCATATAGGTAAGCACACACTTTATACCTATCACATATTTTTGGTGGAGTTAACTATTTCTGATCTGACTATAGCTTAAACCTCCTGTGTTCTTCTACTCCCATTGTACCTACAAGAAAATATGCCATAAAACCATTTCTACAAATGTATATCGCAATTAACATAAATTAGAGTGGGTGAACCGCCTCCATAGCGCAGTGGTAGCGCGCCTGCCTCTTGCGCGGAGGACGCGGGTTTGATGCCCGGTACCGGCGTGGAAATTTTTCCCCCGCTGGGAGATCTGGCACGGTGTGCATTAAGCCTCGTTAGGTCCCTGAGAAGTCATTGAGGAGTTACTTGATGAAGTAGCGACCCCATGTCGAGAAGACCGCATAATCGGCCGAGAGGGCTGGGGGTGCTGACAACGTACCACCCTCCAGTGCTGCACCCCACTCATGACGCCTGTAGTGGACAGAGGGGGGGACGCAGCGGCCGGGCGGTAAACCTTGGGCTGTTGCGCTGGGATTTTAGAGTGAGTGAGTGAGTGAGTGACTGAGTGAGGGAGAGAGTGAGGGTGAGAGAGTGAGGAGTGAGTGAGGAGAGTGTGAGTGAGGAATGAGAGAATTAATGAGTGAGGAGTGAGTAGTGAGTGTGGAGTGAGTGAGGAGTGAGGAGTAAGTGAGTGAGGAGTGAGTGAGAAGTGAGGAGTGTGGAGTGAGTGTGGAGTGAGTGTGGAGTGAGTGAGGAGTGAGTGAGAGTGAGTGAGTGGGTTTTAAGGGCCCGTCCACAAGTAGGTCATTTGGGTCCGTGAATTTGACAGAATACTCTTCATATTTGTAAGAATGGTTTTTACGAGAATGAGTAGAGAAAATCATGTGAGTCAGGAAATTATAGTTTTGTTTTATTGTTCTATTTATGTGCTGCCTTTAACTGCAATGGCCATATCGGTAGCCTTTTACTTTTGGAACATATTGCAATGGTGTTAACTCTTGTACAGCTGTTGTCATTGGATTTCCGGTTTTTCTTTGGGCTTTATACCTTCATTAGATCACACACATTCATACTCTCATTCATATAGGATAATCTTGGCTACTGAAAAATCCCCCCCCCCCTGCCGGGAATCGAACACGGGATCCACAGCTGAGCAGGCAGATGCTCTATCGACTGATTTCTTTCTTATAGTGGTAGTATTCAGATGTTCAGATTCAGGTTCATTTGTCGTAAAAATCAGCTAAGAATGTGTTCTTCAAAGAAATTGTTATGAATCAGCAAGAAGAGTGATTCTGAAATATACACCTAATAATTGATAAGCAACTGACGAGTCAAATCAAATCAACCAAGCTGCTGAAACTTAATTTCCATCAACTCCAAGAGCTTAATATCTCTTCTTCTTCTTCTTCTTCTTCTTCTTCTTCTTCTTCTTCTTCTTCTTCTTCTTCTCCTTCTCCTTCTCCTTCTCCTTCTCCTTCTCCTCCTTCTCCGGCTTCTCCTTCTCCTTCTCCCTCTCCCTCTCCCTCTCCCTCTCCCTCTCCCTCTCCTCCTCCTCCTCCTCTTCACCGTAGGCCTCTCATTGGCCTGTTCCGCTCCAAAATGCTGTTGCTTCCAGCTTTTCCTAGGTGTTCCTAGGTTTCTTCTTATGCTGGTTTTGGTATTGTGTTTTTCAGTCATGCTTATTAAGTGTTGTGTCCAGTTTGTTCTATATTTCACAATTGTTTTATTCAGTTCTCTATGTTTAATTATTTCTGTATTATGTATGTTTGCTGTCTGTTGTCTGATATCGTGCTATTGATTTGAAGAATCTCATTTCTGCAGCTTGTGTTCTGAGTGTTGTGCCGTCATTGTCCATGTTTCGCATCCAGTTATAGTGAGAACTGCCATCGCCTTGTACATTTTCATTATAGTATTTTCTAGCTTTATTTTTCAAACTCCTGCTCCTGTTGTATAATAGAAGGTATATAGTTTATTACTTTCTCTACTGTGTATAGTAAAGTGGATGAAGTACCTATTTATTCCACCCAAAAATTTGATGTCGAGATTTCACCGGAAATATATGTTTTGAGGCCGCCTGAATAACAAAAAAAAAAAAGCATTTTAGAGAAAGGTCTGCGTGTATGTCTGTCTGTCTGTGTCTCTATCAGCCTGTGACAGCATAACTCAAAATCGAAAAGTCGGTTAAAATCCAAAGATGGTGTTTAAGTTTGATATCTTTCAAGAATGCAACACTAAGATTTTGAACAAAGTCACTCCATCCTACACTACCCTTTACTTGGAATATTTTTCGACAGTTTTGATTTTCTCCAAAACGGCTATAAAGATTTTTATTAATATACCATATGTTGAAGATATTCTTATGGTAAACGAAATGTATATTTTGATTTTTCTGGCTATAGTCCCTGTAGTAGTATTTACTCTGGATGACTTTTACATAACCGGTAAACCGTAAGAGATAGACCCAATCTTACTATACCTACAACAATTTAGATCTTGCTAAACTACACAATTTATGTCTAAATGAATGGTGTGAGTTTTGAAGAACTTCTACCTCTGTCAAATATAACATCGATATCCATTTTTATATGTTAATCGTGCAAAAAGAACGGAATCTCAAAGCTTTAAAAGATTTGACTATTGCTCAAAGCCTACTGTATTCTAATATTCCCCTTGCACCTACAAGAAAATAAGCAAAAAGATACTTTCTGCAAATGTTTATCTCAACTAATACGTAGAAGATAAGAGTTTGCAAGTATGGTTAGTACATTGAGAAAGTCATGTGAGTCCAACACATCAGATTTTTATTTTTCGGATGATATTTCCATGTTATATTTTGATATTTCGTTTAATTTATATAGCATTCTTTGGAGTTCTCTTCTGTTTTTGCTATTAAAATCTTACGAAAGCTGATGCTTTATTATTAAATTTCCTAAGTTAATTCTTTCCGTTGTTGTTTCCTTCCATGAATACATCATGTCCAAATATATATTAAAACAGTGGTTGGCAATGAACAACCTTGTCTAACCCCTGTTGTTTTTATTGGTTCCCTTTGATTTATTCTTAATATCTGCAACATCATTAAGGAAGGTTACATTTGTTTAATTTGTGTTGCAAGCGATTTCTCCAAGACCCACGTGCAGCTGGAGGAACATAATAGCCAAAGAGCAGTGTGGAGTACTGAAGTTAGTGGGGTTGGTAACACAGTGTTACTGCTGGTGAACCATGACCCGCGCGCTCCCACGCTACTGCTCATGCTGAGAGGCAAAGAGGCTTAGCTTTTACAGGAATTTGGGGACAATACTGTGTAGATATTGGGAACAGGTGGCTCGGCACAACATACCTCCCGAAACGTGGACAGTACAGCCGAAAATAACATACCATTGAGTCATCGTTATTACAGAGGTATTGGGTACACTAACATGCATAAAACATGACCCATTTCTCTCACAATACTGTTTTTCCCTCCGTAAGGTTAGCACCTTCAAGTAACTAACATTTGGCTCCACCCAGCCAATATCAGTTTACTTGTAACTGGACTGAAAAACAATCTAGAGCAAGATCTCTCAGGGCGCATGCACAGATGCAACTACGAAAAGTTGCTTCTCTCTCTCGCTCCCTTTGCCATCTCCCTATTCCTTAGTTTCAACACTATTTCTTCCTCACCACAGTTTGTCCAGAACGCCCGGACACTCTATATGCGCCAGAGAGGAGAAATTAAGGAGAAGTGACTGCAGTGGTGGGGAACTAGCCAGTGATAGCAGAACATACACAAGCTGTATGTTTAAGTATTGTAAACAATTATTGTGCAGTTATCAAGTCAGAGCAAGTGGTATACTAATCCCACCTCTATTACTATGCAAGTAGCAGGTCTCTCCTTCAGGAGTGGGGGAGTGTCATGACGAACTGAACGGTCAATATGTAATGTTTACGCGCGGTGTGCACTGTTTAACTGCTTATCTTGCTTTTTAATACTAAATTTGATCTTTTGGTTTGATTATCTAGAAAGCACTGTTATAAACCTCACTTTTGGATAAAGAATGCTCTTCTTCAAGACATAGCAACCTATTTAATTCTTCCCCTCTATCGTCCCTATGACTTTACCATATGTGTACTCTGTTATGGTGTCTTTTAAGAGATGATTTTCTTACATATGTTATCATTGTATTGCATATGAGGTATTTGGCTCTATGGTCACGACCGTTACAACAATAAATAAACAAACAAGGAAGTTCCCACTCTGATTTAAATAGACTTTCGGTATCCTATGCTTTCTTTGGAGCATTGTTGGGTAGTGGTATCGTACGTAGGTATCTATTTCACCGATATGCTAGTCGTCTATCAACACAGACTTCCTCGATTCTTCGCTTTTTCACTCTGCAACGCGCGAGTTGAACTGAGCTTAACCGGATCGCCACTATACACGGCGCAAGGAAGCTCTACAGCCCGGATTGCACTCGGTGCGATTTTAAACTTTGACAGACCTGATCTAGATGCACAAAAATAAACCAATAAACGACGTTACAGACAATAGAGATGGTTTGTATACCGCCTCTGTGAAAGACTTTCACTACAATTGGTGCAAAAGGTATCCTAGACTAGTAAATATAATTCAGATGTTTACGACGTGCATCGTCAAACTGATGGACAGGTGCGACGTTTATATCGTATTTATTTCTGTTTTAATATGTTTTATTTTTGCGGCTAAATTCTAGGAAGCATTGCCTTAAATATACCCCGCCAGCGAGAGCATGTAACATATATCAAAATGCCAGTGGAACACAATCGGGCATCAGCGCAGCGGCAGTCCTGCTTTAGATAAACTAGTTACTTCATAATCGGAGCACAATAGCGTACCTACTGTATTGCGATGCCGGCTGCGGCGCACAACAAAGGATGGGGTGCCCCCCCACTGGAGGTGCGTACATAAAAGGCGCTCAAGGCCAGGCTGCCTTACGAGAATAAACACGTGACAATTAGCAACGCACAACCAAAAGGGGTTTTCCAGATTACTCGAGAAGTGTGCGGCCGGCAGCCGGCGTATTTGTAGAAGATCGAGAAACGTCCGCTTTACGTCAGCCTTGCTATGAAAGGAGGCGAAGCAAAGATTAAAGTAAGTGAGCTACAGACAGGGATCAGTGCATTTTTAATGTGTGTGTGTATGTGGGTGTATGTGTGTGTAGGTGATGTGTGTTTGTGTGTGTCAGCTACGTTTGTGGTCGCGTCGAAAGGAAGATAGCGAAGCAGTTTTTGAGTGTCGGTTGATTGTATCGTCAAAGTCAACATTTGAGAGACAGAAAAAGTGAAGGAAGACAGAAAGGAGTGGGTCAAGGTTACGAGAACTAAACAGCTTTGGGTTGTAATATCCCGAAAGACCAGACTGTGGTAACACCAGTGTATTTGCGCAAACATTTAGGAAGAAACTAAAGTGAGAAAAATGTAACGAAACTGGACAATTTTCGTTTTTGTCACAGTGTAGGTATAGACACTGGATGTTTCAAACACTTTTCTTAATAAAAGAAACAGTTCTCCATCCCAGATTTATTCACTGTGCCACGACACTGGTCTGTATTTGAACTAAATATGTACCTACTACACGACATTTCGTTTGTACTGTAGCGAAGTACGTATCAAAGTTATCTCCGTAGAGGCAGGAGAATGCGGTATGCTGTCAGTATGGGGCAGTGTCCGAAAATGTTAATTAGCTCGTCGATTAATTCCCAAGGACGCCGTACCAGGTCTTCCAAACAGAGGAAAAGTCCCCTTACCAGAAATAGAACCCGACTCCCTTAGCACCGCAGGCACCAACGCTACCGCAGCGCTACCAGAACAGCAGTTTCAGACTTTGCAGACATATGTTGCTCGGATCTTCGTGTTATCTTCGCACAATTTTGGCTTGAATGGTAAATTATTTTTATTTAAGTATTTATTCAATATTTCGACGTATCAAAACTATTGATTAAATTACCTTCAGTTCTGAAATTATCCTACCAAACACTAGTATTCTGTTAGATCGTATTTTGTTCTGTGTAATGATCGAAACAAACATTTCACTGTACAATTATATTGAGTAGTGTATCTACACTAAGCAAAATTGCCAGTTAAATCTACTGTTTTCTCCTGCTTTTTTCAAATAAAATCTTCTGATTTTACTTTGGCAGTCATGGCAACACTGGTCCGGCAGCCGGCGTATTTCTAGAAGATCGAGAGAAGTCCACTGTACATTAGTCTCGCTATAAAAGGAGGCGAAGCAAAGAGTAAAGTGAATGAGTTACAGACAGGAGTTAGTGAATTTTTAATTTCAGTGTGTGTGTGTGTGTGTGTGTGTGTGTGTGTGTGTGTGTGTGTGTGTGTGTGTGTGTGTGTGTGTGTGTGTGTGTGTGTGTGTGTGTGTTTTTGGGGTAGTGCTGGGGACAGTAATGTGACGTGTTTTATATGTTAATACTCATTAGGTACTCTCTAATTGTTAGATAAGTGCTCATTCTAACTCTTCAATGAAATCATGCTTAAAATGGTTACTGTTTTTAAATCGTTTAAGCTTATGTGCAGATGAATTGTCACAATGTATCTACTTATAGGAGTAGAGAAAGTTGTGTGGATTTTACAAATGTGATGTTTTAAAAAGTGCATAAGTTATTGCTAGAACTCGGCCCAATAGGTGCTAAAACTTAATATAGGCAGACAAATAGGCACTACAGTAAGATCAAATTAGGTACTAATACCTATAGGCAATAAGCATTGAGGTAGCCACAATAATTAATTCATTTAACACTTAAAACACATTTTAACGCGAATAACACTCAAAAATATCAAACCCTATCAAACAACCATATCTCGTATACTTACTACATTTTACTATTACCTTAATGGAGTACAAAATGTAAACATTTCTTTAAATTCCCACTCTTCATTCCTATGCATTATTTATGACAAATCTTATCAGTTTTTAAGTAGTTTATCTCCTGAATGCATTTTGAAGTCCCACGCTGGTTTGTAATTATTATTGAATTGCTTTTGTTTCGTTTGTAATAGAAGAAATCTAGTATTTTTAGATTAGTGCCGTATTTATGCCCATGTGGGAATTAAACAATAATAAAGCAATAAAATTAATGAACAAAGCGAACAGTTAATACTAAAATGATTGTTTTCTCACTTATAAGCTAATCAT
Source organism: Tenodera sinensis (assembly GCA_030765045.1). Lineage (NCBI taxonomy): Eukaryota > Metazoa > Arthropoda > Insecta > Mantodea > Mantidae > Tenodera > Tenodera sinensis. The sequence continues at coordinate 49,609,315 of CM060969.1, forward strand.
TTGTTTAAAGTTGACCATTCACTGTGCACTTTATTGCGATAAGTGGAAACTATTTTATTATTATGTGCAACAATGCAACTAGTGATGTTGGGAAAGGAATGGCTATATTCCAAACTTCCTCATGCTTGTTGACAACAATGGCTTATTGACTAAGAGTATGAAATATGAATTACAATACTATGGGTAACGCCACATTAAAGGATAATATTAATAAATAATCATCAATATAAAAAATAATGAAATTGCGATAGAGCCCTTATTGAAATATCTCATTACAAAGGTCACAATAGCTCTTATAATATGACAAGGTTCACATTATGAAATAGACAATTATAGGTACTATAACAATGGTATTTTACTGTAGTAAGCATAATGCACAAAGCTACGGTTTTAAGCAAAGAAAGAAAATAGGTGAATGCCGAGCTCTACTAATTATCGCATAATCTTTATTGGAGCTTTTGTGTACTATTACAAATATTTCCTCTAGTATCCAGCAATTACCAATAAATATTACGGAACATCTACCTATTAAAGTCCTCAGAGGTAAACGTGGATATTTTAAGGGAAAATAAAAGTAATTTTTGCTTTCTCTACTACGTACTTGCAGTAAGTGGGAGAAGTATTGTATTTCACACGAAAATTCGACATCGGAATTTTACCAATACATATAAAAATATATATTTCAAGGTCCTTTATTACATAAAGGTCTCAGGACGAGCGCACGCGTGTGTTCGTGTCTGTCTTTTTAAACAACATTACTCAAGCGAAACGTCTGTTAAGTACAAAACTTGATATTTAAGTTCGTATCTTTCAAGGATGCGAGACGAAGATTTTCAAGACAATTTCCCTCCCCAGACTACCCTTTACATGGAAAAATTTGATTTTCTCAAAAATATCTCTAACGCTTTTGATTAAAATAACATGTACATATTCACATTGCGAACAAAAATCTATGTTTTTAGCCAGAAGTTTTAAAAATTGTTTGCTAATGATTGTCATAATAAACTCGTGATATTTACGAAATATCATGCTACCAACACTTAAAAATATTGTTTTGGATAACCATTAAAAAATTCAAAACTTAAAATTTGATATGTTTGTCCAAATTCTACAGGTTATACAAAAGCACAGATATTTCAGACTTTAATACAGCAATTTGTTTCTCTGAACATGTAAAATTATTTGAACCTAAGTTATATAGAGCAAACTGGCTGTATACAAAGTTAAGAATTTTGAAATTCAAAATTCCTCGTTTTACCTACTGAATTTTTATTTAAATGGCTACAGTTTTTGTGATTTATCTTAAGGTCATAGTAGGTTCACATCATTTCCCACCTAATAAGCCTAAAAGCGATGCATGAATGTGGTGTGTAGCATAGTACTTCCTTCGGATTCAGAAAGGTAAAAATGTTGAAAGTTTTAATTCTTAAAAATATAGGAAGGAAATTTCTACAATGTTATGTGCCAAGTTAAGCTGGTGGTACAAATTCTTAAATTAAATATAATTCTGGTAACAATTAGCACGTAAACTATACATTTTTGATAACAAGAAACTCAGGTATATTATATGACACAAAAATTAAAAAGTTGAACATTTTGAAAACAAATCGCCATTTTCAACGTGAAGATGTACCTACCTTAAGACATTTTCATACTACATGAAATATGTCTTGGATTTTTTAGGAATATTTTCAGAAAGTTCTTAATTCTGAATGAATTTGGGGTATTCGTTAACCGTAATGGATCTTACTACACAAAAATGTAGATCTTATCAAAACATGGCCATTTAAATCTGGACATCAAATAGGTAGAAAACATTATCTCCTGTACCTGACGTAGAAATTAAAGGGATTAATTTTGAGACACAGTATGAAGGTATCCGATTCCAATATAGGCCTAGCAGATTCTCGCTAGCGGAAGCTTTCCATTATATGGCCAGAAAAAGAGAAGCTGGAGTTTCAGCGGTGCGTTAACTTTATGTGTTGTCCCCTTTTCCTTTCGGCGACCTCCGATCCTTTAAGTGTCCCTCTCCCCCTAGCAAGGTGACAAATAATGCTTGTAACATCTTGTATCTTGGAGAACAGCAGGCGCACCTGGGAGGAAGAGCGGCGTATCTTCAACCTGCTTTACTTCTTCCACTCTTCAGTTTCAAGGAATAAATATACATCCTGGATATGTAATCCTATAGGGAACACTTCCATTTTTAATATCTCATTTGCTTGCTTAAAATTGTAATAAAAAAGTTTGATGTGTTGCATTCACACGACTTTCTCTACTCTTCCACAAAGCTATTTCTACAAACACTCATTGCTCTTTCTACTTCACGTTAATTGGATAAAAATTTGTAAAATTATCTTATTGCTAATTTTCTTGTACGTGAAAGGGGAATACAGTAGGCTTTGAGTGATAGTCAAATGTTTTAAGAGAAGACCAAGAGACATATATTTCCGGTGAAATCTCGACATCAAAATTTTGGGTCGAAACAATATTTCCCCTGCTTATACGTAGTAGAGAAAATAAAAACGAGGCGTTAGTTACATAAAACTTGTATTTCAGGACTTTCTAAGGATATAACACAGATTTTGAAATAAATCCTTCTATCCCAAACTAAGCTTTTTTCAGAAAATGATTCAATATTAAGTGCCGTATATTTAAAACATTTTCGTGAATGCATATCATAATCTTTTTTAATAACCACTGAAATCCTTTTCATTCCAAATGTTTTTTGCAATACTCGTAAACCGTAAGAGATACATGAAACCTTACTACACAAGAGCTCGTTGAAGCACAAAATTAATTCAAATACGTCTTTCATCTCCCAAATATTCATTTTTTCTTTCTTTCTTTATCTGATTCCCCTCCCCTTATGAATTACAAGCCTGTGCCTAGGGTCAGACGCTAGTCGGGGAGCAGAAGAACCTATGGACCGGACAGAGTGAAGACCTGGAAGCGGGTATTCAGCCAAGCGCCAGATATGAGAGTGAGGAAGAGGATGATATGAAATAGAGGCGAAATTGATGATAGGGAGGGTGATGATGGATGAATTGATGGAATGAGTGATGGGGAAACCGGAGAACCCGGAGAAAATCCGCCCAGGCGCTGCTTCGTCCACCACAAATATGACATGCGGGTCCCTGGGGTCGAATCTGGGCCGCCTAGGTAGTGCGCGAGTGGTCTAACCACTCGGCATGGAGCCGCCGCAGAAATTCCTTATTGGTTTTGTTTTCAAATGCTTTTACTTTTCTCAGACAAGAAGTCGTTATTCCTTTTCTTTTTTGCCTTGGCCGTCCAAAGAAAATGAAAATTCCAACTCATCATATAGTGACCAGCTCTTAAAAATTTTGACTCGCTTAATGCTCCTATATTCCGGCATTCCCATTGTATCTACAAGGAACTATGTAATAAAACTATTTCTACAACTGTCTATCTCAATGAACATGTATCTAGTAGATACACTAAGAACAGGGTTCTGAAGAATAGTTTGTTGAAGAATGCGTAGGGAAAATCATATGTATTTAATATATCAGATAGTTTTCTGTTTACTTATCTTGATAAGATCAATGTAGGCTTAATGGAATCCACGTTGATTTCAGCATCCATTTCGCTCATTTCATAACCTATCGACTTAGAGGAGGCTAACAACAATAGTGTAATATGTACTCTCATACGAGTTTTTCTATTCATGCAAAATTCACATATACCTATTTATTCATTGTATATTATAGTGTTCATATAAAACGTAATATTTATCCATGTTACAAAAGGGTAGTTACAAAATGTATTGCTTACGAATGATTAAAACTAACCAATTGCTTACCTACACAAAACATGCAGAAAGAGTGTCGAAATGTTTGGTATAGCAACAAGGTCTATGTTGTGTAAGGAAATATGGCAAACTTTCAAGCACGTCCGTCACATGGTGTATTTGGGAAAGTGCAAACCTACAGTATTGAGCATTTAAAAAGCAACAAATGTTAGAAAACGTATTATACAAATTCTACATTTTTTCTGTACTCAGTTTTCACCTTTTCTATCATTTCCCATTAATACAAAAGTATACAAAATTCACTGAACACATTCATTCACTGAACTTGATTCTTATATAATTCCTCAAAATGAATTGAATTCTCATAATATTCGACTGCTCGAAGTAGATAACAGTACAACACTTCTCTCATGAAGAGACCACAGAAAATTCAATATACTCGTTTAATTATTGGCAAGATTCTTATTGTGGGTAAAACATTAAAACATATTTGTTATATTCTGATCAAAATTGTCTGGATCAGTTTTGAATTAACGGAAATATAACAATTTGTTCAATGTAAAAGATAGTTTGGTTTGGAACAAATTTCTTGAAAAATCTTCAACTTGCATGTTTTAACAGTTTCTGACTGAGGCATGAAATTTGTAACTTAGCAGAATTTTCATTTTTGAGTTGTGCTGTTCCAAGACAAACACATAGATCTTACTCAAAGCTGATACTTTGTTTCTTTTTTGGGAGGGGGTGGGGAGGTAGTGGTTCAGTGAGCTTAAAACTATACTTTTGATGAAATCTTTATATCGAATTTTTGGATGGAATTTTTAAGTGGTTCCTTCACTTACTGTAGATAGGTGATAGAGAAAGTAAAAAGGACATGAAACTAATGCACCTATCTGTTTGTGATAACGGTTCTTTAAGATAGGGAAGTATTCCTCAAGCAGGTAGATAACTGGGCTACAGTCAGAAGTTTGGATGCTGTCTCCTTTACTTAGGCCACTCTTGTACCAATCTTGAAGCACTTGAGGAATGAAGTACCTGGGTGATCGGCAACAATAAACCATGCCACTTTTCATAACTCCTGGTCGGCTACAATAAATCTTCAACACCTAGAAAGGGAAAGGCTGTCCTCTTGAGCAGTTTGTATACAACACTCGACATAATGGCTAGCACTTCTTTATGTGCAGATCTTGTGGGCGGAACAAAAGACGACCCTACTGCTACTGTAAAAAAGAATTGTAACTTCTTGCAAAGCGGACGAACATGTGTTACCCTTCAAGGAATTCTTTCATTTCCAGAGATTCTCTATTATAGACGTACATTTGTATTGGTGGTGTATTGACTTACCTTTCCAACGGTTCTAGCGATGTTTAATATTTCATTGGTTGTTTACACTCACAATACTTCAATTGTTGAAGGCTTTACATTTGCCGCATTGATTGATAAAGCTATTATTCTTTCAGTGAAGCCGTTCCGCCAACTTCTTCATACTAATCTATATAAACAGCCAAAGATATTCAGATATAAATGGAATAAAATCAGTAAACTATTTCATTTCTTATAATTTTTAGTTCATAGTGAGAAACAAATAACATATAACTGAGACTTGTAATTTAGCATCCTATGTTTCCTATCTTCAGATGAATTTCTAGTTTCAGTGATTCCGCTACTAGTTGCTTATGGTGGCAGGTGCTTAGTCCACCGCGCATAGATAAGGTCACGAGACTTGGGACGCTACCGTTATAAAATACCGACAGTTTACCATTCTTAGGATATTTACGCCCTCCGCGACCTCAACAACTAATGGCTGTTGTGGTAATTTTTGGACCTCTAAGTACACATTATTGGTTAATCAGATATTTTTTCTGCATTCAATAAAGTATTTTTCAGCAAACATTTGATATTCAATGAATACAATATATAACAATAAAGTCCGAGAAAACTTTCAGGTTGTATCCCTCACATATAGAAGAACAAGGCCCAGAAACACTTTATTTTCATGTTAGAACTCGTCTTCTACAACTTTTCTCAGTACACTAATCATGCGAAACACGCAACAGAACGTACCAACAGACCACATGAAAACCTTTCTTTACGAAAAATTGAAGGTACCCTCCATTGGCAATAGTAAGTGTATTAACCCGCTGTCACATTGAATCCCGGATGTGCTGATGTATCCTTGGAGAATAATTGTGTGTTGTTTCTCAGCCTTCCACAATACAATCACGAAGGCTTTATATGTTGTACCTACATCAAATGAGTACCTGCAAACTCTGCATTTATGTGTACAAGTGCAGTCTACCAAAAACTAGTACACTAGTAAAGTACACTAGTAAACAGTTACGTGGTTACAAAGTTTATAATGGTCACTGAATCGTTGAAACTATGTATAGGAAAGTAATGAATGAGTTGTATGTCAATATTACCTTCTTAGCACTGGCGATGAACCTAAATACCTCAACTCAGCCGGACATAACCAAGAAGGCATTTTGAACATTTCATACCACAAAGAGTTTCGTGCGGTATAATGGTATACTATATTCCTGTGTTCCCCATCACTGATGTGCTATGACGACTTGTAGAAAATGCGCTCTAATATAGAAAAAAAGAGATTCTGAATCCATATAGCACTTTTTCTTTTCTACGTATAAGGTGTGTTTCGTGAATGTTTGTTTGATGGTACCTTATTGTTACATTCTGCATAAACCAATAATCCATCTTCTCTTTCCAATTTTCTTTTCTACGAATATTAGATTTTCTGAATTTAAACTTTTAAATTATAAAGAAAGTAACAGCTTTTTGTATCGCTCCTGCCAGGGGCAAAATGAAGCACAACAGCGAAGATGCTATTATTCCCAGGGATTCAAAGAAATATTTGAGATGCTTCCTCGTAGTTTACTAGGTATAGTATGCCCATCCCTTAATGACCACATTCCAAAAAGTTGTAAAACTGTTCCTCAACCTTCTTCTGCTGCTGCTAATAACAAACACAATAGAGACGGTCCTCTCTATATACTCTTAGTGAAACGATCTGCGGTTGTCAAGTCGCCTAAGTATTGTTGTGTATTCAGAGTGTGTAAAAGGCAGTGGGATGAGGAAGGCCGTTAAGGCATGAGAATTACTGTATATTTAAGCTAGTGAAATGGAAATTGGGACATCAGTTTATTTGAAAGTTAGTGAACAAGCAAATACGTTTAATTTAATTCTCTTTGCCATAAAGGCAGGTAATTGGACAATGTTTTACAACTTCAGTCGAAATTAAAGAAGAAAAATAAAAATGGTGATCGTGTTAGATATTAATACTTACTTTGACTCTAGACACATAGGTGCAAATATGTAGAAAAACCAACACTATTTGATTATCTCTACACAGCTCTTAAAGCTTTCGAAATCATCGAAGCAAAAACGAACTCATTTACAATATACCTACTACCTTGTATGAAAAAAAAAAAAAAAAAAAAAAAAGTAAGAGACTTTGTTATTAAGTTCTATTCTGTTTTTAGCATTGGAGGCAGGAATCTGGTAGAACGGTCTGAGCTTGGTATTATGACTATGCGCAACGTTATTAGGAGAGCGACGCCGGGCAGTCGGAACTGTAGAAACACAAACAGTGCGTTCTCCGAGTGTAAATATAAGCGCAATCACCAGATATCTACAATCTTCTAGACGTTTCTCCATCTTGAACGTTCTGGAAACTTCCTAAGCGAGCGTTCTCGCGAAGCAGTCAGTCTGGCGTAAATAGTGGGTTAGACCCGAAGTGAGTACATGAGTAAGTTGGTGAGTGCGAGTTAGCAGTGCGTTTCTGGTGCGACGAAAAATGCCGTTCCTCGAATTATTGTGATGTGCAGTGAGTTCTGTTACTACAAGGAAATAGAAACATCTTGTGTTCAACTCCCAAAAAGTGAACCGTCCGGAAGAAGAGGCTATGTCGGGCGTATTTCGTTACGTCGCTGCGTCGCGGAAGAATTTGGAACTAGATCACATTGATGACGTGACAGAGTGAACTAGGCCAACTCTCATTGAAAGGTGAATTAGATTGTTAATTGACTGGAAGAAACTGGCCAAGCTCACAGTAGGTATTCATGAGGGTACAGCGAAGTTGTGCAGGTGAAGAGAACAGTTTCTCATTGCTAACCCAAGAAAGAACAAGATACATCTTTGGTAGTTATGAAACATAAGTTTTGTTACAAGGTAATGCTATAAAACATTAATTAAAAATGATGATAAGCTAGATTTTACGGCTCTGCACCCTTCAAACAGCAACCTGTTTGCATATCTGGAAACGATTCTATGAGCATTAAAGTAACATTTTGATTATATGTATAATTATTAATTTTTGTACCCCTAGAGTGGATTAACTTATGTGATTTTTGTTAGAATTGTTGATCAGTTCTGTGAATATGTTGATGTAAGCACAGGGTACAACTATTTCCTTTGCACAAATTGGTGACAACTTCCATGGTCATTGCTACAATGAACTTCATTTTTAATATACACTTTCGTTGTCTTCTGTCACCTTGCTCTTCGTGAGGCAAATAGACGATATAGAAATCGTTTAAATGTGTTAGGTCAGTCGAAAGAGAACATCGGCTAAGGGGATGGAGTTGGGGCGTTTTTGCACGCAGGTTTTAGGTTACAAGATGATGAATTATGGCGTTCATAGCACGAGTGGTTCCGAGAGTCGTTTCACGCTCTAACATGCAACTGTTTGCTCAGGACCCCACCAATCGGCGTGTTGAGTGTATGCCACAGGGTAACCAACAATCTTGTTCTGTTTGCTCATTTCCACAAAAATACTAAACCAGTGTAATAGATTATATTTTGTAAACTATTTTTGAAAGTAACTGCTCTGAAATATAATTTAATGAAGAAAGGAAACAAAGAAATTGATTTTTTCAAGTTTTAAGCACATACTTTTTGTAATTTTTCTAGAAATTTCTATTTCAGTTTTCAATTTTCGTTCACTAGCTTTGTATGTTAGCAGACTACTATCGGATGAATCAGATCAACTGCTGAAAAGTAAAATATTGAAACTACGTGGAGTTTTTTCTTTCTTTTGCAGCCCACTATTTAATTTTTATATTTTCCTTTTTCTTTTTTAAATCCTAAATTAGCTTTCGTGAATAGGATGACACAGAGGTAGATTTATGTTTTTATTTGTTTTTAGTATTTTTGTTTTATCTATTATGATGTTATATTTGTAGTATCCAGAGCTTGAATGGTGCTATTCAATGTTTTTGGAGCATTTGGCATCTTCTAGCTCGCAAAAATAATTGTATCTGAGGCAACATAAATTCAGCTGACTTTTACAATATAACCAAGTATAGGTAGCCATGATCAGCCAGAGAGGGCAATTATGCAGTGGAGTACTCATCTTAGGTAGATTCGAGTATAATATATCAGTTTATGAAGCACCCCAACCGCCAGGTATCCCAGTTCTGACATTTTTCTTAAACCCAAGCACATATTGCTGCTTTATCAACACTCGACGTGGAAGAGTCTTTTGCTTGCCAAATTGTGCAACTTTGGGAGATGGCTATCCGGTTATACATAGTTTGCTTCGTTGGAAGGATTGCATTGACAACTTCATACGTAAACGCTGTCCACTCCAGGTTCATCTGCGGGAGGCTAAAGCACTTCCAAATGCGCTTCCGGGTAGCTGTGGATGGGTTTCAACTGCCTCTAAGCTGGAATGTTTATTCTACTGTAGAAAAATTATACAGTTTAGTGTCAATCTTAATGAACACTACTGCTTATAGATTCTTTTCTATAACTAGGTAACCAATTTTGCCATAGGAAAATTGTAGAGGATATTAAAATATATAATTTGTGCAGTTATTTGCTTTTGTAAGGTTGAGTTTTCGTAATAGGGCACGTTGCAAGTTTACATTTTCCTCAAGCGTCACCTAACGTATATGTTTGATTATTGCCTTTTAGTTTTCTTTTTCATCGCAAGAGCGTGTGCCATGAATAAATATTTGAATTAATTTGAATGCAGCTTTGCAACTTAGTACCTGTTTAATTTGAAATCATTCTTGGGCAAACGTATGTGTTGAGAAACATAACGTGAATGGAAGAGTAAGTTTCATACGAATGTGTGTGTGTGTGTGTGTGTGTGTGTGTGTGTGTGTGTGTGTGTGTGTGTGTGTGTGTGTGTGTGTGAATTTGCCCTTAATGGAGAATGTACCATACGAGGGTAATTCGGATAGTAAAGTCTGAATCTCCGTAGCAGCTGATCGAATTTCGCCCGAACATACGCATAAGACACAATTTGGATTGGTGGTGCTGTAGTGTGCTGTTCACGGTGTCGGTTCAAAAAGCTGTGTAATCTATGGGCCTGCCAACTATGAAATACCGTCTTTGATTCGGTTTTTGATAGCAAGGAACGTTTCAGTAGCGGATATTCATCGACGAATCAGTGAAGTCTATGGTCCCAATGGGAAGAGTGTCAGCAAAGGGCGTAATTGGGTGAAATTTTTCAAGGCCAGACGGGACAATGTCCATAATGAACCACGATCAGGCCGACCATCAATGATCACTTTGGTTAATTCCATGGATGAAAAGATCTGTGAAGATCGGCTATTGAAAATTTTCAGTGGTTACCTATCCAGCGATTGTCTTCACAGGCAACAGACTCATATGAGTTGGCATACAAATCTTGTACTACGTTATGACAAATGTTTAAACAAATATGGAAGCTATGTGAAACATAGAGAAAAATGCAGGGAATTAAATAAAGCAACCGTTTTACAACTATCTATGATGGTTCAGACCTTGCTTTACAAATTGCTCTCGTATACCACGTCAAATATGTTGGGGTGTTTTGTCAGTAAACATCTAGGTACCCTTGTACAATTATGTTCTAAGCTTTTAATATTACACTATCTATTATTATCATTATCATTTTCAGCATAAAAGCCACTTTTGAAAATATATCCAGACCCAAACTGTGCTGACTTCATCTTCGCCAGAAACTCTTGAGGAAGGTTCCAGCTGCTTGTTTAGCGGTCGCCCTGTGAGACAAATTTGTAACAATGGAAGCCGGCCCTCGTGCGATTCTTCGCGGTGTCGGCACATAAAGTTGCAACCGGAGTGAGACGTTAGCTATCCGATTATCATGTTAAGTGTGTACAATGATAGATGTACTTGTTATACTGGAGTGTCAGCGGCCCGATTTAGTGCCGCCTTCTTCCAGCCCCTTGGCTCAACAATTGTTCTCTTGTATAACAAACATTCCGCGGAGATAATTGGCACATGGGTCATTCAAAGCAAAAGGCTACTCAAGCATCCACAACTCAAAATGAGTTTGCTTTATAACTATGTGTAATCTTTACAAGTAATAACAACGACTATTAAATTTGCAGCTGACTAACTCGTCAACTGATCTTGATGTAGTACATACTTTTGGAAACCTCGTGAAAAATCTGATGTGTTGCACTTACATGACTTTCTCTACTCTTGTACTAACAACTTTTATTTTTGTATCTACTTCATGTTAACACATAAATATTTGCACAAATTATCTTATTGTTTATTTCCATGGAGGTACAAGGGAAATATGGGAATACAGTAGACATTAGGTGATAGTAAAATCTTTTAAAGCCTTTAAATTCCGTTCTCTTTGCACTCTTAACATATAAAAATCAACAACGATGTTCCATTTGACAGGAAGTCAAAGAGGAAGTTCTCCAAAACTCACAAAATTAACAAGGAATAATCCGAAATGCTTCACTCTACAAACAATTTATTTAGACATAAATTGTGTTTTAATGAGGTCCATATTTTTTGCATAGTAGGATTTATCATTTATGATTTATCAGTTATACAAAAGTCATCAAGAGTGAACAGGACTACTTGAGCTATAAGCAGGAAATTCAAGATATACATTTCATTTGCCATAAAAATATCTCAAACGTAATGGAATTTTAATCAAAATCGTTGGAGCCATTTTCAAGAAAATCAAAATTTTCGAAAAATTTTCCCAGTAAAGGGTATTTTAGGATGAAGCAATTTTCTTCAAAATCTTCGTGTCGCATCCTTGAAAGATATTAAACTTAAATACCAACTTTGGTTTTTAACCGACTTTTCGTTTTTGAGTTATGCTGTTCACAGACACACAGACAGACACACACACGGACCTTTTTCTAAAAATAATTGTTTTTTTGATTCAGGGGGTCTCAAAACATATATTTCCGGTGAAACCTGGACATCGAATTTTTTGGTGGAATACAATACTTCCCCTACTTACCATTAGAGAAAGTAACAGTACCAAACTAAGCATTCTGAGATTAGGAGCATAAGATTGGAAGCGCTATATGAACATATTTGAAATCTGAGGTTATGAGACATCTATATTTGCCAGACAAAATTAGATGGAACTCTGAGTACTGTTGCAAAATTTCTTATTGTTTTATGGCAATTACATCACAATTATTATACAATTGTTGGAATGAGTACTGTAAATGGGTGGAAGTGAAGATCCTATGGTTTTGATAAGCCATAAGAGTAATGTATATTTTAATTTCATAATCCCTCTTAAAACACTGATTAAGATACTACTTAATAGCTGCTCCATAAAGAGGTTATTCAATAGAAACATAACATTTACTGATACACTAAGGACTTGTAAATTTAATCTTGAGCACATTTCAACATGTGCATCATTTATAGCTTGATGATGTCAAGCCGGTTGTCAAATATTCTTCAGTATATCATTAATGCTATTTTGTGTCTTTGGCGCACTCTACGCTTCAAATCAGCGGGTTCAATCACAGATGTTTTGTGCGAATCTTTTACTAATCCACCCTACAGAAAAATTCTTGGGTTGTACAGCAGATTCGAATGCTTTACTAAGAAACGTTTTGTTAGAATACCAGTTTTCATCAGCTAGCTTCCTATTACCCGGACGTAATATTATTATTATTCTTTTATGGTCAAAAATATCTCCCAGTATTGAATTCTCCGCTAAATGGATTTTGTAGGTACATCTTTGCAGACTTCTTTCTGCAAACCCAAGATAAACTTTGCTTTTGTCCTCAATCATCAACGTAACTCCCTAACATCACAAAATTACCAGTCTGTTATTAATTATCATATTTACCCATTGATTTCCCAATCTCCAACACAACCATTATTACAAGAATTGTGACAACTGCACTATAAAACTTAAGTAGATTTATTTCTCTTTGGCTAACATAATTATTTCACTTGATTGCTCTATCGTGACAGTTTTCGATATTTATCTGAAATTAAATCCAAAGTTACATGTCCCACTGATTCTGTGATTGCACTTTGTAGTCGTCAAATGCATTTTTATTCCCAATTTTCACTTTTTGAAGTGAGAAAGCGAGATATAAAATGGAAATTACAGCGATAATGCTTGTTGATTTATCTTATTAGCAGTAATCTATTGCTCAGTAATATAAATCATTACTAAGACTGGTCGAGTCCAATAACCTGCAATTCAGATAGATTTAGGCATTTATTAAATCTTGAAAATAAGTTTTGCTAAATATACGAAAGGTTCATAAAATACTGTAGTAAATAATGCTCAGTAGCTTGTGGATGTTAAAAGAATCCCCTTGGTCCTGTTTTAAATTGATTCCACTCATTGCTAAAACTATAAGTTCTTTTGTACCTTGTACCTATGCTAAATAACTATTAGTGGTGTTTCAAGCGAGAAATGCCGTGTTAATTATTTGCATCAACATTCTTCCACTTTTTTCTTTCATCCCCATTCCGCGTTCTACCCTTCCTCTTTGTTCAGGTTAAAAAAGTCAAATCTTTTGCTCAGCCATTCTCGGACAATATTTAAGAAAATCTGATGCGCTACTTGATTTTCTCTTCTCCACTAAAGACTATTCTTATAAAAGCTTGTTAATCAGATAAACTTTCACTACACAGTTACATATTCATCCTAAGTATAAGAAATATAAGGCTAAATTAATATTCAAGGTTTAATAAAATAAAGAATATACAATTTAATAAAATAAAGAATAAACAATAAGGCAAAAATTTCCATGTCCAGGATATTTCTAGTGGAAGATTTTCTTGAAAATGTTCAATGAAATTCAAATGCTGAACTATGAATTAGGTTTGGTTTGTAACCGAATTTTCGTGTTTGACTCACTCACTCTCACTCACACAAAACTTAGGTCTGGGTGACCCAGGCACTGGCCCACTGAACCCAAAATTGCGTGTTCAAACCTTGCGCAGAGGTTTAAAGTGTACTTAAAGGCGACAGTCCTATGTCAGCAGATTTACAGGCATGTAAAAGAACTCCTGTGGGACGAAATTCCGGCACACTAGCGGTGTTGGTATGATCCCGGTAATTGACAACGTCGTTAACAACGAAATATGTATTTTATAGACACACAACCACGCACGCACATACATACCTATATCTATGGTTGACGCAAAATTTAATGCCGGGCGCCTCAACACAGAATCCAATCAGACTTGCCACGCCTTGCGGTGCTGTACAGTTAAACACGCTGTGATATCTCGCTGCAAACCCTGTGATATGAATATCATCTGCGGCCACAAAATTTATTTGCATAACAGGAAATACAATAGTAATTGTCAGCTATCAGCTGCCATTAAATTTTGCATCGACCATACGTTTTGTATGAGTCTGAAAAGATGCATTTCCGGTGAAATCTTGGTATTCAATTTTTGAGTGGAATACAATACATCCTCTACTTACTATAGATAGGTAAGTAGTAGAGAAAATAGCTAGTAGTTCATTTAGAACTGAGATGATCCCATGTTCAAATCCCGCCAGAAGCGTCCTTACTGATGAGATTTTTCCCAGGTTTTCCTCAGTCATAGCAAATGCAAGTTCTTGGCAAACTTTGATCTGGAACGTTTCCTCCCTAATCTCCTTCCATTCCATGTATAACCAGTTCCATCACCTTGACGGTATATGTAGTAAAAAACGGCTGTTAAACACTAGCTACTAAAAAGAAAGAAAGGTTCATTTAGGAGCAAGTTAGAATTTATCGGCAACGCTGTTACGAGATTCTCACCTGTTTCTTTTCTTTCGTGTATAACATCACACTGCCCTAGACTACTATCTCAACTGGGTTGTCTGCGCCATTGCCTTTGGAGAAGTTTGCACTCCACTTCCGGCATACCATTATTCTGCCACATAAAGTTCGAAGCAGGAAGTTTCTGGCTGCGAACAGTACGTATCATAGTACATGTTCCGACTGGCAAGAATTCTTAATGAGCCTGGCGTGTGTGGTCGTGGATCCCAGGTTCCACATTACTGACCTCTCATGTGGGTTGCGGTAGGTATGGCCTGGGCCCCAGTAATAGAAATATTCTACCAATTGGACTGTAACAGTCAGTGCAAACATCGATCACATTATACTAGCTTGGCTGCACCGACCTTGTCGCTATACCAGGGCCAGTAAAGCTTAAAATCGCACTGCAGGGGTTCCTTGCACGTGAATCGTGGCGACTCGGTTAGGCTCGGCTCAACTCGTACGCTGCAGAGCGAAGAAGCGAGGAAGCGTGTGTTGATAGACGGCTTTCTTATCAGTGAAATACACAGGTGCAATACAACTATTAGATAGTTGTATTGTACCTGTAGATATTAGATAATGGAGCAAAGAATGCCGAAGGCCCATTTAAATCAGAGTGGGGACTTCTGAAAGTCGTGGAGATAGAGCCAAATGCCTCATGCACTGCACAGTAATTATGTGTGTAAGAAAATCATCGTTTAAAAAGACTATAAAAGTGTGCCACAGAAACATGGGATGAAATCATGTGCTATGTTAGAAAGGAAGAGTTAAAGAGGCTGCTACATATTGCTGAAGAGCATTCTTTATCCAAAAAGAGGTTAAAACAAAAAACCAGATCTGAATATATAAAGTATCAAATTAACCAGTTTAACATTGCACACCACACATAAACATTACATAGTGAGGAAGAAACAGAGCTGAAAGTGTGGAAGAGGAAGACGACAAAGCGAGAGACAAGCGTAAGGAGAGAGAGAGAGAGAGAGAGAGAGAGAGAGAGAGAGAGAGAGAGAGAGAGAGAGAGAGAGTGGAGGTTTGCACCGAGGTAGTTTGCACCTTTCGTAGTCGCATTTTGCACCTGGTGCATGCACCCTGAGAGTCTTTGCGTTACACGTGTGCTTTCCGCGCGAGCGCCCAATTTTAGATCGCATGCTTACTAATATTATCTACCTGCTTCTTTCTTTAAATTTGCCGATGAGACTGCTAGCTCTGCTGAATGCTGACCCGTCTTATTGGTGCTCTGTGATGAAACTTATCAAAGTAACCACATCACGAAATTATCAACTGTCTAAGTAACACATGGAAAATGACTCAGTCGTATTATGGCGTCTGGCAAAATCAACTCAACGATTTTATCCAAACCATTAAGTTACGTCGCTTCGTGGAAGAAGTTACTTATTATTCTGAGGTAGTGAAACAACTGAATGTGAATATTACAAAAGGAAGCTCCCATTACATTTGGGAGATACAGGACTCGATTCCCAAGAGGTCGACCATTCTGATCTCGAGTTTTATCGTGGTTTCATTGATTGCTAGGCCCATGCTTGAGTGGAACCACTTCTACATCAAATTTCCGTTCATCATTTCCATTAAGCTGTTTCATCTTCATATGTTTCACGGTTGTAGAACTAGGCGATTAGTGCGTTACAGCAGGGCGGTGGAATTTGCTGTGTTAAGATTTCTACCTGGCGCATATCTGTCCGACTGGTACTCCTCCCTGGGAGAGGCAATTCACGGATCCCCTGGTTGAAGATGGCGCGATTGTGCCAGCAATTTGGTGTATCACAATACTGGTGCAATTGTGGAATCGTTAGGGGTCCCGTCCATGTCAGCGTGTATCGATGTTGCCTTACAAGTTGCCTTACAAGTCTCCCTTCATACCTTCCCCACCTCCAAGGGTCATGTTGGAAGTACAAAGGACCTAATATGGCCTTCGTGCAGTGCTGCGTTCCAGCGGACTAAATCCTAATCCCAAGGTTTATACGCAGTATATTTGTAATGCTTCTTTCAAACTTACCACCCATGTATATACTATTAAATTGGAAATTCGAGATTTTGTTTAAACAGGTAATTGGAAAGGTTACGGGTACAGATCTATTTCAAACAACTGTTTGACAATCTTTGCTGCATTGTAGATAAATGCAATTTTATGCAAAATCGTGATTTTTAAACCACCTAGGTTGGGCTGACCAAATACTGACACGAGATTGTGTACGAATAGATAAAGGTACTGGTGAACAGAGGGGCCACCACAGCCGGAGCAGAGTACCATTGTAGGCTTCCAGTCCTTTATGTTTATACCGCGACCCCTGGAAGGGAGAGATGAAGGGAGAGAGCTCGACGGGCGACCTGATCTACATGAAGATTGGTATAAGCATGCACGGCGCCTGTAACGTTTCCAGCATCGCCCTACTCCACTCATAACTCCTCGTTGAAGTCACTCGGAAGCTGGTCTGTCCCGACCGATACCAGGAAGAAATCAAAGTGCACCTTCACCGGTCAGCCGCAACCCGTAGAAACCGTCGCCTGATCCTACAGTACTGATACGGATGACAATGACCGAAATGATGGGTATAGAAAATGAGGGGCAGGGAAGTTGTGGTAGAAGAGGGACCACCACGGCACTCGCCTACTCAGGGAGACCAAGGATCAGAATGGGCGGTTGCTGGGGAACGAACCCAGGACCTCCTGAATGTGAGTCACACACACAACAGCAACACCATCTCGCTCGGAAGACTGTGTACGTAATAGTATACCTATTTACACGGAGAGTGTGGAAGACTCGCTGTCAGAATGCTGATTAAAATACATAGTAGATATATTTTTGTGTCATCTGCATAACACCGCCAGTAAAATGCTACGTTAGTGAGTATAAATCTTGACAATAGTTTTGAGGTACTTACATAATTCTAATTAAAGATCATCTTCAATTCCTATGTTCCCATGGGGAAAAGCTTTCTACCTAAGAGAGTATTTGTGGTTGTGTGTGCTTAAACAGGCTGATCTCAGAAACCATTTATTTATCTAATTTTGACACTTCTTTCAGCATAGGGAAGTAATGTTATACCAGATAGATACATATGCATTTCTTTAATCACTATCGCTTAGCTTTATTCTAGAAATTATTCCTAAGAAACCTTAATTTTCTCTGTCTACTTCATATTAACTAAGACAAACTTTGCAGAAGTTGTATCATTAAACATTTAATTGCATATACGCGGAGGATACAAGAATCCAAGTACATAGTCAGGTATTTTAAAGATTTGTGCTTCTCATGACGTCATTGGAATTTCAAGGGTAGTATTCAGAGACTGAATAGTGACAGAAAACCAACAACAGAGTATAAGGGATATCGAAAATCACTCATGCCACAAAATATTGTTTTAAATCAATTCTGTGTTTTAAAGATATCTACATGTTAGGTGAAGTGAGCGAGAAGGGTCAGCTAGTAACGTGTGTGGTCTGCATTCCGGAGGTCGCCGGTTCGATTCCCGTGGCCGATCTGACCCATGCGTTTCTTTTTCGGAGGTTTACCCTGTTCGCCAGGTGAATGTTGGGAAGGATTTTCCCATCCTTCGAATTACCTGTCCATTTCGTTAAGCTAATCATTTCATTTCATCCTTCATCCCGTTAGGTTTCTTTCAGGGTTGGAAGTGTCGGTGAGCGTTGCGGAACAAATGCGCTCTGATATCTTGTTCCAAGAATTGGAAGGAGAGCTTACTGAATTCCGGGTGCCCCATGGGATGTTAGAAGCCCAAGGGGGAAGGAGAATCAACTTCCTAGTGCCGTGTCCCCCTTGAGATGACAAACCCGAAGGGGTGGGAGAGGAACCGAGCTAAGCCAGCCTCCGCCGGGGTGCTTCTAACTGGGAAAATGTAGGGAGCCCTGCTCTATCGTGGCAACATTCCGGCCACCCTTCGGATCCATTCACCTCATCCATCCTCTCGAGGGGTGTCCCGTGAGGGGCATAAGTACAAAACAATCGCCTTTCAGTCGGGATGCTATGTCTCCCCAAATTGTCATTGAGTCATTGCCATAAGCGCAGTAGTTTGTACCTATCTCTTGTACAAAATTCCTTCTGATTGAAGAGGTGTTCACACGCTATTCGCACAAAATTCAAGATATACGTTTTATTTGCTTACAGATTTCTTAAATATAAGGTACTTCAATCAAAACCGTTCTTGAAGATCGTACCTCATCTTTGAGAGGATACGAAGTTTAGTGCTTATCTGATATTTCGTTTTGAGTTATGCCATTTAAATACACATACATGTATAACTCTTTAAGAAAGCTTCCTTTGGCTTCAAAGGGTCTCAAAATGTGTATTTGGGATGGATTTCTGGTATCAAATTTTTGAGTGTAATGTAGTACTTACTTAGGTTGCCATGTGATAAAGAGACAGGTGTTCTTGCAGAGAGAGAAATACAGGATGTAGAAGCACAGAAATGGAGCTGTGGATAAGTTTTTCCGGAGGGGAGTGTTGGTCGTCTGTCTCCCCTTCTGTTAACGCTCCGATTCATGCCCTAGCGCTCGGCTCAGTTAACTCGCATCAAGTCGTAACCAAGTGAGCGACGAGGATCGGTAAAGGAACCTTGTCCTCGAGACTTGGAGGGCTACTTGTAGGTCCTGCAATGTCACGGCGACTCCTTAACAAGTTACTGTATAATGTCTCATCTGTAGCAAGCGGCTGTATGTGGATACAAATGCTCTTCAAGGAGGGGCTAAGTAACTACGCGCTATTTTCTGTCCAGCAACATACCACCACTTCATTATTTGCCTTAGGCCATGGTACAACGATATGCCATTCCTTCTTTCGCCAAAACCACAACAAAGTGTACAAAATGGCGTAGAAACATAGACGCTCTGTATTGTACTGGCAAAAAGAGAAGGAAACAGAGTGAGTAAATTCCGTTTGTCATACAGACCTCTTATCACTATTGATAGCCATATCTTATCGGCTAGTACAGGACCTGCCTTTGAAGGAGTAAAAATGTAAGGAAAAAGCTATGAGCACCCAGGTTAGCGGTCAAGCTCACGCCTCAAAAGACTCCAGAAAAGGATACCAAGTCCGCCAAAATTTTTCTTTGACGCTCTTTGTACAATGGGAATAGAAGAATACAGTAGGCTTAAGCGATAGCCAACCCCTTTAAGAGGCGGTGACTATGAGATGGCTTTGGAATTCCTTTTTTTTTTTTTTTTTTTTTTTTTTTTAAAGCGTTTAACATCCTTTAACCGGTTAGACGAATGAAGTGGGTGATAATGCTCAAATGAGCCTGGGGTCCACAGAGCTTAGAATTACCTGGCATTCATCTATCAGGATAAGGGAAAACTCGGGAAAAACTTATCAACTTAACTGAACCTAACCGAGAAGCGAAATAGGAACCTCTTGAATGCGAAGCTACCGCCACTCCATAGGTGGGCAAAATGCCATTGTCTTTGTTTAAGGGGCCAAAAAACGAAGACAAAAGAAATTTAAAAAAAATGAAAACTAACGCCCTTCCATTTGAGAATATTCTTGACAGGAATAGCTCAGAAAGGGATAACTCTACAACAAATTTATTTAACGTAATTGGTGTGCTTTAACGATCTACACTTTTCATACGGTAAGCAATAGATTTATTCTATCAATTAAAATTATACAAATACAATCTTAGTCTAACATAGTAATAGAATAAAACAAGTATAATGGATTATAACCATAGTTCCCACACTATACAACTTATTCCTACCTCTTGGAGATGCTTATTTCTATTACTTCCCCTTATGTTTAACATTTTGTTTTATATAATGGGGAAGTCTATTATGGCCACTAGTTACTTTTACCGCTCATTACCCTTTTCATTTTCTCTTTTAACCATTTCAACCTCATTTTTCCTAAATATTTTCCTGCTTTCTCTACGTATTCGTCTGATTTTGAATTAAAAAGTTTCCTAACTTTTAAGTCTAATGGGAAATCATTCCATTTCATGCGGTAAGATTTTGTGTATTTCTTGCGTTGAAGAAGTAACAGAGGTAGATGAAGAGGGTTTCAGGAGATTTTTGCAGAATATTCAAGATGCCTATTTAATTTTTCGTGAAACTAAACACATGACACTTAATACAAATCGTTAAAACCATCTTTGAAAAAATCAAACTTTTAAAAAATTCAAATAAAGTATAGTTTGAAACGGAGGGATATTTCTGGAAATGTTCGTGTCGCATCCTTTCTGAATTCTGAATTTGAAAATCAAGTTTAGTATTTAACCAACTTTTCATTTCTGAGTTATGGTGTTCATAAAAAGACGCACGGACGCACACACACATATTATAACTGTTTTTCCATTAGAGTCCCAAAACATGTATTCCGGTGAAATCTCGTATCAAACTTTTGGATGTAATGCAACGTTTCCTTTTCTTATTTTAAGAAGAGGTAGGTAAAAACTGTTCCGTACAAAAATGTAACCCATAGTTCTGGTTAATTTGAATTTTGGATGAATAGTGGTGTTAACTTGTATAGTGGGACAACCTGAAGCCAACATTAGAATTTTTAAAATAGTGTTTACTTTTTGTTTGATGCGTGTGTTTTGTTACCTTTTTACATAATCATCGATTAATGTTCTAGATCTATAGCATATATTAGGTATTACGTGGCAAATGTGATATATGGCATTTTAATTACTTTCATAAAGGGAGGGAGGTTTCTAATGCAGCACGCAATCAAAATAACGAAAAATCTTTATTATTGTTACTTTTTGGGAAAAATCCTCTATGGTAAAAATTTCAATGGGATGAGTAATTAAGAAGTTTTCCTCACTATTATTCATATACATCAACTGGTTAAACGAGAATTAGTACCGTTCCGATCGCACTGCAAGAATAAGGAAGAGACACAGGATTGTGTGCTGATAAAGCTTTTATGTTTGTTTTAATTACCTTATCCACTACTCGTCTATAAATTTTAGAGGAAATATTGAAGTCTGTCCTAAAGTTCCACATCCAAAAGTATTTTTAGAAAATTGTCCATGTTTTTATGAATAGGTGTGTGAGCAGCGTAACTCCTAAATGAAAGTTAGGTACCTAAATATCAAACCAGGTATTTAAGTTCAGTATTTTCCAAAGATAGGTCGTGACGACCGCATAACTGGCAGGGAGGGATCGGGACGCTAACCACGTACCACACTCCAGTACTGCACCCCACTAATGACGCCTGTTGTGGGCCGAGGAGTGGGACACAGTGGCTGGGCGGTAAGGCTTGGCTCTCCATGGGCTGTTGTGCCGGGGCTTAGCTTGGTTTATTTTCCAAAGATCCACTTGAACATTTTCAAGAGAGTGCCAATGCCCCAAATTACCCTTCATGTGGAAAACTTTTCATTCTGCTTTACTTTCAGAAAACAAATGGCGAAGGATTTTGACCAAAATGTCATACGTTTAAGATACATGCATGGCAAATAGCATATATGTACATTGTGACATTGGTATGTCGATCTTCCTTGTGGAAAGCACCCCATAAATTACATGCTCCTTGGTTGACGTCAGGTTGCCAAGGAGACAGAGAGTAACTTTGAGAGTTTGAAAAGGAATTGATATAGTTTGTGCAAGAAAAGTGTTTTAAGTGTGAATTTGTGAGTGAGGCCATATTGGAAATAAATAATGCATAAAAGTAAAATTGTTACAATATTTCGAATTTTCTAGAATAGCCTAGAAGTTTCTCGAATACTCTAGAATTTCCTAGAATGGCTTAGAATTTTCTAGAATGTTCTTGTAAGAAACGTTCTAATTTTAAGCTTCAAAGTAAAGAAAATCGTATCATTAATTTCCAAAGCTAATATTTTATTTAAACTACCCCTTGATATTTTATATTTGGGTTTTACTAAGAGCTAGTGCAACTCTGAGAATTACTTTCTTATTTTTAAGTCATCCGAAGTCCTCTTAATTCTGAATGAGCTTTGTTCAACTAGTAAACTGTAAGAGATAGTCTAAATCTTACTACACAAAAATACAGAGCTCTTTAAAGCACATTTATGTCGTATAAAATGTTTTATGGCATTAACCATAATCGAGATCATCTTTATTATTGGTAGTTATTTTAGATTTTTCCTGTAATCACACAAGAAGCATGGAATTTCAACGTGAATGTGAATAGTGACCTCCGTTTTAAACATCTGATCATCTTTTAGCCTACTGTATCCTTGTTACATATGTCTGAAAGGAAATGTGTAAAAGTGTAGTGAAAGTTTATCTCCATTTTAAAGAAGTAAATAGAAAAAAATCTGATGTGTTGCACTCACATGACTTTCTCTACTCTTGTACTAACCATTCTAACAAACTCTTATTCCTTTAGTTAAGATAAACATTCGTACAAATTATCTTATTGCTTATTTCCTTGTAGGTGCAAGGGATATTAGAATACAGTAGGCTTTGTGCGACAGTCAAATCTTTTTAAGCTTTGAGATTTCGTTCTGTTTTGCACGATTAACATATACAAAACTGAACAATGTTGTTGCATTTCGCTAAAGTTCTAAGTTTTCCGAAACTCACACACATAACAAGGAATATCTCCGAAATGGTTCACCGTACAAGAACATTTATTGAGACATAAATTGTGTATTTTAGTAAGATCTACATTTTTTGTATGGTATGATTTGGTCTTTCTCTAACGGTTTACCAGTTATGCAAAAGTCGTCCAGAGTAAATACGACTACAGGGGCTATAGCCAGAAAATTCGAGATATACATTTCATTTGTCATAAAAATATCTCAAATATATAACATTTTAATCAAAACCGTGAGAGCCATTTTCAAGAAAATAAAAAATTTCGAAAAATTTTCCATGTAAGGATAGTTTAGGGTGGGGCTATTTTCTTCAAAATCTTTGTGTCGCATCCTTGAAAGACATTAAACTTAAATACTAACTTTGGTTTTTAACCGACTTTTCGTTTTTGAGTTATGCTGTCCACAGGCTGACAGACTGACACACAGACACACATACGGACCTTTTTCTAAAAATACTTTTTTTAGAATCAGGGGGTCTCAAAACATATATTTCCGGTGAAATCTCGACATCGAATTTTTGGGTGGAATACATTACTTCCCCTACTTACCAGTAGAGAAAGTAATAAGAAAAGTGAGTTAAGAAAGTCATGTGGACGCAACATACAGAACTTTTTTTTTATTAATATTTCATAAAAAGGCAGTTTTATTACCAGTTTTCCAAACATCACATTAACTAAGTTGCACAGAGAGGAGAAAGAAGGGTGAGGACAACTCGAATGGGAGAGAAGGAGGAAGTAATTCTGAGGGGAAGATAAGAAAGAAAGGAAGGAGAGATGGTGAAAGAGTTATGAAGTGCAGAGAAGGAAGAAAATCTTTAGGTACTTAAAAGCAATAAGGTGAAGAGAGGTGCGGATTGTGGTAGTTTAATTAAAACGACTGGTAGAAGCTGAAGGACTTTTGCAGGATGACAGGGGAAAGAGAAGTGCGTTGTTTCTTGATGTGGATGTGTACGGTGGCGGATAAGTCAATTAAACTTGGCTTGCAATTCGATTAGACACGAGACAAGGGTTCAACAAGTACCAGCTGTGTGGATTGTGAAGACGTCTTCAGGAGGAAGTAATGGCCACCTTGTACTTGACCATTAATCACTTAGAACGTGAGTAGGACAACCGTTTCAGCAACATTGTCATTTCTGGGTCGATACTGAACATTTCACTTCTGCACATTAATTAACCTTTTATACAGTTTTGTTCAAAATAATTATAGCGTAATAGCTATTTATGTAACTAGTGTATAATCGACTGATTGTGACACGAGTATATGTGTAGGCTTTAAAATACGTAAAAATAACCTATAAATTGCTAAATGTAAAATTATAATACATCAGAGATCGGAGATGTATGATGTAATATTGTTGCTAAGCAGATGTTTCATTTCTTTCAACTCTGATAGGGGAAAATGAAAGGTAATAGTAATAAAACTATCGACAATATGGATTGTATTTAACTTGACATTTTGAACAAAGCCAAGAGTGCTGAGAGTTTATTAATTCCAGAGAAATCAGAAGAGGAGAAACGAAAATACTTTAGTTTACGAGAGTGACGAGTTTACATTTTCTTACAGGCACATTGCAGAAAATTATGTTGTGGTGATAATGAGGTCATTACCGATTTGTTGCCATGGTAATTACGTCATTAATTTTCTGGTAATTTTTTATGATTAATGCCATCATAATAAGCCATTTTAATGCTGGGATTACAGAAAATTAGTTTTCAAGGTCCAATCTAATAATTTCAAACTGATGAAGTTCCAGTTTCATATGACATTTTTCATACGATGGACATTTGGAACATTTATAATAAATATAAATTTAATATAAATCTTTCTAGTAAAAAAAAATTGTCATATTAAAACTTTGACAACTGGTAATTATTCTTGAACACATGCTGTGTGTAAGCTGAAATTGGAGAGATACTCAAAGAAAAAGTCAATACTACAGCTCGGATTTGAACCGCGGGTCTTCGGCCTACGGTGCCGCTGCTCTAAGAAACAGAGCTACCCTGGCAATATTAAATTACTAAAACCCCAAATCTCAAATTGAATGGTATCTTCTGATTTCACCAATCTTAAAAGAACCTACATATAAAATCTGAAGGAAATTGAATGAGAGTTACACCACGGGAAGTAAAAATGTAGTAATACATAATATGAGAGAACAAGATTACTAGAAAACAAAGTTTAAAATTTTTACGCGCTACAGTATCAGTAACTTTTTCGCATGAAGGCTTCCAAATTTTCTTTCTGAAAATTTAGTATCAGTTTAGTAGTGAGTGTCTTTAAGGAGAGACTTCAGCCCATTGTTACCTTATTTTGTTGAACCTTGATTGATATGATTTCCCTAATTTGAAAATTAAATAGCCGCCCAGAGTTAGGGTTTAACCCTAATTTTTTTCATGTTGACTTTTACCCTGAAGAAGATACCTCAATGGGGCTTCAGAAAAGGCAGATATATCTATTGGAATTTCTGTTGGACACTTGAACACATCCTGTTGTCCCAAGCACCAGTATTAATAATCTTTGTCCATGTTAAGGTCAGCTTTGGGAATAATGAGAGAGAAACGAGAGCTACAAACTTTTCTGGGTGGCTTATGTGAAAATGCCATACTCACGTCTCCGAGCTAATCACTGAAATATTTTAGATTTGGTAAATAAACCATGATTCTCAACAAAAATAATCAACTCAGTTTATCATAAAACATGTTGATTGAGCAACTATTGGTGTTGTTGGCGAGTTTTCTTCCTTCATATACATTAATCATGAATCAGGTTATATCACAAAGAGAAAATGCAACAATCCTTATTTACTTAGGGATTGTTGAAATCCTCTGGCAATCAGAAACTTCACTATATACTTCTATAGGATTAGAATAAAGGTTACTCAGAGATTTTGATATTGCTTATTTACACAGATCTCTATTATTTGATAAGCACATAATTAAATAACCAACATTCTATTTAGTAATTTATAATGGTTCCGATTACACAACTCAACAAAGTTTTGGGAATTGGAAAGGGAAGTAGTGGATTTTATTGCAAATAATATACTGATTACTTTGCTGGAAACAGAATGTTTCTATCACGTCAGGGAAAAACGTCATTGCTGCACCCTTTCTGCATCTGCACCCATATATACTTGCGAAAGATTATCTGATTAGAACTGCTGACCTTATACACATGAAGCAAATGACTACAGCTGTGTTTATAATACTTTTTTTTTTTTCGAAATATGAATTAACACGTGTTACCATATTTTAGGCAAGACGGTTCACTCTGTGTTTGTTGTGATGTGATCGGCTTGGTGTATAATATTGAAGATTGACATTTATCTGTAGACTCTTCGTTTGTAGCTTGTACAGGCATGTACTGGTCCACAGATAAGACAATTGCTTAAGGACCCACAATTTGATGTTAAGCTGAATCCTGCTGAACTTGCTGCGCAGTTGTAATTCAAAGAAGTAGTGAATAGGTTTCTAGACAACAAAAAGTGCAAGAAAGTATTTATCAATGATCTTTTAAACAAGTACAGAAAATTAGGATGTACGATGTCATTGAAAATGCATTTCTACTTTGACTTCTTTCATGAAAATTTGGCTGAAGTTAGCGATGAGTAAAGGAAACGTTTTCAATAAGCTATACTACAAATGGAAGTTAGATACCAAGCTAGATGAGATTCCTCCATGATGAGCAACTATTGTTGATTTCTTCAGCAGGAAGATCCACCTTTGCATAAAAGAAAATCTAATGAAGTCTAAAGGTAATGTAGTACTAGTAAATTCTGCATGTAATGTTGATTTTTTGTATAATAGGTGATAGGAACTTCAAATTTCCGAATTTTGTCAGAATTCTGTAACCAAATCCGTGATGTAACAAAATTGGGGAATTCATCAAGATCTGCCTCAGTGAGTCCCTATTTCATAATATATAAGATACACATTTCTGATATTTTTACAATATGTTTATGCTTACGATTTTCTTAATGAACCTCTAAAATTTAAAAAAAATTGGACATTTAATTTTTTTCAATTATCTACAATAGAAAGCTCAATAAAATTTTTCACATAAACACTGTATTATCTGAATTGTATGATATAAATTGTATGAAAATAGGCCTACTTTTACCTGCACTAATATAGCATTAGTGAGACAAAGGTTTACAACACCCCTTAATAAGAAAGGGCATCATAACAAAAGAACTAAGGCTGAGATATAAAAACGGATGGCACATTCGAAATCAGCATGGTCAACTTACTATAAATCAGGAACTTTCAAAACAGTTCCTCAAAACTTTTAGAGTTATGTTACCGTTTGTTTTGCTCTCCTTGTGTTTGCATACACATTGGTTTGAATAACGTAGTACATATAATAGATTTTTTTACACGCATTCCATTTTAAGAAACTGGTCCTAATAGAGTTAGAACAAGTACAACTTTTCTATATGCATAATATTTCGAAAATAACGTTTGTTCTAGTTTATCTTCGGTACAGACATCTTGCTAGGTTTCAATCCACAAAACAAGATTTAAAACATTAAAACATAAATAAAACGATCTGGCATGCAACATTCACCTTCACCTATCACCTTTTAAAGATTTTAAGAATAAGTAAAGCAATGTGGAAAAATGAAAGCCATTGTCTATAATTATAAATTTTTTTTATAAAACACATTGTCAAGAAAATCAGTGGAATTACTATTTACCTATAAGTTATTTCCTACCTTAAAGTAATCCTCTTTAAAGTGGAACAATTACCCGTACACAATTATGAATAAGATTACTACTATTATATTTATTATTAAATCTGACCTTATATAAAGGTTTGCCATGTGACACAGAATAGCTTTCATGTGTTTGAAATGAATACATAAAAAGGTGAATAAAACAACAACAACAACAAAAATACAAAGTTTTTGTTAGTATATGACACAGTTAAATGATTATTTTATATCTTAGTACTTTCAAATTTAAATGTTGTGGTTTCCATACAAATGATTTCGGCATATTGCCACAGAGTATTTTAATATCTATGTCTATACATCAGAGGAGAACGCTGTCTTTAGATTTTATAAGATATAAATACTATTAGCCTATAGGTATCTGAACGATGTAATGGTCAATATCCTCTACATACCTAACAGGTACCGAGGTGGCGACTGTGACTCACATTCGGAAGGTTGTGGGTTTGATCCCCACGGCCGGCCTACCTGGCCTACCGACTTTTTTCGGAGGTTTTTCGGGTCGCCAGGCGAATGTTAAATAGGATACTTTCATAGACTCTCCCTCTTCACAATCATTTCATTTATCGTTTCATATGCTTGCTCTATTTTAGGATAGAAAGCGTCAGCGGGTGCAGCATGGTGAAGAAAATGCTCTGAGTAACTCCGTCCCCTATCACGAAAGCCGGGCTCGGAGTCGCCTCCTCACTGGGGTCCTTGAAGGGCCCCTGCAGGCGGCTCTCTGCACAAATCGGTGGGGGGACCGATGTACTGGCTGGTGTCAGGAGATTACACCTGGGAAAATGTAGAGACCCTACCCTGTGCTGTGTCTGAGCTCCTGTGGTCTGGCCGCCCTTTGTCTCCTCTCGCCTCACCTGTCCCTTCCGGAGATGCCCCTTCGGGACATAGGTACAAAAGATCTCTGAAGTGAAAGTCGCCCTCCGGGTCTACCCTAATCCTCCTCCTACTCCTAACAACATCTAACTGCAAGCTAGTCGTAAAAAGTGAATAAACTCTACAAAAAGGCAGACGTCTGAATAAATTGCAGTATTTAAGAATAAGTGCACTGTTCCTTAATTGAAATTATAATCCCACGCATATGCTCCAATGTCTTCTACAATAAACAGACTCATAAATAAAGAAAAGATCGTTACAAAATGTCACTGCAATAGAGATTAAAATAAATGTGGTGAAGATTAACAGCTTAAATAAAAATAAACACGAAACACCATAATAATAATAATAATAATAATAATAATAATAATAATAATAATAATAATAATAATAATAATAATAATAATAATAATAATAATAATAATAATAATAATAATAATAATAATAATAATAATAATAATAATTGATGATGATGATGATGATGATGATGATGATGATGATGATGATGATGATGATAAATCATTAGAGCCATGTATGAGAAAATAAAAAATATATCGAATACTGAGAAGATAGGAGAAATGTCTGGAAGAGGCAATCATCTCCTCCCCCTAAGTAGAATTATCAAAGGGTATAAAACATTGCTTAAGGTTTTGAGTTAGTTAAAACAACGTGTTAATTACAGTAACTGTACATTGTCAACTTTTATGTAATTTCAGTAACTTCAGTTTGTTGGTTTTGAAATTCAATGTATTCGTACATATCCTTTGATATACATGAACTACGAGAAGTTTTAGCAGCAGAGCAATATAACATAAAAAGTGCCCTTTAATAAAAAACTATTCCTGGCTATACCATCTGTTTGTTCGTTTCATTGTCCACACGAAGGATTGGTATCATTTAAACGGAACTTAGGCAGTGCATTTAGCGATATAACAACATTTAACCCTCTTTGTGGGGAATATTGGCTTATACCAGTGAGTGTGAATCGGTAACAAAAAGCTGATAGTCTAGGCTGAATTTTCATTGGTAGAGTCAGAGTGATTTCCAAATCATCGATAAATTCCTGAGTCGCAAAGTAACGATTTCACGAATAATATGAAGTAATTTAGCCAAAATTTCGATAATTAAAAATCATTCTTAAATATTTATGTTTGATATTTGTTTGATTACTAAAACTTGATAATTTAACATTATTTACTGCCACCTGGCCTGGGAAACCAGAAGCAGTCATGCAATATTGTAAACATGCACTGACCATCATTATAGGTTATGATTTCCTTAACACAACAAATATTTAAAACACAGTTATCTAATATGGGGGAAAAAAAAAAAATGTTCACTGTTTGTTATGTGTGGTGTAGGTGACGAAGTAATAGGCTGATATCGTTTTGGTCATATCACCTCCTCCTTGTGGTTCCGCCTACCTGAACATTTTCTTACGTCAGAGATATCCATGCGCAGTAAAAACAATCAGCAGGCCATTCAAAAGTGGCAGACAAAAGATTTGATGAATATTTTAGTGTGGATATTGATATTTTATTTGAAGAGGCGGAAAAGAACAGGTTATCCTATGGATGGAATCGCTTTCAGATGTTTTGCAACGAACTCAAAGCAGTTATTGTTTTCACAGCCTGCTGGATTAGTTGTAGTGCCAACTGTAAAAATAAATATTAATTAAAACGTATGAGTATTATTGTAAATTGTTTATTTCTTGTTCTTCTTATTCTTCTTTTATATCAAGGATTAGGTTTTTCCCATTCCGAAACCAAAGTGTCACTGAAACTGCTGCTTCCATCTCTTTTTGGGCCGCGCTATATCCCATCTTCCTCTTGGCTTATATAAAAGTGCTTGCAGCGGTAGACGCTCAGGGGACATACGTGTTCATACCATCCCTCCTGATACCATCTCACTTCTTTTACCATACTGTTTTGTATCTTCAACTCTTCTCTAATTTCTTGACTTCTTCTTTAGTCCCTAAGGCTGACCCCTTTGAGGGATAGGAAACCCGAATAAGCAGTCTCTAGTCCTCCAAATTGGACGTTTTGCGATGGATTGTAACCCATCCAATTAAAAAAATATAATTACTCATAAAGTCCAAGTAGCAAGTCGGACAGATATAATCAACGACAACAATACAATGGACAAGTAAAACTCTGTTTATTTCTAAATCTCTATTAATATTAAATAGTATTAAATAAGTGAATTATTCATTACTTCGTTGAATACTCTAAAGAAATACCACTCGAGATTTTCATATTTGAGATAATTTTTCTCGCTCTTCATTGTCACATAAAACTTTCTCGTGATGTTACTAGACAATATTAGAATTGGCCTGTGGCACGTAGGAGCAAGGAGGAGGTGATGAAGAGATTTCGATAAAGTTTGACTAAATCAGGACCGTGATTACTTGAAAAACAATATTCTATCACATATGATTAGCTTCCGTTTGGGGTCTTGAGGCAAGTAGTTGCATAAATTAGACTGAAAATGCTGGTGTTACGAGCTCTTGTAAGCCATGCGTGTCGCAGCTGTCACACGGAAGTCAAGTGACGTTTGTGTTAGTGTACACAAGTGTGATATACACACATACACATCCACCAGATCAGCTGGTAACGGGATATTGCTCTCTTTAGAAGCGTTTCTTACTTTGCACAATTACCTCATTTAGGTTATAATAAATTTCATATTTGTTTTAGAAATTCGGAATACCAACACCTCTTATTAGTTGAAGAGCGTAACACCAATCGCATTTCGTTTCGGATTTTTGAAAAGAAATCTGAGTAGAAAATTGATGATCCAGTTTTATGCTTGATTTTTACTTTTTCTACTCGGCACCGTAAGTAGGGGAAGCATTGAATACGACTCAAAAATTCGATATCGAGATTACACCGGAAATATACCTATATATTTTGAGGCCCCCTGATTAAAAAAAGGGGGGAAGCATTTTTTGGGAAAGGTTCGTGTGTGTGGATGTGTATATATGTGTTTCCATGAACATCATAACTCAAAAATCTGATGTGTTGCACTCACATGACTTTCTCTACTCTTGTACTAACCATTCTTACAAACTCTTATTCCTATATCTTCTTCGTGTTAGTTAAAATAAATATTTGTACAAATTATCTTATTGCTTATTTCCTTGTAGGTGCAAGGGGAATATTGGAATACAGTAGGCTTTGTGCGATAGTCAAATCTTTTAAAGCTTTGAGATTCCGTTCTCTTTGTACACGTAACATAAAAAAATGAACAACGATGACCCATTTCACGAAAGTTCCAAGTTTTCCGAAACTCACACACATAACAAGGTATATCTCCGAAATGGTTCACCCTACAAGAAAATTTATTGGTACATAAATTGTGTATTTTAGCAAGATCTACATTTTTTGTATAGTATAATTTGGTCTATCTCTAACGGTTTACCAGTTATGCAAAAGTCGTCCAGAGTAAATACGACTACAGGGGCTATAGCCAGAAAATTCAAGATATGCGTTTCATTTGTCATAAAAATATCTCAAACATATGATATTTTAATCAAAATCGTTAGAGCCATTTTCAAGAAAATCAAAATTTTCGAAAACTTTTCCATGTAAAGGGTAGTTTAGGGTGGGGCTATTTTCTTCAAAATCTTCGTGTCACATCCTTGAACGACATTAAACTTAAATACCAACTTTGGTTTTTAACCGACTTTTCGTTTTTGAGCTATGCTGTCCACAGACTGACAGACTGACAGACTGACAGACTGACAGACTGACAGACTGATAGACTGATAGACACACAGACACACACACAGACCTTTTTCTAAAAATGCTTTTTTTTATTCAGGGGGCCTCAAAACATGTATTTCCGGTGAAATCTCGACTTCGAATTTTTGGGTGGAATACAATACTTCCCCTACTTACCAGTAGAGAAAGTAAAAACGGAAAGTCGGTTACAAACAAAAGCTGGTATTTAGGTTTAAGGATGCGATACAAAGGTTTTGAAGAAAATTCCTCCACTCTAAGCCACCCTTCACATGGGCGGTTTTGATTTTCTCAAAAACAGCTCTAACAATTTTGATTGAAATGCCATGTGTTTAATATATTTTTATGGCATGTAAAATCTGTATTTTGAATTTTCTGGCTACAGCCCATGTAGTTTTGTTTATTATTGATTACTTTTTTATAACTGGTAAACCGTAAGACAGATCGAATCTTACTATATAAAATGAATACCGCATCAAAACAGATGTTAAATGATTCATTTTGGTGAAGTGAACAATTTCGGGGATATTTCTTGTTATTTGTCAGAATTTTATAATACGTATAGACTGTTTTAAAATTGGACGTCCTTATTAATTTTTTTATTTCGTGGTCATGCAAAGAGAACGGAATTTCCAAGTCATCATATAACGGCCACTCTTAAAACAGTTGACTATCCTTTAAAACTTACTGTATTCCACTTGCAGCTACAAGAAAATTAGCAGTGTGATAATTTATACAAGTGTTTATCTCGATTATCGTGAAATAGATAGAGGAATAAGTGTTTGTAGGAATAATTTGTGTAAGAGTAGGGAAAGCCATGTGAGTGCAACACATCAAATTTTTCTAAAACTTCTGTACGCTTCTATATTCCGGATTCAACTGAAACACCATTTAATGTGCTTCTAAAGTCATCTCATCCCCCTGTTTGTTCTTGTGTGTTGCAAATAATCACGTTTAGGCAGAAAGGCATTTCCAACCTCACATCTCTTCGCCACAGAAGTACTCCGTGTGACAGAAAATCATGACAGAAATTCATCCGCAAGTTCCGTTTTACACCGAGATCGCTCTCTAATTAGCTCGGTTTCCATAGATCGCCCACTCTGACTTTTTTTTTAGTTTTTCCAGTTCTGTAGATGGCCTTCCTCACTTCTGACTTCTCATTTACTTGGTTGCCTTCTCATGTTTCAGTTTTGTTTGCAGGTTTCTTAGAGTGTGGTGGTGACAGTCAGATGATGTGGATGTTTGTTGAAAGGAAAGAGCATCCCCAAGGACGCTAGAGGGTTCCTTGGTTGTTCTTCGCGCACTCTGGGCACGGGTCTTCTAGCTAGGAACTGTTAGGAACTTTTGTGCGTCTCTGTGGCCTATCTACCTGAGGTTTATATCACCCTGTAGTTCCTTCACTTCAGTTTCAGTAGTAAATGAACACTTGTTGTCAAACATTCTTTCTTATAACAACCTCCTTTCTTGTTAATAATATAGGTTTAATAGATCCTGCTCAATGGCCCGGGTTCGATCCTAGGCAACCGCATGTGGGATTTGTAGTGGACGAAGCGGCACAGGCGCGGGTTATTTCCGGGTGCTCCGGTTTCCTCGCCATCTCATTCCACCGGTGCTCCATCTTCATCAATGTCACCGCCTGCGGTGCCGCATGTGCGTTGAACATTACAAAAAATCCTATTCGTATATGTACGCATCTGAAACGGAAATTTATAGAACAAGAATGAGAATCGAACTGTTTCTATGGTCTGGCTGCTACTGTACCAGCTTTAAAATCTCAAGGTCCCGGGTTCGATTACCGGATGGAGGATGGTTGTTTTTCTTCAGTGTTATTTCCCATCCTCCCTAGAGTAAGAAGGCATGAATGAGAGTGCAAATGTAGCTATGAATGAATTTACTATCTATAAAGGCTATTAAACATAAATCACCCCAAATATTAACACAATAGTAAACAAGTGAACATCATTGCAGTTTGCGTTACAAATCATACTTTTTTAAGGAAGCAGGTAAATATAAATCATCTATGTACCTTATAATCATATCATTCCATGTTAAAGTGACTACTATGGGATAGAAATCTATTAATTGTTCAGCATTTTGTTAGTATCACTTGAATTTTCATTTTAGATATCAAATAAAGATATTAAAGTATTTAATTTACAAGAAATGACGAAACAAATTATAGTTTATGTGGTAGTAGCGGATAAAATATATTTCGATGGAGCGAGATTGTTATCTGTGTATGCATAGGATCAATACAAATATATTACGGCTATATTTCAATGCATTGTCAAATGCGGTATGAAACAATAAAACAGCAGCTTTAAAAATAAGAATATGATTTTACGTTTTGTAACAAGCTCTAAACTAGGCAGTAAATTGAATTGCAGTAGGTGGGTACATGTATCATTTTTCGAGCAACAGCAATATCCTTTCTCCTTCCGCATATTTGCTCTGTGTTACTTTGTTTTTATGGCTCATTGAAATACTAGGAAGGGAACAGCGAGCCTATCAACAGGTTCGGCACTCTTTATTGCTTCTACTTGATTTATGTTTTGATTGAACGTTCCCTGTGGCTACATTAAAGTAAACGGATTTACCATTTGTCGATTCCCGTGCTTTGGCTGACAATTTAACATGGTTAGCATTTCCACGTTTATATTTTACCTCAACTTACACGCAGAGGAACTGCTGTTAGTTTCCCCCTGCAATGTGTCTGCCTCACATTCAGCAAGTACCGAGTTCGAACCTTGGTTATCCGGGGGTTTTCCTTATCCTGAATACCTAGATGGATTTCAGGTAAGTTTAAGCTCCATGGACTCCGGGCTCTTTGGAGCATCATTTCTCTCATTTCATTCACTCATCGTCCCATTTATCCTAACTAGTTAATTAGCTAACTAATAATATCCAAACTACAAACTTATTGGCAACTGCAAATAGGTATTATTTTAACCTCCAAAATACTTATATCTTTAAGATATAAATCTTTAAGATATGTGCATGGAATTACTTAAAATAATGTTCATGCTACTAATAATAATTATAGTGATGTAATATAATGTACTGACTATTATTATTATTATTATTATTATTATTATTATTATTATTATTATTATTACTATAATAATAATAATAATAATAATAATAATAATAATAATAATAATGATAATGATAATGATAATGATAATGATGATAATGATAATGATGATGATGATGATAATGATAATAATGATATAGAGAGTTATTATTACTATTATTATATCCAAATGTTGGTTTTTGAGTTACGTTGCTCAGTCAGGCATAAAGACACAAATATACTCATACGGACAGCTACCTAAAATGGCATTGGTTTGGGTTTCAAGGAGCTTCAAAAGGTGTATTTTTGGTGAAATCTCTGTGATGGATTTTTGATGGCATTGTTATAATACAAGTAAATAAAATAAAGAACAAAAGAAAGAAAGAAAAATGAAAAAAAAAAAGAAAGATAACAAAATTCAGTGCTAAAACTAATACTGTGCTTTTTACGAAAGTATACTCGTACTTTAAAATTAATGTACGGTAATCAAGCAATATTCTGTCACTTAAAGTATGTAATTGCTGATAATAATTGCATCGTATTTGCAGATTAAAAAGTTTTCCAGATATTTTGTTGTTTTAATGAGGAATATCACATCCTAAAAATGTTAAACTGTTTTAATAACACACACACACACACACACACACACACACACACACACACACACACACACACACACACACACACACACACACACACACACACACACACATATATATACTAGCTAAAGTAACCAGTGTTGCCTATTGTTCGATGATTTATCTCTAAAACTTTCACACACTCAAGAAATATACAATTAAAAATTTTAGGATACTATAAGTGTTAAAAAATAAAGTAAATAAATAATAGACCAGGAAGGCACTAGGCAAAAGCACTGTTAAACAACCATAAATGTTACAGGAAGAAAAGTGAGTAGATAAAACCGTGTGAACATAATACGTTGTATTTCTATTTCGACAATACAGAGAAGTGTATGAATTGTTTGTAGAAGAGTGAAGAGTGAGAAATGAGATACATATGATTGCGTTACGTAAAAGGAAAGTGAGTTAAGAAAACCATGTGGATATAATACATTGCGTTTGTATTTCAATCACATAGAAAAGTATTTTAATTGTATATTAAAGAGCGAGTAAAGGACGTGTGAATGTGTTACGTAATAGAAAAGCGAGTAGACAGAACCACATGAATGGAGAACCACGTTGGAGAATAAAATGGATAGCATCTAATCCCTATGAAAAAAACATTTTAAATTTGTCAGTTTTCAACGGATTCATGTATTACTATTAGTTGAAGTTTTGCTGATTTAAAAATTGTTACCATAATATTAGCAAATACAAGTCATATGAGAAACATAATACATACATGCGAACCCTACTACAAATATTTGCGTAAGAAGTATTTTATTAAGTGGCTACAGGTCGTAAATAGTCGACATTTTCTACTATAATTGAGATGACTGTGATGGAGTTACTAAAAGTTCTCGGAAGTAAATTTTAAAAATGTGCAGTATAACGTGTTTCAGCTGTTATCAAAAGTCACACTTTACTACAACTAAGGCTGCAATACGTAAAATACAGATTTCGAAATTTTACTATCCAAAATTGTGGAGTTCCGGTACACAGGCGTGTAAATAGCAGTTGTGTCTGTTACGTGTTCCCATAAAAACTCATTGGAGAGATCAGAGTAAGAAATTATCTAGTTATGAGTGTATTAAAACTAGGGATAAATCTTGAAACAAAATGAAGCTAAACTGGCAATATCAATCTTATGAAGTTTAAAACACATGTTATGGCTCTTGTCCCGACGTAACTTCGCCATAACTAATTTACACCACAGTGGAATATTCTCTGAAGTCACTATCAATCCTTGGCACAATTTATATCTACTAAAGCAATATGAAATATATTATTCAGTGACACATATATATTCAGTTTTTTTTTTTCTTGCTGAAATGTTTTATCTGTACATAAATTTTTTCTAATTGTTTGTGTATTTTTGCTATTGATATGACTGTTGTATGCATTTTGTTTCATAAGTATACAAAAAAGACTTGATTAGTCTTAAATCCTTTTACGTTAAGCATAAGTAATTATTTCTTAGCATGAAGGTTATTTAGCTATAACACACCGTTCCTTTTTTTAGCAAGTTAATTATTTGAAGATGTGCATTTGTTGTAAGTTATTGTTGTTCCGTGTTAATGTGTCACTGTTTCTGTGTAGCGCTAAATTTAATTATTATAACTTAATAAGTATTTAAACCTGTAATGTTGTGTCAAAAATTCTGTAACACTACATATTATTTATCAAATGTTAACTTGTCATATTATGTAATTTTTATTATTAAAGAAGATACCAAATTACCGAATATTGCCTGTTACTTTATAACCTTAATGTTTCTTTAATGTTCTTCTAATACGTATTTAATGATATGCTACTTTTTTGAATGTCTATGTTATGTTTTGCATATATTTTGAAAGAGTTTAATGCTGGAGTACGCAAGTTATTTCAAAATTCAACTTTCTTTTTACGTTTTTGAAATGTACTGCATTTTGTTTGAGGAAGCTGTTCTTCTTTTCACGTTACTTATTCCTGATAAATATTTGACTGGAAACAATTTCAAATTAAGAAATATGGATTTGGTTGCATCAACAATGTGGAAAATAATTACACAACTGTTTGTACATCGTAGGTTCCTTCTTGTTATTAAGGAAGTCATGCTCGGGAAAAAGAAGAAACGCGGAGGCTGCCGTATGACATTTCAAATGGGAAAATTTAGAAGTGCTACAACGAATATATGGAAAACGGTTAATGCTACAGAAAAGGTTATGGTGCTTGTAAGTATATTTCAATGAGCTCTACGTTTTCGTGCAGTAGGCTTATGTTTCACCAGTTACATATAATTATTTAGAACGAAGGGGACTTCACAGCGGGAAATTTTCTTAAAAACCTTCGTCTGGTATGGTTAAATAGTGTCTAACTCGAGTATAAAATTTGCTATCTTTCTAACACTTCGTTCTCGAGTTGTGTCACACACACACACATATATACACACACACACACACACACACACACACACACACACACACACACACACATACACACTCAGGTTCAGTGAATGTCAAATTGTCTTTGGTTTTCGGAGCTAATTAAGTCATAGTTCTAATAAACTACCATCACCCTGTGATGCCCCATAGATAGAGAAATAAGTCCTTAGTGGCATTAGAAAGAGAAATAAAATAAAAAATACGTTAACATTTACAGGTGTAGAATTGAGATAACTTTTGAAGAATAAGAGTGTGGATGGATACACATTTTACAAAGTACATTCAAAATATTAAATAGTGTAGGTACATGCAGCGAATGTATCATTTAACGTTTCTAAATAACATACGCAGTATTCCATTATCTTATTCACTCTGTGGGATTGTAAAACATTTACTTTTGATAAACATTTTCGGTTTTTTAAACAATCTATAAAATCCTAACCGTGCATACGAACTGAAATATATAGTGTTACTTTAAGAGCTATAAATATGTCACGTTGCAATAATGTCACTACACTTCAAAAGCAAAACAAAATAATAATGAATGCGGCAATATTTACAGGTGCAGAATTGAGATAACAGTTGAATGAGATAGTGTGGTGGATATATGCTTTCCAAAGTAATGTGGAAAATATTAAATAGTGTAGGTACCTACACATGCAGAAAATGTATCATTTATTATTTTGAAGGAAGATTTTTATATAAACAGTAGGTATATGTTCCATTATATTATTAATTCTTTGGGACTGTAATACATTTACTTTAGATAAACATTTCTGGTTTGTTAAGAAAACTATTGATAAATTTGTAACCCTGCATACGAAATGAAATGTTCTAAGTTTTACCTCTAGAGTTACGAGAGTGTCACGTTGGAATGACGTCACTACACTTCATAAGCAAATATTAGTGAGGCTATTCTGTTTGTTACGTGGCGAAAAAGAGACGAGCAGAACACGCACTAGAAAAACAGATATATTCAGTAAATAAGAGAGGTACCTAAGTTAGTATAAAAGCAAGCGAACTGGAATTGTGTGTGAGGTTTAAACCACAAACGTCACATGTGCTCATATAGAAACTGTCATGGAAAAAGACAGACGTATGAAAAGTCACTTTACGGGTTGTGTAATTAGCAGAACTTAATCCAGTAGGAGTCCGAACTGGCCAATGGGCAACGTTCCGGAACAAATGACACACGCTAAATTAAGAACGGCGAAGCGTGAAGTCGGAAAAACCCAAAAAACTAGGAAAACGTAACAAAACACTGCTCCATTTGGACAAATGGAGAGAAAACTGAAATTGTAATTCGGCGGGCGGGTGGCCGTCTTTTTCCATTTTGACGATTACCTGGTTGGACGGGTCTGCTCCCCACCTCTTCTCTTCCAGGCGACTGGGTTCGGCGGGAGACGAAGGCGGCCCGGCCCGGCCCGTCCCGGCCCGGCTCAGTCGAGTGAAGAAGGAGCAGTTATTGTCGTGGACACGGAGAGTGTGGTGTGTGCTGCGTTGCGGTGAAGATCGGGCGGAACTGGGGCGTACATACGCACGCACATACACACGTAACCCCCACCCTGACGGCGAAATGATACGAGAAACTAACTCGGCGGACCAACTGCGAGTGTGCGAAGTGCAAGAGGGGAGAACCTGAGGTGGGGGACATCTCCACGACAAGGGTGTTCGACCTCATTATTTCAATTATTTATTATCAGTAATGCTAACTGCTTCATGCACCAAAGTCTCCAAAAATAAGTGAACTGTGCCAACTTAAATCAAACACACATCTACAAATTAAGAACAACACCCTTTTTAGCCCTACCATTCATATTAATTAAAATATAATCTTTTCTTTTTATCTATAAACTGGTTTAGGTCCATAACATAACCTAAATAATTGTATAAATAAGTTAGCTTTTAATAAAGTTCACTTTAATCGCTCAAAATCGTTAACAACAATTAAATTTTCATCAAAGTTAATAGAAGTAAAACTAGTTCTTTTCTCTGTACAACTTGGGCACAGAAAATAATGGCTCATATAGGAATTTGACCACTTATGTTGGCAATTAAGCTTCAGCTACGCCCTTTCCTAGCTCATGTTTCTACCTCCCTTCTATATAGTGTCTTGATGGACAAG